>CADEHL010001155.1:1855022-2553764 GCA_902827135.1 Harpagifer antarcticus | reverse complement strand
AAACCATGAATGTAATTTATTTTGTTTGCACAATAAAGCAAAGCAGAAACACAACAACAAAAGAGGGCGCTACAAATTGTGCAGAGAAAGGGACCAATTCACAATAGCTGCAACCAAGCATACATCCATGAGAACACACATAACTTTAAAAAGACTTCCATGATGATAAAGACCAAACTGTGTTTTTCGCAATCACACACAGAGCAGTGAATCCAATCCAATCCAATCCAGCTTTATTTATATAGCACATTTAAAAACAACAGAGTTGATAAAAGTGCTGTACATCAATAAATATATAAAAAGCAGCATAACTACATTTAGACAACACCAATAGGACAACAAATAAATGTGAAAGCACGAGACAATACAACTATACTTATAGCCACAGACTGAAAAACGCTCATACACAATGTAAAAAACTTTAAAAACACAACAAATGGAAAACCCCAATGTAGAAAAACACAGACTGACACGTCTTATAGGGAACATTGTATAATGTACGTCATACATGCACTAATGATTTACCCTTTTCCAATGGTTGTTAAATGTGTTAATAGTTGCACAAAGTACTGTAAAGCACCTTGAATTGAACTGAAATCAGGCAGAGACCAAGCAGCAGCGAAACAGAAAGACAGAGATAGTTAGAGAGTGTGTTGAAGGCTTCTCCCAGCGGACTTGTTTCTCGGTCATCTGAACCTGACAAGCAGGAGACGGGGGGGGGGGTTGAGGGTTGACACCACTCAGGCAGCCTTGGAATTTCGGGGCAAGGCCATTTCGGTCTTCGGTGTCACAATTTTGTTTAGGGCACGAACACCACATTGCCAGGGCACAAAGGCCATTGAGGGGATTTGGATTTGGAGCTTACAAATACATGACTTCCCTTTCTGATAAGAAAAAACACCGAATGATATGGAAACAAATCACTTTTTTAATATCAATAATGTCAAACATATATACTGTATATATATATATATATATATATATATATATATATATATGACTCCTTAGTATTACCGTATATAAAATAAGATACTCTACTTGAATAATTAGTGTTTGGTAAGTTTTCCAACTACTACTTCTCCCATTCACAAATCCAAAATCAAATCTAAAAATCTAAATTCTAGTTAATATGTAACAAAACAGCCTTCAAGGGTCAAAACTCTGCACATACATCATTCGGCAGTGCACAGTGAAGCTCCAACATTCAACTATATGAACAAGCAATACTTTGAAATGCAAACGTCTGTGTGTGTGTGTGTGTGTGTGTGTGTGCGAGAGTCTCTTTAATAACAATTTTCAACTCGAGCCTCAAATTCGCGTGACGCGTTCTCGCGGTAGCCAATCAGCAGTGAGGATCTCAGCCACTGATGTTGAATAACAAAACAAAAACAGCAGCCGTTAGCTGTTAGCACACAGAGCTCACAGCTCCACATATCTGTTCAGAAACTGGACAAAAGTTAAACAAGTACAACCAGTGACTGTCTGTGTCATGGTGAATACAGTCGCTGTTGTGTCTATGTCTGTATCATGTTATTGTGAGTGTGGACGGAGCATATTACAGGTTAATTTAGCCTTTTCCACCCTCTTGGACCCTCCCAAAGCCCCTTCCCCCTCCTCCCTTCTGTCAAGCGACTTTGTTAACCACTTTGAAAAAAAGGTTGATGATATTCGCTCTTCTTTTTTCTGACTCACCTTTATTCACCGCTGGGTCACCAGACCCCCCCATTCACCCACACACTAAACCTCCTTTTCCCCTCTCTCTCCAAGTGAGGTTCTTACCCTTTCATTTACCTCTGCCCCGCCCTACCACCTGTCCTCTGGACCCTATCCCTTCAAACCTCCTTCATAACTATCGCTCCTTATATTCTACCGTTTCTCACCCATTTCATCAATATTTCTCTAACTTCTGGTCACTTTCCAAACAGTCTCAAGGAGGCAAGAGTAAACCCTCTCCTAAAGAAAACCCACTCTCAACCCGGACTGATGTTATAAACTACAGGCCTGTCTCTCTCCTCCCCGTTCCTTGAACATCAGATTAAACGTTTCTTTAAAACATTATTATGAACCTTGTAGGTAACTTTAGCCAAAGTTGTGAGACGTTCCCCGCTAGCTGGTTTTCTATAGCTGTCATTTCCCCACAGATTCATCTTTAAATTTAAAGCTGCACTAATCAATACACTTTCATTAGCGATGGATCAAATTAATAGGTCATTCAAAAGGGATGTATCACTTGACTTTGCATTTTAAGTATTTTAGGTCATTTTTGGAGGTTTGATCACCATCAACTTTCCTTTTTTCTTTTATTCATCTCTCAATCCTCTGTTTTTCAGTAAAAACCCTCGGCATGCTATCTGCCAAGTACCAAACTCTTGAGACACATTGTTAGTTAGTATTTTGTAGCGCCGTTACATCAACTTAACGAGTGTTTTGTGTGTTGTTGCCCTCAGTTTGAGCTTCTATCTCATTTCTGTTGCCCAGTTCCGTGGATCTGTCAGCTGGTGGTCCTGAAGTTTTTGTCCACTCAGCACAGTAGAGAGCAGCAGGCGGTCATTTAGAGTTTGCATTGGATGCAAAAATAGGCAGTGATGTAGTGACTTGTCACAGGGATAATGTTTACAGAAAAAAAGCCCAACTTTCACGTTTAGAGATAACAGCAGCTTGGTGGAGTTTGACTGGATAGACTCCCTTTTAAACACATTTTTATATAAACTGTGAATTGACTTTACTTGTGTTTGGACTGTTGCAGCCCCCCTCTGTGTGTGTGTGTGTGTGTGTGTGTGTGTGTGTCTCAGAGAGAGGAGAGATTTGGACTATGTGTGTCTTTATTTGACATGAACAAATTAGATGGGAAGTAAGCTGGCAGTAAAATTAGTTTTGAATGAAAATGTGTTGGGTGAGGTGAGCGAAGAAAGACTGGAGCAGGAGACAGAAAGGAGGAGATGGAAATGAAGAGAGGCAAAAGAGGGAAGGAAGGAATTAGATGGGGAGAGAAGAGGAAGCATACAAGAATAGGAGGCTAGACTTTCGAAGGAAGGGAAGGAATAGTAAGTAAGGAGAGAGGAGTGGATTGTGGGATACATTACTGAAACTTAAAAGAGTAAAGAAAGTATAGAGGAGCGGAAGAAGAAAAGGAGGAATGAGTGAGCAACAAGGATAAGGACATCCATGAAACGAAGAAACACTAGAGGAGGAATAGAAGTAAGAGAAGTAGAAAGTGGAGTAAAGGATGGGGAAATACATGGAGGAAGGGTTATGAGGATAATAACGGGTTTAGCAAAAGAGAGGATGAGACGTAAAAAGAACATTGGAATTAAGGTTGAGCAATTAAGGGGCAAAGGGGGATGATGGGAGGAAGGAAATGAGAATAAACAGTGAGAAAGGGCACAGGGGAAACTAGGGAATTGTAAGCACATAAGTATGTTGTTACCCACAGAGTTGTAGAGAGGGGTGACCTGACCACCTGAAGAGAGTCAATGTCAATGGATCTCTAAAAAAGGAAAGAAAATATGAGAATGGATGATGAAAAGAAACAGAGGCAGGTCAATGAAAAGAGAACGTGAAAAAGTGTGTCTGTGTCGTCTCAGTTGGCAGAGAAGATAACTAATGAGACATAAAGAGGAGAAGGAGAAGGTGAAGACATGAGGAGAGGAATATGGACAACTGCAGAGAGCAGAGGATGAGAGACAGAAAGAGAATCTGTAAGTTATAATAAAAATGAGATAAAAGCAGGAAAAGGGAAACTGAGGGCATATAAAGTAGTTATTTCATTGTAGATCATACAGTGTCCTGTATAAACCATAACACAACTTATATTAAAGCTTCACCTTCAAGCCAATTCCACATTTAACCTCACATGACCCTCACCTTCGCCTCAGGACATCTGTTCATTATCTACTATTCGTCTTCTTTCTGCCAACCTCTCTAAATGTCAGAGACGCTGTGTCATGCTCCACTGTGGGTAAAGCAGAGAGGCTAAGCAGCCAAAAGTGAGGTCAGCCTCACATTTTCACCTGCAGTGATGATGAGCCGGCCATGACGTGGATTATTCATCGTTACTCTCCCGGTCTGACACGCCATGATACAGTGAAGCTGTTTAAGAAAGGTTTTAGTTAGAGCAGCTTCATCACAATCTATAGTTCCCAAGGCGATTCATGAAACCTATGCTCTTATGAACTAAGAAAACTAACTAGTCCAGGGGTCTTCAACATTTCTAAGGTCAAGAACCCCTTAGCTGGTTCTCCTGCAACATACGTATAAAATGTAATATTACATTTAGTGTACAAAACTGTGTAAAGAAGCCTAAAGTGGCATTTCAAATCAAACCTTTCAATACCAAGCTGTTAACATAAACATACATAAATATTACATTTCCAATTACCAAATTCCTTGAAATCTTGCGAAAGAAAAGTGAAAAAGAACGATATGTGTTCCATCAAGTTTCATTTATATTGAGATGATCACGATTATATATTAATAAAAAACAAATTAGTCTTTCAATACCTACTACTCTACTAATCTACTTTCAATACCACTCTTGTATGTGATATGTGATATTCTGTAAACCTATGGATAAGCACCTTCCCTGCTATGTGGCCTTAACAAAATAATGTAGCATTAAAGGGAGCTGAAACTATAAAAAGAAGCACCACTGCTCCATAAATGGGGCGAAGCCTGCGAGCTAGTTCAGGCAGTCAACTCGAGCACTTATGCTGCATTCATACATAACGCCCCCTTGCCACTCTAAAACCAACCAAACAGAGTCTCCTTAATATGCCGCTCTATTTAATCTGCCAGATCTCTCTCCATACATTGCTTGCTGCTGCTATTGCTGCAGCTACCTCTACGTCGCTGCTGCTTGCCTGCCCCACCACCACCCCAGCTTCCACCCCAGCTTCCACCTGTAGGTTCGGGGGTTAGTTATTTCATCATCACTCATCGTGCTATGTATATCTATGGACTATATGCGGCTTCTAATAAACATGTTAAAGAAACACGTGAGTTGTCTGACTGAAATGCAGCTCCTGCTTCATGCATCTCTGGATGAGGCTCCAGTGCTGTCAACAACTGATAGATGGCTCTTCTCATGCCTCATGGTTTTTCAAAGGCACATTCTTTGCAACCCTGAATAGTTTTTTTGAGAACCACTTTTGGTGCCGGAGGATTTTCAATTCAGAAAAGTCAAAAGTACTCCACAGTCACAGGGACCCTTGACTTTATTGACATGGAAATGAAATGACATGTCACCTTAAATTTCTAAGTAAAAAATAATGGTAATGTGAACATTGGCAGGTACATTTTCATGATGTTTAATGAGTTGCAGTTGAGAAGCTAATAAGCTATTTAGCCTGAAAACACTAGCAAGGCATTATCCCCAATGAATGTCGGAAAGCAGAGAGCATTCTGAACTCTCCAGGTCATGTTGTTTCACATGAATTTCGTCTGTTGCCATCAGGGCGTAGATATGCTCTACCTGATCAAAGGACTAATCGCTTTTCTAAATTATTCATCCCTTCTGCACTCAAACTTTTAAATTCTTGTAAAGGCCTTTAACTTGATTATTTATTTATTTATTATTGTGATGCTTTGAACTATTTATAGTGTAAATTGGAATTATCCACATCTGTGCTCCCAGGTGTATCTGTGTGTTTTCTTCTTGTATGTTCCTGCCTGTGTACATGACATAAGCTGCTGCTCATAACCAATTGCCCCTTGCGGGATTAATACAGTTGTTGATTGATTGTTTGTACGTTTAATATAGTGGATTTCTGTTCAATGTCTCTGCATGTTGTCTGGCTTTTTTCGGTACATTTCTGCTTCTTTCAAATAAAAGGAAGTTAATGAATTGGCCACATCAACAAAAACAGTGTTCCATAAATGAATATGTAATCAAAAGGAGGCACCATGAAACCAAAAGCAATTCAGATTTTGTTGGACCTACTTACACTGAACAAAAATATAAGCGCAACGCTTTTGTTTTTGCTCCCATTTTTTATGAGATGAACTCAAAGATCTAAAACATTTTCTATATACACAAAATAACCATTTCTCTCAAATACTGTTCAAAAATCTGAAAAAATCTGTGATAGTGAGCACTTCTCCTTTGCCGAGACAATCCATCCCACCTCACAGGTGTGGCATATCAAGATGCTGATTAGACAGCATGATTATTGCACAGGTGTGCCTTAGAATGGCCACAATAAAAGGCCACTCTGAAACGTGCAGTTTTGCTTTATTGGGGGGGTCTGGGGGGGGTCTGAAAACCAGGCAGTATCTGGTGTGAGGGGTTATTATATTATTATTTTGTGTATATAAAAAATGTTTTAGATCTTTGAGTTCATCTCATAAAAAATGGGAGCAAAAACAAAAGTGTTGCGTTTATATTTTTGTTCAGTGCAGTATCCGTGCAAAATATAGAAGAGATGCATTCACCATAGTTAAATGATACAGCACGGCTCAGCATGGCTCAGCATGGCACGGCTCTAAAGCTGTTGCAAGTTAGACCGAGTGAATAATGTGTTTTTTTAAAACTATTGCCATTACCCTAATTCATTTAACCAGCATACTGCACTTATTACATTTATTGAATAATGTAAGCTGATAAATAATGTACCTCCTCAAGGTAAAATGGCTCCGGTTTTCAAGTCTAAAACCTTCTTATCGAGATCAAGAAGACAGTTTACTATGTGCAGACGTTTGTGGTTTGGTTTATGCCTTTCATGTATTCAGGTTAAGGGGAACTGAAGTCCTGCCTCTGTGAGCCAAATATGCAATTAGCTCAGGAAATCAACCCAGGACTCTCGACCGGCCCACTTCGGTACTGAGCTCAGACTTGCAGTATATCAAAGGGTGTGTTTACATTTCACTAAAGTAAATCAGGACAATTAAAACAATTGATTTGCTGCCAAAAATTATTTAAGAAAGAAAGATTCAAGTGCATCACAAGTATTCAGGTCTTTGAGTGATTGTAGCATATATATTTTCAAAGACACAATGATCGATGGGCTGGTAATTATTTAACTTTTATCAACCTTCATTGCTAATAAATAAGTTCTTAAACATGTGTCGTACTGTAAAAACCAATCCATAGCTAAATCTGTGTGGAAGTCATTCATTGTAATGTCAACAGCATACAGTATATCTACTGATTGCAACAATGCTGTATAAAAGCCTTGTTCTCCTAACTTTCCAAAGTAAAAAAATCCTCATATCTAAAATCACTGAGCATTGAATTGTTTTGAACCGCCCACGTGTGCCTTATTTCAACATGTTCACAACCATTTTAAAATGTTTCTTTATTTCCTCTTCGAGCTGTTTTTGGTTTGAATGCCTGATAAAATGGCCTTACAGTAACATTACCATAAAAACTAATCAGAGGAGTCTGATAGCTTGCCATCCAAATGTTTAGACAATGTCAAATTCACAAAAAAGACAGCAGTGGAAATTGATACAGCTGCAGTGAAACACGACCAGTGATCCCTTACAATGCACAACGCGAACAGAGAGAAACTCATACAGACTTTTATAGATTGTTCCTCATACTCTTACACTCATAACAATACACAACAACGCTGCACAAGGCCATATTTTCTATCTGTTCATGGCAAAACCAGATCAATACTGAATGCAGAGAAGAAAGACACGTCATATTTCTCTTTCCATCCAGAAGGACTCACGCAGCATAAAAGTCTTTTTTAAACATCCTGTTTGCGATGCATGGCTTGAATCCAACAGTTAATGGCCGCTGAGCTACAGAAGACAACGTTTTACAGCCATCATCATTTCCCTTTAGCAGAAACACTTTCCGGGTCTGCTCAAAGTTATAAGAATGAGGGTTTAAAGTTGAGGCAAAAGAAGACAAAAACACAGCAGATTGAAATGTTTATGTAATAATAATAATTTCAATTTGTATAGCGCCTTAAGAAACCCAAGGACACTTTACAATGGGAAACAAAACAACAAATAAATAATAATCACACAGATACACAGGTTGAAAAAGAACAGGTTGCTGGGTACTGCATTTTAGCTGAGGCCTGAGTGAACAGATGGTGCTTGAGTAGTTGTATGAAAGTGTCGAGAGAGTCGGCATTCCTGATAGCAGAGGGGAGAGAATTCCAGAGGGTGCGAGCTGCGACACTGAAGGTATGTATGTAGCTATAGACTAAAATGGCCTTTCACACCTGTCGTGAAGGTTAGAAACACACACACACACACACACACACACACACACACACACACACACACACACACACACATATATATATATATGTATAAACATAAATAGTGCATACATACATATTTGTGTTTTATTTATTCATTTGGCCTGTAACTTTCTTGAAATAGAAAGCAAACATTTTGGTTTCTCAATAAGGTATACATATGTACATTTGCAAAATAATTTACGTAGTTTGTTGACCCATGACAATTTAAATATGATCCTGTTAACATGTTGTTACTTTTGTTTACATTTGCAGATTGATTCGTCAGTAATTGCACTGATGTCTGAAGAAGATCTGGCAAAGTACATCCCACATTACGGAGACAGATCGGCAGCTGTAGCCTTCTGCCGCAACAGTCATTGTGGAGATTCAGTAGCATCTAGACAAGGTCAACTGGAAAGAATAAGGGCACAGTGTTGTCTTGCCTTTATTGACCGTGATATGATGAACAGAGATGTGCACATTAAAAGGAAGCTTCCTAATGGAGAGCTGGAAGAAGGTGAAGGCTCAGGTGTGCTATTCTATAGTAAATGCACATTAGGTACCAATGTTAAGACACCCTACCTTAGGCATGAGTATCAGGGTTCAGGAATGGCAAGCCATCGCTATGATCCTTGTGACTGGCTGGACAAAGATATTTTCCACTGCTTCTCTCACTTCCGTTCTTGGAAGAATGTCTCTATGAAACCAATTATAGCAGTGTGACGGAGAGCTTCTTGCAGTATGTCTCGACACAAGAGATGGAAATTCTTGAGCTGGCTTTAAAATAATTTAACTCTGTTGAGAAAGATGACCCACACTGAAGAAAAGGCTGTTGGATTCACATGATTTTAATATGGACCTCGGTTGCACATATTAAAAATATGTGTACTTAAAACGATTCCATTATGTTAAAGACACACAACTATTTTAATGTTTTTTAATTTTTTTTAATTTTTTTTTCCTATGTTTAACCAACATGACTTTTTTAAAAATAAAAATATATATAAAAATATGTGTACTTAAAACTATTCCATTATATTAAAGACACACAACCATGTTATGTCAAAGAAACATGAAATTGTTATGTTAATGTGAATATTTCCTTTAATATTAGGTATATTCATTTACCCTATGTTTAACCAACATGACTTTTTAATGTTCATTTTAGGCTTTTAATATACTCAGTATATTTAATTTGTACCTGTTAAAGCCACATTAATGTTTTGTTTAAACTACATGCTATAGTTTTCTGTTTAATCTACCTAGTGCTCAAGGGGTACATAAGATTATTTATTTCATGTGAATAGAGGCATTCGTACATTCTTCTACAGGATCCATCCTAATCTCTTATATCTACAGCATTCATCATAGCATTTTAAAACAAATAGTCAATAAAGACAAACACATTTCTTTGAACAACATTCATGTATTTTTCTCAAAAAATAAAACAATATTAACAACCACCACACATCCAGATGAGCTTTTGGTTTTTCCATCATGCAGCCTAAAGTATGCCAGGGGAATTAACAAATACATTGAAAATAAAGAAATACAATAAATAAAAAATGTTTGTGATGCATGTATATATACATTATTGTGTTAGAGCACAGCAAGGAAGCTTAAAGGAAACTATTCTCCCGACTAAGCGGTTTATTGTGCCAAATGGCCAAAAAATGCTTATTTTTGTAACTCATTAACATTCAATGCCAAAGCCTAGCCGAAAAAAATTAAAAATAAAATACAGGCTTCTTACCTAACTCCTACCAGAAAAACGGGAGGAAAAGGGGTTCAAATAAAAAGGGTTTCCCACTCCTAAACAAAACAAAGCGTGTCCTCAAGACAGGTTACATTATAGCTTAGCTTTACAATAATACAAAAATGTACAACACAGAACAACAGATCAGATCTTCTAGCACAGACACAGAGTTGGGAGTAGGAGAGGTCGATGAGAGGGCAGATGGACTGCATGGCTGCAACTGAAATACTCCTGTATCTTCAGGTGGACTAATCAGCAATGGTCCATGGCAACAGCTCACTCAAATAGTTTGTTTTTCAACGCTTGTGCTTTCTTGGAGAGCATGTTGCCGTCTAGCTCCATTAAAATGTTCTGGAGCACTTCGGACGTGCAATTTAGTTTAGGGGGGTAGTTCAGGTTATGGCATACATGAGTCCAAACAGCATGGTAGCAGCTAATGCAATGTTGTCCACATCGGTTAGTACCTATTGGCCTTCCAGGACAATCCCAATATCCTCTGGTCTCATGGTGGAATTTGGGTTTCACAGCATAAAGTCCCACTGTAATGCCCTTAATGGACCGCAGAAGGGCTTCTTCATCTTCAGCCTGCAGAGTGCACAGTCACAAATGGAACAGAGTGAGATCTAACAAATCAATACATATACAGTGGGGCAAAAAAGTATTTGGTCAGCCACCAATTGTGCAAGTTCTCCCACTTAAAAAGATGAGAGGCCTGTAATTTTCATCCTAGGTATACCTCAACTATGAGAGACAAAACGAGAAGAAAAAAGTCCAGAAAATCACATTGTCTGATTTTTAAAGAATTTATTTGCAAATGATGGTGGAAAATAAGTATTTGGTCAATAACAAAAGTTCATCTCAATACTTTGTTATATACCCTTTGTTGGCAATGACAGAAGTCAAACGTTTTCTGTAAGTCGAGTCCTCACTAACACTAAGAAAGTGGATCACATCACTCCTGTTCTGAAGTCTTTACACTGGCTTCCTGTGTGTCAAAGAATAGATTTCAAAATACTGCTGCTGGTTTAGAAAGCACTGAATGGTTTAGGCCCAAAATACATTTCTGATCTTCTGCTAAATTATGAACCATCCAGATCTCTCAGGTCTTCAGGGACTGGTCAGCTTTCTGTGCCCAGAGTCAGAACTAAACATGGTAAAGCAGCGTTCAGTTATTATGCTCCAAATATCTGGAACAAACTCCCAGAAACCTGCAGGTCCGCTGCAACTCTGACTACTTTTAAATCCAGGCTGAAGACTTTTCTTTTTGTCGCTGCTTTTAATTGAACTATTCATATCTTAGACTGCACTGTAACTTTTATCCATGTATTTTTTCTTTTAATGTTTATCCATGTATTTCTTCTTTTAATGTTTATTTTATTAGCTTTTCTTTTTAAATGACTGATTTTAAATGCCATTTTTTTAATGTCTTTCATTTGTTGTAAAGCATTTTGAATTGCCTTGTGTTGAAAAGTGCTTGAAAACTTGCCTTGCCTTGCCTTGCCTTAAGTCTTCACAAGGTTTTCACACACTGTTGCTGGTATTTTGGCCCATTCCTCCATGCAGATCTCCTCTAGAGCAGTGATGTTTTGGGGCTGTCGCTGGGCAACACGGACTTTCAACTCCCTCCAAAGATTTTCTATGGGGTTGAGATCTGGAGACTGGCTAGGCCACTCTAGGACCTTGAAATGGTTTCATCTGACCATATGACATTCTCCGAATCCTCTTCTGGATCATCTAAATGCTCTCTAGCAAACTTCAGACGGGCCTGGACATGTACTGGCTTAAGCAGGGGGACACGTCTGGCACTGCAGGATTTGAGTCCCTGGCGCCGTAGTGTGTTACTGATGGTAGCCTTTGTTACTTTGGTCCCAGCTCTCTGCAGGTCATTGACTAGGTCCCCCCGTGTGGTTCTGGGATTTTTGCTCACCGTTCTTATGATCATTTTGACCCCACGGGGTGAGATCTTGCGTGGAGCCCCAGATCGAGGGAGATTATCAGTGGTCTTGTATGTCTTCCATTTTCTAATAATTGCTCCCAAAGTTGATTTCTTCACACCAAGCTGCTTACCTATTGCAGATTCAGTCTTCCCAGCCTGGTGCAGGTCTACAATTTTGTTTCTGGTGTCCTTTGACAGCTCTTTGGTCTTGGCCATAGTGGAGTTTGGAGTGTGACTGTTTGAGGTTGTGGACAGGTGTCTTTTATACTGATAACGAGTTCAAACAGGTGCCATTAATACAGTTAACAAGTGGAGGACAGAGGAGGCTCTTAAAGAAGAAGTTACAGGTCTGTGAGAGCCAGAAATCTTGTTTGTATGTAGGTGACCAAATACTTATTTTACCGAGGAATTTACCAATTAATTAATTAAAAATCCTACAATGTGATTTCCTGGATTCTTTCCCCCCATTCTGTCTCTCATAGTTGAAGTGTACCTAGGATGAAAATTACAGGCCTCTCTCATCTTTTTTAAGTGGGAGAACTTGCACAATTGGTGGCTGACTAAATACTTTTTTGCCCCACTGTATCCCATTACTAAATCCCTGTGTTTAAGTACATTTGGTCAGATTTCAGTACTTTTAAGCCTCCTTGTTATCTGATATACTCCTGTCTGACCTGATAAACATTTTTTCACTTCCTGTATCCGTTTTAAATTAAAAGCCCTCTAGCTTTTCAGTGTAGTCTGGCTATTAAACAAAAAACAGGGATGTTCACATACTTTAGGCTATATACTATGTGGTGTTTCAACAAATACATATTTTAAAGCCCAACAAAAAAATCAAAAGGTCATATATTACTTCTACTGACCACAAACTTTCTCATTGAGGCACACACAGCCCCTTGAGAAGACAATCCCGGCCTAAATCGACATCATCAAGCTAAGTGAAGGGGAATAAGAAAATAAAGAATCTGTTTTGCTCAATGAAATGTGTACACTATTGACTCGATGTATAATTTCCTTAAAATGAATTCTTACTTGAGTCATGTTTGACATAATATAGTTCAGATGCTGGCCTATCTGTCCTTCTCTCTTCTCAAAAACCTTCAGAAGTTTGTCAGATAGCACATTCAGCTGAGAGAGAACTCTTGATTGGAGGGGCAGGGTTGTTATGCGCTTAAACTCCACATTTATCAAAGAAAACAAAATATCACAGTCATAAAAATCATGAAATCATTTCATTTTCTAATGATGTTATGATTGTAGTTGTGTGCTTGCCTCTCGCTGCAGAGAAACTAGTCCATGCATTTGTTACTTCAAGGATAGCTTATTGTAACTCTTTATTATCAGGGTGTACCAAAAAGTCAGTTAAGTTGCTTCAGCTGATTCAAAATGTATTGACCAGAGCATGAAAAAGGGACCACATTACTACGAACAACCAGGTTAGACTACAGTAAATTTCATTTAGTTTTTTCCAAAGCGACTTAAAATAAGTATTACTGTAATGTAAGACTACATATAAGAAACACCCATTCTATAGCCATTTCAACAAACAAAACATTATCACTTTTGTGAAGGAGGCTTTATCGCAGAATGTATGGCTTTTGCCTCTCACTTTCTGAATAACATTTGCCTAATAAATCAGAAAATGTGTATATCCCTGCAATGTTTGCAGTATATAAATGTTATGAATAAACATTCAGAAATTGTCAGACTAATACCAGTTTTCAATTAGTTAAAGATCAAGTTTAAGTTAGTCAAGTAAATCACACAAAATATTTGAATACTCACCATTTACTACAGAGCCTTTGGAACAATGTTCAAAGCAAGGCTGAGGTCAATCTTCTCCACACCAATTACCTATCACAGAAAAACATATTTGAAATTATTTCATTCTTCACACACAAATAAAACAAAAATGTTCTGCTCCTTAAAGGCAACATTTACCATTTAATTATGTACCTTTAGGCTAATATGAACCGACTTCGGCCGAGATGGGCGCCTCCAGTGTAAAAAGCTACAGTAGCCTATATGAGTACAACTTTATACGGAGCCATACACATCAGCGTTGCGAGCTCATTTCCATTGGTTTCAATGGAGACGTGCACTGCAGCAGCGCGCACCGCTCGTCATGTGACGAGGAACAACCAATCACAACCGAGAAACATCTCAACTTCTGTAAACACAAGTGTATGGCAAATATGGAAGATAAGTTCATTTCACAGCGGGTGGATCGTAACCCTTACTTGATCTGTCCGGCATGTCCCCCATATTCATGGTATGTGCACCGCTGCTAAAATGTAACACAATCATTAATATCCTCCACTTTCCAGTATCAAGTGTCGCTTTCCGGGGATGGAGATCTTCAAGATGGCGGAGTGAGAAGCAGCAACGTTGCAGGCTCGTAAAAAAAGTTTAGATTTGAGTCCTTAACTGTAAAACTGACAGGCAATAGCTTATTCATGATACACAGTTATTATAGAAGCTTAAATAGTCACATTTTACTTTAACTCTTCAGTTACCAACACTTTTGACATAAAGTGCCTGCTAGCATGACCGACCACGATTACAACTTAAAAGTTCTCTGTGACGCGTGTGACGACTCGGATATTGAGGACATGGAAGCGGACAACTCTAAGGGACACAAAAAAAATTGGGACCACACACCAACTAAAGGACCGAATCCAAAGAAATCAAAGGTTCATGGCGAAACACAAATGGCAGAGGATAGCAGCAGCACCATCATTCTCCAGGCAATACAAGTCTTATCCGGAAAAATGGATGAACAGACAGAGCTGTTAAAAAAGTTGAAAAATGCATTGAAGCAAACACTGAAGCAGCTAAAGAAAATAAGAAAGACATTTCTGCTCTTCAGAAAAAGTTTGACGATCTTCTGAAAGATAACACTTTACTACATAAGTCTGGCGAGGAGCAAGCCTGCTACAAACGGAGGTGGAATCTGAGGATGAATGGTCTGCCTGAAAAAGAAGGAGAAAACACAAGAGAAGCTGTGATCGGGATACTCACAAGAGTTGTTCCGCTGTCTGTGGAAAAGCTGCGTGACTCAGTAGACACTGTCCATCGGCTGGGTATGAAGGGTAATGCAGCTACTTCCAACAACACACCGAGGTCAATCATCATTCAGTTCGGGATGAGGACTGTTCGTGACGAGATCTGGAAAAAGTCCAAAGATGCGAGAGTCTGCAGCGAGATGCACATTCGTTTCAAAGAGGATTTCTCCAAGGAGGACCGGGAGGCTCGCTCCAAGCTGTGGCCACTGGTTCAAGAAGCCAGGAGAAAGGGGAAGAGAGCTTTTCTGAAGGAAGGCTTCGCGCTGATTGACAACAAAAGAGTGGACCCGGAATAACGTGAAAAACACCGAAGTAATTAACTGGAGGGACAGGGAGCAGGTTTTCGGTCCTCAGTAGGTATGCTGAAGTTCTCAGTTTGAGTGTTTATTATTTTTTTTTAGGATTGGACTTGTCTCAGGTCAGGGCCGGACTGGGACAATAAGTCAGGCCGGGAATTATACACCCAGCCAGGCCACTACCAGTTTTTTGTGCCATTTTGCTGGATTTATTTGTCAACTTTTACAGCGTTGCTGCCCATAGTGATAGCCCTCTAAATCTACTACCCAAAAATAAACATATGGACATGGGTTACTATTTTAAAAAATGTGCACATTTATTTAGGAACCTATGTGAACAGATTTTTTTTTTTAAATGTTGGACTTAAATGCATCAATTTGGTTCATTTTGAGGGGGAAATAAAGAGACTACACCCATATGAAACATAACTGTATACATTTAAATAATCATAAAATCATAAAAACATGGCCATAACCAATAAGATATCATATCCAATATGAAAAAACATTGAAACTTGTTTATTTATTTGTTTTTGGTTAATTTATAGTTGTGAATGTGTGTATGTGCTCCTGAACCAGCCTCACCTGTCTCCTTTCTCTTCCCCCTGCTCCTCTTTGAGGCAGAAGCAAAGACTAGTTTTAACTCTTAACAAGTTTTAATAGTTTATCTTACCTTTTTTCACCTAGTTAACGTTTTTTTTAATTATAAGTCATGCATATTTTACTCATCACTCCCACCTCAAATGGAAATTATGTTTACATAAATGGTGACCAAACCGTTTGAGACCCACTGGGATAACTTAGACTAACTAAAGTTTGGGGTCGGCAACCCCTGGCACGCGTACCAGCAATGGCACGCGGCACCGTAACCAGTGGCACACTAGGAATAAGTGGAATAAGTGTGCAAAAATATTGAAATATTAAAATATTTTCGGATCCTGAACGAGGCCACCGCCAGAGCGCGTCTCCCCGCTGCAACACAGCCCCGCTCTCTTTAACTCCTGGGGCCTCATTTATAAAGGGATATACGCTAAAAAAATTGGCATACGCCAGTTTCTACGCAATGTTTGCGATTTATAAAATACTAACTTGACGGGAAAACGTGCGGTCCTCCACGCAAACTCTAACCCATGCGTACGCACTAAGCACAAACACGGGAGAGACGAGAAACTGCGACACCGTTGGCAGAAGGAAGAATGGAGAGAAATATGTGGAAATAATACCATAAATAAAATGTTCCCTCTCATTTATCATGAAGAATTCATTTTCAAACATTGATTAAAGCCAATCTTAAAATGATTAAACAAACGCCTGTTTGAGACTCCTCAGTGCACACAAAAACATAACTTGGAGAAATAAATAAATACGGATATGTTATTTAAAACCACCTCGAATATGTTGTGTTAATGTTATGAAATGTTTTCTCATAAATGATGCGGTTTTGCATTTCTAGGTTGGACGAGCATGGTTTGATATACTACCATGTTTAATCATGTTTTATGCCGTTTGCTAAGACTTGATAAGTCGCTCATAAAACACAGGAGGTATGGAAGCTAAGAACACCATATGTGGTAATGTGTACAGCTAATACAACACAACACATTGGTTGTATTTCCTCTAACTGGTGGATATAGAGTTGCTGCGGGGAGGGGGGGGGGGTTGAGATGCACAGGCTGCAGTGGAGACGCTGCGAACAGCTGATCGACACCTGGGACACAAACCACCAAATACAAAAACATAATTCAGATGCAGTCGTCATGACTCCACTCCGGAGGGATTCCCCGATCATTTCTTACAGTTTCTCATCAAGGGGGTGTCTCCTGTCCCCGGTACAAACACACTGCCTGAGGAAGGCTACGTGTATTTTTTTTGTCATGAACCTTTTTCGGACCACTTATTTATTTATTTTGGTGACGATCCGACCTCCATGCTGCTACTCTGGTTCAAACTGCATCCACCAATCCATAAGATTTATCTCGAACTCCCCAAAATAACCAAAATCTGACACGGTGTGAGATGTCTTTTTTAGCTGTTCTGTCCTCATTTCCTGCTATCTTCTTCATAAAGTCAGTCAAAATGAATGAATGTATGGGCGTTTCTTTGACTATTTATAGGTAAATATGGGCGTTACGTGAAGCCCGCAAAAGCTGCACCGCATTTCGAGTCGGTTGTGATTTACTAAGGGAAACCGGCGTAGGAAGGGCTGTACGCACTTTCCTCGCCGGTCCGCAATGTTTGGTGAATCGGAAAATGTCGGAACATTTCTGTACCTATTTTTTGGATTTATACTATGTAAGCAACCTTCCCACGTGAATCCTACGCACGGCGTTATAAATGAGGCCCCAGGTGACTTTCTGCCGCTTTCCTCCGTGGTGCTGATCGTTTCACCACAGAGGAAAGCGCTTCACTAATTGCAGTACCCATAAGGAGCTGTACAAATGCCGCAGTTTTTGCGTGGCTGTGTATTTAGTTGAAAGCCCAGTGGCGATCTGCTCATCTCTCATCGAAATAATATGCTACAAAGGGGCACACTGGCCATCTGTGTGTTGAACTTTCCTGTCGGCTTCCAGACCATAGTCGAGGAGGGCAGAAGCAACAAGCTTCAGGTTCAATAATCCACTTTAGCTTAAATGACTGGAGAGAGGCGAGCTCTTCTTGGGAGGCCGTTGCATTTATTTAGCTGTTCTTCTGTTTCACAAAATACATCACAGACCTCTGTTTTTCTGCTGCCTTGTTTCACTTCCAGAAACATACACACGTTCTCTCCATAGGTTCTCTCACTGTCGCTCTACCATCCACACACACACATGCACAAGCCACACCCCTCTCTCTCTCTCTCTCTCTCTCTCTCTCTCTCTCTCTCTCTCTCTCTCTCTCTCTCTCCTCTCTCTCTCTCTCTCTCTCTCTCTCTCTCTCTCTCTATCTCTCTCTTAAAGGGACAGCAATCTCATCTCACTCTGCATGACCCTAATATCATAACATGTGTGTTCTGGAGAATCACAGAACGGACGATCGTCCTTATTATTATGCCGTTTAAACCAATTATTTAAATGTGTTGTTAAATTCTGCATCATGTAAGTTGCGCTGACAGGTCCACACACTGCTTCCCCTCAGCGAGGCTCCCCCGCCCTCCTGCTCCTCAACCCCCCCCCCCCCCCCTTGATAATTCTCGATCGTTGGCACGCTGATAACAATTTTTTTTTAAATGGCACTTCATATCAAAAAGGTTGCCGACCCCTGATCTAAACACTCAGAGAGTCCTTTACCTCACCTGAGGTTATCAGTCTCTCAGTCTGACAGGAGAGGACTCTCCCTCCACCTTGTTGTTGAAAAAGCTCCTTATATCCGTTAGCGTAGCTAGCTAGCACCAGATGCTAACAACAACAATACACGTAACCGGTGCGCACGCTTTATCTCACTCGCTCACGCCACACATACACTAACACACACCCTCCGGAGCTTGAATGACACACAGAGACCAATCGAGGACATTAGTATTATCTGTATGAAAGTGACTATGTCGGCAGGCCACATCATGTAGACAGCCAGTCACCCTCTGTGAGGCAGAGTCAGACCCACATTTGCGCAACGTTGCGTTCATAATACATACATAAAAAAAAAAAAATCCTCAGGCCAGCAGGCCACTTAGCAGGCCAGGCCAGGCCAGGCCATCGGGAAACCTCCCGGTCCTCCCGATGGCCAGTCCGGGCCTGTCTCAGGTTATATTCAAAATGTTGTGAGCTATTGCACTAAATATGTTTGTTAAGGGCTAAGTTACTCACTCCTGCGCATCGATATAGCATTCCTTTGCGCATTTTCTTAAGGTTTCTATCTTTGCTCTTTCAATGTTATCGTTCATATCCTTAAATGCTAGGGGGCTAAAAAACAATGTGAAACACAAGGCAATTTTTCTTTTTTGTAAGGAACAAAAGGCAAATTGTGTTTTTCTGCAAGAAACTCATTCTGCAGAGGCAGATACTAAGTTCTGGAAAGTACAATGGGGAGACAACATTTCTTTCAGCCATGGAACATCACATTCGGCTGGAGTGATGATTTTATTTAACAGGTTACCTGGAAATATAATTGACCACAGGAGTGATACAAACGGTCATTGGCTAATGGTTGTGACTGATGTTAATGGGACTAATTAGATACTGGTGTGTGTTTATGGATATAACAGAAAGATTAAAAACAATAATTTTCTTTCAATCTTGTGCCAAAAATGAGAGGAATGGAAAGTACTTTATATGACTGATAAGATTATAATCGGAGGGGATTTTAATGTAGTTCCTGATGAGTGGTTAGATCATCTTCCTTTAAGGGGACATTGTCATAATTTTAATGATTCTATAATTCACTTGGCCTCTAAACTTAATTTAACTGATGTTTGGAGAATAAATAATCCCTCAAAGTCACACTATACCTGGTTTAACTCTTCTAACAATGGTCAGTGTTCGAGGCTCGATTATTGGTTAATCTCTATTAGTTTAACTAATAATGTCTCAAAGTGTGACATTTCAGCATCACCTCTGACTGATCACTGTGTCATCTCTTTGTCCTTTTTACTATGCAACTTCAGTCCCAATCTTAAACCTATATGGACATTCAATAATAGTCTTTTGGAGAATGCAGATTTTTGTAAAAAGATCAAACAACTGATAAAAGAAACTCTAGCTTTGGATATGTCATCTCTCAGTAAATGGGAATGGTTTAAATTTAGTGTGAGACAGATTGCGATAAATTCCAGTAAATACTCCTCTAGATTAAAGAAAAAAAAACAACAAGAGATGACAAGTGAAATTAATAATGTATGCCTTAAAGCTGACTTATCATTGGATGAGCAAATTAAACTGAACAATTTACAAACTCAATTAGACAATATGTATTTGGAAAAAGCTAAGGGAGCTTTTATTCGTTCGAGAGCCCGATGGATTGAGCAAGGAGAGAAAAACCCTTCTTATTTCTTCAATCTTGAAAAGCAAAGACAAGTGAAAAAGAAAATCCAAAAACTGAGTGTTAATGATGTCACTATTGAAAATCAAGACCAGATAAACGAAGAAATTTGACTTTTTTATAGCAATTTATATAACTCAAAGTTTTCTAAAGAAAATTGTGATAACTTTTTTAGTAAAATTACAGAATTCAAAATGACAATAGATGATCCTTTTAAACAGTATATGGACGATCGACTAAAAATTGAAGAATTAGATGTCTGGTGGCAAATCACGAGGGCTGGACGGTATAACCATAGAGTTTTACAAATATTTTTGGTCAGATGTGCGAAAAATGCTTTATAAGGCTTTCACAGATTGCATTTCAGCAGGAAACCTTTCGCCAACCATGAAACATGGCCTTATTACCTTAATTCCAAAACCAAATAAAAATAATCTTTTGTTTTTGGAGACCTATTACCCTACTATGCAATGATTACACATGTTTATGCTAACAGGTTAAACTCAGGTCTGAATCAACTAGTAGATGAATGTCAATCAGCATTTATTAAGGGCAGAAGTATTCATAACCATACCAGACTGATATTGGATATGCTCGATTACCAGGAGTTTATTGATACTGAAGGTCTCGTACTATTTCTGGATTTTTATAAGGCTTTTGATTCTGTTGAACATTCCTTTTTAATGGAAACTCTAACATTTCTGGGTTTTGGTGAACATTTCTGCAACATAATTAGGATGCTCTATTCGGACATCTATAGTTCTGTATCTTTGAACCCTGGAATGAGCCCTAGGTTTAAGGTTTTACGTGGTATTCGACAGGGTTGCCCTATTTCCCCAAAATTATTTATTCTGACCACCCAAGTTTTAACAACGCTTATTATAAAGAATCACAAAATATTACCCTCTTTGACAAAGAATTTACAATTAGTCAATTTGCGGATGACACATCCATTTTCCTAAAGAATAAATCCATGGTAAAGGAAACTCTTAACACAATTTCAATTTTTTCAAAAGCATCAGGGTTATCTCTTAATCTTTCAAAATGTGAATTACTCCCTATCCATTCATGTGATGATTCCATTATTGACTCTATTAGAGTGGTACCTGAAGTGAAATATTTAGGAATAACATTATCTAAAAATGTTATCAGGAGAGAAGATCTTAATATTTGTAACCGTATCACAGATATGAAGAAATCTCTCAGTCGTTGGTTAACTAGAGATCTTACTATTTTTGGCAGAGTTCTTCTTACTAAAGCAGAAGGTATATCTAAACTTATTTATCCATACCACTCATGTTTTGTCTCTTCGGCCAATATTAAAAAAACCAACTCAATTATTTTCCAATTCTTGTGGAGAAATAAAACTCACTACATTAAAAAGTCACAGCTTGTTAAAGAATATGATAAAGGAGGAATTAAAGCTTTAGACTTTGAATCGATGATTGGAACAACAATAAAATGGTTGAAAGCTTTTTTGTCCCAGCCAGAATCCGTGTGGTTCCATATTCCAAAGGCCATATTTAAACGTCTAGGAGGGTTTGATTTTCTTTTAAAATGTGATTTTGAGGTTAATAGGATTCCGACCAAATTGTCAAATTTTCATAAGCAGATACTTCATTATTGGAAAAGGATATTTACCCACAATTTTTCTCCTCATGGATCTACTTTTTGGAACAATAGAGTGATTATTATAAACAGAAAATCCTTGTTTAGGAGTGATTTTTTTGGAGTTTTACGGGGCGTGGTTTGCATTCCGCCCAGCCAATCAGACATAGGAACCTTTTTCTCCCGCAGGGACTGAAAAGGGGGTCAAAAAGGTTCTCATTAACTAATTTAGTTCCCGGGGTTTTTTGGTGTGAACGCAACTAAATCGTAGTTCTCAGGAACCTTTGTGGGTAAAGTATTTGGTGTGAACGCGCCTCATGAGGTCTCCCCAGTCCTTCTAGCTCCTGCTTGATGAAGTCGACGACTTGCCCAATGTCTGCATATTGTTTATATTTCAAACCGTGCATTTTCAGCAGCCAAATGAAGTACCTTTTGCTAATTATGACACTGTGCTTGACTGCAAGGGATTGCAGAATATGTTGGGTTCAGAATTCCAGAAAAGACAGACAACTTCTAAGTTTAACTATTTATTGTAAAACGAGCAAAAGATATATTTTACTTGGCCAAGGACTCATCACGTCTTTGGGAATCACAGCTGTAATCTGTAACCACCACTGGTGGTCTGGTGCGCAGACTCAGATAGAGTCTCTTGGCAACACGATCCTCCAATCAGCATTCAGCCGGCCTGTGGAAGTCCCTCCCTACTCTGGCACCATCATACGTAATTTGTTTTGAGGAAGCTTCTACAGAAAAGTGGAATCTTGGTTATACTGATTCCCAGCTATGCGTGGGCGCGGAGCTAACCCAGGCGGCCAAGGCCATAGCCTCAATAACTCATTGTTTCTACAGTGCCTGCATCTGCCTTCTGCTACTTTCTATTGCAAGCTAAAACTTTCTTCTGACTATTCCCCTCGTTGGTATCTAACCCATCAGAACCTGGGATTAGTGATTGTGTCTATTTATTCTATAGTCATAGCAATCTCATGAGCACAATAAGCATATAATGTAATAATAAGAATCAGTCTTGTAATATTATATACAAATAGACTCCACAAATATCATTATAATTCATCCCCATATGAAAATAAAATGAAATTAAATCAAAATGATCCATGCTTCGCGATAATAGCCGTACGGTACAGAGCTAGTGTTGTCACTCAGTCATCAGTTTCTATAGCCTATCTGGATTTAGTTATTGCGTGGCCACGTAATAATTATTGTGTGGCCACAAATTACTAACGCATGGGAATATAATAACTAATTTGTGGCCAAACAATAATATTGTTCTCACCAATGTCACCAGGGGGGCTAGGCTTTAGGTATTTTAAATGCTAAAATGTAGTTTAGTGCAGCAACTGTGTAGGCCCTTAAGGCTACTAACAACTTTTATTACAAGGCTTAGTTGAATACTCGATTCTGATTGGTCAATTCCATTGCTAAGGAGGATCAAGAAAGAGAAAGTAAAAGAGGGTAAAAGACGGAGCGCTGGACGTCAGATAAATGAACAGAAGAAGACGGACAAGAAGTACACACTAACAGGAACACAGTATGGGCTCTGCAGTGTTTAACCTGTTAAGCCCGACAGACCCCGGTACCAGGGCCCTCCCGCAACATCTTGCAGGAAACAGTGTGTGAGGGCATGTTCATTTAATAAATTATGAATGTTTTATATCCATGTAATGGGAAGAATCTCATCTAACTGATCATTTAAAATGTTTTTCAAAAAAAAAAACACAATGCTAACGCTGAGTCTCTGAATTAGCAACGAGCGAAACATGCTAACAGATGACTGAAATTCACTCACAAAACCTTATTATTTATCTTTGCTGCACATCCAACCCAGCATTTCACATTGTGAGAGGACACAGAATCGAAGGGTGCAGATATTATCACTCAATGATACAAACTCGGAGATAATAACAAGAACAGACCAGGGGCGGCACTAGGGGGGAGCTAGGGGGTGCTGAAGCACCCCCCAGGATTGCCAAAGCACCCCCTAAGCACCCCCAAGAAATATGTGTTTTTTTTTTAATTATTATTATTATTATTTTTATTAAATTAAATTAGAAAAACTATTGATTACATCAATGCAAATGTGAAACAAACAAATGTTTGACCAAAAACATAAAGCCAACACAGGTGATATGATTAGGCCAATGGCCAGCACCCATTCCATTTTTGACCTACCCATAGGCTAAATTACTTTGTGACACTTGAGTGACTTCCTTTCGTTTTTTAGTCTTTAAACGTCCACGTGCGGACACTCAATCAAAACCACCTGAAAGCGAGAGGGATTCTGCACATAATAGGCCTCGTGAGTACAACTAGCTTACTTCTGGGTCTTTGTGTTTCATTCAAGCTCTGCTCTGTGTGTGTGGCACGAGCCATTTTGTGTGCGTGCGCGAGCGAGAGAGAGAGCTCGCGCACCGGTGGGTATCTACCGGGGATCGTTGTGGTTAGCATCTGGTGCTAGCTAGCCAAGCTAACGGGTATAAGGAGCTTTTTCAACAACAAGGTGGAGGGAGAACTCTCTCCTGTCAGACGGAGAGTCTCAGGTAACCTCGGCTCAGGTGAAGTAAAGGACTCTCAGTGTTTAGATAGTTAACTTTAGTCTAGTTATCTCAGTGGGTCTCAAACGGTTTGTTTTAAAAGGGGAGTGATTTGTAAAATGTCTATGAAGAAATAGAAAATCTGTTTACAGTTCTGTTTCATATGGGTGTTGAGAGATGTATCCATAGATCCCTTAATGTTGCTCTCAAAGTGCACCAGATTGATGCTTTTAACTTCAATATTTAAAAAAAATCTTCCCAGGGGAGCATGCCCCCGGACCCCACTAGAGGAGGTGAGGACCCTACTAGAGGAGGTGAGGTCCACTCCCTACTTGTAAAAATAGTACTTTACCCCTGCTTACACCTAAATGCCGTGAGCTGATTATCGAGCCTTCATTGTAACAGTCGCGGGTACACTGTGTGTGTGTGTGGAGAGTGTTGCAGTAGAAAATTCAACTGTAGCGCTGGTGCATTAATGGGAAACCCTTAATGTTTGAGCACCCTCTATGAAACGTCAAGCTACCCCACAGCACCCCCTAGAGAAAATCTCTGGCGCCGCCACTGGAACAGACATCAAAACATGTGGCGCTAGGTAGCTAAAAACGCTAACATGGCTCACCTGTGTCGTAGTCTGGTCAAAAGTGGTCTTCAATGGCATTACAATGATAAAAACGCTCCTGAAGTTAATCCATAGGTTAATCCAATGTGTCTGTGTCCCTTTGAAATTATTTCTGATAATCCATAAGCAATAAACCTGCTTTTCCGTTTCTAGAAGTCAGAGCTAGAAATATTTTCACTCTGATGCAAAATTGTGTGCGCGAAGCCCCCACCTTTTTGTTTTAGCATGTGTGTGAGAGGGGAGATTCCCCTTCGATTCTATTGGCTCTAACGGTCAGAAAGAGTAAATTTTTTTGTCAATCACCAACATCGACCAATGGGTTCCAGAGAAACCCCCATTTCCACCCAAATCACCTCAGAGGTGGAGTTTGTTTAGCTAAACCTCTCTAAAAAGGTCAAATGTCACTTGTTTTGCATCAATCTTGATACAGGGTACTTATTATATGTTGTAATTAACCATCATCCAAGGGTAGTTTTCACTATACTGTAAGTACAAAATAATTTTTGGACGGACACAGTTTTTTACTATGTTCAATTTGAATTTTCTTTAAAATAAAAAACATCTATATTGATTCTGACTTTTCTAAATCCAACTCACAGTTTATCATTACTTTGAGAAAAAAGATTATTAATTTAATCCTTTTAGAAGGGAAGATATGGTCATTTGTTCTGGGAATATCATTTTCGAGCCTGAGACCTGAAAAACAGGCTTAGGGCTAAACAGGTTAAGGACTTGTTAGCGGATCAGAAACTGTGAACAGAGTTAGACAGTGCTGCTGTAAAGTTATTGTTGTCGCAGTTCCAGCCGTTGGTGCGCCGTGGAACGGAGTTTAGTTTTTTTTCTTAGCGCAATAAAATCATTTCAATTAATATTGGTAGTCGATTCCGTAGTTTGTTTAGTATCTGGCCAATACGCGGGATACTGTGCAGTGACTTGGTCATTATGGGGAAAAGAACACCCTTCAGGCTCATCAAGATCAGCCTGACTGATTACGTAAACACCAGGTTTACTAATCTATCAGCACAATTTTTCTCTGGTGTAGGAATGTCTCGCGATGTTAGTGAATTCTTAAAAAACAAAACACCATTTCATTTTGGGTTTAAATTAGTTGTAACTGCGTTACTGAGAATTGTAACGGATAGTATATTACCCAAATGTCATTAGGAGGCCTACTCCCACCTGTCGAGTATGGCTGTGCTGAGGTGTTTTTCCCCCGGAGATGTCACGAAGAGATGGAGCGGCTCCACCTGTTGCTGCCTGCGATCTGCGATCTGCGATCTGCGATCTACAGAGGCCTGCTCCCACCTGTAGAGTACGGCTGTACTGGAGAGGTTTTTACCCCGGAGTCGTCGCGGAGAGACGGAGTGGATCCACGCTTCGGGCTTGGCCTGCTTCCACCGGGCGTGTGCTGCTGTGCGGAGGAGGATTTTACCACGGCTGGGGCCTGCTTTCCAACTGTCCTGGTTCTGCTGTTGCAGAGGCCTGCTTTCACCCCGGGGATACCACGGAGGGACCGGAGCGCTTACACGCTGCTGCTTTCGCCGGTCCTTTGCTGCTGTGCTGATTTGCCCCAGGAACATCGCGGATACTGTGTGCTGGTCTGGGAAAATGGCCCATATCGGGATTCTGCTGTGCCTGTTAACTGTTTTGGACTATGAGAAGATCTCTAGTCATTCTGAGAAGTCTACTGAATTTAGGTCTGTTCTGCCACCGGCAGTGGGCCTCCCCTGCAAAGGTTCGGATGTGTTGCACAAACAATTACCGGTTGCCTTGTCACAGACAATTTGCTCGTCTTTTTTGTTTTCCTGCGATGATGGTTCTTCAGGACTGCTTCTTAAGCTCAAATCACACTCTCGCAGACTTTTCCGGTGTTTCTAAAGTAGATGACAATGTATGTGTGTCGATTAAGAGGAAAAGATGCCTGTTTTTTTTGTTGCTATTACTGTCAGGAAATGTACAACCTAACCCTGGTCCGCCCAGTAGTAGTAGTCAGATCGCTACTCCTGCTGATTTTAAAGCTAGGTCTGGGTTGGATTTCATCCATTTGAATGTGCGCAATCTGTTAAGTAAACTAGATTTTGTCCGCATTTGGGCAAGCTCGACTGACGCTGACGTCATTGTTTTATCAGAAACATGGCTAAATAAATCTATTTTGGCCTCTGACATTGCCTTAAATGGTTATAATGTGTATCGTTCCGACCGGCCTAATAAAGGTGGTGGCGTTGCCATTTATGTTAAGAATAAGTTCAGTGTATCCACATTAGTTTTCAAATCTATCAGTAAGCAATTCAAATTTTTAGCCTTAAATATAGAAGTGGCAAAGGGGCAACAGGTCATGGTGGTGGGCTGTTACAGACCCCCCTCAGCTGTCAAGGACTTCGCTAGCAAATCTTTTATCGCAGCTAGACTACAAGGACATAGTGCTACTTGGAGATTTTAACTGGGACTGGTTAACTGCAGTATCAGAGGATTTTAAAAACCTTTGTATCTCTTTAAATGTTACTCAGATTGTTGACAGTCCTACTCGCCCTAACATTAAGTCCCCTAATAAATCCTCCCTAATTGATGTCATTCTAACTAATGTTCCCTATAATTACTCATCAGTGGGAGTATTTGCGAATGATGTGAGTGACCACTGTGCTGCAGCCACAATTAGGGACACTAAGGTCCAAAAGGTTAAACCTCGTATTATTATTAAGAGAGACATAAAACATTTTGTGGAGCAGGGTTTTGTTCATGATCTGTTTGGGTTTGATTGGGGAAAAATTGATCTGTGTGCTGATGTAGAAACTGCATGGTCTTATTTTCATCTTGGTTTTATGGAGATCATTGATAGACATGCACCCCTGCGTACATTTAGAGTAAAGGGACGAGACAATCCTTGGTTTTCTGCTAAACTGTCTAGTTTCCTTCATGAGAGAAACAAGGCCTGGGCAAAGGCTAGGAAATCAGGCTCAGAGGTAGAATGGCTGCGTTTTAGGCAGCTAAGAAATAGCTTCAATTCACATGTCAAAAGTGCTAAGTCGAAGTACTTAGTCAGTTACCACAGAAAACCTAAACAATCCTAGGACATTTTGGAAAGCCATAAAATCGATTTCCACCGGTGAAATCCGTAATGAGCTACCTCCGTTCATTACCACAGCATCTGGCACTATATCGGACAGGGCCACCATGTTAAATTGCTTTAATAAGCATTTTGTGTCCTGTGGTTCTCTGTTTGATTTTGTTTCTAACTCTGCTTCTGTGAACACCCCAATCCGTGACTCTGAACAATGTGGTCTGGAAAACGCTTTCAGTTTTACTCCTTTTTGTTAGAACGGGGTACAAAAATACTGGACTCAATTGCGACGGCTCAGATTTTAATGAAAAAATAAAACAAAGTTAACAAAAAATCACTCAAGCGAGGACAAAACAAAACTTCTCGATCTCAAACAAACAAAACTCTTCTCTCTGGTTTTAACGCTGGGTCTCTGGACATGGAAGCACACTGAAACAAGACGAACTGGCACAAGACAAAGGGAGACAAGGACTATTTATACATGAGGGAATAGGGACCAGGTGGAAACAATCAGGGGCGGGGCAGACGCTGACGATGACAGAAAAACACCCAAAGTGAGGAATTAACAGGGCCTGAAAGGAAAGACAAGAGGTAAGTACAAAATAAAACAGGAAATGGGAAAACGAGACATATCATGAAACAAACACGACTAACACAATTGACGAGACACCACAGTACCCCCCCCCCCTCTAGGGACTGCTCCGGAAGTCCCAGACCCTCCTGGATGATCCTGATAAAAGTCAGTGATCAAACTCCGATCTACAATGAAGCTTGCAGGGACCCATTGTCTCTCTTCGGGACCGTAACCAACCCAGTCCACGAGGAATTGTTTCCCTCGACCACGGTTACGGACTCCAAGCAGTTTCTTAACAGTGTAGACAGGACCACCATCAACCATCCGGGGAGGCGGTGGGGGCTTAGAGGCGGGCACCAGAGGACTCTCTCTTACAGGCTTGACCTTCCCCACATGAAACGTCGGATGGACTTTGAGCGCCCTGGGTAGACGTAAGCGCACAGACACTGGGTTAATCACCTTAGACACCTGGAAAGGACCCACGAACCTTGGGGCTAGCTTTCTGGACATGACATGAAGGGGTAAGTCTTTGGTAGCCAGCCAAACGCTTTGTCCAGGCCTATAGGATGGAGCAGGTCTGCGATGCCGATCCACCACCTTCTTCATCTGGCTGGCACTGCGCAGGAGAGTACGACGAGCACCTGCCCAGATCCGGCGGCACCGACGGACCATGGCATGTGCCGACGGGACCGTGACCTCACCTTCATTGGCAGGGAACAAGGGTGGCTGATCAATCAATCAATCAATGTTTATTTATATAGCCCAATATCACAAATGTTACATTTGTCTCAGTGGACTTCACAGTTTGTACAAAATATCAGTATGACAATAAGACACCCTCTGTCCTTAGACCCTCACATCGTACAAGGAAAAACTTCCGAAGAAAACCCACAGTTTAAAGGGAAAAATGGGAGAAACCTCAGGGAGAGCAACAGAGGAGGGATCCCTCTCCCAGGACGGACAGTCGTGCAATAGATGCCGTGTGTAAATTGAAAAGATAATACATTTGCAACATAGGTAGTCCAAATGTTTGGAAATGCATGTGTGTGTAATAGGAAGATGGATCCACGAGGATATCCATCCAGGACCTATGATCCAGGACCACAGCCACGACTCAAGATCCAGGGCTCGTGATGCCGGACACAGGACCGCAGGATCATCCATGACTCCGGATCCCAGCGTATATAGACACCAAAAAGAAAGAAATTTGGGGAAGCTGGGTTAATCGGAACATGGGAGTACACAGGTATAGACAGAGAGAAGGAAGAAGTAAGATGTCCCCCGACAAACTAAGCCTATATCAGCAAAACTAGGGGCTGAATCTAATCAGCCCTAACTATAAGCTTTATCAAAAAGGAAGGTCTTAAGCGCACTCTTAAAAACGGATAGGGTGTCTGCCGCCCGAACACAAACTGGAAGCTGATTCCACAAATGTGGAGCTTGATAAGAAAAGGCTCTGGCTCCCATTGTACTTTTAGAGACTCTAGGAACAACCAACAACCCTGCATTCTTGGAACGCAATGCCCTAGTAGGACAATAGGGTATAATGAGTTCTTTAAGGTAAGATGGCGCCTGCCCATTAAGGGCTTTGTAGGCGAGAAGAAGAATTTTAAATTCTATCCTGTGTTCTATAGGGAGCCAGTGTAAGGCAGCCAGAACAGGAGTAATGTGGTCCCTTTTCCTAACTCTGGTTAGGACACGAGCTGCAGCATTTTGAATTAGCTGAAGCGACTTGACTGACTTCTTGGTACACCCTGATAATAAAGAGTTACAATAATCCAGCCTTGAAGTAACAAATGCATGGACTAGTTTCTCTGCATCGTTTTGAGGCAAGATATGCCTGATTTTTGCAATGTTACGTAGATGGAAGTAGGCGGTCCTTGAAATTGATTTTATGTGGGCGTTAAAGGATAAATCCTGATCAAATATAACACCAAGATTCATTACAGTCTCACTGGAGGCCAAATTAATGCCATCCATAGTTAGTATATCTTTAGATAATTTGTTACGTAGATTCTTCGGGCCAAGTACAATAACTTCAGTTTTGGTCGTGTTTAACATCAAAAAGTTTAAGGTCATCCACGTTTTTAAGTCCTTGAGGCAGTCTTGAATTTTATTTAGATGATTAATTTCATCAGGCTTGATTGATAAATATAGTTGAGTATCATCCGCATAACAATGAAAATTTACAGAATGATTCCTTATAATATTGCCTAACGGAAGCATATATAATGTGAACAAAATAGGTCCGAGCACTGAGCCCTGTGGCACTCCGTGGCTAACTTTGGTTTGCGTGGAAGATTCATCATTGACACGTACAAACTGAGAGCGTTCAGATAAATAGGACCTAAACCAGCCTAAGGCAGTTCCCTGTATGCCAACTAAGTGCTCTAGTCTTTGCAATAAGATATCATGATCGATAGTATCAAATGCAGCACTGAGATCGAGCAAAACAAGAATAGAGACAAGTCCTTTGTCAGAGGCTATTAGAATGTCATTTGTGACTTTGACCAGAGCTGTCTCTGTGCTATGATGTGTTCTAAAGCCAGACTGAAAATCTTCAAATAAATCATTGTTTTTTAAGTAATCACACAGCTGTTTTGCGACTGCTTTCTCAAGAATTTTTGAGAGGAACGGAAGATTAGAAATAGGTCTATAGTTGGCTAAAACCTCTGGATCGAGGTTGTGCTTTTTAAGAAGCGGTTTTATCACTGCTACTTTGAATGATTGTGGAACATAGCCTGATAATAAAGACATATTCATAATATTTAATAAAGAAGTGCTAATTAATGGAAAAACTTCCTTCAACAGCTTAGTTGGAATTGGGTCTAATATACACGTTGATGGTTTAGAAGAGAGAATCATTGAATTTAATTGTTCAAGGTTTATGGCTGAGAAGCATTCTAGTTTACTATCTAGTGTAATATTATAACTTACGTTTCCGGGAGTTGATAACACTATACTGGTCAAAGGCAAGAGGTCATTAATTTTGTTTCTAAGAGTAACAATTTTATCGTTAAAAAAGCACATAAAATCATTACTACTGAGTGCTATGGGAATAGAAGGCTCAATCGAGCTATGGCTCTCTGTCAGCCTGGCTACAGTGCTGAAAAGAAATCTTGCATTATTCTTATTCTCATCTATTAGTGAAGAGTAGTAGGCTGCTCTCGCTTTACGCAGTGCTTTCTTATATTCATTGAGAGTGATATGCCAAATTAAACGAGATTCTTCAAGTTTAGTGGAACGCCATATCCTTTCAAGTTGTCTCGACTTTTGCTTTATTTTGCGGGTTTCGGCATTATGCCATGGAGCTAATCTATGTTGTTTTATTTTCTTCTTTTTCAAAGGAGCAACAGAGTCTAATTTTATTCGCAGCGCATCTGTAGCACTATCAACAGCATGATCAATTTGGGGTGGTGGACATTTTGTATAAGTTTCCTCCCCTACATGCAGACCTGCTATCGAGTTAAGCATTGGTGGAATCTCTTCCTTAAATTTGGCTATAGCACTAACAGATAGGTTTCTGCTGGAGGAGCCTTTGACTAATGCTTTGTAGTCCAGCAACAGCACTTCAAAAGTTACTAAGAAATGGTCGGATAAAGCAGGATTATGCGGTTCGACTAATAGTTGCTCAATTTCAATACCATAAGTCAGAACAAGGTCGAGAGTGTGATTATAGCAGTGGGTTGGTTTATTTACACTCTGACAAAAACCAACAGAATCTAATATAGAGTTAAATGCAACAGTAAGGCTATTTTTATCATCGTCAACATGAATATTAAAGTCACCTACGATAATTACTTTATCTGTTTTAAGAACCAAAGTTGATAAAACTCAGAGAATTCTGATAAGAATTCTGAATAAGGACCTGGTGCACGGTACACTGTAACAAATAAGATTGGCTGCAAAATTTTCCAGGTCGGATGCGTAAGACTAAAAACGAGACTGATAACCATAAACACACTGGAAAGGAGTAAGTCTAGTAGTTGCGGTGGGCAGTGTGTTGTGAGCATACTCGACCCACACCAGGTGCTTGCTCCACGATGCCTGGTTCTGGGAAACGAGACACCGCAAACAGGTCTCCAGCTCCTGGTTGATCCGCTCTGATTGGCCATTGGACTGCGGGTGGTAACCCGAAGACAAGCTGACGGTGGCACCCAGGAGATGGCAGAACTCCTTCCAAAAACCTGAGATGAACTGGGGGCCTCGGTCCGATACGATATCCCATGAATGCGGAAAACTTCACGTAACATGACCTCTGCCATTTCTTTGGCAGAGGGGAGCTTGGGTAATGCAATGAAATGTGCCATCTTACTGAATCTGTCCACCACCGTCAGGACGGTGGCGTTTCCCTCGGAAACGGGTAATCCAGTGACGAAGTCCATGGAGAGGTGTGACCATGGACGATGTGGAACAGGAAGAGGCTGCAGCAGACCCATCTGAGCTTGTTTGGAGGTCTTGTTTCTGGCACAAACGGTGCAGGCTGCCACATACTCTGCCACCTGTTTCTCCATAGCCGGCCACCAGAAACGTTGCTTTATCATAAAGATTGTGCGTTTAACCCCTGGATGACAGGTGAGCAAAGACGTGTGAGCCCAGTGAATTACCTGTGAGCGAACTGAAACAGGTACAAACAACCTATTTTGCGGGCAACCACTAGGAGCCGGGCTCTCACCATGTGCTTGCTTCACCACAGATTCTATTTGCCATGAAACTGCCCCAACCACACAATGAAGTGGAAGGATGCTTTCAGGTTTTTTGGCAGCAGGTTCAGGCTCGTACATGCGTGACAAAGCATCTGGTTTCACATTTTGAGAGCCTGGTCTGTATGACAAGATGAAGTTAAAGCGACTAAAAAACAATGACCATCTAGCCTGGCGTGGGTTTAGTCTTTTGGATTTTCTAATGAATTCCAGGTTCTTGTGATCAGTCCATACTATAAATGGTTGTTCCGCCCCCTCTAACCAATGACGCCAGTCTTCTAAGGCTATCTTTACTGCCAAAAGTTCCTTGTTCCCCACATCGTAATTCCTCTCTGCGTCTGTCAACTTCCGTGACAAGAAAGCACAAGGATGGAGCTTGTTGTCCTGAGCAGACCTTTGGGAGAGCACCGCTCCGACGCCTTCGTTCGAGGCATCCACCTCCACAATGAATTGTCTCTGCGGGTCAGGCACTGTGAGGATTGGAGCGGTTGTGAACAACGTCTTAAGTCTTTGAAAGGCTTTCTCCGCCTCAGTGTTCCACTTAAAAACAACATGAGAAGAGGTTAGTGCATGTAATGGCGCCGCAATAGTGCTAAAGTTTCTTATGAACCTTCTGTAGAAATTGGCAAAGCCTAAGAATTGTTGGATCTGTTTCCTGTTTGTGGGAGTTGGCCAATCTTCCACAGCACTAACCTTTACTGGATCCATCTGAACATGGTTAGCGGTGACGATATAACCCAGGAAGGAGACCGTCTTGACATGAAACTCACATTTCTCAGCTTTGCAGTACAGTTGATTCTCCAACAGTTTCTGGAGTACTTGGCGGACATGTTGAATGTGAGTTTCCTCATCCGGTGAGAAAATTAAGATGTCGTCAAGGTAGACGAAGACAAACTTGTTGAGAAAGTTCCTCAACACATCATTGATCATACCCTGAAAAACACCTGGAGCATTGCATAAACCAAAAGGCATAACAAGATATTCGTAGTGGCCACTCGGAGTGTTGAACCCTGTTTTCCACTCATCCCCCTCCCGAATTCTGACGAGATGATAGGCGTTTCTGAGGTCCAGTTTGGTGAATACTTGGGCATCCTGCAACAGTTCAAACGCTGTAGACATCAGTGGAAGGGGGTATTTATTCTTGACAGTTATTCCATTGAGTGGACTATAGTCTATGCATGGACGGAGGGAACCATCTTTCTTGCCCACAAAGAAAAAGCCTGCAGCCGCAGGTGATGACGATGGTCTAATGAGTCCAGACTTAAGGGAAGAGTCAATATACGTCTTCATGGCCCCTCTTTCTGGTGCAGAGATGGAGTATAGCCGACCTCTAGGGATCGGAGCTCCAGGCAAAAGGTCAATAGGGCAGTCATAAGGTCGATGAGGTGGTAGCGAAGTAGCCTTAGTCTTGTCAAAAACCTCTTTTAAGTCCAGATAACATGCAGGCACTCTGGACAGGTCAGCATACTCTGACTTGATGTCAGTGGTAACTCTATTGGGGATGTCTGTCTGATTAACAGACTGTCTGGAGTTCCCAGGGGACGCTAAGCAGGTTACTTTACAATCAGAGCCCCAGTTCATAATGTTTCCCGACCGCCAGTCAATATTCGGATTGTGCCTGAGGAGCCATGGAAGTCCCAAAACTATAGGGTGAAGTGCAGAGTCAAATAAGTGGAATCTTAATGTTTCTGTGTGAATGTCATCTATGGTTACTTGAACGGGTTCAGTTATATGGGTTACTCTGAATAACAGCTTGCCATCTAAGGCACTGGCATCTACAGGAGAAGTCAAAGGAACAGTAGTAATGCCCAGTCTTTTAACAAGACCCCAGTCCATCAGACTTTCGTCCGCCCCTGAATCCACTAGTACCCCCTGAGTCATGGTGTGGTCACGTAACTGTAATTTTACCTTGGTCAATGAACGTGGAGGAAAGTCAGCTGCAGAAAATCGGCTCACCAGCGCCCTCCGTCGCACCGATGAGCCTGTCCTTTTAACGGGCAGGAAGATGCAGCATGGCCATGTTGTCCACAGTAGAAGCAGCATCCTTCACGGAAACGGCGCTGTCGCTCCTCTGCCGTGATCCTAGCTCCGCCCAGCTGCATTGGTTCCTCGGATAATGTTGTCAGAGGTGTATTGTTTATCCATGGGCGTTGTGGGGCAGATGGGCGCACGCTGGTCCTTAACCTTTCACTGTTCCTTTCATTAAGTCTAATATCAATGCGGGTAGACATTGCAATGATAGAGTTAAGATCTGTTGGTAGCTCCAGGGGTGCCAATTGATCCTTAATAGAATCCTTTAATCCATTCATAAAGGCATCAATAAGGGCTGGGGTGTTCCATCCGCTATCTGCTGCTAAAGTGCGAAATTGTATCGCATAATCTACCACTCTTCTGGGTCCCTGTTTAATCTGCATTAACACTCGGCTGGCCTCTCTGGCTGGTGAAGAGTGATCAAAAACATGCCTTAGAGTCTCTGAGAACATGTTCACTGACTGGCTCACTGGAGAATTAGAGGACCATTCGGCCGTAGCCCAGGCAGCAGCTCGCCCGGTTAACTGGGACAGCATAAAGGCTACTCTAGCTTGGTCTGAGATAAAGGCTGAGGGATTATGGGTGAAATGCAGTTCACACTGTACCAGAAAGGGGCGACAGTCCCCAGAGTCCCCGGAAAACTTTTCTGGAGATGCAAGGCGAAGCGACGTTCCAGAAGAGGGAATGTGGTCTGCAGCAGCACCAGCGGATGCAACGGATGGGCTTGGCATAGTAGGAGACCGTGTAGATGATCCAGCCTCGAGCTGGGCAAGAGCTCTGTGCACTTGAACCGCCAGGTGATTAACTTGATTCGTTACAGCCTCCTGGAATTCTGCTTGGCGATCAGTGAGGTTACCAACTCCTCTGTTAATGGAGACCAGCTGTGCAGCATGGTGAGCAAACTCTTCTCTCTGGTTTTAACACTGGGTCTCTGGACATGGAAGCACACTGAAACAAGACGAACTGGCACAAGACAAAGGGAGACAAGGACTATTTATACATGAGGGAATAGGGACCAGGTGGAAACAATCAGGGGCGGGGCAGACGCTGACGATGACGGAAAAACACCCAAAGTGAGGAATTAACAGGGCCTGAAAGGAAAGACAAGAGGTAAGTACAAAATAAAACAGGAAATGGGAAAACGAGACATGACATGAAACAAACACGACTAACACAATTGACGAGACACCACACTTTTACTGTTAATGTTGTTCATGAAGCCTTAACCAAGCTAGATCCTAAGAAACCGGCTGGCCCGGACAACATAGAACTTTTCTTTTTAAAGATAGATGCAGATTGTATTGCTCTTCCTCTCACTACTCGTTTCAAGTAGTCAGCTTAAGTCAGCTTATGTCTTGCCTATGCTAAAAGGAGGGGAGGCAACTATTTTAAATAACTGTAGGCCAATCACTACATTTTCAGTTCTGGCGAAGGTGCTCAAACGCCTAGTGTGTGAACAAGTAAAGGAGTTTTAATGTAAAAATAATATCAGTCAGACATCAGTCAGGCTTCAGAAAGCAACGTAGCACCATCACTGCGACAATGAAAGTGGTGAATGACATTACGAGTATTTTAGATAATAAGCAGAGTTGTGCAGCTCTATTTAATGACCTTTCTTTCCAAAGCGTTTGATACCGTCGATCATCGCATCTTAAAGCAGAGGCTACTCAGTATTGGCATATCTCGCCATGCAGTGGGGTGGTTTGTGAACTACCTCTCTGAAAGGTCCCAATGTGTTCACTTTGATGGGCTGTCTTCTGAGTGGTTAAACATTGCTAATGGTGTTCCTCAAGGTTCTGTTTTAGGTTCACTTTTATTCTCCATATATATCAACAGTTTAGGTGAAAATGTGAATGAAGCTACTTTACATTTCTATGTGGACAATACCGTTATGTACTGTGCAGGTCCCTCCATTAAGGAGGCTGTTGTTAAATTAAAGGCTGTTTTTAAAATTATTCAGACTCAGCTCGCTGAGCTTAAGCTTCTTTTAAATGTTGATAAAACCAAGGTAATGCTATTTTCAAAAGCCAAAAAGATACCAGAGCCTGTTTTAGATATTGTTACTATGCAAGGACAAGTACTTGAAGTGGTTACCTGTTATAAATACATAGGTATCTGGCTTGATGATTGTCTTACTTTTAAACCTGCTTAAAAATCTGAGGGTTAGACTAGGTTTCTTTTTCAGAAACAAGTCCTGTTTCTCACTTGAGGCCAGGAAAAGGCTAGTCACTGTGACCTTTTTACCTGTGCTGGACTATTGTTGTATATGAATGCACATGCCTATTGCCTGAACAAGTTAGATGCCGCCTATCACAGCGCACTGAGATTTGTCACAAATTATAAAGCACTTACTCATCACTGTACCCTGTATGCCAAGGCAGGTCTGCCATCACTTACTGTAAAGAGGCTCAGTCATTGGTACACGTTTATTTATAAAGCTTTGTTAAACTCCCGTATTATATCTGCTCTCTGATAACACAGAGAGTTGCAAGCAGCTATTGTCTGAGATCACATGATGTAGTATTGTTAGATGTGCCAAGAGCAAGGACTGTCTTAGGTAAGACAGCTTTTATGTGTGCAGCTCCACTTGCTTTGAACAGTCTTCAGCAATAATTGAAACTGAGCAATCTGAATCCTCTGCATGTTTTTAAAGCTAGGCTAAATGAAATGCTCGTTGATACTATGGGCACTTGTAAATGTCTATAACTATGTATCCTGTAAATATAATGTATGATGTCCTTTATTGTTTTATGTTTCATGTGGAACCCATGCTGCAGGTCTCCCTTGAAAAAGAGATCTATGAACTCAAGGGACCAATCTGATTAAATAAAGGTTTGAAATGAAAAGGAAAAACCCGGAAGTAAGTTAACATTTTACCACTTTCGGTTCCTTCGACAAAAACCAATGCAATTTCTCCATAGGATTTTTGAAAATAGCTCGAAATAAGGTCTGTGGTTGACACAAATTGAAGAGACAAATCACGTTTTGTTCAGCCGGATAATATCCACATGTTTACCCTACTTTTATCATTTTCTAATCATAAATCTAATCGATAGATTTATGATCCGGAAGGAGTTTACTTCTGGGTTTTAGGACTCGTCACTGTGGCACTCTATAGGTGCAGGTTTTAGAATGCAATATCAAGGCAGAGACATTGGAGATGCACTAGTCAACCTGATATCCACTGCTGACCTTGAAGATTTGACAACTATCCTATCAATGTCATCCCAATACCTGATGATGGTGTCCAAGAATAAATCTTTACCGTCTGTGAAGAAGCAGTGTCTGCTCAATCAGACAATACTGACATCTTGTCCACACCCTCCAGCTCAGTCTCTACAAGAACTTGTATCTGGTTGAAATTATTGAACTGACACAAAAGGCCAACCTTGTTCAAAGATTGCAATGCTAGTGATTGAACTGCATTTTTTGTTGCTTAATTGTTTTGGCCTCTGTATGTTTAATTTGAAGTTAAAAAAGAATGTGACATGACAGATTCTGGTAATGCTACTTAAACCCTTCTTATTGGCTAATACATGTGTATCTGAAGTTGTAAATAAGAGCTGCAGAAAATAGTGTTGAAGTGTTTAGAAATGTTTTTAAAAAAAAGTTGTCATGCTTACATTCTAGTATTTTAAAGGCATTAAAAGGCAGCCAGGTTTAAACGCTGTCAGAACGTTTCACAGTTCAATGCTATTGCATTACATATTCACATTTTAAAGAGTAAATATGAGAGATATGCAAGATAGTTTAACATGTTCATACTATGCATATTTGTGATGTACAGTATATGGTTAATTGTTTTTAGTGAAGAAACCCAAGGACGCTTTATAATGGGAAAACAAAACAACAAAATAATAATAATCACACAGATACACAGGTTGAAAAAGAACAGGTTGCTGGGTACATAGCACTTTGAAGTGCCTTGTGTTGAAAGGTGCTATATAAATAAACTTGCCTTGCCTTGCCTTACTGCATTTTAGCTGAGGCCAAAGGCCTGAGTGAACAGATGGTGTTTGAAAGTGCAGAGAGTCAGCATTCCTGATATCAGAGGGGAGAGAATTCCAGAGGGTGGGGGCTGTGACACTGAAGGTATGTATGTAGCTGGCAAATAGACTATAATGGCCTTTATGGACTAAGACGATACCCCAATATAACTTTTACAACTAACACATGGTTATGTTTGTAAGATATTTGATCCCTGTATTTGTCACTAACACTTTACATTTCAGAAAGGATAATGAAATTCCCTGAACGCATGAGTCTTGCAGATTCATTTGAATGAGGTCAAGTTATCTCCTTTACTGATAGATTTCCTTTACAATCACATTTCATCCATCCTCTATGGATTCTATTACTGCCTCTGTTTCCCCTGAGAGGAGAGCTATTTGATTTTTGAAATGGAAAAAATATTCATTTAAATTCAAATAACACGGAGGGTGTTTTGCACTTTGGTCATGACTAAAATATCTCAACAGCTATTTGGAACAAGTCCTCCAACTCATACGACCAAATAGGTTGATTGTTCAAGCCCTTATTACGACCAAATAGGTTGTTTGTTCAAGCACTTAATATGACCTATAATCACGTTTTAAAGTTTTCGACCTCTAGTGCTCCCGTTGATTGCAAACGTTGAAGAGGGTCGTTTCACAAATAACCCTCTCTGTAAAATCCTAAATTATAGGATAGTTTGGCCATTCAAATGCTTTTTAATTAGATTTCTAGCGATCATTTTATATTGTACCTTTAGAATCCACGTCCAGTCGAAATGTAGGATCTATAGTTTGATAGATATTACGAAGATGATTTGAGGTTTCGCCAGGAGAACGTGTATATGCGGAAGCTTCCATGTAAAGTTAGCCGACCCTCACAGGGTGAAAACAGTATTTCCGGTCTCGAAGTTTTCATAATAAAGCCAATAATCAAATGATTCTAACACAGTGATATCTGCAGTACTCATCAACTAAAAAACATCAGTTTATCCTTGTTAACTATACAACATTAATTGGTTTAAATTGTGTACAATGCTTTTGTGTTTTTCCCATAGGTTTTTCTCTTTAGATTCTGAGAGTGTTACGGTGTGTGTGGGAAGTAGGACCCAAATGCAGATTATAGTGACAAAATGACTCCTTTATTTCAAGGCTACATAATCACAACGACAGAACAGAACACTCACCGCAGACCAGGTCATGACACAAGACGAACCGACAAAGACAGACAGAAAAACCAGAACTTAAATACACACAAGACTAATCACACAAACAAGACACAGGTGAGGAGGGAGGAGAAAACACAGGGACACCAGGTGAACACAATCGGGTAAATTAGACACACCAGGGAAACTGACAGGGAATCACAGACAGATTACAACAGGCAGGAAACGGGGGGTGAACACTTTACAAAATAAAACAGGAAACTAAAGACAGAAACAGACAGACAAAACACAACACGGACAGATCGTGACAGAACCCCCCCCTCAAGGGACGGATCCCAGACGTCCCTAAACCCCAAAAAGTCCAGCAGGGTGGGTGGAGGGGGTCCGGAGGAGGGACGTATCCCTAGGCCACCAGGGTGGGTGGAGGGGGTCCGGAGGACGGGACTAAGCTGACCACCCAGGAGCCCAGTAGGGGACCAGGAAGGGATCTCGGGCGGACGGCCCGGGGGAAAGGCAGAGTCTAAAGTGGGGAACTCGGGCGGACGGCCCGGGGGCAAGGCAGAGTCCAAGGTGGGGGTCTCGGGCGGACGGCCCGGGGGCAAGGCAGAGTCCATGGTGGGGAACTCGGGCGGACGACCCGGGGGCAAGGCAGAGTCCAAGGTGGGGGTCTCGGGCGGACGGCCCGGGGCAAGGCAGAGTCCATGGTGGGGAACTCGGGCGGACGACCCGGGGGCAAGGCAGAGTCCAAGGTGGGGGTCTCGGGCGGACGGCCCGGGGGCAAGGCAGAGTCCATAGTGGGGCGAAGGCCACAGCGGGCGAACTCAGGGGGCCGAGCATGAGGGCGAAGACCAGACAACTCCGGAGGCCGGGCAGGACCCGGTGTCGGCCGGACAGGAACCGGAGCCGGCGGGACAGGCTTCGGCAGGATCCCCCACGGAAGAGGACCAGGAGTTGGCAGGACCCCCAGCAGGAGAGTGGACGACGGGACCTCCAACGAGACAGGACAAAGGGTTGGCAGGACCCCCGGCAGGGGAGTAGACGACGGGACCTCCAACGAGACAGGACAAAGGGTTGGCAGGACCCCCGGCAGGAGAGTAGTCGGCGGGGCCTCCAACGGGACAGGACACAGGGTTGGCAGGACCCCCGGCAGGAGAGTAGTCGGCGGGGCCTCCAACAGCACAGGACATAGGATTGGCAGGACCCCCGGCAGGAGAGTAGACGGCGGGACCTCCAACGGCACAGGACATAGGGTTGGCAGGACCCCCGGCAGGAGCGTAGTCGGCGGGACCTCCAACGGGACAGGACATGGGGTTGGCAGGACCCCCGGCAGAGGGCTAGTCTGCGGGACCTCCAACTGGACAAGACATGGGGTTGGCAGGACCCCCGGCAGAGGGCTAGTCTGCGGGACCTCCAACTGGACAGGACATGGGGTTGGCAGGACCCCCGGCAGAGGGCTAGTCTGCGGGACCTCCAACTGGACAAGACATGGGGTTGGCAGGACCCCCGGCAGAGGGCTAGTCTGCGGGACCTCCAACTGGACAGGACATGGGGTTGGCAGGACCCCCAGCGGAACCTCCAACGGTACAGGACATGGGGTTGGCAGGACCCCCGGCAGAAGACTAGTCTGCGGGACCTCCAACTGGACATGAGTAGGGGGTTGAGTGGGGACTCGAGAGAGGGCTTGAGAGGGAACTTGAGAGGAAACTGGAGAGTGGACTCGAGAAGGAACTCGAGAGTTGACTCGAGAGGTAACTCGAGAGGGGACCTGAGAGGGGACTTGAGAGGGAACTCGAGAGGAGACCTGAGGGGAAACTTGAGAGGTGACTCGAGAGGACACTGGAGAGTTGACTTGGGAGGTGACTCGAGAGGACACTGGAGAGTTGACTTGAGAAGGAACTCGAGAGGTGACTCGAGAGGTAACTCGAGAGGGGACCTGAGAGGGGACTTGAGAGGGAACTCGAGAGGAGACCTGAGGGGAAACTTGAGAGGGGACTCGGGTAGGAACTTGAGAGGTGACTTGAGAGGGGACTCGAGAAGAGACCTGAGGGGAAACTTGAGAGGTGACTCGAGAGGACACTGGAGAGTTGACTTGAGAGGTGACTCGAGAGAGGACTTGAGAGGGAACTCGAGAGGAGACTCGAGAGAGGGCTTGAGAGGGAACTCGAGAGGAGACTAGAGAGGGAATTCGAGAGGGGACTAGAGAGGAATTTCGAGAGGAGACTCGAGAGGTGACTTGAGAGGGAACTCGAGAGGAGACTCGAGAGGGAATTCGAGAGGGGACTAGAGAGGGAATTCGAGAGGAGACTCGAGAGGTGACTTGAGAGGGAACTCGAGAGGAGACTCGAGAGGGAATTCGAGAGGAGACTAGAGAGGGAGTTCGAGGGGGGACTTGAGAGGAATTTCGAGAGGAGACTCGAGAGAGGGCTTGAGAGGGAACTCGAGAGGAGACTAGAGAGGGAATTCGAGAGGGGACTAGAGAGGGAATTCGAGAGGGGACTAGAGAGGGAATTCGAGGGGGGATTTGAGAGGAATTTCGAGAGGAGACTCGAGAGGTGACTTGAGAGGGAACTCGAGAGGAGACTCGAGAGAGAATTCGAGAGGAGACTCGAGAGGTGACTTGAGAGGGAACTCGAGAGGGAACTGGAGAGGGGACTAGAGCCGGGACTCGGGAAGGGACCAGAGGAGGGACTAGAGAGGTGACTTGAGAAGTGTCTGGAGGGGAGACTTGAGAGGGAACTTGTGTCGGTCGGTACGCCGACAGGACACGGGGAGCTGGTGTTGGCCGGTATGCTGACAGGACTCGAGGAGCTGGCGTCGGCTGGGGAGCCAGCAGCAGACGAGGTGCTGGAGTCGGCCGGTACGCCGACAGGACACGGGGTGCTGGCGTCGGCCGGTATGCCGACAGGACTCGGGGAGCTGGCGTCGGCCGATGAGTCAGCAGGTGACGAGGAGCTGGAGTCGGGACCATGACTGATGGGGCCGGTACTTGAGCCGGAACCATGGCTGTATGGGCGAGCTCTGGTGCAGGGACCATGGCTGCATGGGCAGGTTCTGGAGCCGGAAACATGGCTGTGTGGGCCGGTTTTGGAGCCGGAAACATGGCTCTAAGGTCCGGTTGTGGAGCAGGGACCATGGCTGCTGGGGCCGGCACTGGAGCCGGAACCATGGCTGCTGGGCAAGGAACCGGAACACGGATCCATGGCTGTGTGGGATGGTACTGGAGCACGGTACCATGGCTATGTGGGATGGTACTGGAGCACGGAACCATGGCTGCAGGGGCCAGAACTGGGGCCGGAACCATCACTGCTGGGTCCAGAACTGGAGCCGGAACCATGGCTGCTGGGGCTCGGGCTAACCTGGCCTTGCGACGACTCCTCTTAGCAGCCGCCTGAATACTCCGTGGACCTCCAGAAGCCAGACGAGTTCCGGAATACAACTCCTGGACAGGAGCAGGAACTGGAGCAGAAGCACGGGTTGACTTCAGGCGGAACCCACCAAGGCGTATGGTGCCAGGTTGGGAATTGGGAGACATGGAGTTAGCATGCCTGGAGCTAGCAGGCCGGGAATCACATGTTTCAAGGAAGTCCAAAATCCAGTCAGGTAAGAACTCCACAAAACATAGTTTCTCTGCTGCCAACCGGTGCGCCTCTACCAGAGCGGCCCTCTTCTGCCGAACACTGGACGCTCCCATCCATCGATGAGCGCAGACAGACAAGGAAAAGGTCAAATCCAAAAGTTCCTGCTCAAACGGATCTGCTGGGCCCATATTTGGTCGGTTCGTAATGTTACGGTGTGTGTGGGAAGTAGGACCCAAATGCAGATTATAGTGACAAAATGACTCCTTTATTTCAAGGCTACATAATCACAACGACAGAACAGAACACTCACCGCAGACCAGGTCATGACACAAGACGAACCGACAAAGACAGACAGAAAAACCAGAACTTAAATACACACAAGACTAATCACACAAACAAGACACAGGTGAGGAGGGAGGAGAAAACACAGGGACACCAGGTGAACACAATCGGGTAAATTAGACACACCAGGGAAACTGACAGGGAATCACAGACAGATTACAACAGGCAGGAAACGGGGGGTGAACACTTTACAAAATAAAACAGGAAACTAAAGACAGAAACAGACAGACAAAACACAACACGGACAGATCGTGACAGAGAGACACATTTCGTTTTTCAGAGGTTTTGATAGGCTAAAACATCAAACTACACCCATAATCCTGGATGTTATAGCCGCAATGCACGTCGGGATATGGTGTTTATGCGATATTAAATCAGAAAACATTTTTAAAAATAATACTTTATTCCGAGTGTTCTTGCTCTTGTATTACTCTTTGGAAGTCATCACATAGTGGCATTGTAATACACGGTATTCCATTTATTTTCACACAATACGTCTCCTTGCAGTATCAACACTAATTCGGCTGACTTTTATATTTGATCCAGTAGATAGGCTATATTTACACCATAACGGTGCACAGCTGATAAAAAGGGACTTGTAGTTTTTAAAGATGTTACTGATTTACTGAACTACTTTTCCAACTCCTGATGCAGTTGACTGATACAGGTCTATACAGGTTCATGGTACAATGCATAAGCTTCAAATTGAGAGACTGAAACCTTATTTTTCTTGGGATCAATAGAGTATATCTTATCTTATCTTAAGATGATCGATGGCTAATGCCATATTTGCAAAATGTGCCTCCGAACCTTGACAAGTGCATGTTTCAGGCTTATCAATTGACAACAGGAAGGGTCACAGACATAAGACCAGCTGTTAAATAAACCTATTCTGACCTTAGCTGTCATGTGGGTATATATTAATGCTGCCCATTATGGACACAAGCAATTTTCACCCATTTATTAATTATATGTTTTAAATTAACACCATTGTGTTTCGTATCCCCTAAACCTCAAGGGGTGTACACAGTTTAATACTGGCAACTTCTAATTGTGGGAAATACGAAAACATCTTTTGAAACTACAATTCCCAGTAGAGCCGTGCCATAGAACATGTTGCGAATCACACAATAGCCAGCATGTGTAGTTCAGGGGGGAAGGGCTGGGCTGGACCCGCCCAAGTCCAGTTTTGGATAGTCTGCCGTGGTTCCATTCCATTTCAAAGAGCTGTTAGACGCTCTGCGTAACCTTGTCGCACTGCCACTCCAACATCCAATCACAGAGCTTGAGGACTAATCACAGGGTTTGTAAAGCAAGGTGGATGTTGTAGTCCCAAACGATAGCTGGGGATTCTGGGTAGAGTAGTATCTTCGGAAACTCTGTAGTGTCTAAACTCCGAAAAAACTATTTGTTTCTCCGAATCGAAGGCTAAAAACACAAAAGCATTGTACACAATTTAAACCAATCAATATTGTGTAACTAACAAGGATAAACTTGTGTTTTTTACTGGATGAGTAATGCAGATATTACTGTGTAATCATTCAACAGTGAGGGGAATACTTCCGGTTTTATTATGAAAACTTCCAGACCGGAAACACTGTTTTCACCCCGTGAGGGTTGACGCTAACTTTACATGGAAGCTGCCGCATATACATGTTCTCCTGGCGAGACCTCAAATCATCTTAGTAATATCTATCAAACTATAGATCCTACACATCCACTGGACGTAGATTATAAAAGTAAAATATACACTTCTCGCTAGAAATCCAATAGAAAAGCATTTCAAATGGCCAAACTATTCCACAATTTAGGATTTTCCAGACAGGGTTATTTGTGAATAAACCACCCACCGCAGCGTTTGCGATCAACGGGAACATGTGGTTTCTTACACGACCACTAGAGGTGCTACACCTTAAAACTTGACTCTGGGTCGTATTAAGCTGCTGAACAATCGACCTACATGGTCGTTTTTTGTAGGAGGACAGGTTGGCTATTTGATAGTTTGCGAATGCTGTTCATGCATAGACAGCTGAGGAGGAACCTAACACTTTTGTGGTACCATGATTTCTAGTCCAGCAGCAACAAAAGGACGATATTTTGGATTTTTTGTGAAATGTCTAGACACCTATTGTATGGACACTCTTCTCGAAACAGTCAAAAGGTGATTTCCAAATGTTCCTATAAAGCACAGACAAAAAGGTACAACTGATTTGTGATGCAGGGTCAGAAAATGCCGGTCTAAAGGGTAGTTATAGAAATTATTAGCAGTTTAAGGATTATTGTTTGGATTGCCATTGATTAAAAATAACATCAATAGTGTCCACATAACTAAGTCTCATAACTGCAAAATATCAGTAAGATCAACCCAGTCTCATAAAAAAATGTGTAATAACTACGTTGGTCCACAACGTAGGACGTAGTATTTCTACAAAAACGCCTCTGAAATTGTAAGATCCCTACGTTTTTTTTTCACCATTCATTCCAATGGCTGGCGTCTATGTCACGTGATCTTCACATTTCTCCCTGCAGAAAAAAAAACATGGCCGACATTCGTTTTATTCTCGGTGGAAAATGCCTATTTTAAGGTTAGTATAGCCATTAAAATGCGTTTTGATGTCATTTGATGCGAGAAATATGAGTAGTTATTTCAGATTATGTGTGCAGTGGATGTACATGATCTTTAGTTTGCTAGTTATTACGAAGATTACTTCAGGAAATTGTGTCTATACAACGTTTTCATTGTTACCAAGGTGGTTGCTAGGGACGGTGCTATCGATATTATTTCTGTTATGTTGTGTAAAATGGTGTTATCTTTATTGCTACCCCTTCCCCGTCAATGTAGTGTTGGTCCACAGTGCAAACTTATTAGTTTAACAAAATCCGCATCTAAAATTGTGGCATAGTGGGGTGCCGAGAGATGGGAGTCGGAGGCGGGGTATCAAAGGTACAAGCTAGACTTTTATTTAGCATCTCAAAACACATGTAAACAGCTTCATGCCTGGGAAGCGAACACCGGCGTAGACAGGAAAAATGTTCGTCAGAACAATACCCTAACCCATAGATCCGTGGGTGAATAATGTCAATCACCACAATAGATACGTTATTTTCCCCTGTGCAATTCTCTATTTACTCAACAATAACACATAATTATCCTTGTGTTTATTTATTTGTTTGATTAATAAACACAAGTTGGAGTCCGTCAGGACCGAGGGTCGGAGCAGCTCATTTGCTTTACTAATATTACACCCGGAAGCAAGTATTCTCTCCGCTTCGCTTGACAAACCCCGTGATAGTCCTCAAGCTCTGTGATTGGAGAGTTTGCTCCGAGGGTTACGCCGAGCCTCGAACAGCACTTGAAATGGGATGGAACCACGGCAGACTGTCCAAAACTGGATTTGAACGGGTCCACCGCGTTCCCCCCTCCCCACCCTGTCCCCAGAACTACACATGCTGGCTATTGTGTTTCGCAACATGTTCTCTATCTATGGCACGTCTCTACTGGGAATTGTAGTTTTAAAAGACGTTTTCATATTTCCCATAATAAGAAGTTGCCAGTATTAAACTGTGTACATCCCTGGAGGTTTAGGGGATAGGAAACACTCACATTTAAAACATATACTTAATAAATGGGTGAAAATTGCTTGTGCCCATAAGCAGCATCAATATATACCCACACGACAGCTAAGGTCAGAAGAGCTTTATTTAACAGCTGGTCTTATGTCTGTGATCCCTCTTGTTGTTAATTGATAAGCCTGAAACATGCACTTGTCAAGGTTCAGAGGCAAATTTTGCAAATATGGCAGTTTTTTTTTATAGAAGGACCATGCCATCGATCATCTTAAGATAAGATATACTTTATTGATCCCAAGTTGGAAACATTTGCGTTACATCAGCATGTGTAACAGTTGTATATAGCAGTGGTGTTTATTTGTAAATCATTTAGTATAATCACACAAATTCTGTGTTTTATATTTAATAATTCTGTGTTCTTTATTGATTGTTCAATACCTGACAAGGCCGGAGATGAAAAACTTGGGTCACAGGTTCCTCAACAGTGCATCACAAGACATCTTTCAATATTTGTGTACCTCCGCCATTAAATTGTCATATTCTGCACATTTCTTATACTATCTACATACATTTTATAAGAGTATAATACATATGTATAATATCAGTTAAAATAAGTGCTTCAACATAGTTAACATTGCTGGAGGTATACACAAAGTTTTACATTCATTGCATAACTACACCGTTTGTGAATATGATATAGCAATAAACCTTAGAAAATCTGGAAAGGGATGTGCAAAATAGTCATTATATACAGTCTTTAATTAACTATTAGTAGAGAATAACGAGTAATGAACATACTTTATAGGGATTCTTCTATTAATATCTAATAATAAAAATAATGAAATTCAATAACATGCTTTAACCACTAGGTGCCCCTTTATATCAGGTGTGCACGTTTATGGTGTAAATACAGCCTATCTACCAATTGGATCAAATATAAAAGTCAGCCGAATTAGTGTTGATACTGCAAGGAGACGTATTGTGTGAGAAGAAATGCAGGGCTCGACATTATAATTGGCCCGCTGGCCCGGAAGCACTATTTATACACCCCGGGCCAGCATAACGTACTTTCCACTTGCCCGCTCGGGCCACTACAAATATTGTTTAAAAAAAAATGTTTCCTGTGGTATTGGTATTTTGACAAGCAATTTTGTTAAATAGTTTCGTTTATCAACGCTACAACATAGCGTTTCGTGAGTCGCTTGTCGTTGTTGGGTGAAGAGCAAACAGCTGTTTGCTGCGGAGCGCAGCGCGAGCAGGCTCCCGTGAGCGCGCTCCTTCACTACAGACTATCGCGCCACCTAACCATTGCCAAAATGTTTTTAATACCAGCGGTAACCGGCAAGCGCCGAGCAAAAAACTATTTTCAAATAAAAGAAAGTCACCGGAGGAGTTAAAGGAGAGTGACAGGGAGCATGAGAAGAAGAAGATGGAGTTGGCTTCTAGTGGTGCAGTGACGCGTCCTAAAACCCTTTTATAATCTATCGATTACATTTATGATTCGAAAATTATAAAAGTAGGGTAGACATGTGGAGATTATCCGGCTGAACAAAACGTGCATTTATCAAACAGGTTTGTTTCCACAGACCTTATTTCCAGCTATTTTCCAAAACCCTGTGGAGAAATCCCATTACTTTTTGTCGAGGGAACCAGCAGTTTACTTCCTGGTTTTAGGACACGTCACTGCACCTCTCATGATGCCAATATAAACAAGGTCTTCTGTCGGCTCTGTACATCAATGCCGACCTATGCTGACAAGTAAGTGAAGAGCAGACAATATAAAAGGTATTGGCTATAGGGAAATGTCCCAGCAGTTTAGGATAATGAAGGATCTAATCTAATCTGTAGCCATTACATCTCTAACTCCTAATGACAGGAAGGCAGAAAGCGCATTATACAAATAATAATACTCATAATAGCAGACATTTTTTAACAATGACCACAATATCATTATTTTAATAAACCAAATATGAACAATTGAGGAAAATGAGGAAGAACTGATTGTTCAAATGTTGTAGTACAAGTAGTAAGTGCATAAATTACTATAGCAACAAATGTGTTAATTTTCTTCATTATTAGTCGATATTCTTTTTTTGGACGAATGCTCCGGGCCAGTGGTTACAATGGTGGGGCCAGTGACAATACAATTCCACCGGCCCGGAGGGCCAGTGGCTTTTTACCCTTAATGTCTACCCCTGAAATGTAAGATGTTGTTTAATTGTTGATATATTTATGATCCACGTCACGTTTCCAGTGTTGGCGGCAGTTCCTCATGTTTGTCTCGAAGTCTTCTCTCATCAAGGCTATATAAATAGAGAACTACAGCAGATATGTAACATTTAATGCAGCCGAACCGTGTATTACAATGCCGTTATGTGATGACTTTCAAAGAGAAAAGCAAGCACACTCGGAATAAAGTGTTTTCGGTCTGTTTCCGGTATTTGTTTATGACGATGTGAGACTGGAATTGCACAGAGGAAAATAACGTTTCTATGCCACCATTTTAGATGCGGATTTTGTTAAACTAATACGTTTGCGCTGTGGACCAACACTACACATTAACTGGGAAGGGGGTAGCAATAAAGATAACACCATTAAACAGTTACACAACATAACAGAAATAATATCGATAGCAGCGTCCCTAGCAAACCACCTTGGTAACAATGAAAACGTTGTATGGACGCAATTTCCTGAAGTAATCTTCGTAATAACTAGCAAACTAAAGATCATGTACATCCACTGCACACATAATCTGAAATAACAACTCATATTTCTCGCATCAAATGACATCAAAACGCAATTTAATGGCCAAAGTAACTTTAAATAGGCATTTTACACCGAGAATAAAACGAAGTTCGGCCATGTTTTTTTTTTTCTGCAGGGAGAAATGTGAAGATCACGTGACATAGACGCCATCCATTGGAATGAATGGTGAAAAAAAACATAGGGATCTTACAATTTCAGAGGCGTTTTTATACTACGTCCTACGTTGTGGACCAACTTAGTTATTACATGTTTTTTTGTGAGACTGGGTTGGTAAGATAATGTCTGTGCATTAGTTTCACACACAAACACAACAACACACTCTCACTCCATAAACGTCCAGGAGCGACGCTTGGTCAGGGTCCCCGAGGCGTGCAGTTGTGACGCTCCTATCCTTCAGCTTCATAAAGGGACGCAAATAGCTTTCAACTGTTTGCAATGTATTCCCATCTGCGGCGGGATTTGACGCTCATGGAAGCACAGCATTCGTTTGTGTCGGCTGCCCTTAAAGGCAATGTGAGCGTTCATTCCCATTGGATAACGGAGAATTGTACACCCGGAAGTAAGTATTCCCCTTACTGTCGATTGATTTTACAGTAATATCTGCACTACTCAACAACTAAAAAACACCAGATTATCCTTGTTAATTACACAACATTGATTGGTTTAAATTGTGTGCAATGCTTTTGTATTTTTCCCCTTCGATTCGGAGAAACAAATATTTTTTCGGAGTAAAGGATGGCAGTACCCACTACCTACCTACAGTACTACACTACCCAGAATCCCCAGCTATCGTGTAGGACTACACCATGTGCTCTGTTTGACAAGCCCCAGTGATTAGTTCTCAAGCTCTCTGATTGGTTGATCTCCAACTGCATTCCATTCATTCCAATGGCTGGCGTCTATGTCAGTGATCTTCAAATTTCTCCCTGCAGAAAAAAAAAACATTGCCGAACTTCGTTTTATTCTCGGTGGAAAATACCTATTTTAAAGTTAGTTTGGCCATTAAAATGCGTTTTGATGTCATTTGATGCGAGAAATATGAATTGTTAATTCAGATTATGTGTGCAGTGGATGTACATGATCTTTAGTTTGCTAGTTATTACGAAGATTACTTCAGGAAATTGTGTCCATACAACGTTTTCATTATTACCAAGGTGGTTGCTAGGGACGCTGCTATCGATATTATTTCTGTTATGTTGTGTAACTGTTTAATGGTGTTATCTTTATTGCTACCCCCTTCCCAGTCAATGTATAGTGTTGGTCCAGAGCGCAAACGTATTAGTTTAACAAAATCCGCATCTAAAATTGTGGCATAGATACGTTATTTTTCCCCTGCGCAATTCCAGTCTCACATCTCACATCACATCGTCATTAACAAATACCGGAAACAGACCGAAAACATTTTTAAAAAAAAATAAAATACTTTATTCCGAGTGTGCTTGCTTTTCTCTTTGAAAGTCATCACATAACGGCATTGTAATACACGGTTCGGCTGCATTAAATATTACATATCTGCCGTAGTTCTCTATTTATAGAGCCTTGATGAGAAGACTTCTAGACAAACATGAGGAACTGCCGCCAACACTGAAAACGTGACGTGGATCATAAATATATCAGAAATTAAACAACATCTTACTTTTATTTTCACACAATACGTCTCCTTGCAGTATCAACACTAATTCGGCTGACTTTTATAGTTGATCCAATTGGTAGATAGGCTGTATTTACACCATAAATGTGCACAGCTGATATAAAGGGACACCTAGTGTTTAAAGCATGTTATTGAATTTCATTATTTTTATTATTAGATATTAATAGGATCCCTATAAAGTATATTCATTACTCGTTATTCTCTACTAATAGTTAATTAAATACTGTATATAATGACTATTTTGCACATCCCTTTCAAGATATCAATACTTTCTAAGGTTTATTGACATATCATATACACAAACGGTGCTTGCAATGAATGAAAAACTTCGGTCGCAGGTTCCTCAATAGTGCATTACAAGACATCTATCAATATTTGGGCATATCTCCAGCAATGTTAACTATGTTGAAGCACTTATTTTAACTGATATTAGGGTTAGGGGTTGCCTCTGAACCTTGACAAGTGCATGTTTCAGGCTTATCAATTAACAACAGGAGGGGTCACAGACATAAGACCAGCTGTTAAATAAAGCTCTTCTGACCTTAGCTGGCATGTGGGTATATATATATTAATGCTGCCCATTGTGGGCACAAGCAATTTTCACCCATTTATTAATTATATGTTTTAAATTTGAGTGTTTCCTATCCCCTAAACCTCCAGGGATGTACACAGTTGAATACTGGCAACTTCTTATTATGGGAAATACGAAAACGTCTTTTAAAACTACAATTCCCAGAGACGTGCCATAGATAGAGAACATGTTGCGAAACACAATAGCCAGCATGTGTAGTTCTGGGGACGGGGTGGGGGAGGGGGGGACGGGGTGGACCCGTTCAAATCCAGTTTTGGACAGTCTGCCGTGGTTCCATCCCATTTCAAGTTCTGTTCGACGCTCACCGTAACCCTCGGAGCACACTCTCCAATCACAGAGCTTGAGGACTATCACGGGGTTTGTCAAGCGAAGCGGACAGAATAATTACTTCCGGGTGTAATATTCTCTAAAGCAAATGAGCTGCTCCGACACTCGGTCCTGACGGACTCCAACTTGTGTTTATTAATAAAACAAATAAATAAACACAAGGATAATTATGTGTTATTGTTGAGTAAATGGAGAATTGCACAGGGGAAAATAACGTATGCCACAATTTTAGATGCGGATTTAGTTAAACTAATACGTTTGCGCTGTGGACCAACACTACACATTAACTGGGAAGGGGGTAGCAATAAAGATAACACCATTAAACAGTTACACAACATAACAGAAATAATATCGATAGCAGCGTCCCTAGCAAACCACCTTGGTAACAATGAAAACGTTGTATGGACGCAATTTCCTGAAGTAATCTTCGTAATAACTAGCAAACTAAAGATCATGTACATCCACTGCACACATAATCTGAAATAACAACTCATATTTCTCACATCAAATGACATCAAAACGCATTTTAATGGACAAACTAACTTTAAAATAGGCATTTTCCACTGAGAATAAAACGAAGTTCGGCCATGTTTTTTTTTTGTGCAGGGACCCTGACCAAGCGTCGCTCCTGGACGTTTATGGAGTGAGAGTGTGTTGCACACACACACACACACACACACGCACACACACACACCTCTAGCATCGCCATGAGGGCCAACTATGCAGGAAAACTGTACTTGCAATGTCAAGTTACATAAACTCCTGTGTCCTCTCTACATTTTACCACAGCTTGACTGCTTCCACCCCTTAAGCGATTCTACAACCCACAGCTTTGATAGTTACAGCAGTCTGCTGCAAAAACCTTCCAGGAGATTGTATCTGTCTCTGTCTTCACTAAAATATGAATAGAAATACGGTTTGTGCTGGGAAAATGTTCCTTTGACAATACTTATCTTGGGCAAATCGAGATGTAATTTCCCACATGTTCTTGTCTAAATGCATTGCCCTGAAAAACAAAATCATGAAGTGAATTCTGCAGAGGAGATTTTCTTTTAAGGCAACAGTAAGGTTTGCTTAATAAAATGTTAGTCCTTGACACTGCATCTCAGTGTCATTGTTGAGTTCTGTGAATGTAATTATCCTTTGAGAAAGGCTTTCAATGAAGTGCAGTGTTTGGGCTTTAGTAAGAAAGAGGAGGGAGGGAGGGAGGTCAGTGATGCAAAAGAAAATAATGAACAGGAAAGATAACAAAAGGAGTGAAAAGAGATAGACAATGAGAAATGTTTTCCCTGTGTAACTCCTGTGAGTCTTGTAGCCTCTAGTAAGTAGGAAAATCTGTCATTAATCTGTCATTTGTTTGGGTCTTTACCAACAAATAATCTTCTCTTTGGCTGCAGCACAGTTTTTTTCTTCCTCCACAGCCATCTGGTGGCCCCCAGAAACCATGCTATCTGCTTTACCTAATTTTCTATGTTTTATTATAATGTTTTACTTATTTTTGTGTATTTGTTTGTATAAGGTTATACTGTATGTGTTTGAATGGTAATTTCTTCAGTTTGACCTACATGTTTTTCAGGAAATTGCCATAGTTCTTTTCCTGTTCCTGTTTACAACACAGATTAATATTAATACTAGCTACTAGGGCTGTCAGTCGATTAAAATATTTAATCGCGATTAATCGTATGATTGTCCAAAGGTAACCTCGGTGTAGTGTCCCCTCAGCAACAGACCACTCAGAGCTGGTGATTACAGTTTATTTCCATACCTGCATTGCAAAGGACAACATACAATGGACATGTGAGCTGTGTTTCTCAACAGATCCTCATGCGGTATCTAAATCTCCTTTACAAAATAAGTGTCCAATAATCAACAACACATCAATGATCGTATAGTGGTAGTATAAACAATGTGAAACATTAAACATAAACAAACTGGTTTACAAAACTCACATACCTGCATTGCAAAGGACAAGATACAATGGACACGTGAGCTGCGTTCTGTTGGAGAGATAGCACCACGCTCACGTTAGCCTATTAGCTCAAATTAGCTATTGACGATCACATTAATAAATCATATAACACAAATAGCGAATCACACAAAAAACATGTTGCTGTGAGCATTAAACGACTAACATTAAACTAAACAAACACAACAGAACGTTATTGTCCTAGTAAAATAATAACATACATTTTGTCCACAGACATAATACAATAGCACCTTACTCTGCTCTCAACAGATCCTCACGCGGTATGAGAACCTCCCACAATCCATTGCGGTAACAAAGCTACAGCAATGCAGGCACGCGTTTGTAACACCAGATGGCGAAATTCTCCAATTTAACCCGGATTTTACACCAACCTTTATAACTCTGTTATATACATCCCCCCCTAGGTCACTTTGTCCACTTCCAGCGACAGAAAAGCAGCTTGACTCAAGATCTTCATCGCCTCCCACGGGGAGAAAACTCACAGGAAGCAGGAGATTCCTGTGAACAACTTTCTTCTTTGACGTCACAGGGTCTCTAATGCAGTACACATTGATTCCTGGCTTCACAGATATTACTTCATAATCTGTGGAAACCCATCTGTCTGCAATCTTTCTTTCCCCTCTCTCACCACGATTTGCAAGCAAGACTCTGTCACCGATAGTGAGAGGTGACCCTTTTGCTTTGCGGTTGTAGTTCTTTGCCTGACGCGCCTGTTCAGTCCGACTGTTCTGCCGGGCAATGTGAGCAGCTTCAGCCAAGTCACGTTTCAAGTGGGAAACAAAGTCACAATGGTCAACAACAGCACTGCTAGAGAGGGCATGCTGAAATACAACATCAACTGGCAGATGTAGGATCCTCCCAAACATGAGAAAGAAAGGGGCAAAGCCTGTTGTCTCGTGCTCAGTGCAATTGTAACAGAATGTCAGCATTTGGAGCATTTGTGGCCACCTGGCCTTGGAATGTGGAGGCAGGGCCCTTATCATGCTCCCAAGTGTTCTGTTGTACCGCTCGACAACTCCATTCATCATAGGATGGTAAGGGGTGGTGTGTGACTTCTGGACACCAGCCACCTCCATGAGCTCTTTAATGAGTTGACTCTCAAAATTGGCTCCTTGATCTGAATGGATGAGTTTGGGGAAACCATATATGCAGAAAAAGTCATTCCAAAGTCGACGAACGACCTGCTTAGCTGACTGATTTTTACACGGGAATGCATGAGACATTTTAGTAAAATGATCTGTGACTACCAAAACATCCACACACTTTTTGTCAGTCTGTTCAGCAGTCCAGAAATCAATACAGACTAGTTCCATCGGTTCAGAGATGCAATTGCTTTCAAGAGGAGCACGGTCAGGCTCAGGTGTTTTTCCAACCACACATCGGAAGCAATTTCCCATTATTGATGATGTCACGTTCCATCCAGCCTACAGTAGAGTTATCTACACCACAGTGCTTTAGCACATGCAGTCCCCAACCCTCCTGCTGATGTGAGACTAGCTGACCAAATGAGCACTATTGTGCAGCAGATAGGGCAGCAGCTAGCTGATAGCATTATGTCACGCATTAACACTCAACCCAGTCTCATGGCATTTTGTGTTCACCAACACAATTTTGAATCTATTGATTCGTGTTCACCAACACGATTTTCCCCTTTTTTTCGTGTTGCACAGCACAATTTTAAAAGCAATGTATTTCTACTGGTAATGTGTTTCGTGCCTGCAGCACGTCTTTTTCTCCGGTCGGGTCGTGGAAGACCGGAAGCTGTGTGGTTCATAAAAACATGTTCTTACCATAGGTTCTTACTCAATATCAAGCCACACTTATTGCTTTTATTTTAAATCGTATAATTTCGGACTTTTGTTGCCGTCTGTGAGGAAAATAAATGGGGCTCAGAGCCTCAGAATACTGAAATCTGTATTTTTTAAATCTTTTTTTCCTTCTAATTTGTTATTCTTTTCAAAATAACACACTGTTATTTACTCACCAATAACACACAATTATCCTTGTTTTTATTTATTGGTTTAATTCCATAATCTCGGGCTTTTTTGGCGTCCGTCAGGAACTGAATTTCAAAATAAAAATAACCGGAGACAGACGTCGGCCTATAGGAGTTAAGGATGGCCGAAGACACTACACTACCCATAATCCCCAGATATGGTTTAGGACTACAGTCCCCGTGATTAATCTTCAAGCTCTGGGATTGGATGTTGGAGTGGCAGTGCGCCAAGGTTACGCCGAGCGTCAAACAGCTGTTTGAAATGGAACGAAACCACGCCAGACTATCCAAAACTGGAATCGAACGCACCCCCAGAACTACACATGCTGGCCATTGTGTTTCGCAAAATGTTCTATGGGACATCTCTACTGAACGTTTTTGTTTTTCCCACAATTAGAAGTTGCCAGTATTAAACACATTGGTGTTATCAATTGTAAAACATATAATTAATAAATGGGTGAAAATTGCTTGTGTCCATAATGCGCAGCATTAATATACCCACATGACAGCTCATTGTTACTTTGTAATTCTACTCCACTACAATTCAGAGGTTAACCTGATATTTTTACTCCACTATACTTATTTGAGTTACTTTGCAGATTCTGATTAATGATGTGAAATAAAAACAATCCTTTAAACAGACTTTAGTTACACCTGAGTAAAATGAAGAGAAATTGAAGAAGTTGTTTAATTGTTGATATATTTATGATCCACGTCAAGTATTCAGTTTCGGCGGCAATTCTTCCAGTTTTTCCAAAAGTCTTCTCATCAGGGCTCTATAAATAAAGAACTACAGCAGATCTGTAATATGTAATGCAGCCGAACCGTGTATTACAATGCCGTTATGTGATGACTTTCAAAGAGAAAAGCAAGAACACTCGGAATTAAGTATTATTTTATTCTTTTAAAATGTTTTCCGGATTTCATATCATATAAACACCAAATCCCAGCAATGCTTTGCGGCTAAAACATCCAATCAGCGAGCTTAAACCTTAGCTGAGGATCTTGGGTAATCGCTCGAAATGCCTACGTCTGTTTCCGGTTATTTTTATTTTGAAATTCAGTTCGATTATGGAATTAAACCAATAGATAAAAGCAAGGATAATTGTGTGTTATTGTTGAGTAAATAACAGTGTGTTATTTTGAAAAGAATAACAAATCAGAAGGAAAAAAAGATTTAGAAAAATACAGATTTCAGTATTCTGAGGATCTGAGCCCCATTTAAAGTCCGAAATTATACGATTTAAAATAAAAACAATAATCGTGGCTTGATATTGAGTAAGAACATGTTTTCATGAACCACACCGTTTCCGGTCTTCCACAACCTGACCGGAGAAAAAGACGTGCTGCAGGCACGAAACACATTACCAGTAAAAATACATTGCTTTTAAAATCATGCTGTGCAACACGAAAAAAAGGGGAAAATCGTGTTGGTGAACACGAATCAATAGATTAAAAATCGTGTTGGTGAACACGAAATGCCATGAGACTGGGTTTTAACAGTCTCAACAGCTGCTGTGCACACGAGTCATGAAGAAACATGCATTAAAAAAGACACTCCCCAGCCAAACACTGGATCTCTCCCAAGTCCAGCTAGTCACTCAGAGAGGAGTTAAAGACCCACCTGTGTTCAGAGGAGAGAGTTCAGACACACTGCCCGTTGATGAATGGGAGGATTTGATGAGAAATTACATCAGGAAAAGCAGTATCCAGCCAGAGTTTCAAGCTGAAGAAATTCTGATTCACCTGAGGGGCAGAGCAAAGGATGTTGTGAAGTTTGGGATAAGAAATAGTGGAATTGATGTCCAAGAGAACCCGCAGGCCATCTATGGACTCCTCCGCAAACATTTCAGCTCCAGCCATTGCTCTTCTGTGCCCCTGGCTGACTTTTATTCCACCCTACCAAAAGAACAAGAGGACCCATATGAGTACTGGCTCAGACTAAACAGATCTGTCGATGTGGCTGACAGTTGTTTTAGGGCACAAGGTAAGGTGTTTGATAATCCCAGTATTGAAGTCACACGTATGTTCATCAGACACTGCCCCAGCAGGGATTTAGCTCTTACATTTAGGTCCAAGACAATTGATAAATGGTCAGCACGAGAAGTTCAGGAAGTGTTAGATGAATACCATTTAGAGAAGGGACTGAGGTCTTCCACAGAAAGAGGCAGGATAAACATGAATGTAGCTGAGGTGAACACTAATGCTGCTTTAATGCTTTAGTGTCAGACATTCCCAAACAGGCACAAGCTGTGCGCCAGGACACCCCCGCTTTCGAGCGGTTGATTGGCATGCTGGAGAAGGTGTTGCTTCAGGCCCCTGGGTATGCTCAAGCTAATAGGAGGCAACATACTAGCAACAAGCCACCAAAGATTGAGGGCTTTATGGACATGCCTTGTTCTATATGTAATGACAGCTCTCACTCTGCTTTCATACACTGTCGAGAGAATAGACTTTGCTTCCTGTGTCACTTACCTGGCCACCCAATACGTGAGTGCCCAGAGGGGAGACGTCCTCCTCACTACAACCAGCAGGGAAACTGAATGATCTGCGCAAGAGGGAGGATAGTGCAGATTATGTGAGTGAGCATCCCACCTTGGATATGAAAGACATTGATGATTTTGAAACATTGTATGATACCTACAGCAGCATGGTGTAGGTATTACTTTTAATTGGATGAGCTCTCTGTGGTTGCCATCAAATAATTTGATGGCAACCACAGAGAGCTCATCCAATTAAAAGTAATCTCTGCACCTTCCACACCTCTGGTATTGGGTTATCCGTGGCTTCGCACCCACAACCCACACATTGATTGGGCTAAGGGAAAGATCATTGAATGGGATCAGAACTGTCTCGCTAACTGCCTGTTTTCTGCCGTGCCTCCTGTCTCTGTCTCCCCAAACCCTGCCTTCTGCTCTGCCGCTTCTGTAGACTTAACTGAAGTCCCTACGACCTACCACGACCTGAGATTGGTCTTCAGCAAGGAGAGGGCTCTCTCCCTTCCTCCTCACCGGCCCTACGACTGCTGCATAGATCTGTTTCCTGGCCTCTACAACCTGTCCCGTCCGGAGAAGGAGGCTATGGAGCTATATATCACTGACTCAGTGGCTGCTGGGATTATTCGTCCTTCCTCCTCCCCCGTGGGTGCCGGGTTATTCTTTGTTGGTAAAAAGGATAAGTCACTGAGACCTTGCATTGACTTTCATGGGTTAAACAACATCACTGTTAAGAACAAGTACCCATTACCCCTTCTCACCTCTGCTTTTGAACCTCTCCATGAGGCAACCCTGACCAAGCTTGACCTCAGGAACGCCCATCACCTGATCCGTATCCGTCAAGGGGATGAATGAAAGACGGCTTTCAACACTCCCTTAGGTCATTTTGAGTACCAAGTCATGCCTTTTGGTCTCACTAACGCTCCAGCCGTATTTCAGGCTCTGGTCAACAAAGTCCTGCATGATTTCCTTAAACACTTAAGCCCTGAACCTGTTTTTCAGGTTTCAGGCTCGAAAATGCTATGCCCAAAACCAATGACTATAACTTAATTTCTTAAAGGGTTATAAGAATAACTTCTTTTATCAAAGCAAGGCTACATCTGTGAGTTGGATGTAGAAGTGTCAGAATCAATATAGATGTTTCTGTGTCAGAGTAAATTCAGATGGAACATAGTAAAAAAAGGTAAATTCTTACCTCCGCCTAAAAAAAACCCATTACTTATAGTAAAACCCACCCTTGAATGATGGTATGGTAGACTAAAAGCTTTAGGAATCCAAACTATAACATATAATAAGTACCCTGTATCTTGAGGCAAAACAAGTTTAATTTGACCTTTTTAGAGAGGTTTAGCAAAAAGTAGTCCTGGACTGACCTTTGGGCACATTTTGGCACATTTCGATACCATCAGTGCCATTTGACATTTTTCAGGTACCATACTGTAAAAATAATTTTATTATCACTATAGGTAATCATTCCATCCAAATACAAGTGTTTTTATAAAAAAATTAATTATTTTTAAATTACATTTCTTTTTTTATGTAAATGGTGTGTGTGTGTGTGTGTGTGTGTCTGTGTGTGGACTTTGCCACAGTCCTTACATGTTTATCACCCGACTAACACTTCTAGGAAGGTTTACTTACACAATAACAATTAGGAAACATAGGATAAATTTGTCTCCAACAGGAGCAGATTTATTTAAAAAATAACACACTAAAAAACTACACTAAAACCGAAATAACAGCACAAGCATTTGTATTGTAAACACTGGCAAAAAAGAAAAAATGTACACAACCTGAATGTGTTTAGTGTTTTTGAATTGAGGCACCAGGCACTTAGTGCAGTAGATAGGTCTTCACCGTTGTGTTGCCAGCATCAGAGCACCTCCTGAGCGCGGTGGCATCTTCCCCACAATACTTGGGAATGCATACGGGTGATGATGGGGGCGGGGGGAGTGGTGTTGGTGCTGCAGGGACTTCACCTCTCATGTCTGCAGCAAGCTGCTCCCTGAAGGACTTCTGGGTGTGTGGCTTTGTCCTGCCGGGGTCACCCCTCATCTTGTGCAGCTCCTTGTGGAGAAGGAAGCTGTTCACCACTGCAATGTCCAGAAAATGGTAAAAAAAAGTCTTGTACCATTTCATGGTTTTGTGGTGAATGCTGTAGTACCCAATCAAAGCATCGGACACATCCACACAGCCCATGCTTCTGTTGTAGTCCACCACAGCGTCAGGAACGGTAACAATCTTAGTCTGCCACACACCAGCCCGTTTCACTTTCCTCCTGACAGTCTGTCCACTGAATCAGAAGATGCAGAGGGAGGCTGAGTTAGTACTGGTGCAGACGTCCGGCGGCGTAGCTTGGATGTTGATGGCTCTGGGGCAACTGTATGCTGATCTGATGCACGTCGTAGCTCGGATGAGGCAGATGTTGATGGCTGTGATCCAGAACCCATTTGATACTGGTCTTCATCACTGTGAAAACAAATGTGGAAAAAACAATTACTTTGATTACTTCACTGGCTTATTCTTTCAAAAATGTAACTCAAATCAGAAATAATTCCTCCATTTAGCGTATGTGAAATAACAGTCTATATATATATATATATATATGTGTGTATACTGTTATTTCACACACGCTATAGTATAGACTGATATACATTACAGCTTTATTTATAAACTGCTAATAGTCAATGTCTGTAGAACTACAGAACAGCATCCATTTGGCGTGTGTGGAATAACAGTATATATATATACTGGGTTGATATACAATACAGCTTTATTTATATACTGCCGTGTTATAATCAAGAAATACAATTAATCTATTTATACGTTCACCAACATGATGTTTCTCACAGAACGATAACGCTACAACAACAAAGCGGCGTCCATTTTGTATTTTGCGAGTGTGGAATTACTATAGATTACACTAAATACACAACTAATAGATACAAACAGAGAGAGTATATACCTTTCCTGAAGTTCATAATCAGGGTTGCCTGCTGTTGTCTCTGTGTTCTCTGTTCGCTGTGTTCTCTGTTGGCTGTGTTCGTTGCTGCTGTGCTGGTTGTGCGGCTGGCGGTGGTGCTTCATGTGTGCAAAGCAGCCGCTGCTGGCATTAGTCATACTACGCAGGATCCTATCTCTGGAACCCATTGGTCGATTTGGGTGATTTGCACCTTTTTTTAAACTTTAGAGCCAATAGAATCGAGGGGGAGTTAGTAAACCCCGCTAAACACTTACGAACAAGGAGAGAGAGGCTTGCGTAAACAGCACTTGAGACAGCCAGAGCCCCGGACTGCAAAACTTTATACCTACTCTGCGGCCATGAATGTAATGATGGATTATCAGGAACAATTCTAAAGTGACTAAGAGATGTTGGATTAACTTTGAGCAGCGTTTTTATTCCCTTGAACACGACTTTTGATCACAAAACAGCAACGGTAAGACATAATTATTGTTATGGTTTAGAACACTGTTGTTGTTTTCTTGCTCTGTTCTGGCTGCTAGCTCAGTGAGTTCGTGTTCTACAGTGATGATACTTATATCAAAATAATCTGTGGAGTATCAGCTTTCAGATGATATGTAGTTTGTGCAGAACATATTAAGTTTTAAAGACCGTTTTTGCTAGTTAGCACCGGAAGTAGCATCAGCCTGTTTTCACTAAGGGCTAATGCTAACGCTTCTTGTGAGACTTGTGTTTTGTTTCGGGAAAAATGGCTCATATCATCAGGTTGATGAGTTTTTTCCCGTTATTTGAGTATAAGACATTCATAGGCTTTTAAATATTAAGAAACCCCCAGACGCTGTCTCCTGCAGTGGGGGGGGGGGGGGGGGGGGGTTTAAGAGGTTAACCGCTTTGTCTTTGTGTACTTAGACGACATCCTGATTTTCTCAAAGAACCAGGAGGAACACGAGAACCATGTCCGCCTGGTGCTTCAGAGACTGCTGGAGATCAAGCTCTATGTCAAGGCTGAGAAGTGTGAGTTCCACCAGAACTCGATCAGCTTCCTGGGCTATATCATCAGGCAAGGCAGAGTGGAGGCAGATTCACCTGCTCCCATCCTCATCCAGCCAGACCCTGAGAAGCAGTTTGTTGTGGAGGTTGATGCGTCAGACACTGGGGTGGGTGCTGTCTTGTCGCAAACAGCTGGTCCTAATAACATCCTCCATCCTTGTGCCTTCTTTTCACGCCGCCTCTCTCCTGCTGAGTGCAATTATGATGTTGGAAACAGGGAGCTTCTGTGAGTAAAGTTGGCGTTAGAGGAGTGGAGACACTGGCTCGAGGGCAGCAAGCAGTCATTCCTGGTCTGGACAGACCACAAGAATCTCGCCTACATCCAGTCAGCGAAACGGTTGAACTCCCGACAGGCTAGGTGGGCTCTCTTTTTTAGCCGTTTCAACTTTAGCCTCACATACCGTCCAAGTTCCCGGAATGTAAAGTCTGAGGCTCTATCCAGACTGTACTCGCCTGACTCTCCCGAGTCCTTTCCTGCCCAAGAGTTGTGTTGTAGGCGCCCTCTCTTGGGAGATTGATAACACCATCCAGGGGGCTTTGAGAGAGCAACCAGACCCGGGTAACGGCCCTCCCGATGCTGCTCGCTCCAAGGTCCTACAGTGGGTCCACAGTTCCCGGTTCTCCATCCATCCCGGAGTAAACCGTGAGGATCTGCAGTACTTCCTCCTTCTTTTTCCCCTGTCTGTGTTTGTTTTGTCTGCTTGTCTATGTCTCTGTCTCCGTGGCTGGGTGTGGCTACCTACATTCCGATTCCCGCCAACTCACCTCCTCAGCTGCTGCTCATCTCACTGATTGCCACTACTCACCTGCAGCTGCTTAAAAGCCTGGTTTCCATCTTCAGACTTCGCCAGTTCTTCGTTTATTCTTCAGTGGTAAGCTATCGTCCAGGCCTACTAGTGGTTTTTCCTAGTGACCTTTTGATGCTCCTAGTGAGGGAGATCATTTCCTATTCCTGCTTGTTTTTCCTGTTCCAGATCCACATACTCCAGCCGCTCTGCCTGCCACGTCCAGCCTCCCCTCCTGATCAGCCCAGCTCCACGTCTTCCCTCTACGTGTGCTTCGTCAACTCCTTGTCAGTGTCGTGGACAAAATAAAGCCTTTTTGACACTTCACCACAGTCTCAGTTGTAGTGCTTGCATAGCGGGTTCTCATCTCCAGTCACTCGGGAAACCTAACAGCTCTCAAAGCATTAGTGGACAGTGGATCTATGGCATGCACAATTAGTGAGGCCGCTGACATAAGACTTTCACAATCTGCCTCTAACATGGAAAGGAAATCAGCTGAAGACTTTTTCATAGTTGGTTGTGGTGGTCACCGTGTTACTCCATCTGCCGTATGATCTTACTGCATCAGTTTATGGCTATCAGGTAATAATTCCTGTTCTAGTTGTGCCAGGCCAGACTGATGAAATGATTCTCGGCAGCAATGCCATCAAGTGGCTCATTTTGCAGATAAAAAAAACTGTAAGTAGCCAAAATATCCCATCTCCTGTGACAAGTTTTGCAGTAGAATATTTGAATGTATTCATGTTAGCTCCAAATGAATAAGCTTAAAAATGAGAATGATTTAGGTTAAACTGTGAACTGGATTTGGGGCAAGCACATGTGAGTTTTGAGAGACCATATGGACTTTTAAGGACAAAGGATCTGCGGGGGAAGGTGGCCGCATGTCTTGACTTGCACTGTATGCAAATGCTCTCGCCACCTGGGAGTGGGGGAACTTAAGATTTGGGGTGTTGGGGATATTTGGGCTGCCAATCAAAGGGGAGAGATCGGATGATCCCTCCCATTGCTTCAGCTTAAGGGAAGAGACACAACTGAATTCTCTCTCTTTCTGCTGGCTGGCTGACGTGATCACCAGGTAATTGGGTTCCCATGTGTGTTGTGTTGTATGTGTGTTGTGTTGTATGTGTGTTGTGTTGTATGTGTGTTGTGTTGTATGTGTGTTGTGTTGTATGTATATTGTATTTGTATGTGTATTGTATTGAATGTAATGATTTCTGGTGCATTGTAATATTGCCATTAAAGTAGAGTACGGTTGACTTGGTGGCACTGAATTCCTTCCATATAACACAGCTCTAGAAGGACGCAGAGATATTTGAAACGTGGAGCGTAAATCCATTATAATATCTAACAGTTTTCAGAGTGATAGTTTGCCCAAGTTGATGTCTCTGCTGTCCTCCTCAAATGAATGCAAAGGTGGAGCAGTGACTAACAAAATTGGCATGGCAAAACTGAAAAGATGTGTAACTTTGCAGCCAATGTCTGAAAGATTGTTGTGGGCAAAATTACCTGAGTTTGATGTCTCTGCAGTAGGGAGTACAGTCATCATTGAGCCCACCCAGTCAAAAGCCAGACCTGCACAAATTCTGGTGGGGAGGGTTGTCACGTCCTTATGGGGAAATGGCTGGGTTCCTGTCAAAATTGTAAACCCCACTGAAAAGCTACTCACCCTTAAAAAGAATTAGGGATCATTCGCAAATCTCAGAGTGAATACTCATCACCCCTTGTCCTCGTTGTCAAACCAAATGGTGACCTTCGCCTCTGCAATGACTTCAGGTGGTTGAACGCAAGAACAGTAAAAGATGCACATCCATTGCCCCATGCCCTTGCTGCGCTTGGTGGAAATGTGTTCTTTTCCACAATGGACCTCACGTCAGGGTTCTACAATGTCGGACTGCATGAAGATGACAGAAAATATACAGCGTTCTCCTCCCCATTCGGTCTTCATGAATACAACCGGATGCCCCAGGGCTTGACGAACAGCCCTGCCACTTTCATGCGAATGATGATGTCCATCTTTGGGGATGAGAACTTCACAAGTCTGCTATGCTACATGGATGATCTCATGGTCTATGTATTTTTTCTTTTAATGTTTATCCATGTATTTTTTCTTTTAATGTTTATTTTATTAGCTTTTCTTTTTAATGACTTATTTTAAATGCCATTTTCTTAATGTCTTTCATTTTTTGTAAAGCACTTTGAATTGCCTTGTGTTGAAAAGTGCTATATAAATAAACTTGCCTTGCCTTGCCTATGCTCCTTCTGAACAGGTTGCACTTGAGCGTCTACAGATGGTTTTCTCATGCCTTGCAGCCAACAACTTAAAACTCTCCCCTAAGAAGTGCTACTTTCTACGCAGGTCAGTCAAGTTTCTGGGACACATTATTTGTGAGGATGGTGTTAAGACCGATCCGAGTAAAGTGGAGGCTATAAATGATATGCAGGAAGCTGAGTTAATGGCGCAAGATGGGCAAACACCGTGCTAAGACGATCCGGTCTTTCTTAGGGATGGTTCTCTATTACCACCATTTAATTGAGGGATTGTTACGTCCCGACTAGGGGAAGAGGAAAGCAACTTTCACCAGATTGGAATTGGTAATAATTATAAATGGCTTTATTATACCAGGGTGAAACAAAATGGCAGGCAGGCAGCCTGAAACAAACAAAGTGGCCACAAGGGCGCAAGTTTAAATGAACAACCAAACAAAGGGAGGACTCTAAAAAGGGAGCCTGTTCACATACAAAGAAATAGATAATAAACTAAATCGTAACTAAAACCCTCACTGTCAAAGTGGTACTAACTAACAAAGGAAGGCTGTAAGAAAACACAACTAATATAGAGGACAACAGTCAAATAATACTAAACTAATCTAAGCACATCTAATCACAACAATACTAACAAACACAGACCACACGAGTTAACCTGTCTCTGCGGTCCTGCCTTGGGTCTCGTCATGCTGCTTCCCTGATGGCTTCCACAGGATTGTAGCTGACATCCTTGTGGATTCATCTTCTTATTACATACACATGCATTTCCTAACATTCTGTCTATATGCTGTATATGTATTATCTCTTCGATTTTCACACGGCATCTATTGCACGTCTGTCCGTACTGGGAGAGGGATCCCTCCTCTGTTGCTCTCCCTGAGGTTTCTCCCATTTTTTTCCCCCTTAAACTGTGGGTTTTCTCTGGAAGTTTTTCCTTGTACGATGTGAGGGTCTAAGGATAGAGGGTGTTGTTTTTCTCATACTGATATTCGGAACAATCTGTGCTGTTGTATTTGCTGTAAAGTGTCTCTACTGTAGGCTATTTTTATTATATGTACAGCACTTTGGCTCGACCAAAAATCGTTTATAAATGTGCTATATAAATAAAACTTGATTTGATTTGAACCACTGTTAACAGATTTGTAGAGCAACTAGCGAGAGGCGTCTGTTCACCCAACTGAGCCTCCAGAGTGATCGTCAGTCACAGGCTTTGAAGTAATCTCCAGCAGGTGTGCGCCAGCTGTGTGCTGCGATTGGAGAGCGTCGGGCCTGGCGTGCTTCAATCACAATCTTCGGGAGGCGGACCAGGAGATGGCAGCCAATGACATCAGGGCAACCGCACAGCTCATTTGCATATACCACAGCTTAACACAATCAAGACGACCAGGAAGGCAGCAGCCGTAACAGGGATGTTCTGCCAAAGCTAAGCCGCTGTTCAACCTTGTGGCTGAGCCTGCCACACCACACAAAAGAGGGAGAGGCCACAAACCAAAGTTTAAAAAAGGCTATGTCAGACTCTCTCCAACAGACTGGAATGATGAGTGCAAAGAATCATTTGGAACATTGAAGTATGAGCTGGTGCACAGTGTCACTTTAGCACATCCAGATTGTAGCGCTCCATTAATTCTTGCAGTTGATGCCTCCTTTGATGGCATAGGGGCCGTCCTTTCACAGTTGCCTCCTGATGGAAAGATGGCCAGACCTGTAGCATTTGCTAGCAAGACACTTTCCCATTCTCAGCTGAACTATCCAGCACATCAACTTGAGTTTCTCGCTCTTAAATGGGCAGTTTGTGACAAATGTAGCCATTGGTTAAAAGGGCGATGCTTCACAGTCTGGACAGATAATAATCCATTGACATACATCTTGACAAAGCCTAGGTTGGATGCTTGTGAGCAGAGGTGAGTTTCAAAGCTCGCAGCATACAGTTTTGACCAGAACTATATCCCTGGTCCAAAGAATGTGGTCGCTGATGCATTAAGTAGAGAGCCATTTGTCCAGTCGTACATGAGCCACCGTCTTGTGACTGAACCTTATGCATTTTTACTGAACCACATGTCTGGGATGGTGGATAGAACAGTGCAAGATGCATTTAGGTGCACTAATAACTGCCAGGTGGTTGTTGATCAGTCCGAGGAAGTCGCCGTCATCACCCAGCCTCCTTCTCAGGGGTCCCTGTCATCACATGACGTCTCAGCATTGTTGGATGCACACGACACTGGAGGTGTCAGCCAAGTGAGAGGAACAGGACCAGCTGTTTGTCAGGTCGTTGGTGTCGACCAGAATTCCTCTCTACCGGAGAGTGAACTTGTTAATCTCCAAGAGCAGGATGATGTCATAAGCAGGGCTCTCTATTACATCCAGCGCCGCAGGAGACCCACAAGACGTGAGCGTGCTGCTGAGTCTCGCGGAGTGACAAAACTGCTAAGACACTTGCCCAAACTCTCCGTCAAGGATGGCATTTTGTGCAAGGTAAAGAAAGACAGACAAATGAACACGACGATCCACCAAATTGTGGTTCCAGACTCCCTTAAGGCCCAAGTCCTCAATGGCGTACATGACTCAGCTCGTCATCAGGGACAGGCCCGCACGCTTTCTCTTGCCAGGCAGAGATTCTTTTGTATAGGGATGGAACGTGACATCATCAATCACGTGAGAAATTGCTTCCGATGTGTGGTTAGAAAAACACCTGAGCCTATCGACCGTGCTCCTCTTGAAAGCATTTGCACCTCTGAACCGATGGAACTAGTCTGTATTGATTTCTGGACTGCTGAACAGACTGACAAAAAGTGTGTGGATGTTTTGGTAGTCACAGATCATTTTACTAAAATGTCTAATGCATTCCCGTGTAAAAATCAGTCAGCTAAGCAGGTCGCTCGTCGACTTTGGAATTACTTTTTCCGCATATATGGTTTCCCCAAACTCATCCATTCAGATCAAGGAGCCAATTTTGAGAGTCAACTCATTAAAGAGCTCATAGAGGTGGCTGGCGTCCAGAAGTCACACACCACCCCTTCCCATCCTATGAGGAATGGAGTTGTCGAGCGGTACAACAGAACACTTGGGAGCATGATAAGGGCCCTGCCTCCACATTCTAAGGCCAGGTGGCCACAAATGCTGCAAATGCTGACATTCTGTTACAATTGCACTGAGCACGAGACAACAGGCTTTGCCCCTTCCTTTCTAATGTTTAGGAGGATCCCACGTCTGCCAGTTGATGTTGTGTTCCAGCATGCCCTCTCTAGCAGTGCTGTTGTTGACCATTGTGAGTTTGTTTCCCGCTTGAAACGTGACCTGGCTGAAGCTGCTCACATTGCCCGGCAGAACAGTCGGACTGAACCTACGCGTCAGGCAAAGAACTACAACCGCAAAGCAAAAGGGTCACCTCTCACTATCGGTGACAGAGTCTTGCTTGCAAATCGTGGTGAGAGAGGGGAAAGAAAGATTGCAGACAGATGGGTTTCCACAGTTTATGAAGTGATATCTGTGAAGCCAGGAATCAATGTGTACTGCATTAGAGACCCTGTGACGTCAAAGGAGAAAGTTGTTCACAGGAATATCCTGCTTCCTGTGAGTTTTCTCCCCGTGGGAGGCGATGAAGATCTTGAGTTAAGCTGCTCTTCTGTCGCTGGAAGTGGACAAAGTGACCCAGTGGTTTCTCTTGCTGTACAGGACAGTGAGACGAAGACAGTTAACTGGCTCCTGCAGATGGATGATGCAAATGATGGGGATGAGATAGCCAGCCAGCCTGATTGTTCTTCAGTTGTGGCTGTGAGCACAACACCTTCAGAAGCAGAAGAGTCTTTGCCCTCAGACTCTTTCGTACGTGTTGCACAGTTGCCCTCCACTGTTGAATGTGAGGTTTCCCAAGATGCATCTTTACAGCCCTCAGCAGAAAGAGCTCATTGTGTGCCCTCCCCTGACATGGCAACAGATACACAACTAGGTGCACTCACACAGGGCCATGTAGTTAGTGAACAGCCTCTTCCACTTTGCACTAGGGCAGGTAGACCTATACAACTTCCAGCTCGACTCATTTGTGAAATGAACGAGCAGATTGTTGATGACTCAGTGTCAACAAGTGGTTCTGTGTTTTCTATTATGAGAGACATATTCTTTGGTTAGACTCCTGATAGTGATTATAGATATATATATATATATATATATATGTTTTAGTTTTTTTTTTCAACCAGTATTTACACTGTCTTACAGTGTCCCTCACCAATTTCAAGATGTAGAAGAGTAATGTTTATTTTATAAGAGGTGTACACGGCATCTTTTGTGTCTATGTTATTAAGGGGTTTGGTCAATCTCTTGCTGACTTGTTCCAAGTGGACAGTCTTCATCTGACTTCAACAAGGTTATGCTCAAATTTCTACACAGCTTGTATTTTGTATCTGCTGTGTGTTTTGTTGTTTTCTGTGTTTTGCCCCAATTTAGCAGAATTTTAGGGGGGTGTATGTAACAGAGTTATAAAGGTTGGTGTACAATCCGGGTTAAATTGGAGAATTACGCCATCTGGTGTTACAAACATGTGCCTGCATTGCTGTAGCTTTGTTACCACAATGGATTGTGGGAGGTTCTCATACCGCGTGAGGATCTGTTGAGAGTAAGAACGCAGCTCACGTGTCCATTGTATGTTGTCCAGTGCAATGCAGGTATGGAAATAAACTGAAATAATCACCAGCTCTGAGTGGTCTGTTGCTGAGGGGACACTACACCGGGGTTACACATAGTTAATCATGATTAATCGCAAATTAATCGCACATTTTCTATCTGTTCTAAATGTACCGTAGAGGAATATTTTTCAAGTGTTTAATACTCTTATCAACATATGAGTGGACAAATATGCTTTATGCACATTTTTATTATCATTTGAACGATGACAAATATTCTCATGAATATTAAACACAACAACCTCTGAACATTACAAATATTCGCCTCAATTCAACCTGGAACCTCTCTCATACAACAATACAAAGTGTGTGTGTGTGTGTGTTGGAGCTATGTGCAACTCAAGGCATATGCTCAAACGGGAGCTGCCTGGACGCTGCAATCATGTTACACGCACTATCCGTGCTGAGTGTGCTGACTTTTCGTACAATGTCCCACTGTCTGGCTTCCTGCATAAAGTCAAGTGCTCGGCGCAGTTGACGGCGAAATGTCGCTCCTCTGTTTTCATTTAAACAGCTCCTTATATCCGTTAGCGCAGCTAGCTAGCACCAGATGCTAACAACAACAATACAGGTAAGGTCTCTTTCTCGCTCGTGCCACACATACACACACCCTCCCGGTCCTCCCGATGGCCAGTCCGGGCCTGCCGGTGAGCGTGGAAGTGTGGTCTGCTGCATGCGGGCGGCAGGAGTGGGGCTGTCAGCATCAGCTTGTAGATGGTATTTTAAACTCGATGCGCTCTGAAACTACGGGGCGGCCGAGGACAAAAAATACACATGCGTTAATCGCGTTAAAATAATTAGTGGCATTAATTTTATTTTGCGTTAACGCAAAATAAACTAGCTTCGCATTAATTCTCCCTCTGTGCATCTCCACTGAAACAGACGGGAGTTGAAATCCTTGCTTAGAGGCACCTGTGTATTGGAAAGCGTTCTCTAAACATGTTTGGCCCTCTCGTAGTAAACCAACCCAGTCTCACGGCATTTCGTGTTATAGTCAAGACATTACATCTATTGATTCGTGTTCACCATCACGATTTCCCCCTTTTTTTCATGTCACACAGAACGATTTTAAAAGCAATCTATTTCTATTGGTAGTATGTTTCGTGCCTGCAACACGTATTTTTGTCCGGTCGGGTCTTGGAAGACCGGAAGCTGTGTGGTTCATAAAAACATATTCTTACTCAATATCAAGCCACGATTATTGTTTTTATTTTAAATCGTATAATGTTGGACTTTTTTTGCCATCTGTGAGGAAAATAAATGGGGCTCAGAGCCTCAACATACTGATTACCCAAGATCCTCAGCTAGAGGCTCGGTGATTGGATTATTTAGCCGCAATGCACATTGGGATATGGTGTTTATGCAATATGAAAAAAAGAAGAAAATTATACTTTATTCCGAGTGTGCTTGCTTTTCTCTTTGAAAGTCATCACAGTTATAATAATAGTAATACACAGTTCGGCTGCATTACATACTCTGCCGTAGTTCTCTATTTATAGAGCCCTGATTAGAACACTTCTAGACAAACAGGAAGAACTGCCACGGAAACTGAATATGTGACATGGATCACAAAAACAGACATCAAAACATGTGGCGCTACAGTAGGTAGCTAAAAACGCTAACTTGGCTTACCTGTGTCGTTGTCTGGTCAAAAGTGGTCTTCAATGGCATTATAACAATAAAAACGCTGCTGAAGTTAATCCATAGGTTAATCCAATGTGTCTGTGTCCCTTTGAAATTATTTCTGATAATCCATAAGCAATAAACCTGCTTTTCCGTTTCCAGATGTCAGAGCAAGAGATAGGTTCACTCTGATGCAAACCTGCATGCCCAAAGCCCCCACCTTTTTTTTGACCACGTGTGTGTGTGGGGAAATTCCCCTTCGATTATATTGGCTCTAACGGTCAGAAAGAGATGTCAATCACCAAAATCGACCAATGGGTTCAAGAGAAACGGTAAAACCCCCATTTTCACCCAAATCACCTCAGAGGTGTTTTGTTTTTGCTAAACCTCTCTAAAAAGGTCAAATGTCGCTTGTTTTGCATCAATCTTGATACAGTGTACTTATTATATGGTGTACTTTGGATTCCTAAAGCTTTTAGTCTACCTTACCATCATCCAAGGGTAGTTTTCACTATGAGTAAATAAGAATATTTGGACGGACACTATAATTTACAGTTTTTTATTATGTTCAATCTACATTTTCTTTAAAATAAAAAACATTACATTACATTACATTGCATTTAGCTGACGCTTTTGTCCAAAGCGACTTACAATAAGTACATACGACCAGGAAGACACAGCCCAGAAGAAAAACAGAATCATATAAGACATCTATATTGATTCTGACTTTTCTACATCCAACTCACAGGTTTATCATTACTTTGAGAAAAAAGATTATTAATTTAACCCTTTTAGAAGGGAAGACATGGTCATTTGTTCTGGCAATGTCATTTTCGAGCCTGAGACCTGAAAAACAGGCTCAGGGCTAAACAGGTTAAGGATCTCTACGACTGCGCTGTTATCGGTGTGGATGTGTATGGCTTTCCTAGACAATTCATGCCCCCAATGAATGGCAGCTATGATGATGGGATATAGTTCGTGAAGTGCGGATGAAGGAGAAAGCGTCTGTGAATTGAGAGCTGTGAACTCTGGGAGCCAAGTGGATGAGAACCATCTCCCTGCATAGTAGCCGGGTTTGGTAATGAAGTCATCATAAAAGAAAGAGATGCCGTTCCACGAGATCAAGAAATCCTGCCAAAGGTGCATTTCCATTTTGCATGCGTCGTCGAGAACTAGTTGATCGTGGATGGAGGGAACTGACGACACAAGAAGGGTTTTGCTTGAGGTATTATGCAGATGGCGTAATTTAGGTGGCCGAGGAAGGCTAACATCTGCCGTTTCGTGCATCTGTCTGCCTGTAAGTAGTTTGACAAGAGGAGAGTGATGCGCTGTACTTTCTCTGAGAGTAGAGAAGCCTGGAAAGACCCTGAGTCCAGGGTGATGCCTAGAAACTCAATGGAGGTTTTAGGACCTGAGGTTTTCTCTTCAGACAGAGGGATGCCAATGTCTGAAAGTGTTTGTATGAGTGTGCTCAGCCCGTGGCAGGGGGGTGAGGATGGTGGAGTGACGATGAGAAAGTCGTCAAGAAGATGGAGCACATAGGGGAGTCTGTGGTTGTTTGTCAAGATCCAACAAAGAGCTTATGAAAGTGAATCAAATATTTTGAGACTGCTTCTGCAGCCGAATGTGAGGCGTACTGAGAAGTAATAGGCTCCTTTCCAGTACACTCCGAAGAAACGCCTGAAGTCTGGGTGAATAGGCAAGATCTTGAATGCACTGGTGATGTCTGCCTCAGAGAGCCATGCTCCGTGGCCTGCTGAGCGGATGAGGGTGATGGCGTGGTCGAAGTTTGATGAGCCTCTTTTTCCTGCAGTATTTCCGAGTAGCTATGCCTATTGGACTGATGTGGAACACTGGAAAAGGGGGACTATCGAATGGGCCTATCATGAATCCTTCTTTGACTTCTTTGGCCAGTAAGGTGTCGACTGTGTAAGGTTCTGTTAAAGCGGACTGAAGGTTGTGGCAGATGTGAGATGTGTCAGGCAGTATTGCTATGCCTGGGTGGAAACCATGGGAGAAGCCATTGGTGAGAATCAAATCAAATCAAGTTTTATTTATATAGCACATTTCTAAACGATTTTGGGTCGAGCCAAAGTGCTGTACATATAATAAAATTAGCCTACAGTAGAGACACTTTACAGCAAATACGATAGCACAGATTGTTCAGAATATCAGTATGAGAAAAACGACACCCTCTGTCCTTAGACCCTCACATCGTACAAGGAAAAACTTCCAGAGAAAACCCACAGTTTAAGGGGAAAAAATGGGAGAAACCTCAGGGAGAGCAACAGAGGAGGGATCCCTCTCCCAGGACGGACAGACGTGCAATAGAAGCCGTGTGTAAATCGAAGAGATAATACATTTTACAGCATATAGACCGAATGTTAGGAAATGCATGTGTCTGTAATAAGAATATGAAAGTAAACAAACTGTCTATCTGGATGATTTACTAAGGCGGTAGCTATGTTGCTTACCTTGACGGGTGTGCTGAGGTGCCGTGCTAGTCAATCTGCTGATGTTGTTGGGTTGTGACGTCACGACCCGTGGTACGCACGTCGCGTGGTGGTTGGCTCTGGAGCAGGAAGAGCTGTGTGTCTCGTTGTTCTTGCCGTTGTGCTGCTGTAGGCTTTGTAGAGGTTGAACAGTCTATCCTTGTTGTCATTTCGGTGAAAGTGGATACCGTTTTCTTTCAGGAAACGTTGGAGTTGAATGACTGTCCACCTTCGTAGTTCGGGCTCCGTAGTTCGGGCTCCGTAGTTCGGAGCGCGGCTCCTTCCGAGAAGCGTGTCGAGTAAGTCGCTGCGAGTGGCCGGGGGCTGCGAATGGCCGGGGGCTGCGAATGAGGCAGGCTGCCGGTGGTGAGGAGATTGGAGCTGGCTGTGCCTGTTGTGGCCCCGGTTGTTTGCCCTCGCTGGCGGAGTAGACAAAGCCTGGGACCTGTCTGGAGTTGGAGGTATCTCGTTGAGGGAGCTTGAGTGGGAGCGGTGGCGGCTGGTGTGTGGGACACCGATTGCCGAGCGCACGTGGCTCCGCTCGGATGCTTGGCTTAGATCCGACTGCTGAACCGAGGATGACGGGTAGCCGATGTCGAAGAGATTTTCATCTGACTCCGGCGAGCTGATCAGCAGATCGGGATCCATGGTGAGTTGAATGTTCTCGTGGTAGCGTTTAGCTTGTTTGAACCGTGACGATCACGGTCTGCCTGGAGACAAGCAGTGGCCGGAAGTTTTGTCAGATATAAATAGGGGTGGTTGTGGTTCGAGGCGGAGTTTTAGGCATGGCCATGCTCCTGAACCTATGTTAACAATGTAACCTCATTTGTGTCTAGAATGCGCCATCTAGTGGGATCAACTGAAATGCCGGGTATTGCAGGAAAAAGGCAAAATGAATGCGGTCTTTACTATAATTTGGACAATTTGGTACCAATATTCGGCGGGCCGGATTCAAAAGCCCAACGGGCCATATATGGCCCGCGGGCCTTAGTTTGCCCATGCCTGTTATATATACTAGCAGCAACACACAGAGTTAACAACATTATAACAACATTGGTTAATGATTAGAGGTAATTGAGTTATTTATTTTGTTAAAGTTTCAGCTATTCTGTTTAGAGTTCTGTCATCACATTATTTAATACGATTTGTTAAAACATTGTTGTTATTTTTTATGTGAAATATAATTTATTTAATTTAAATAAAAAGCAATGTTAATTTTGTTCACAATTTGTTTAGTTCATTTACCTTCTTTTTTTTCAAAAGAACCGTTAAGAGTACCGTTAAAGGACCGGATCGATAAGCAGTATAAAAGTTGTAGTACAGTTAAAACCTTAACGATCCGAACAATCGATTAATCGTTTCATTCACCAAATTAGTCGTTTGTTTCAGCCCTACTCAAGATCTGGAAACATTCATTTCCATGGCTACTCGAGTGGATAATTGTCTCAGAGAGAGGGAGAGAGAGAGGCGTCGAGCCACACCTAGACCTCCAAGCCACCAGGGGAGTTTGCCTGGGAATTGTTCTTCGCGGATTCCGCCGGAATCTGCAACTCCAGGAACAACGCCTCCACAAGCAAGGGACGAACCCATGCAGCTGGGAAGGACCAGGGTTGCGGTCGAATAGTCCATAAATCAGCTCCTAACGTCTATCCCTTGACCTCTGTGTGAAAGGTCACGGGGTTAAGGGATAGTGGATAGGAGAATTCAAAAGGACTTAGGAGAAGAGACTGCAGTTCTTTAGAGAATCCAAATGCACTTTCACTATCCGACGTGTTTATGATGCGCCAGCAGACGTCATAAATGTGCGTCTGCTGCTGTGGGGAAACTATGGAAACTACAGTTTTCTATACAGCGGACTACAACATGGATGTATGAACAACGGACTACTGTAAACTCATCTAGAGACTCTGCACCGTGCTCTGATGCTGTTGTTTTATGTTTTATGAACGTGGACAACAGAGAAACATATTCTTCATGACCAAAGTTCAAACTTATGCTCGTCACCCTCTCCCTCCGGTCCACATTAATACAAATGATCCCAATACGTATGATTGTATGAACTATGAAAAGATCTTTAAATACTAATTTCAGTAAAAACTAACGTTACATTATAATACTGATGAATGTTCAAAACAAAGCATTTTGGCAAGTTACAGCTTAATAAGGACCGTAACTTTCATGATATAATTTCTCGGTCATAATCGGTTGTTTCCGTGAACGGCCGAATGTTGTGTGATGGCAAATGCTGCGGCCGCAAGGCATTGTGGGGAAGCATTTTCTCCTCTCCTTTCGTAAAGGGAGGTCCAGTGGTTCCTAAGCTAAAGGAGGTTATAAAGGAAGTTTCCTTTGGCCCACCCCATCAATGACAGCGCTTTGGACAGCAGACTAATGTGTCAAATCACTGATTATACCGGGCCCGTTCAGGTAGTTATTCAGAATCATTCTGAAATGTTAAAATTTCATTTATTGAATTCCCCTCAGCACTCACTTGTATTAGGATTCCCCTCGTTAAAACAACACAATCCACACATTGATTGGTGCTCAGGCCAAGTTAAGGAATGGGGAGGGGAATGTGAGCAAAATTGTAGTGCTCCTAATCCGCCTCACCCTGCTGTAACGCAGACCCTGGCGATCAGACTTCACCCAGTCATCATGTCTGGTAAAAACTCAGAGACTACACCAGTTAATGGTGTAGGAGCAAACACAGTAGTGGTGTCTTAAAGCCCACCTCCGCTCCGCGCCGTCCGTTAGCTGAGCCTGGTCAGATTTAATAAAAGAAAACACCGGCATAAAAGTTATAACAATAATCTGATTTTAATGGTAAAAAACACAATACGAAATACAGAGTGCCCTGTAACAGAGCACTCCGGGCTCCCCGCTCTACTGCCGTGCGATACAGATATCGGGACCAGCCAGTCAGAAACAGGGGGCATTTTGCATGAATAAACAACAGTATATATAGACATATTTGGGGCGGAGTTGTGTTCGGCTTTTCCGTCCCATTTTACTCCTAAGCGAATCAGAGAGTCCATGAGGAGGAGTTGGGTCGGTTGCTCACTCCCCTAGGTGTTCTTACTGGTTGGATTCACTTCGGGCCGGGCCCAATACAGCGAATCAGAGTTCTGGGAAAAAGTATTTTACTTCTGAACAGAGCGTGACAGCTTCAGAAGTAAACAAGGACAGAGTCAATCTTTATCTTGCACCTGTATTCACTCCTTTACTTTCCCAAGGAATATTTCACACAAACTATTCTTTCCCAGACAATCAAACATTGTACACAGATATATTGGTGCATTACTTCTGAACAGAGCGTGACAGCTTCGGAAGTAAACAAGGACAGAGTCAATCTTTATCTTCCACCTGACTTCACTCCTTTACTTTCCCAAGGAATATTTCACACAAACTATTCCTTCCCAGACAATCAAACATTGTACACAAATATATTGGTGCTTGAGATTATATTGGCCCCAGAAATAACCTTGAAAAGAATATGTGTGTGTGCTGGTGGAAGGAGGTGTATGTGTGTGCAGGGTATCTGGGTCATTGAGTGTAAGTGAGAAGGTTATATATATAGGATTACTTAAAACAGTCCAAAATAATACATGTTCACTTCAATACAGTTTAAAATAATACATGTTTACTTTAATACAGTTTAGAACAAACAAATTAACTTTAATCTGTAATGGTTATGATGAGTATCCTGAGTTGTCTAATATAACTGCATGTTACCACGATCTGAGAGAAGTTTTTAACAAAACCAAGGCTCTGTCACTACCTCCACATCGCCCTTTTGATTGTGCTATCGATCTTCTACCCGGCGCACATTCCTAGGGGACGCCTTTATTCCATCTCAGGACCAGAGCGAGCGGCCATGGATGAATACATCTCGTCTTCCCTGAAAGCGGGAACCATCCGTCCCTCCTCTTCACCGGCAGGAGCAGCATTCTTCTTTGTGAGTGTTACGTCCCCAGCTCGCTTAGGGTAAAAGGGAAGCAACACGAAACCAGGTGTTCTTGGTAAGAGGTTGATTTTAATAATAAACTCAAAATAAAGATGATATAACCAAAAATACAGGCTCTTAAAACCAGCTATCTGTTCAAAATAACGCTACACAAAACGAAGGCCACAGATTATCACAGTCATAGCGCACTATGGGCACTTAAGGCTAAAATAGTGAGGCGTCTCGCACAAGTTCGACGCCGTCACAAATCATAGAATACACACTTAAGCACACACCCTAACTAACCACTGAAGCAGAACTAGCACAGAGCTACACAGAACATAAGGAGAGCACCGAGAGCCGTCTGACACAGATTCAGACCTCTCCTGTCTAACTGAGATGCACACACTCTTGTAAGAGTCCCCGGAAGGTGTGGGCAGGGATTGGTGAGTCGGGCCCGACCTGCTCCAATCCAGATCTTCGGTCACGCCTACCGGAGGAGGGACAGGAAACTGGCATCCAATGGCGTCCGGGCAACGGCACATCTCATATACATATAACATACACAGCTGAAAACAATCCCAGACAGGTTAACGAGCAGACAGCAGCAGCAGCCGTGACACCCCCCCCCCCCCCCCTTAAGACACAAACTCACAGTTTTGTTAACCATGCCTACTACTAAACCTACCTAATAATTCTGAAGGACTAAAAGACTCGAAGGAAATCTCTACACACAATACACATAACGACCAGGGTCGTAACAGTGAGTAAAAAGGATGGCTCACTCAGGCCATGTATTAACTATAGCCCACTTAACGCCATTACCACAAATAACCATTACCCTCTGCCATTGATGTCATCAGCGATTGAACTGCTTCAGTCCGCTAAGATTTTTACCAAACTCAACCTCATAAATGCTTATCACCTGGTCAGGATAAGAAAAGGGGACGAGTGGAAGACGGGGTTTAATACCCACAGTGGGCATTATGATTACCGGGTCATGCCCTTTTGTAATGAAGGTAACTTCGTTACTGTGGACTGACGGCATTGGGGGCCTTGTAATATTGCATATGTGGGTTTGCACTTTGCATAACGACTTCCTTTTGCACATTAATAATGTCACTCAGCACTTTAGTGAACAGTTTGCACTTTATTAGCGTGATTTGCACAGTACAGCTCTGAAATCTGTGATGCGACCGGCTGGCCTGCATTGTTATCACCCAGGAAGAGCGCCTCTTCAACCCCTGTTCCTACTAGGAAACCGCAGTGGAGAGCTGCTAAAGGGAGAATTACAAACAATCCTCCTAAACCACCAAGTGTCCCAATCCAGAACAGATACGCTCCGCTGACCGAGAACCGGAGATCTCTTTCTGATGACCTGGATAACCTGTCCTCTTCACACAGCAGGGTAAGGACCAATAGCTACTCCAACAGTAAAAGGCTAGAGGGAAAGCTAACGACTGGGCCTGAAACTCTGATTGTGGGTGACTCTGCTGTCAGAGATGTAAAAGGTCTGTGTAATAAGAACAACACCAAAGTACTCTGTTTTCCCAAGGATGTGGTCTCTGATTTGGCTGAGAAGATCCTGCATATTGGGGCTGAACATCCAACTGTGAAGAATGTGGTACTACACATTGGAACAAATGATGTTGTGAAACAAGAGTCAGAAGTGCTGAAAGAAGACTTTAAATGTTTGTTGGAAACTGTCAGCTCTCTAAATGCGGAGGTGTTCATCAGTGGCCCTCTACCGCCAGTCAGAAGAGCAGTGGAGAGATTCAGTAGATTGTTTGCACTGAACACCTGGCTTTCCAATGCCTGTACTGACCATTCAGTCCATTTTATTGACAATTTTAATTTTTTCTGGGATCGCAGACATCTTTTCAAGGCAAATGGAGTTTGCCTGAACAAGTCAGGAGTGAAATTGTTTATCTCTAACATTTTCAACTGCCTGCGTCATCAATCTGTTCCCTCTGCCAAGGACAAGCGGCAAGAGGAATCAAAACAGGAGAAAGACACAACACATCGCGCAGAAAACCCTGAAGAATTATCACTGCACCCGCCTGAGGAATGTTCTGATTATGGGAGACACATGAAAGCGATACAGAGGGTTGGCACCGATTCCTTCCTGGAGTCCAAAGACCAAACTAAGGCGATATGCAGGGTTGGCAGCATGTCCTTTACCCCCGCTCCTCAACGACGCCCACAAAAATCACCGCAGAGACGCGCACCATCTCCCCCGTCTTCATCACCATGCTTACGTTAACCACCTCCCCCCCTGGCAGCATGTCTTCTACCCCCGGACCATCTCCCCCGTCTCCATCACCGTGCCTACGTCAACCACCGCCCCTCCCTTCAAGAAAGTGTTTATGATTGTGTAAGATTGACAGCGGTTGAGATGAATCATTGTGTGCAGATGCTATGTATTAGTGTGTATATGTCCTGACATTAAGTTGCATTCATTGTAGAAGTGAACGCTGTGTGAAGGTTACGTCCATCGTTTACCCATGCTGTTTCGTCCTGTGTCCGCTCCAGTGTGTTTGGCCAAAAGGTCCTCCGGGGGAAACAAACACTGACTAAAGAAGGTTCCGGGACGAACCAAGTGGCGACATGGGCGTAGGGGTTTCTGTTGTAGTTGGGAATGTATGTCTATATATTATGGCTGGCTGGCTGGCTGGCTGGCTGGCTGGCTGGCTGGCTGGCTGGCTGGCTGGCTGGCTGGCTGGCTGTTCTCCTCATATGGTGGTTGTGAAATAAAGTCACTATGGTGTGCAACTCTACCTCCTCTCGTGTTTGGTTCTTTCACTGGAAATCCAGCCGCTAAAAGGGTCGCTGTCTCACACCTTTGGATTATGTAACGCTCCTGCTGTCTTCCAGACCTTTGTCAATGACATTCTAATGGTGCGTTTCCACTGCAGGTCTCGCTCGGCCTCGCTCGGTTTGGTTAGGCCTTATTAGGCCCGGCTCACTTTAATGCTGCGCTTCCATTACAGTTTAGGAACTGGGGTAGTTACTATAGTAACGCAGTGTAGGCGGAGCCGTGACGTCATCTTCAATGAGCACACCAGAAAAACAACACAGCCGTTAGCTCTTAGCACTCAGAGCTCACAGCTCCTCATATCTTTTCAGAAACTACACAAAAGTTAAACAAGTACAAACCACAGACTGTCTGTGTCATGGCGAATACAGTCGCTGGTTTATTTATGTCTGTATAGGCCGTTGTTGTGAGTCTGGACGCTCGGAGCATATATAACGTTAGCTTAGCCAGGTCAGCATTGCAAATGAGATTCTATCTCAATGCTTTTATCTGGTTAAATAAAGGTTAAATAAATAAAATAAAAATAATTAGCCCAGCTCCAAGGGTTTTTCGCCTGCCGTCTGTCTGCAGACTTGTCAAAGCATTCATTCATGGTTTTTACTAATCGGTATCAGTATGTTGTTACTTCGGCATCGTTTTGAAACGTGTATTACAATTAAATCACGGTCAAATATGTTCATCTTGTTGTAGTTGTAGCCCCCTTGCCAGTGATTCTCTCTCTAGTTTAGCATACTCAGCCCGACTCACCCTGGTTGTTCCTGGCCCTAGAACCACGATTTTATGGGGCCAGAAAAACTGTGAATTAGGACCCGCTAGCCGGTACTAGGCCAAGTGGAAACGCAACCCAAAAACGGGCCCGCACGGCTCGGCACGCTTAAAGCGAGCTACCCGCTGCAGTGGAAACGCGCCATAAGAGACTTCTTGAATGTATTTGTGTATGTACATCTGGATGACATATTGATCTTTCAGTCAAACCCATTTTCCACAGGTTCGTCAAGTCCTCTAGAAGCTGCTGGAAAACCACCTGTACGTCAAAGCCGAAACGTGTGAGTTTCACGCAGCCACCGTTTCTTTTCTGGGTTCCATTGTAACCGCCAACCATGTACAGATGGACCCTTCCAAGGTTAGTGTTGTGGCTAATTGGCCCACATTAACCAACAAGAAAAAGGTGCAACAGTTCATAGGGTTTGCAAACTTTTATCGAAAGTTATTAAGCCCACTATTAAGCCAGAGCACGAAGGACAGGCCCGGGTCTCTAGAAGTGATGACTCCATGAAGGTATGATAACTCCTTCTTCTTTCAAACGTTTTACTTTCTCTGCTTCAGTTGTTGCTCACTATATGTTTTGTTGTTTTTTGGGGGTTTTGTGTGTAAAATATGGAGATGGGAGCAATTTGTTTTTAAAGTGTACTTATTTCTGGACTGAAGAAAGATCCGGACAACATTTAACATGTGAGTCTATTGGGAGCTAGGTGGACTTTTTGACACGTTTTTGTCTCTTCATGCCGTCTTCAAGAGGCATTTTGTTAAATAATCAAAGAACTCTAGCCTTAACGAGCTGCGCAATACACATTAATGTTAAAATCTGAAAAAGGCCTCTCTACCTAGCTGTAAACAGCATTCACACTGATAATAAGAAGAAAAAGAAGTAGAAGAAGATGATTAAAGAAAAGATGAACAATAGTGGAATGCTGTTGCACAGCATTCGCACAAATAAGAAAGACAATTCCATTGAAGATCAAAAACGTTTATTGTGGTATATTTCACATCATATTATATGATTAGAAACAGCCAATCAACTCAAGTGCTTTATTCAGCTGCTTCTTTTCCCTGTAAAAAAACAACAAAATATAAATACATACAGTGTATTATGCACAAGCATAAACATCATACTCTGCATACATCTGCATGTTTTCTCTGTTGTTCATTTCATAAAGATGTGGGCTATATTTGTTCTGTCAAGACTTAAGTATTGCATTAAGAGATATTTAATTTAATTTTGATTCATAAAAGCTGAAATGTCTTTATAGTTACCTTGCCAGAGTCACGGCTCTTTGCTCTCAGTTTGTTGACCTGGGACTCTGCAATGTCAGCACGCTCCTCAGCCTCCTCCAGCTCATTTTGAACCTTTCTGCACTTGGACAGATGAGTATTGGCTTGTTCCTCCTTGAAAAAGAGATACATAGTTTAAGGTACAGAAACCTTCAAATACTTTAAAATATAATATAAGAATGTGATGGTAATCTTAACAATCAGCAAGATTTGCTGGTAAAAAATAAATCTGACATATCTACAAAACAATATATTGTCCTTACCGCCTCCTCAGCCTGCCTCTTGTAGGCCTTCACCTTCAGCTGCAATTTGTCAACCAGATCCTGCAGCCTGGCAACATTTTTCTTGTCCTCCTCAGTCTGTGCCAATTTAGATTTACATGTTTAAATATTTTATAAGGTTAGTATATTAGATTATTTGGCACTGTACATTTTAACTTTGATAGTAAACATACCTGATAGGTGAGCTCCTTAACTCTCCTCTCATATTTGCGGACACCTTTAACAGCATCTACTCCACGTCTCTGTTCAGCCTCAACCTCTGCTTCCAGCTCACGCACCTTTTGAATAACATTAAAACATTAAGTATCCAGCTTGTTTTCAAAGGTTTCTTTCAGCTATATAAATCTTAGTATGACTTTTTTTACCCTAGACTCCAGTTTCTGGAGCTGCTTCTTGCCACCCTTCATGGCCAGGTTCTCAGCCTCATCCAGACGGTGCTGCAGGTCCTTAACAGCAACCTCCAGGTTCTTCTTCATCCTCTCCAGATGAGCACTAGTATCTTGCTCCTTCTTCAGCTCCTCAGCCATCATAGCAGCCTACAGGAGACATCAAAACATGTTAATTAGAAATATCAACAAAAAAAATGTCCGTTAAAAGTAAGAACACATGACATTGAAACCTACATCAGTGATGGCCTTCTTGGCCTTCTCCTCTGCATTCCTTGCTTCCTGCACAGTGTCATCCACTTCACCCTGGACCTGGACCAGGTCTGTCTCAAGCTTCTTCTTGGTGTTCACAAGGCTTGTGTTCTAAAAGGTGAAAATATTTAGCCTCTTAAGTCATCACATGCCTAATATTCATGTTAGTTGAAATTGTATTTGATTCTTGAATTATTGAAATGATTAGGTTGGTTCACCTGAGAGTGCAGAAGTCCAACACGCTCACTGGCATCAACCAGCTCTTGCTCAGCAATTTTGCGACTTCTCTCTGTCTGTTCCAGAGCAGCTCTAAGTTCCTCAATTTCAGCCACCATAAGACCGTTTCTACGATCCACCATAGCAGCCTGCTCCTTGAAGTCTTCCTGGGCTCTGACAGCATCATCAAGGTGCAGTTGTGCATCCTAATGAGAAAAAGATCCGACATATATACATGAATGCCAAAATGTAGCCCAATCTACCATATTTGGAAAATAAACTGTTCCTTTTCTATACCTTCAGCTGTGCCTGCACATTCCTGAGCTGCTTCGTGGACTCAGCAGCCTGGCGGTTGGCATGGCTGAGCTGAATCTCCATCTCATTCAGATCTCCCTCCATCTTTTTCTTGATTCTCAGGGCATCGTTCCTGCTCCTGACCTCAGAATCCAGAGTGCTCTGCATGGAGTCAGTCACTCTCTGGCTGTTCCTCTTGATCTGTTCCATCTCTTCATCTTTCTCTGCCAGCTTCCTGTCCACCTCACCCTTAATCTGGTTGAGCTCCAGCTGGACACGCAGGATCTTAGACTCTTCATGTTCCAGAGTTCCCTAATGAAATCAAACAATTAAACACTCATCTTTGCCTTCAAACACTGATATATATTTGTCAATGATTTTTAATGTTATGAACTCCCATGAAAGAAATACCTCAGCCTCTTCAAGAGCTGTCTGGATCTCAGTCTTCTCTGTCTCCACCTGCTTCTTGGTCTTCTCCAGCTCATGGATGCTCTTGCCAGTCTCACCAATCTGTTCAGTCAGATCTGAGATCTCCTCTGCAGAAAGATACATGGGGTTTATCATATTGTTGAGCGTTAAATGGTAAAATATCAACAAAATGTCCAACTCATGTTGAACTCTGTGACATTATGTAGAACTCACGTTGCAGATTCTTGTTTTCACGCTTCATGGTCTCCAGATGATCAAGAGCCTCCTCATAAGAGTTCTTCATCTTGAACAGTTCAGTGCTGAGAGAACGAGCCTCCTTCTGTGCTCCCTCAAGCTCTGCCTGACCCTCCTCGTACTTCTGCTTCCACTCTGCCAACACCTGAATAATACAATGCATACAGTTTATTTGGTTATGTTAAAGTCTCAGGGCAAAATAAATATTCATGTCATTGTTTGTGTGTTTTGACCAAACACAGTAAATTGTGTTACCTTGTCAAAGTTCCTCTGCTTTTTGTCCAGGTTGGCAGCAAGGCCATTGGCCCTCTCCACATCAATCATGAGGTCTTCCACCTCACTCTGGAGCCTCTGTTTGGTTTTCTCAAGAGAAGCACACTTGGAATTCACTGCCTCATTCTGTTCCTCAGCCTCCTGAAGGCGCTGGGCAAGTTTTTTCCTGTTTAAAAATGGAGGTATTTGTGGCTCAGTTAAACTCATAAAGTTACAAGTTATTTTCGAGTTATATTTGCATATATGAAACAACTAATTACGTATTAATTAATCTAAATGATTGGCCTCAAAGTAAGAAGCTATACACATTTTAAAAATACTAATGTTATTACCAGCAATTCAGGAATCAGTAGAGTTTTTGCTAAAATGCTACACATCTGGCCATTTAAAAGTTTGAATGTCACTCACTTGGATTCCTCAAGCTCCTCAGTGCGCTGGATAGCATCAGTTTCATACTTCGATCTCCACTGAGCCACCTCACTGTTGGCCTTGGACATTCCACGCTGCAGCTCAGCCTTGGCCTCCTGCTCCTCTTCAAACTGCTCCCTCAGCAGATCACAGTCATGGCGGGCTGATTGCAGGCCATGGGCAAGAGCATTCTTGGCCTGTTGTAAGAAATATTATTAACATTTACACAATTTCTAAATCACAAACAAATCATACAAATATATACTATCTTAATGGTTTCTTACCTTAACCTCCTCCTCAATCTGTCTCTTCAATTCATCAATCTGCTGTGTGGAGGCCTGCTTGCCTCTGGTCAACTGAGAGACAAGAGCTTCCTTCTCTTCAACTTGACGGCTGAACTCACCTTGTGTTAAAAATATTATAATACGTTAGTTTGTGTTACGTTTCTCAATCATATACTCCACAGATGGTTCACCAAAAACATGTAGATACCATTTTCTGTCAGGAGACGTGCTTTCTGTGAACTTGTGTCATTGATTTGGCGGACGTTTTCATCATTCTTGGTCTTCAGTTCGCTAAGTTGGTCCTCAAGAGTACGGCACATCTTTTCAAGATTTCCCTAATGAGGAAAAAATAAACAAAATCAGTGATCAGATTTTATTCACAAAATAATTTACATGATGTACTATATTCATATTGGTAACATATAATATAATAAAAAAGCATGTAATGCTAGTGTACCTTTGCCTTAGCAACATTCTCCATGTTGCTAGAGAGGTCATCAATCTCCATCTTGTATTCACTCTTTTCCTTCTCAAGCTTCTGCTTGACACGCTGGAGGTTGTCAATCTGCTCTCCCAGCTCAGCAACACTGTCAGCCTGCTTCTTGCGAAGGGCAGCAGCAGTTGCTTCGTGCTGCAGAGTGGACTCCTCAAGATCACGACGGAGCTTCTGGAACTCAGCCTCACGCTTCTTGTTCATCTCAATCTGAGCAGCGGTGGCACCTCCAGCCTCCTCCAGCCTCTCACTGATCTCCTCAAGTTCCCTGGAGAGGTCAGCTCTCTGCTTCTCAACCTTGGCACGAGCTGCACGCTCAGCCTCAATCTCCTCTTCCAGTTCCTCAATACGAGCCTGTTGAATGTAGATGTTTTGTCTTTTTAGCAATCATTCACTTTATTACACATAATAGCAAATGTATGTAGTATTGTTAAGTGTAACATAATATCTCACCTGGAGCTCCTTGATCTTCTTCTGGAGCTGAGCACCCAGAGACTGCTCATCTTCAATCTTGCTAAGGAGCTGACTGCATTCAAAGTCCTTCCTGTGAACAAAATTGATAAAGTGCATTGAGTTCATGCCATTGAAAACTTCTTTAAAAAAATGTATGTTGTTTAAACAGAAAAACTAAGCTACTTTTTGATTTTCTCATCAGACTGCTGCTTGTCATTCTCAAGATCCATGACGGATTCCTGGGACAGTTTGAGATCACCCTCAAGCTTTCTCTTGGTTCTCTCCAGGTCCATACGCAGCTTCTTCTCTTGCTCCAGAGAACCCTCAAGCTAAAAAAAGGTATACATTTTGAATTATCATGTTCAAGAATAATCTTGCTTTGCCAAATCAAGTGACTGTAAACGTACATCATCCACTTGCTGCTCAAGCTTGGTCTTGGCCTTGGTCAGAGTGTTGACTTTGTCTTCCTCTGCCTGCAGGTCATCAAGAGTCTGCTGATGAGACTCCTGAAGGGCTTTCTTTTCCTTGGTCAGCTTAGCAACGCTCTCATCCTGAGAGGCCATCTCCTCGGTCAGGTTCTTCACCTAAGTGTGCAAGAAAGATTTTGTTAATACAAATAAATAATTATAATCTCACTACCTAATGGACAGATCATTGATTACAAACCTTGTTCTCAGTGGCATGTTTCTCCTTTTCCACTTTGGCCAAGGTAAGCTCCAGGTCATCAATATCCTTCTTGAGCTCAGAGCATTCATCCTCCAGCTTTCTCTTCTTGGCAGTGAGCTCAGCATTAATTTCCTCTTCATCCTCCAGTCTCTCAGTTGTCTCTTTGAGTTTGGCCTCCATCTGAATCTTACTCTTGATGAGTCCCTCACATCTCTCCTCAGCATCAGTGAGATTGTCTCCTTCCTAGACCATTTTCATAGAAATACATGTTAGCTCTTATATATTCACAAACATGAAAACGCGTATTTGTCTGTTGACGTGTACTTACAGATGCTACTTGCAGAGCCAGATCATTCTTCTCCCGCACAATGGAAACCATCTTCTCCTCCAGTTCCTTCTTCTTGGCCAGGGCAGCAGCCAGGTCAGTTTTCATTTTTTCATAGTTCTCCTTCATATTTGCAAGCTCCTTCTCAGTTTCAGCACTCTGCAGCAGAGGCTTAATCTTGTAGTAGACCTTCATCCATGGCCAGTGTTTGACATTCATGAAGGAGCGCACGTTGTACTGGATGGTGTATATGGCTTCCCTGCACAGAGAAATTGTTGGTTTTAGACACTATCTATTTTTTCTTTACACCATTGATCAGAATTAGCAATTTTCAACGTGCCTCCTTTCTGTCATCTTCACAAACTCCTTTCTCATGACGTAACCACGGGCCAAAGCCTGAGTCATTGTGACCAGAGATGCCAGTTTTTCGTCTCTCATCTCCTCAAGGGTACCCAGCAGGCCAGCCTTGAAGAACACCTGAACAAACAGAAACAAAAAATGTTTTCAGAATCAGAATACCTTTTTTCGAGGAGGGGAAATATAAATGTCTTTCAGCAAATAAATGATGAATTCAAGTAATGAACACTTGAAACACTGTATAACAAGCAAGCAAACAAACAAAATGAAATATGTGACTCCTATTTACATGATGGTTTTTGGTTGGATGGAATGGTTAAGTCTTAATCACTTGTTTCATCATAATCGAGGAAGTATTGTTTTTTTTTTTTATTATTTGCCGGGATGGAAAAAGAGAGGCTACCAGAGTTGACCTCCTGAAGTAGTTTCATTAATTACATGTTTTATACATACTACCGTAGTCACAGTAACATCCAACAAATACACTGTACAGCGTCTTGGGTAAATATTCATTAGCTCAGTTATGAAGTAAATGTAAAGTACTTACCTTGGTGTGTCCAAATTTATATTCATCATGAGGAACATCAATTGACCCAAGCAGCTTCTCTGAAGCCTTCTTGTTGTCCATGAACTGACCGTCAGGGATGACACCGGCATTCAGCACCTTGTATCTATATGAAAGAATTTATTGTCAGGAGGAGCATTATATTGTAATAATGAGAGGTTACAATTCTATGTATGAAAAACATTATACCTCTGCTTGAAGTCAGCATAGAGGATCCTGCTGGGGAAACCTTTTCTGCAGATTCTAATACCCTCCAGGACACCATTACACCTGAGCTGGTGGATAACCAGGTGGTTCTCCATAAGACCTGTACAACATTTTTTTATATTTAATTATTTGAATAAATAGTAGGATTTTTTGTTGATGCAGCACAGAATTAAAAACCAAACCGGTCATCAATACTGTTGTATGTACCTGGAGTCTTTGACTCATTGGGAATCAGACAGCGCACAAAGTGAGGATGGGTGGCCCTCAAGTTAGTCATCAGCTTGCCCAAGTTCTCCTGTAATCCATAATAGTGTCTCATGTCATGAAATGCCACAATTGGGAGTTTTAGTTTAAACAGAGATTTATTAGTTATGTTTGCTTTGAGAAAGCTTACCCTGAACTGTGAGGACACAGTCTGCATAGAACCACCCTTCTTCTTGCCTCCCTTCTTAGTAGCATCTGTTGATGTTTTGTTAGAATGTCATGAAATTAGCATAAACAAGTAATAGTTGATGAGTTAAAATAAAATAATATTACAAATATACATTTGATCTTTACTGTAGTTACTATCTTACCCTCAACTACTGGAGGATACAGCGAAACCAGCAGTTTCACTGAGGATTTCATGTACAGCTGAATGACAGAGTCATTCAGAGGATCCTTGTTCTTGTCCAGCCAGCCAGTGATGTTGTAGTCCACGGTACCAGCATAGTGCACCAGGGAGAAGTGGGCCTCAGCCTTGCCCTTTGCGGGCTTTGGCTTCTCAAATGCTTTGTTTTTGCCAAGATGCTGGTCATACAGCTTGTTCTTGAAGGATGTGTCTGAGGCCTTGGGGAACATGCACTCCTCTTCAAGGATGGAGAAGATGCCCATGGGCTTGAAAAGGTTGAAAGAGGTATATCATTTAGTGATATATTATAACAAATAAAAAAATAGTTACATATGATGTATGATATAATAAATGAAGTGGTTACCCTTTCAATCAACTCAATGCAGGCAGCCAAGTCCATACCAAAGTCAATGAACTCCCAGATAATACCCTCCTTCTTGTACTCCTCTTGCTCCAGGACGAACATGGTGTGGTTGAAGAACTGTTGCAGTTTCTCATTTGTGAAGTTGATGCACAGCTGCTCCAATGTATTGAACTGCAAAAGGACATATCATCTTCATAATCTCTTACAAGGCAATAAGAACTATTATGTATTGAAAAGTATCAACTGCTAAATTGTTCAAACTCTGGCTTACATCAAAGATTTCAAAGCCAGCGATATCCAGCACACCAATGTAGAACTGTCTAGCTTGTTTGGTGTCCAACATATTGTTGATACGGATGACCATCCACAAGAACATCCTCTCATAGATAGACTTGGCCAGGGCAGGCACTGAGTTCATGACCTTAAAGAAAAAAAGTGATGTGATTTCATTTTTGACATATACAACTGGTATATTATATTATTTTCAAGATACATGCCACTAAAATTCCAAAACAAAAATGTAATCAAAGATCGCCCTTGAATTTAGAATTCAATTAGAACTCATGGACAGAAGTTCACAAAATGCCAACTGACATTGCATATCTTTTTCCTAATGAAATCTGTACTATATACCTGTACATATACATGTACAAGCACTTTGAATTGCCTTGTGTTGAAAAGTGCTCTATAAATAAACTTGCCTCGCCTTGCCTATATGTTTTGTTTATAAACAGTAGAATGTATGATATTGACCATCATTGTTTACCTGAGGCACAGTCTGTCCCTTGGTGACATACTCATTTCCGACCTTCACTCTAGGATAGCACAGACCCTTCAGCATGTCAGCGGAGTTCAGACCCAGCAAATAAGCAACCTTGTCAGCATCTGAAAATAATTCAGAAATGTCCATCATAATTTGTGAAGAACACAACGTTATCAAGAAATGTATCAATGTTGTTGCCAAGCTCTAAGCTTTGAGCTAAGAGTAAATACTCACCCTCTGTGCCATCATTCTCAGCCTGCTCCTCACGCTGCTTTTGCTTGAACTTCATGTTACCATGGTGAAGCACAGCACCGGTCATCTTGTAAATGCTCATCTTCTCTTCATTACTGAAGCCCAGGATATCAATAGCATTCTGATGTCAAAAGACACAAAAACACAATGGTTCAAGCAAAAGTTCTTAAAAGAGTTGTAATGATGTTGCATTTGTTTCACAAAGTCTATTTAAATATGTTGAATTGAAAATTACTCACATCTGTTGCTTCCAGCTCCACTTTGTCATCAATGCTGGCCACAACGATCTTACCCATGCTACACATGGGGAAGTCGTAGGGGTTGGTTGTGATGAGTGCCAGTTCTAGAATCCAAAAATAAACATGTCAGTAGATATTTTTTATAAATGTAAAACTCTAATAAGGTTGAAACAATTGCTATATCTAATTCTCCTTACCAAGGAGCTCTGGCTTGTGGCCGGTCATCATCTGGTAGAAGATATGGTAGCCTCTCTCTTCCTCAAGCTGGAATGTCACTCTTGACTTCTCCAGCAGATCTACAAGTTTTGATCATGTCAGTGCCAGGCTAAATCTTACTTACAGTAGTTTGTATACACTATAAGGATTGTTACTTACAAGTCTCAATATCAGCACTAGCCAGTTTGCCAGCTGTGTTGAAATGGATTCTGATGAATTTACCCTGTTTGAAATAACATAATCATTAATGTCCCTCCACATGTGCAATGTAACAATGCTTCTCTCGTTTGTAGAAACTGTTCCATACTTACAAAACGAGAAGAGTTGTCATTCCTCACAGTTTTGGCGTTACCATAAGACTCAAGCAATGGATTGGCTGCAATAATCTGATCCTCAAGTGACCCCTAAAATCCAGGTTAAGAATAGCTGTCAGGAAACAACTTTATTTGTTCATCCCTGAAAAAACTTCTAAAGATAAAGAATCCTGAATTGTCATCATCATAGACTAACATACCTTTGATTCGTCTCTCTTGGGTCCAGAAACTGAGATTGTTGCAAAGTACTGGATGACACGCTTGGTGTTCACAGTCTTTCCAGCACCAGATTCTCCACTAGGTAGAGACAGAGATTATTAAGAACTTGACCAATATGTTTGATTAATCTTAATTAAAACTAAATGGGCACAATTGTAAATGTTACAAACTTACGTGATCAAGACAGACTGGTTTTCCCTATCTGTAAAAGTAAAAAAAACATAAACCAATCAAGTACATGTTAAAAACTGAAACCCTATACTGATGCGTTTTAAATAAGTGGTAATGACTTACCAGTAGCCATGAACTGATAGGCGTTGTCAGAGACAGAGAAGATGTGGGGTGGAGCCTCCATACGCTTCTTGCCTCTGTAGGCACTTACACATTCAGCATCGTATACTGGGAGCCACTTGTAGGGGTTCACAGTGGCACAGAACAACCCAGAGTAGGTCTACAATGTATCATAGAGAATTTAAATGTAACTTCATGTTTCCAGCAAACATTTTTCAGTCTCATTAGGCAATTAGTCTTACGTAGATCATCCATGCTGCATAACGCTCTTTGAGGTTATACAGCACAGAGGCTTCATTGAGATGGGTCATCATGGCCATGTCCTCAATCTTGTCATACTTGGGAGGGTTCAATGGGAAGACCTCCTCTTCTTTCACTACCCTCTCCTAGAACAGGAAATGTGTTACATGAGAAATGATCAAATTGAATTCCTTGGACACACAGATTTAATGATACGAACCTCCTCCGTTCCCAGTATTTTGACAGTGGCTTTGCCACCATCTTTCTTGATGAGTGTTGCCTTCAAGTACAGCTCCTTGACATCAGACACATAGCAAGCACTCTTGGCATCAAATGGTGCGCTTTGAGCCTCAATTCTCTCCCTCTCTGGCTTACGAAGGTAAATTGCAGCCTTGCCATACAAGGCCATCTCCGCGTCGGTACTCATGGTGGCAGTTTATTTCTGTGAAGTACACACAAGTAAGATAAATCTTATTAATCTTAATTATTTTAATGTTTTCAATCAATTTGATTCAACACCACAGAATGTCTGTCATCAAAGAAAAATAAACATATCCCCATTAAATAGAATTATCCTTGAGATTGAAATGGAAGGATTCAAATCAAATTCTCGTTAAATCGTCACACAAATGTGCACAGCACCACACTCAGTGAAATGTAGTCTTTGAATTTAACTCATCCTAGTATTAGAAGCAGTGGGCAGCTACTATACAGGGCTCAGGAAGCAGTGTGGGGGTCAGCTGCTTTGCTCTCAGAGGTAAGAAGTAAACTGAAATGTGGATTGGTAACTGTCCACACTTCAATTATGTTCCTGTGTACCAGCACAAATTCCAGTATGGAGTTAAAAGTAATTAGCTCATTAAAACGTTTTTCTAACTTAGATTGACGGAATAAAATATTTTTGCAAATGTAATGTAGTATGTATACCTGTTCCACTCTTATTGAAAGGTCAGAAATATTCCACAATCCTGTTGAGAAGATATCATATTGGTTTTAAATCAACAAAATTGTTCATGATCATTTTTTACAATGAATTTATATTTCAAACAAATTGAGCAAATACAGAATAAATTGAAATGCTATACAGCAGAAGATAAGCCTACCAAAAGCTGAAGTCTCAAAGGCCTTCCACCACACCGTCCTCTGTCCTGTTGGGGCCCCCTTATATACGATCTGTCTCGCTTACACAGTGAGGTTAAATATGGGCCCTTGCCAAATATGGTGTGGAAAACAGGCATTTTTTGGATTTCATCCAATAGAGCTAGTAACTCAGTCTCTTAGGCGCGGTTCCAGAAAAAAATGATGACTTGGGGTGCATCTGAGATTACAGGGGGTGCAGCTGTAAGTACAATGTATGGCTCACCAACCTTACATGTTAACACAGAGAGAGATCAATAAAACACAAACAGACATAGTTGAGATGAATTCTTATTCAGTTGCTCAACAACAATAATAATCTTGTAACACAACATCACCTGCCACAGCAGTCAATAGTGGAAATGCCCCCCACCAGTAGCAATAACCACACAGTGTATATATAGCCACTGTAATGAACACACACACATTTTATCATGCAGCCTACCACTCGAACGTCACATGTTTTTCTCTCTGAAAGCTATACTTGTATATGTTGAAAAGTCATCATCTCATGACGTCTTTAGGAGTAATTAACTAACAAAGACTTAAGTGTATTATCTCTGAGTAGCCTCTCACACTTCCTATGACCTCGGCATCAGCTCAGGTAAAAGTGAATATATCTATTGATAATTCAAAATGACCATTGTCTCTCTAACTCTGTGTGGCCCAAGTCAATAACACACATCATATGGCTTACCATGTGATCTTAATGAATAAGCCAGAAATACGCTGTAATAAGGATTCTGCCATAACACTTTCTCCTTTTATTAATTAAGGTCACATAATCAAAAATATATTCTTACAAGTAACCTACTCACAATAGCCAAAACACACCTTTTTGATTATAACATAAAAGTGAAAGAAAAGACTATTGCGCTAATCTACTCTACTTAAATGGAAAATCATTAAAAACCTCAGTATGCTTAAGAGGAAAAAATCTATTTGTCCCATTCAAGTTTAACAAACTTACATACATAGCCTAATAACAAAGTAACATACCATTTAATACTTGATTATACATAATGAAAAATCTTCCAAAACACTTATAGCAAGATGTAACTGTTGTCGTTCTGCTTCTGTTATATTGTCCAGTAAACACTTCTTCAGGGAGTGCACATTCTGATCTCCATGCATAGCCATTAGATGGAATATGTATCTTAGCCTTCATGCTGTGTTGTCCCATCTCATAGCAAAATCCCTCGATGACATCTGAAGCAACATCATCCATCTCGTGGATTCATCTTCCTATTATACACACATGCATTTCCAAACATTTGGTCTACCTATGTTGCAAATATATTATCTTTTCAATTTACACACAGCATCTATTGCACGTCTGTCCGTCCTGGGAGAGGGATCCCTCCTCTGTTGCTCTCCCTGAGGTTTCTCCCATTTTTCCCTTTAAACTGTGGGTTTTCTCTGAAAGTGTTTCCTTGTACGATGTGATGGTCTAAGGACAGAGGGTGTCGTATTGTCATACTGATATTCTGTACAAACTGTGAAGTCCACTGAGACAAATGTAACATTTGTGATATTGGGCTTTATAAATAAACATTGATTGATCATTACCATTTGAATTGGATGGAACTGTAGTCAGAAAACGGAGGCTTCTGGAAGAAGTAACAGAAGTCTGAGTCATCCAGCTGCCTTCATTGACACTCAGTCTGCCTCCAGATGCAGCTCTTTAAAACATCTGCCTCAGAATTATCCATCTTCCCTCCTCAAGTGTGCAAGGGAAAGACAGCTTTGACCTGGGTAGAAAATGGCACTTGCATTCTGGGTTAACAGCCTACAGTCGACCACTAGGCCTTAGTCTTATCCATACGTTTTAAACTTCTTGAAACCATGAAATGTTGTTTGTGTTTTGTTGTGTGTTTAAAAGACATCTGAAACCAATGTTTCACAGAAGAAATAATGAAAGATTTCACCTGGGATGGAAACAAAATTTTATCAAATACATCTTAAAATGTAATTACTAAATGTAACAATAAACCCATTATACCCATCCTGGAAACATTGTCTCAACATCAGGAACACCTAAAACAAAGGAAAAAACCTTTTCCACAAAGCCTGACAAATGTTCATGCAAGGCATTCCTAACTGATCCTGCAGACATTGGCCTTAATTAATTAATAATAATCCTTTTTATTAATTTGTCAGGATGTTAAATAAAGTTTTAGCCAAATCAATCATACCAAACCATTTTACACCAGGCACTGAAGTAGATCATTATTACTGATATTCAGATTCAACAAAATCACATCATGCAGACCACTAACACATTTTTCCAAGTTCAGCATCAGCCTTCGTTACTCTAAAATTACGTTTTAAAGAGGAGTATTAGAAATGGAACAAATATTCAGTCTTCAGAAATGTTCTCAATAAATGGAGAGTAATGTCATCTCTCTATTTAGTAAATAGCCAACATGTTTAAAAAATGTCAGATATATAAAAATAAGCCTAAATACTCCTTTACTGTCAAAGTCTAAATCTAGACCTAAGGTGAACAGTTTCAACCCTGTCTCCTAAAAATTACGTTCCCACAGAACTAAACTGCATTCTCAATTACGTTTAGCTATAAAAGTATTTTCTCCCACGTTACGTTTCTTATGAACGTATCTTGAATACGTTTATTTTCTACATATCTTTGCCATTTAGTGTCTTGTAATCATTATAATATATATATTATTATAATAAGCTTATAATAATGACAATAGTAATTTATAAATATCATTTAAGAGCACACATTTGAAATCGAGAATCGGGCTCGATATATGGTTAAATTAAAATCAGTAGGCGAGGCTATAATTTCGCCAGCTGTTACTCTCATGAGCAAGGCAGAAAATAATAGTTTTAACATGCCAAAAAGCTGCTGTGTCGTTTTTTGCACCTCAAACATGAAAACAAATCCAGAGTTACGTGTTTCTGTACTTCCTCTAAGAAGAAAGGACAGTAACTGAAGATCTCTGTGACGCCATATTGAGTGGGGAAGTTCATGAGATCTTTCTAGAGAGTTATCAAGAATATTTTTTATCCAATGACCTTTTCCCTCTCTGTCTGTGTCTGTGTATTCTCTTGTTCCGATTAACCCAGCCAAATCTTTTTTCTTGTTTTGTATCTATATCTACGCCGGGATCCGGAGTCGAGGCTGATCCTCTTGCTGTAGTCCTGTGTCTTGGATCCTCTATCCTGAGTTCTGGATTAAGTCGTAGACTTCGGGTCATGGCTGAACCTGTCTCTGCGGTCCTGCCTTGGGTCTCGTCATGCTGCTTCCCTGATGGCTTCCACAGGATTGTAGCTGACATCCTCGTGGATTCATCTTCTTATTACAGACATATGCATTTCCTAACATTCGGTCTATATGCTGTAAAATGTATTATCTCTTCGATTCACACACGGCATCTATTGCACGTCTGTCCGTCCTGGGAGAGGGATCCTTCCTCTGTTGCTCTCCCTGAGGTTTCTCCCATTTTTTTCCCTTAAACTGTGGGTTTTTCTCTGGAAGTTTTTCCTTGTACTATGTGAGGGTCTAAGGATAGAGGGTGTCATTTTTCTCATACTGATATTCTGAACAATCTGTGCTGTTGTATTAGCTTTAAAGTGTCTCTACTGTAGGCTATTTTTATTATATGTACAGCACTTTGGCTCGACCAAAAATCGTTTATAAATGTGCTATATAAATAAAACTTGATTTGATTTGGATTTTTAAAACAAATTGTATTTGTATTTGTTTTAAACATACACCCACCCTGCAAAAGAGTCGGAACAAACCTAATACATTACACAATCAAATAAATAAATAAACAGATTTTCATGACTACCAAATAAATATCATTCGAAAACCCCATTTGAAAGCGTTTTACCCATTTAAAAACATCCTCTTTAACACACTTTAAAAACAAAAACTACACCTATCCTTTAAAACTTCAATATTAGAGAGTCATTCTCCCCCAGTGAGCACATAACCTGCTCAACAGCCCACACATCCAGAAACCCCTGCAGATGATTGATCAGTATGTAGTATGCGTGCTCCACCCTCAGACGCGCTGCCACCAGCCCCCTCAGACAGAGCACTGCATCCGTCCATCCCACTCCAGCAAGTTGGTTCTTCCTACTTTTCCAGTTTGCTAATTTTGCATTAGCAGTGTGTGTGTGTGTGTGTGCGTGTGTGTGTGTGTGTGTGTGTGTGTGTGTGTGTGTGTGTGCGTGTGTGTGTGTGTGCTGTCTTCACATGGAGCTGCAGGTTCCTGTCAGGTGCCCATGGTCAGGAAGATAACATCCCCACTTGTAATCCCTACTAGAGAGCCTGAGGAGACACATTTGACTGCCCATGCCTGACTGTTTATCTGTGCACTTTCAACTGTACACAATACAACACAAAAATGCCCAGTGCTGCTAAGAATTAAGTTCAGAAAGCTCTGACTCCCAGTGGAACACCTCTAGATTCAAAAGTAACTCTCAATGTATTCAGACAAAGTATGTGGATTCAGTAGAGCTGATCAGAACAAATAAAGGCTGTAAGGCAAGGCAAGGCAAGTTTATTTATATAGCACCTTTCAACACAAGGCAATTCAAAGTGCTTTACAAAAATGAAAGACATTCAGACAAAGGCATTTAAAAACAGTAAAAGATAATAAAAGAAACATTAAAAGATATGAATAGTTCACACAGAAGTTCCACTTTACTGATAAACACAACAGCTCAGTTTCAATTAAAAGCAGCGACAAAAAGAAAAGTCTTCAGCCTGGATTTACAAGTAGTAAGAGTTGTAGCGGACTTGCAGGTTTCTGGGAGTTTGTTCCAGATATTTGGAGCATAATAACTGAACGCTGCTTTACCATGTTTAGTTCTGACTCTGGGGACAGAAAGCTGACCAATCCCTGAAGACCTGAGAGATCTGGATGGTTCATAATTTAGCAGGAGGTCAGAAATTTATTTTGGGCCAAAACCATTCAAAGCTTTATAAACCAGCAGCAGTATTTTGAAATCTATTCTTTGACACACAGGAAGCCAGTGTAAAGACTTCAGAACAGGAGTGATGTGATCCACTTTCTTAGTGTTAGTGAGGACTCGAGCAGCGGCGTTCTGAATCAGCAACAGCTTTCTAATAGATGTTTTAGTGAGACCTGTAAAGACACCATTACAGTAGTCCAGTCTACTGAAGATAAAAGCATGGACAAGTTTTTCCAAATCCTGCTGTGACATTAGTCTTTTAATCCTAGATATGTTCTTTAGGTGATAGTAGGCTGATTTAGTAATTGTTTTAATGTGACTGTTGAAACTGGAGCATAGTCTCCTGGTGAAATGGTTATGTAAATGTGTGTGTCATCCGCCTAGCTATGGTAACTTATTTTGTTGTTTTTCATTATCTGAGCCAGTGGTAGCATGTAGATGTTAAAGAGAAGAGGCCCCAAGATGGAGCCTTGAGGAACCCCACATGTCAAATTTGTCAACTCAAATTTGTATAGAAACAAAGTTGTTTCTGTCCTTTAAGTAGGATTCAAACCAATTTAGAACTGTTTCCGAAAGTCCCACACAGTTTTCTAGTCGGTCTAGTAATATGTTGTGGTCAACAGTGTCAAACGCAGCACTGAGATCTAATAATACTAACACTGAAGTTCTGCCACTGTCTGTGTTTAAGTGGATGTCATTGAAGACCTTTACAAGAGCAGTTTCAGTGATGTGGTTTGGACGAAATCCTGACTGGAACACATCCAAACAGCTATTTAAATGCAAGAAATTACTCAACTGTTGAAAGACTACTTTTTCAATTATTTTATCTAGAAATGGGAGGTTTGATATGGGCCTGTAATTGTTCATTACTAAAGTGTCTAGATGATGCTTTTTTAAGAGCGGTTTAATGACTGCAGTTTTCAGGGCCTGTGGAAAAAAACCTGAGTGAAGAGACTTGTTTACTATATGAAGTAGATCTGAGGCTGTCACAGTCTGCTTTCTCACTCACCTATTTTCTGCATTAACATTCTTTAGTCCCCTGGTAGTCACAACCTGTCTCTCTCTCTCACTCTATTACACCCATCAGCTCCATTAGTATTTAGGCCCACTTCACTTTCACCTCAGTGCCAGATCGTACTTTGCAGCATGCCAGTCTTTCCCGCATTACCCTTCAGATTGCTCTCCCGGTTTCGACCCTGCCTGTTTTTGACCAGCCTGCCTTGCCTGCTCCCTGACCCTATTTAGAGAGAATGGATGTCCATTCTCGGGAGACGTCTGACAGTGGTGCGGAAAGTGACAGACCTAATTGTACCTCTATTTAGAGGCAATGGACTTCCACTCTCGGGAGAGCCCCAAACGACGGACTGTAAGCAGGGTCCCACACTCAAAGGCACCCAGAGATCCAGGGTGATGCACATGGCTTTCTTACCCAGGAATGAGTGTGTGAAACCTGGGGAACATGTACAGGAATCTGTCCATTTCATCTACATTTGACTCATGAAATGTACATGAAATGGACAGTAATCTGTCCATTTCATCCACATTTGACTCATGAAATGTACAGCAGAGTCACTGCTGTAAGCAGGGTCCCACACTCACAGGCAGAGATCCAGGGTGATGTACATGGGTCAGAAAAAGTCTAAGTTAACTTTTGGAAGAACCATAGGGGGTGATATTTTCATAGGGTGAAAATGGATAAAATGTATCCGAAAATAGTGTCTCTTAAGGCGGGTAGAGTCCCCTGACAACTCCCTTTACATTCCTCCAGAGTCAGAAAAAGTCTAAGTTAACTTTTGGAGGAACCAGAAAAAAGGGGTGAAAATGGATAAATTGTACCCCAAAATAGTGTCTCTTAAGGCGGGTAGAGTCCCTTGACAACTCCCCTTACATTCCTCCAGAGGCAGAAAAAGTCTAAGTTAACTTTTGGGAGAACCATATAAAAGGGTGAAAATGGATAAAATGTATCCAAAAATAGTGTCTCTTAAGGCGGGTAGAGTCCCCTGACAACTCCCTTTACATTCCTTCAGAGTCAGAAAAAGTCTAAGTTAACTTTTGGAGGAACCTGAAAAAAGGGGTAAAAATGGATAAATTGTACCCCAAAGTAGTGACAAAAAAAAAAAAAGGTTATATTAAAGCCGCGGCCTGGAAAATCAGGAAGCAATGTTACTACACTATAATCGATTATCTTCCGTCACTGCATCGATACCGAATCGTCCACGTCCGCATCGCAATGCATCGTAGAAACGATTGGGCACACGGCAGGAGCAGATTAATTGGTTCATTATTGTGATTTCACCTCACTCTACCCTTTTGTAAACTGTACAGGCCTATACCCACTTGGACACCCCCAGATCATATTCCGAGATTTCAAAGATCCTCAGTTATTTTGGGTTAATCAGAGCCACAGTAGACCCTCCCAGGGGTCTTTACTTTCCAGTCCTGCCCTACAGAACTGCAGCGGGTAAGCTAGTGTTCACCCTCTGCCGTACATGCGCTGAGCTTAACAACCAACAGAGGCCCTGCATGCATAGCAAAGAGGAAAGAGCATTAACAGGAGTTTGGGTGACAACATAAATCAACGAAGCCCTGGATATGGGGTACAAGCTGACTCAGATCACAGAGGCGTGGCATTTTGAGAAGAAAAGTGACAGCATTTTTGTAGACTATATACACACATTTTTGAAGGGCAAACAAGAAGCATCAGGTTATCATTCAGAGGCCACAGATTATGAGAGCAGACAAAAGTATGTGGCAGACTACCATGCTAATCAGGGAATCTTGCTGGATACAGATAAAATCAAATCAAATCCTGCCAAAAGACGAGTGTCAAAACTATTTCTCAACAGTTTCTGGGGTAAATTTGCCCAGAGAAGCAATCTGACTCAGACTAAGATTGTGACCAAAACAGAAGAATTTCTTAACCTCTTGTTTTCAGCTAAACATGAGGTTAAATATTTCTCATTCCTCAACGACAGGACGGCTCTTGTACAGTGGTGTTACGGTGAACATTGCCTCTGCTGTGATCCCCATTTTAGGACAACTTTTAGGAGGGCTCATTCGACCATGAGTCAAAAGATCTTTTTGTTATCACCTCACCAGTTTAATCAGCTCAATCGGGCGGGTGTAACTAACCCCCATAGTAAGGAAACAATGAGACGTACTGCCGAAAATGTTCTTGATGAAAAAATGAGAGCTGTGCTAAACGAATCAGGATTACCCTCTTATGAAAAAATAAGAAAATACAACACCTTGCTACAGAGATATCTCACCTTACTCAAACAAGACGGGAAGGAGGAACAACATATTACTTTAACTCTACCTGAAGACACAGGGTTGGTAAAAGGAGAAGAAAAGGATGGCATGTCCATTAATAAAATAAAAAACGAGGTACTTCAACACCTCCCTAAGCGTTACCGTAAGAATGCAGAGTACATTACGAGAAAATGAATCATGAGTACAGATGGATGGACACCAGCGGGGGAATTTGTAGAAAAGGGTACAGCTGTAAAAGGTAAACACATGTTAGATTTATTTAAACATCTATCCTACTCGTATAAAACAAATGTCCAGGAGCCTAAAGGCTGGCCGGGTTTTTTAAATAGTCTGAATGAGCTCAACATTGCTTTATCAGCTTTTCAAAACCTACACGCTCTTGAACAATATCGTGTAGTCAAAGAGGGCGAACTGAATGGAAAAAATATACCCAAAAAAAGAAGAAGAAGAAATAATAAATCATCTCCTACGACCTTCAGCTGGGAGGTGTCAGGAACCCCAGACCCCGCAGAGGAGGAAGAACCTCTGAGTGCCCCGCTTAAGTAGAAAAGAATAAGGAAAGACAGAATATTAAGTCCCAGCTGGTTACATTTTACCCCCTAAAGTTGTATTATATTTTGTTTTCCTAATAAAGACAGAGTCACCTGAATTAATTTTGTCTCCAGACCTTTTTATTTGTATTTTCTACATTTTGTAACAATCTTTAAACATTTGTAGAGAACAAACACTGTCTCACACACCGTTGGTATTTTTTCACAACATTTGTTACAGCTGCATAATTTTTTATCACACCATCTTGATACAGAGATAACACATTTTCGTAAGACAACCCAGATGCTCTTTTACATAGTGTTAGAAATTAAAATCAATGTTTTGATAGCATAATGTACCTTAAACATACCGTCAGTTTAAATGCTGTTTTATACTGAAAAACCAGAAGTTCTTGTGCACAACCAGTTGTTAAGCTTTTATTCTGAAAATCCTTCATCTTCAGTTAGCATTTAGCATGAGGCTAATATACCATTTACTATAGAGGTGAATTTAGCAGCGATATGATATGATATGATGTTGCACACCGAATCCTACTGATTTCAACACTACAACTACAGAGATATTATTATTGTTGAATATTAAATGAAGGTACAGTTTATTTGTGTACGTTATTGTTTACAGTTGTGGGTAGCATGTGACAACATCAGGAACGACCGGAAACCAAACTGCCGTGAAGTATTTCCTGTATTCTTTGGAGTATTGATTACAGCGTTTAGAATGTGTTAAATGAAAAGTCATGAAAGAGTTAAGGAAGAGAAAAGGCGTGTTTAGATATATTGAATGTACAATGTCTGTATCCTCTGATATGCGTAACAACGGACATTAAAATGTTGGAGAGCCGGCCCGCAGGGAGGAGCCAGCTGAGGATATAAAAACAATGGGACCTGAGAGGTTCGGCCTCTTTCTTCACCTGCCAGAGCCAGAGACACAGCTGCTTTTCTGTCGAACAATATTCTGTTTGTAACTTAACCGCGCCTTTATTTTTAATTAAAGTACCAATTTGAAACCATCTCAGAGACTCCATTTAGTCTCCTTTTTAAGCTTCTCTCCTGGACGCGAGAATAACCAACACAGATAACAATTGGGACCAGCTGACGTGATTCTCGTTAGACCGGGAGAGACTACACAGCCGGCTGTTGCCCGGAACCGCTGGCAATCCGTCCGACACACAAAGAGCTCAAACAATTCAGTAAGAAGAAACCTGTTAAGTCAAATTATTCGATAGTTTATGCAGGACAATCTTAGGATCGTGTGTTGGACGGCTGCTTCCGGTTCCTGAAAATAGCTGGGAAATTAATGTTAAAACAACCAAATTTATAACAATAACACGTGGCGTTGTTTTGTCACAAGCAGGTGAGTTCAAATGACTTATTTTTCTTATATTTAACCCTGCATGCTATTCGTTTGTCTGTTATTACATGTCGGCAAGAGGCTAATCGCTCCAATAAGTGTTTTTTGTTACGTTTTAAGTTAACGTGAATGGTTTTAGGCCATTAAGCAGTCGGGACTGCTTGAGACAAAGAACACAATCACAGTGGAAGCTGAGAATATTGGAGTGAGTGTTTGTGTTAAAGACAGTGTGAGGCTGTTTTTCTTTTTAAAAGTCCTTTGTGTGATGACGGCAATCATTTCAAAAAGTGTTTCTTGTTACGTTTTAATTTAACGTGAATGGTTTTAGGCCATTAAACAGTGGGGACTGTTTGAGACAAGAACAAAGTTGAGTGAGTGTTTTAATTACAGTGTGAGGCTTTCTTTTTAAAAAAGTCCTTTTCGGGGGAAAAGGCCTGAAAAGTTTGAAGCTTTCAGTGGTTGTATTTTCTGTTTTCAAACAGACATTGCGTGTGGATTATGACGAGAAATGCGACATTCGTGCGTTAGATAGACGATATTCTGCTGATTGTGTTTGGATAGCGTCTGACTTTGTCCCATTATAGCGTGTTTAAACAGAGGAGATAACCATACTGGCTCTTAAAGTCAAAACATTACGTATATGGGTTGAGGGCTATGACGTAAGGGTATGAGGCCTATTTATAATTGTACAATAAATAGAAATGTTATTTTAAACTGCAGTGTTGTTTTGTGTTTAATTTTTAGACTAAAAGACCACCCAGCCATTATTTCAACTCCGCTGTGAGAGCCACGAGGTGTTTTCAAATCCCTTTGTTCTTCAGGTCAAAGGTTGGAAAATCAGTTTCCATCTTGTCTTGCCCTCATGTTTACAATGAACCACACGGCAGTCACCATTTCGTGAAATGCTAATTGAACACACTCAGTCCTACTTACATGAGGCTAGGCACTCCTTCTTGAGAAGTACAAATCATATTTCTTTGCAGAGTTGGAACTATAAAATAGACAGGTTATTTTACCGTGGGAAGTTTACATAGATTATTATTACATAGAGGAAACACTCAATAGCATTTTGAAGTTTAATTTTAAGTGTTATAAATAAACACATGCTTCATCGCCGAGATAGAATTGCAAGTGGTTTCTAATTATAAGATAAGAAACCTTACATAATACTCTTTCAAAAAAGCAAACAAATGTATTGAAGCTAACACAAGTTATGACATTTACATAATTCCAAACATTTCGGAAAGTGCAACACAGTAGATTTTCACCAGATTTCTAATTTTTATATTTCAAAGTCAAAACTATACACTGTACAATTGTTTTTTTGTTTTTTTAACAATTCTGATTTGCATAATTATTAAAACAAATAATCATTTATATTTTATGGATTTTACCTCTCTGAAGAACCAGCACCTTACCGTGGTAGAGAGGTTTGTGTGCCCTGATGAACCTGGGGGCTGTGTTGTCTGGAACCTTGTGTTCCTGGTAGGGTCCCATGGCAAATTGGTCTCAGGCAAGGGGACAGACTAAGATTGGTTCAAAAGACTTCATGAAAAAAACAAGAGGAAGTGAGGATACCCGGCCCGGAGGAAGCCCGGGGTCCCTTTCTGGAGCCAGGCCCAGAAGGAGGACTCGTCGGCGAGCGTCTGGTGGCTGGGCTTGCCACGGAGCCCGGCCGGGCCCAGCCCGAAAAGGCAACGTGGGCAACACCTCCGCTTCTCCGTCCCGCGGGCCCACCACCTACGGGAAACGGCGATGGGGTCGGATGCGCTGCCAGAAGGGTGGCAGTGAAAGCGGAGGGTCTCGACGGACTAGACCCGGGCGACAGAAGCTGGCTTTGGGGACATGGAACGTCACCTCTCTGGGGGGGAAGGAGCCGGAGCTTGTGCGGGAGGTGGAGCGGTACCAGTTGGATCTGGTTGGGCTCACCTCTACGCACAGCGTCGGCTCTGGAACCTTACTTCTGGATAGGGGTTGGACTCTATTCTTCTCCGGAGTTGCTCAAGGTGTGAGGCGCCGGGCGGGTGTGGGGATACTCACAAGTCCCCGGTTGGGTGCTTCGTTGTTGGAGTTTACTCCAGTGGACGAGAGGGTCGCCTCCCTACGCCTGCGGGCTATGGGGGGGAAAACTCTGACTGTTGTGTGTGCTTATGCACCCAACAGCAGTTCAGAGTATACGGCCTTCTTGGAGACCCTGGACAGAGTCCTGTATGGGGCTCCTGAAGGGGACTCTTTAATCTTGCTGGGAGACTTCAACGCACATGTGGGCAATGATGGAGACACTTGGAGGGGCGTGATTGGGAGGAACGGCCCCCCTGATCTGAACCGGAGTGGTGGTTTGTTACTGGACTTCTGTGCTAGTCATGGATTGGCCATAACAAACACCATGTTCGAACATAAGGATGCTCATAAGTGTACGTGGTACCAGAGCACCCTAGGCAGAAGGTCCATGATCGATTTCGTTATCGTATCATCGGACCTGAGGCCGTATGTTTTGGACACTCGGGTAAAGAGAGGGGCGGAGTTATCAACTGATCACCATCTGGTGGTGAGTTGGGTCGAGTGGCGGGGGAAGCCTCTGGATAGACCTGGTAAGCCCAAACGTGTAGTTCGGGTGAACTGGGAACGTCTGGAGGAGGCCCAAGTTCAGGAGGCCTTCAACTCACACCTCCGGCGGAGCTTTTCAGGCATTCCTGTGGAGGTTGGGGACATTGAACCAGAGTGGTCGGTGTTCAAAGCCTCTATTGCCGAAGCCGCGGCGGGGAGCTGTGGTCTCAAGGTCCTAGGTGCCTCAAGGGGCGGTAACCCTCGAACCTCCTGGTGGACACCGGTGGTCAGGGAAGCCGTCCGACTTAAGAAGGAGGCCTTCAGGGATTTGTTATCCCGGGGGACTCCCGAGGCAGTTGCAAGGTACCGACAGGCCCGAAGGGCAGCAGCCTCATCCGTGGCCGAGGCAAAGCAGCGGGTGTGGGAGAAGTTCGGAGAGGACATGGAAAAGGACTTTCGGGCGGCACCAAAGTTGTTCTGGAAAACTGTCCGACACCTCAGGAGGGGGAAGCAGGGAACCATCCAAGCTGTGTACAGTAAGGATGGGACGTTGTTGACCTCAACTGATGGAGTGTTAGGGCGTTGGAACACTTTGAGGAACTCCTGAACCCGACAACTCCGCCCTCTATGTTAGAGGCAGAGCTGGAGTATCACGGAGGATCAACACCAATCTCCCGGGGGGAGGTCACTGAGGTTGTTAAACAACTCCACAGTGGCAAAGCCCCGGGGGTGGATGAGATCCGCCCAGAAAAGCTGAAGGCTCTGGGTGTTGAGGGACTGTCTTGGTTGACACGTCTCATCAACATTGCGTGGAAGTCGGAAACAGTACCGAAGGAGTGGCAGACCGGGGTGGTGGTTCCCCTTTTTAAAAAGGGGGATCAGAGGGTGTGTGCCAATTACAGAGGCATCACACTACTCAGCCTCCCTGGGAAAGTTTACTCTAAGGTACTCGAAAGGAGGGTCAGGCCGATTGTCGAACCTCAGATTGAGGAGGAACAATGCGGATTCCGTCCTGGTCGTGGAACGACGGATCAGCTTTTTACTCTCGTAAGGATCCTGGAGGGGGCCTGGGAGTACGCTTATCCGGTCTACATGTGTTTTGTTGACTTGGAGAAGGCGTATGACCGGGTTCCCAGGGAGTTACTGTGGGAGGTGCTGCGGGAGTATGGGGTGAGGGGGTCTCTACTCAGGGCCATCCAATCTCTGTACTCCCAAAGCGAGAGCTGTGTCCGGGTCCTCGGCAGTAAGTCGGACCCATTTCCGGTGAGGGTTGGCCTCCGCCAGGGCTGAGCTTTGTCACCAATCCTGTTTGTAATATACATGGATCGGATTTAGAGGCGTAGTCATGGGGGAGGGGGTCTGCAGTTCGGTGGACTAAGGATTGCACCACTGCTTTTTGCAGATGATGTGGTTCTGATGGCTTCATCGGTCTGCGACCTTCAGCACTCACTGGATCGGTTCGCAACCGAGTGTGAAGCGGCTGGGATGAGGATCAGCACCTCCAAATATGAGGCCATGGTTCTCAGCAGGAAACCGATGGACTGTCCACTCCAAGTAGGGAATGAGTCCTTACCCCAAGTGAAGGAGTTCAAGTATCTCGGGGTTTTGTTCTCGAGTGAGGGAACAATGGAGCTTGAGATGGGCCGGAGAATCGGACCAGCGGGAGCGGTACTGTAGTCGCTTTTTTGGGGCTCTCTGCTGGAACTGCTACCCCCACGACCCGACCACGGATAAGCAGAAGAAGATGGATGGATGGATGGATGGATGGATTGACTTTACAAAAAAAAAAAAATAATCATTTATATTTTATAGATTGACTTTACAAATAAAAAAATCATTTATATTTTATAGATTGACCTTATTAAAAAAAATAATATATATACAGATTTAAAGTTCGGACGAACAGCAACGAAGGTGTTAGTCAGAGGATTAGTGCTTCATCTTTGATATCTTCATAAATAGTTAGAGAACATGTCACCAAAACAAACTAAGCTGGGACTAGACGCAGAGCCAGGCTCAACTGCAGATATCAAGGGAAGGATAAAAATCAGATCAGATGCTATAACAGCTCCAAATCTTAGAAGAAAGACATGGAGCCAAATGGAGAAACTGTTGGAACAATGGCAAACGAGAGGACTGTATCCAGCTGATGATCAACCTGGACCAACAAAAGCCCATAGAAGAGCAGTACTCGACTATGAGCACGAACAATGCCTACAACAGCTAACTATATGGAGGGAAGCTGAAGAAAGATTTAAAAGAGTTACAAGTCTGATACTCCATCTGGAATATGCCAGTTTATTGGCACACAGCATAAATGTGGTCCGAGTAGCAGACCTGCCAGTGAGGGAAGACATAGCAGAAAAAACAAAAGACACCGTAGCTTGTAGGAACAAGACAAGGAGAAGGGAGGTGAAACTTCCAGAGAAGGCAGGGCAGACACCTCCAACAATTCAAGCTCAGGAAGAACCAGAGAATGCAGGGCAGACACCTCAAACAGTAAAATCTCAGATAGTGCCAGAAGATCAGAAGCAGAACCAACAACCAGGAGGTTTCCAAGGAGGCACAGGCAGAAGACGTTTACGGTTTGAGGGATGTTACCATTGCAGCCAAATGGGCCATTGGTCTAGAGATTGTCCACAACAAAAAATGAAACACCCACCTCATGCACCAAACAACGGCCCTCCATGCAGATACCCCGGGGGAGGTTTCCATGATGACAACGGAGGCAGGGGGTCCCAGAGATGTCAAAGACGATGAGGGGTGCCAAACATGACCCAAATGCCACTGACAGCCTGGTATCAACCACAACAATGAGGAAGCTCAGAGGGCCAGACCACCAGGTGATGCATCTTCAGCACAAGGGTATTTTGAAATCCAGCTACATTGAGCCATATCTGTCACCACAGGAGGGAGAGGTTTAATTTAAAACAAAATCGAGAGTAGCATTTGCATTTACACATAAAGCATCCACAGAATATAACATTTAGCAGACTATTTTTGTAATTATGAGAAGGAAAGAGATTACGAGTGATGTTGTTCCCCTACACAGAAAACTATTGTGTCCACACAGCTAGTGAGGTCAAGACGACGGGTTTCCATCCAAATATATGAAGACGGAAACCTGGTACTCGCCCAAGACGGAGGATCCTTACCAAGTCCTCCTGTTTACACCGACTGCAGTTCAAGGGGCGGCGATACACCTGACGTGGAGCTGTTGAGACCTGAAAACAGAAACTCGATTCTGCTGTGGTGAAGTCTGGCTACAAAGGGAGGTGTCCGATAGGGTTGCTTGTCTCAAACCAGTGAAGAAGTCAACAAGAACCCAGCAGAACTAGAGAGTGACTGTTAGCGGGAGAACAGTGACGGAGCGACAGAGACTGGCCCAACATTTTCCAGCCAGTACATAGATAGACCCCGTCAAAGACCGGGGCTGTGTTTAAAGGGGAACTTAATTTATTGTTAGTGGAAGTGTAGTTTTTTAGTCAAACAATTATGTGATTTATGGAGTCAGATTACAGTTTTTCTCATAAACAAAATGTTATAATCGGTCTGAAGTATCTGTTTTAAGGCAATGAGCTGCAGATTAATAACATAACACTGATTGAGAGCTTGGATGAAGAAGTTGTAGGGTTTTTACAACAGTTTCAAGAATCAGTTTTTATTTATTTATTCTTGAGTAACTTTACTGATTTATAATGTAGTGCGTAAGGCAATATCTCATTTTGAGTGAGGGGCACCAGCCCTTCATGCATGTCACCCTCTGTGAGAATAGTTCGTATTTTCCCTCTAGTTTAGAGAAATATTATTTTATCATATCTTTGTTCAGCAGTAACAACCAATCCTCTCATCCTAGAATTATTGAGACGCATTAGCGACACCAGGGGTATTGTTTTTCGCAGCAACAATGATGCATAATACCAGGACAAAAGCCATTATTGAAACAAGTAAACACTTTTTTGTGCTAATGGCAGATTTTAGTGAATATGTTTTTATACCAGCAGAAAACCATACATCATACGTTATTTTTTGTACGCCTTATGGGTACACAGAGAAGTTATATTTATTTGATGCAACGTTATAGGTTTTACATGTCCTGTTCAGAATAGGGTAATCATTGCAATATTAATTGAGCATGTTATGCTCAAAGGAGGGAGTGTCATGATTATACAGACATGTTGATTTCAGTGACGTTGTAGTTAATAAATAATAACATGTAGTTAATAATAGGTCTCATAACGACAAAAGGTATGCCGAAGCTTGGGCCTCCTCCAAGGAGGGAGTGGTCCAGTTTTAGATGTTAGACGAATAGAAGTAATGAATATGTCAGAACTCTGAGTAATATTATCCAAGTTTTGTCTACACAGGCTAGGAAAGCTACAGAGATACCAGACGAGACACCAGAAGAGACTCCTGTTCGGCCAGGTGAATGGGTGAGGGTGAAAGTTCACAAAAGACAGTGGGCTGATCCCGGTGGACGGAACAGTGAGAAGTTGTAATGAACTTCACACGCGCTCCGGTTTAAAGGTAAAGAAAAAGGAGCAAATTGACACCACCTCACACATTGTCACCCTTCACTGGCAACTTCCAGAACATTATTGGGAGTTAGGACTGATTTGGAAGAGCTGGAACAAAAAAATAAATAGAAATAAGAAAAAGATAGAAACAGCTCGAAAGACGAATTGTCTATAGATTTTTATAGATTGTACACTAAAGTGAAAACCTATTTTTGCTTTACATCTGAAAAAGAGTCCAACTTTTGTATACGTTATTATAGTACTCATTATTTAAATTCTGTAACTGACACAACCATGGAGAAAATAGAGATGATGTCAAGAACAAAGCCAAAGCAATTGTGGGGTCCCCTAGGGATAAGAGTCAGAATAGCATTGTTGATTGTGCTCATTACACTTGGCACCTTTCTGGTTGGATGGGGAGTACAATATCAAGTAAGACATGGATCCATTAGTCCACTCATAGAGAATGCCCACATCACTAACAAAACTCCAGCTGAGTTTCAGAGACTTTCACTTATCCCCACAGCCAAAAGATCAGCTGAGCAACAAGAGGATTTAGAAATACTCGTTCCCACAGGTGAGGCGGTTATAATCAAGATGATTCACCCCCCATATATGCAGTTCTTGTATCAAATTATGAGATGGGTTTAAGTGATCGGGATAATCAGTGATGGGGATTTACAGATTAGGGGAATCTCCAAATACACTGGATCCATGTTTTAGTCTGTACCAGAAACACCCCCTGTTAAGTTTATGGACAACCGACCGGTGACCTGAGCAAAGTTATTGAAAATGATTACAGTAGAAACAGGCTACTAACCCACAAGTACAGCTTTGTATGTACAAACTCTATGAACGAAATTCCCCAGCAGATTGTGGCGACATTGCAGATATGTCCTGTCACAAAAGTTAATTACTTATGTTCTAAATAGCACTGAGATTTAAAAGATGGAGAAAATATGGGGACGTTCTTGTGTGAAATATGTGGTGCTTGAAACATGTAGGTATTACACCAATGGAAGAAAATGGTTTCCTGAAAGACTTATTTGGAGTAGCCATGTTACAGTGGGTGAAAGCAATGTTTAGGGATATGGCACAACTATTAGTAGACATTAATTACATTTAACATCTAAGACAGATAGTAAGATTAGGAAAATAGAGTGGAAAGGATTGGATTTATTTTACCTCAGTGTGTTAGAATGAACTATAGGTAATGCGTCCCGAGATCTCTCTCTCTCTCTGCCTGTCAGAAAGCTACGACCCCATCTTCAGACAAATGACCTCACCACAGGAGACTCCTCCTCCATCGAAAAGACAGAGAACCCGAGCTGAACCAACAACGACCTGAGGCATCCAGAACCATCTCCACCTAAGGCATCCAGAACCAAACCAGCATGCTGACAAAGAGGCAAACTCTCATCGGTCCCTCAGACAGGACATGAAGTTCCAGCCTGAGCCACGAGATTTGGCAGAAGAGCAGAGTGTGGGACATGAGAGCGGAATACGCCCTCCATGCAACAGCGTAGAGACTGAAAAGGAGGAGATGAAATGCAAAGCAGTTGGGCCACTGAAAAGAGTTACAGCGGGAGGATCCAAGAGCGGATGGACTGAGGAGAGGACAGAACCAGAGGAGTTGGCATGGGCCAGCAGAACGTGAGGGGGTCGTGGCTTGACAACCAGAGGGGGAGAGAAGGAACACGGGAGTGAGTGAGTTTACACATAAACACACTTATTAGAAAATAATCCTAAAAACACACTGAGGGTAGAACATATTATTCAATCTTTTCATCATATAAACAAATTATTCTTTTAGAGATTCTTATTCATGTGAGAATTTGGGGAAGATTTAATTTGTTACAATATAGATAGCAGGCAAATCTTTATTTGAAAAGATAGAGCTAGAACCAAGCCAAAGAAAGTATTCCAATCTAGAGTATTGGTTTTACCATTGTAGCATGGTTATTACCATAGGAGAACTGTTAAGGTGGAAACAACATTTGTTTGTCGTCCAAGATGTAGAGTTTTAAAAAAAAAAAAAGACACTAGGCAAAGAGCGATTGAAAATTTAAATTCTGAAAAACTAGTATAATTGGGAGTAATACATGCGGGGCCTTGGATCACTCATTTTAATGGTGCATATTTTTAACAACAAATATCTTTCAGGGAGAAGGGGTCGCTCAACCCACCCTGCAGATGTTTTAAATCTTACTTGCAGCTTCAGAGGGAGCGCACAGCACCAGAGTATGCGTTTTTAAAGACAAGTGCCACCACCGCCTAATGCTCATCCATTTAATCAGTGATAACCTGACATTTAGAGATGTTATTTAAAGGAGAAATATATCTGCCATAAGTCAACATTCCTGAATTGAACTAATTATCACATGCTCAGGCACCCAAGTTTCCACACACTGTAAAAGGAGTTAGCATGGTTCTTCAAGGAGACCAGAATTGAAGATAAATTAGTGTAATGCGTTAGTGATATTCCACCGGTTTTCACACCATTTCAGGGACTTTATCACTGCATTAAAGCAGACCACCCAAAGCCACCAAGTAGGAGCTTTTAAGTGATGAAATTCTACAACTGTTGTAACTGACCACAATCTTCTCCCAGAAATGACAGTCTAGAATGCCGTACCCAAGAGTAGATGTTTGGTGGTATCGTGGAACTAAAACCTTGTACTCGGTCTTGCCACAGTATTGGGCTGGGACCTAGCACAGCCAGTGATGTTTTTTATGTAGTTAATCAACATGGTGAAACACCCCAAAGCCAGTAGGGCTAAGAGACCAGTCCCAGGGGGAGATTAGGCTCCACTGTGTACAAGGATAACATAGAGCCCAGGAGAGGCCTAGATGTTGCATTTCCATGTCCTAACGTACCGATTGATCACGACGGCCTCTTCTAGAGAACATATTACTTTTATACCTTAAATGGTATGAAAGGAGGGAGGGTACATTTCTCATGAGGGGACAGTTTCCAATGCTAGTAGAACAGGATGATCCACCCCATATACAGATGTTGATGAAAATGATGAGTTAGTTTGAATGAGTTTAAATGATATGGATGTTCAGAGATGAGATTGTTCAATGAATGTCCAGCCGATGTGATTATTTAAATGATGAAATCATGTGAAGAAGTGAGCAAACTAAAATGCTAAAATGGAGTGAATCCATTTCAATTAACCTATACTATTCCAAAATAGTGTATTTGTATTTTTATTATTACATTACACTGGTCCAAGATAGTTTGTTTCATTTTTATTATTTTTCACTGTTCTATATGATAGATTTCATGCATTTTAGAATCATTACTATTTTAAAATGGGTCGTTTCTTTTCACTTTGTAAAAACAAGTGCCTTAACACTGAGCGTGGTATGAGAACGGTTTCTGTGAAAGGAGGGAGGAGGAAATGTTCTGATACCAAGCCATTGCTGCTATTTTGAAGAACCATATTGAATGTTAACACCAGAAGTTATGCACAAGGGAAAACTTTTGTTTGAACACAGTCAAAGTATTTTTTGTATTTTTGTAAAGTTGAGGCTATTCGAAACATTCCATTTTGATTGTATGTTTTTGATATGAGTTATGTACTATGCAGAGTTCAGATGAAGAACTCATTGATTTCAGTATTATACACACCTTTTAGGTGTGTAAGGAGGGACTGTTAGAAATTAAAATCAATGTTTTGATAGCATAATGTACCTTAAACATACCGTCAGTTTAAATGCTGTTTTATACTGAAAAACCAGAAGTTCTTGTGCACAACCAGTTGTTAAGCTTTTATTCTGAAAATCCTTCATCTCCGGTTAGCATTTAGCATGAGGCTAATATACCATTTACTATAGAGGTGAATTTAGCAGCGATATGATATGATATGATGTTGCACACCGAAACCTACTGATTTCAACACTACAACTACAGACGTCGAGATATTATTATTGTTGAATATTAAATGAAGGTACAGTTTATTTGTGTACGTTATTGTTTACAGATGTGGGTAGCATGTGACAACATCAGGAACGACCGGAAACCAAACTGCCGTGAAGTATTTCCTGTATTCTTTGGAGTATTGATTACAGCGTTTAGAATGTGTTAAATGAAAAGTCATGAAAGAGTTAAGGAAGAGAAAAGGCGTGTTTAGATATATTGAATGTACAATGTCTGTATCCTCTGATATGCGTAACAACGGACATTAAAACGTTGGAGAGCCGGCCCGCAGGGAGGAGCCAGCTGAGGATATAAAAACAACGGGACCTGAGAAGTTCGGCCTCTTTCTTCACCTGCCAGAGCCAGAGACACAGCTGCTTTTCTGTCGAACAATATTCTGTTTGTAACATAACCGCGCCCTTATTTTTAATTAAAGTACCAATTTGAAACCATCTCAGAGACTCCATTTAGTCTCCTTTTTAAGCTTCTCTCCTGGACGCGAGAATAACCAACACAGATAACAATAGTTAGAAAACACATTGCTGATCACAGGCTGTAGACATGACATTCTGAAGCTGCTGGTTGTTTTACATTGTTTTTCTAGAAATTGTAGGATGCTTTTCGGGTAATGACTAAAATCGGGAGGAAATCCGAAATAATTAAAAAAACTCCCCACGTCGTCCTCCTCTAAAGTCACTGCTAACCAGTGTTCTCCGGGCATGTGGGAGGGGTGGGTGTTTAAGAATATACGATTAAAGTTGTAGTCTGGGGTAGCGGTACTCGGAATCTCATTTCCAGTCTTAAACTACCGCTTGTAATAGGGGACAGTGCGTCAGCATCTTCCCCTGCAGTGAGATTAAATACGAATAATGAGTATCCTTGTTCGAAATCCTCTCGGTCGATACACAGAGGTAAGTCTTTCATGTGTCTCCCTGTAGCAGTGAACATGTTGTAAAACACTCTGACCGAAGACCCCCGGTTAAATTGAGGTTTGAATGCTTTGTCCGGTACTTGTCTACCGTCCTGACACAAAGCCAGATATTCCATATCATTATGAAGGAAATTAAAAGGTGAAAGCGTTCTCCTTCCGGTGAAGGCTTTGTGATTTACCATACCCAATACTATGTATTTAGGCATATTACCCAGAAAGAGATTTTCTTGGTTGCATATTCTGGAATTCACCGGGATGCTGTATGTTTTGATATTCACGCGAGATAAAGGGTAGAAGGCGTTGCCTCTCGTCAGAGCCGCAGCATGACCTAAACGCACGGCAGGGCAAATGGTGGCTTTCTTGATAAAAAGTGAGGCCCCCAGTAGAGAGTAAAGGCATCGTTAGATCTGGTGAGCTTGATTCTCAAATCTACAGAGTTCAGGAGAAGCCTCTCACTGAAAAATATATCGGTGTGTAGGGCCCCCATCAGATGAAGCTCTCGAGAGTCAGCTGTGAATATAGCTCTCTTTACTAGACCCTTGTTAGGGCTATTGGCGATCACTATCGAGTCCATAGATCCTGCGGTGTCTTTATAAAATAAGCCGGCAGAGAACTGAGTTTTTAAAGTAGAATTCAATAGAGTTTCAATCATCGCTCTGTAAGGATGAGTCGAGCTGGACTGAGAAATTAGCCTGTCCCCTAGAATAACGTCGCATTGACTAACATTTTTATTCAGAGGATAATTAACGAGGGCCACGGGGGCATCAGCTGCCAGATTAGTCCCATCGGCGTTGGTTATTTTGATATTAAGGTGCGTCATGGGAGCCGAAAATAAATCCATCTCTGCCATGCTGCATTCAGCAGATTTGTGATGTAAAAGAGCCATATTTAACACTCTAAAATATATCTCTCCCCAATACGTTCCTTCTTCGGGGGTGTTTTTTCCCTAATGATTTTCTCTTGGTTGTGTGCTTTCCCTTTTTAACACCTGCCGGAACCCGTTTTCCGATTTCAGATGAGGTTTAGCTATGGCGAACCCCTTTCTCAACAGAGGTGCTACAAAACGAAATAATCTTGAGAATATAGAACCAATGCCTCGGCCGTACATAACGGGTGTTCCATAAAAACCAGGCAATGACCCCCCAGCTTGATTTTCATAGTAACTCACAAAACGTTGTGGATCGTGATGATCGTGATCATCGTTTTGTAAAAGATTGCCCGGCTTTTGAAGGTCGGAAATGAAGTTTCACTACACTCTCACCGTAGGTAAACTTTATTGGTTCGTTCTGATCGTTTTTTATCTCTATCTGTATATTCTCGATATGGGTTTTTGTTACCGGCAAGTAATACGCAGGACTAAAATACTGGGTGATGGTGTCGCCGAATGTTCTTTTTATATCTACGGTTCTCAGGAGAGGAGCAAAAGCGTCACCTACCCGCTGGTGACTGACTACGTTACTATAGCAGTAGAGATGAGTTACGCCTGCATTTATATCCGCTGGGTAGGCTGCTGATTTATCATCAAATTTGAGCCACTGGTCCAGTTTTATTCCAAGCATATAAGCGACCGGCTTTGGAAAGCGAAAATGATATTGTCCAGCTCCCTGAAATTCAATTTTCCTGTGAATTGGACTATAGTACAAATTGACATCAGAGTCAATTTTTCTGAAGGAGGACTCCAGTTCCTCCTTGAGCTGACTTATGGTACTATAGTAACCACCTCGAAACATTTGAATCTTTACCTTGCTCACTATCTCGGGGGATTTTGATTTCTTTATCCATTCAAAACAGGCTACTTCCAAAGGTATGTTATACCAGGTGTGTGGGTATGACATTTCTGTCATGGCGACCTGCCACGAACCATCCAAGTGTAAAGGTTGTGCTAGGTTTACCTGATATCTAGAGCTTGTATTTTTTTGAAATACATCAAGGCTGGCATTGGACGGCAGCGTAATGTAGAACCCTTCATTTATCTCCATGGCTGTAATGAAGGACTGAGCGTTGAGTCTGTTTGTTTTTATACATCTTTGATTTCGCCAGCATCAACCCAGCTGTTGAATTTCTCCGGCCAGTTCTTCCAGCATACAAACATTCGTTTTTCCCCTCTCACCACACGCCTTTTCAGAATTTTCTCCACTTGAAAAGCCTTGTCATCAATTTTTGTAACTCTTTCTCATAAAAAGTCCCCTTGATCTCTTCTCCATCATAATCTTTGAGTTTGTAAACAGGTAGCCGACGAGGTATGCCTTCAGACACCGTAAATAATTTGTCCGTATAACTCTGCACATATTTTTTATCAAAGACCCCTCTCAATTTGGATATTCTTACAAGCTCCCCCTCCTTAAAGTTCATTTTCGTAGCAGATTTTTTACGATGGCTAGTGGGGGTATACAGGTTACACTTGATTTTCCTTGGTCACCTGCAGTGGTATCATTTTAATACTTTGATGATAACTATTATTGTAACTTTCAATTAGTTCAGGTAAGACGTCGGCTGTTGCATAATGTGCAATACCTAATTTCTTCAATAAGGCTTGAAAAGCTTTGTTAAAGAATTATTTCCCTGCGTCTGTTTGTATCTTTTTAGGAATCTGACTGTGTGTTAAAATTGTATCAAAGGCTTTGGCAACCTCTATACCAGTCTTCTTCTTTATTGCCTGAGCATAGGCTTTTTTCGAAAATACATCTACGACTGTTAACAAATAATTAAAACCATCATTATGTTTGGACATCGACTGCATATCGCAAAGATCAGCTTGAAATTGTTGTAGCGGTCTGAGTACGAAAACTCTGTTTCTTACAAAATGCACCCTAGACGGCTTATGCAAAGTATATGTATCCTGTTCAGATAAATATTCTCTGACGTTCTCTACATTTACTTGTTTACCCATTTCATTCTGTACAGCTCTATGGAGTTTATCAATGCCCCCTAAACTCCCTGGATTAGAAGGAGTGTTATACACCCTTTGCATGACACGTTTCTCAGACATGTTCCCTGTTACCGCCCCCAATGACGTAATGAGTACACATTTTATTTATTTTATTGATTTGTCACATATATCAAAAAAATGTTTTTCTCCAAGCAGAGAATAAAAACAATTTAAAATCAAAAACATGATTTTTAGGAAGGACACACTAGATCAAGTAAAGTAAAATTAAAACAAATAAAATTAAAAAACATACTTTTACGAAAAGTATAAAACTCTTCCTATGGTTGCCAAAAGTCCCAAGCTGCGCTTATATTCTTCAGCTGGGTCTCGTCGTTCTCTACAAGCTGGTCGTAAAGCTTGTCGATTTTAGCCTCAAAGAGTCTTGTGTTTCTGAGATTGTGCAGAATCGCCTCGGCAGCTCCAAAGACTCTCCTCTCTGACACATGAAGATGGCCCCGGTGTTGTTGGCGTCTAAGTGGTTTTAAAACCCACCTCTGCCCCGCGTGTCGTTTGGTGAGCTGCTTAAATCATAACAGGAAGGAAATCAGAAAACACCAGTATACCAGTTAAACAAAAATTGGTTTAAATATAAAAGGAGTACTCCTGCTCTGGTTTCTCGTGCTGTTTTGATCTTCCGGTCTTCGCAGCAGGAGGAAAAAGAGGACGAACCCAATACAGAACAAGCTTACATACTACAACAGAACGGGAGGAGCTGGGTCAGAGATGGGTCCTCTTTTCAGGTTATCTCATTGGGAGATGCAAAAAGATGGCGTGTCGTAGCGAATCAGCGCGAGCCAGCCAGATAATAAACAAGTGTCTCTTAGGTTGTAGCAAAACACATCTGTTGTCAGTTATCTCACATTCTTGCATAAACTTTCACACACACCTTTTCTGCAACATTCCAGAGACTTGAGTTGTGTCTAAGGAATATTCCCTTGCTCACAAAGATAATCATTTCATTTCTCATATTTCCAGCTTCTGGTTACACAGACTGCTATTATTAATACAAAGTAATTAAACACCCACATATACCATTCAAGATATGTAGACTTCCCTGACATGCCGGAGATCTTAAGAAGAACGTCTCCTCCCCCACCTAGCCTCCTGTCCTGCATAACTGCACCCACTCCACAGAGTAATAAAACATGTTTAAGCTAACTACTCCACAATGTTGTAGCAATTTAGTACCCACACATGAAAGAATACAGCAGAGAAGTCAATAGAATGCAACCACAGGCATTGTTCAGCACAATTAATACATACATTTTATTCAGACCTTAACTGTGTGACCTAATTCTCAAGGCCTCTGTTATGGGTCTGCCTGACATGCATCATTAACTACAAGAATGTAACTGCCTTCTATCTGGGGAAAATGTCCCTTGGAGTTCCCCTGTTATTTTGCAAAGACCATTGATGATTACCTCAGAAACTCATGGCCTCTAACTGCAACAAGGCTTTCTGAAAAACACTTAACGGGTAATCTTTTCACTCAAAACAGAACTCACAAGTTATACTTCACCTTACCTACTTACAAATAGCCAAAACAACACCCTTTTGATTATATGTAAAAGTGGAAGAAAAAGACTATTGCGCTAATCTACTTTTAAGAAAAAGGGAACATTGTTTCAGGAATATATAAAAAACCTCTCTATATTTAAGAGGAAAAATGTACTTTGTTCCTTCAAATATTAACACACAGGAAGGTATAAAACCACACATATATTAGTGATAACATGATGCAACACACCTCCTATATATCAGGTGTCATTAAAATGAATATACCAAAAATACGCTGTATCAACTTTTCTGCATAACTCCTTACTTCAATTATTCACAGTGTAGAGCGTCCCGAATGGCTGAAATGAAACTAACGGTCCACAGTCTCTTTACCACTTCATCATAGTTTCGATCCAGATAGTATTCTTCGGTCGGAATGAAACACTCGTGTTGCATTTGACTGGGATGGTCGACTTGACATCCATAACATTTTTCCTTTCTGTACAGATGAAGGACCCTATCCAACAGATGAACCACTACAGCTTTTACCGTATTCAGGAATGAAGATGTCACGTTCTGCAGCTTCACCTCTGGAGCACAAGGAAAGCATGTCGATTCAACGCCTGCTACCGAGGAGTGTGAAGAAGCTGTTGATTCCCCTGGAGACACGGGTGGAGTAGATGGAGGTAGATCGATATCCAGCCAGCCAGTAACATCAATGCCAGCAGCATCACAGTCGATCTTGGGTGTCCAGATTGTTGGAGAGGATGGGGGTCCTCCAGGCGTTTGTTCCAGGCTGCAACTCACAGGGAGAGACTTGTTTTTTCTCAGATCCATGGTTAGTGTTCAACGAATGTCTTTGAGCGGTCCTTACTTTTAAATGATCTGGTGAGGGGGGTGGGACTTGTTATGTTGAGTGGGAGGAGGAGTCATCTGCAAAAGTGAGAGTCTTTTTCACCAGTATAATGTCCATCGATGTCTGACTCTGTTTAAAAAGTTCTTTAAGCATTGTAGATTTCTCATCAATCATTTTCAGCCAAACAGTCAGAGGCACATGCAAGGATGTTTGAAATACTCCAAAACCAAATCATCAGAGGGGTCCTTCCCCAGCGTCACCAAACGGCTTGCGCGGTAATACCATCGCCCAGATGGTCCGCTTTTAGTTTCCCAGACGGTGCTTGTCAGGACTCTTCTCACTTCTGGTGGCGGGGGAATATCTTCTTCCTCTTCCTCCACATTGAGGGGTAGCGGTGAAAACTCTTCTTTGATCTCGCTTTTTGTTTGCGTTTCTTTGCTTTTTGTTGCACATATCTTGTACACCAATGGTTCCACGGTGGTTTCTTGATGCACTACTTCTTCCGATACAGTGGTTGCGTGGAGATCTCTGGAAGACACCAGAGTTAACACAGCCCAATCTGTTGAGGTCAACGTCGCTTTAACACTGTGGGGTCCATACGTTTCTCCATTCTTCAGATTGTAGAAATGCAGTTCATTCGCCATATAGTTGAACACGTATCCCCAAACATCTTCATTTTCCAGAATCCATTTCTCTTGAAGGTCCTCGACCGGAGGTGTCTGAACCCGGCACATACTGCATCCATTTCCTGATTGGCGCTCCCGCCAGATGGCTGTAAGTTGTCACAGGCGTCTCGCTGATTAAACCCATATCGATGCATCTCTTGGCCATTTTTCTTTTTTTTGAAAGGTGACTTGATGAGTGGAAATGACTGGCTTTTTATTTAGTCTGCACAGATTTTCTTTTTTTTTTATCTAACTCCACCCCCACTGTCTTCTGACATCACAGTCAAAGGAAGGGGGTGAGGGGGCGGGGGGAGACAGAAAGGGGTGTGAGGGGGACGGTCGGGGACATAGCATAATTGGGGGCGGGCCCACCTGTCAATTTGTATGCATACTAATGTGATTGAAACAGGATGTTTAATGTGTTGAATTTAGTGGGGGTATTTCACACCTACTTGTGAATACACATCACCCCTCCTATCGCCGGATCTCACACCTACTTGGGATATCACACCTACTTGGGATAACACACCTCGAACAAAAGGGGAGGCGGGACTTAGCTCATTTGCATAATTGGGTGCGGGCCCATCTGTCACTTGTTATGCATACTAATGTGATGGATGCGGCATGAATATTACTACTAGGGCGGACTGGCCATCTGTGTGTTCTGGATAATCACAGAATGGCCGGTCGTCAGCGGGCCGTTGACAGCCGGCTCGGTACACTGACGGCCGGCACCGCCCTTAATTTTTTTAAACGGCATCATGTAAGTTGCGCTGACAGGCGACAGAGGTCCACAGTTTCCCCCGCAGAGAGACTCCCCCCGCCCTCCCGTAGACATTTCACGAGCTCAGTCACTTCATAACACCAAAGATGGATCGCGGTAAACGCTTTAAAGTGAGGCTCCACTACACTAAAAAAGAAAAAGACAAGGCACAGTGTAATGCCTGTTAATAGCTTGCCACAGGCATAGCTCAGTTAAAATAATGCACAGCTATTGTGCAATACATTTGTATTGCATGTAATTTTATTTTTTTATTTAACCTTTATTTAACCAGATAAAAGCATTGAGATAGAATCTCATTTGCAATGCTGACCTGGCCAAGAAGGCAGCAACGTTACACATAACACAAACATATAAAATACAGAGAACATAACTAAGAAAACAAAAGACAAAAAGCAGTCACTACATTGTGCACATTAAGACAGTAAGAAAGGTACTACTTATCACTGCAAGAGCAGCTGGTAGTAAGGACTTCAGACAACTTCAATTTAAAACAGGCTATAGAGACGCGTGATTGAAGGTCATTCCAAGACCAAGGACCATAATAAAAAAGACTCCTTTTCCCAGCCTCAGTCCGCACAGCAGGAACCTGGAACCGTATCCAGGCACTGGATCTGAGGTTGTAAGAGTCACAAACTGGAGCAAATCTGGCACATATGTAGAGTGGAAGCTTACCTAAAATGGCTTTATACATTAATAAAAACCAATGCTGCATCCTACGCACAGTAAGTGAGGACCATCCAGTTAGGCTATACAGTTTGCAATGATGAGTCCTATAGGGTGCATTTGATATATAACGCAGTGCAGCATGGTAGAGTGGGTCAAGTTTGGCCAACACAGTGGGACAGGCAAATCTATAAATGGTATCACCGTAGTCCAGCTGGGACAGGAATAAGCCAGAGACCAACCTTTTACGGGATGAAGTTGAAAAACAACATTTAAGTCTGTAAAGGAAGCCAAGAGTGAATTTCAATTTCTTAGTTAGAACTTCAATATGGTATTTGAAGTTCAGATTACTGTCCAACCAGAAGCCCAGATATTTGTAGGTATCAACAAACTCAACAGAGACACCATCAAGGGTGTCAATGGAGAGGCAAGAGGACGCTGACTTGGGAGCAAAAAGCATTGCTTTAGTTTTCTTACTGTTCAAAAGCAGTTTGAAATCAATAAGTGCATGCTGCAGCGTGATAAAATCAGATTTTAAATTGGAAACGGCCATATCCAGAGAAGGAGCATATGAGTACACAATAGTGTCATCAGCATACATATGATAGGTAGAGAATTGCATCTGATTACAAATATTGTTTATATATAATAAAAAGAGCAAAGGCCCCAAAATAGAGCCCTGTGGAACTCCCTTCTTCAAGGTGACAGGGTCAGAGACAGTGCTACCCAACCTGACGCATTGAGTACGGTCGGTTAGATAACTCTGAAACCAGCAAATGGCATTATGACCGAAACGAGACATCAACATAACATTAGACATAATGTGGTGATCTACAGTATCAAATGCTTTGGCTAGGTCAACAAACAATGCAACACATACAGATTTGTTATCCAAGGCAGCCTTAATATCGTCTAAGACTTTCAGACTGGCAGTCACAGTACTGTGCTTTGATCTGAATCCAGATTGCATAGGGTTAAGGATATTGTGTGAATTTAAAAAAGTTTTAGCTGAGTAGAAACTAGGGACTCAAGAATCTTTGATAACACAGAAAGATTTGAGATAGGACGATAGTTATTTAACTCCGTGGGATCACCAGCTTTCAAGAGGGGCGATACCAGAGCTTGCTTCCACACAGCTGGCAGTGTGTGAGTGGACAGGGAGAGATTAAAAATATCAGTTACTGGTTGTGCAATAATCTGAGCTGCAATTTTTAAAAAGAACGGGTCGAGGCCGTCAGGCCCGGCAGACTTTTTAGGATCAATTGATTGCAAACCCTGTAAGACTTCAGAGACCAAGAAAGAAGCTAAATCAAAAACAGGGGAGTTCATCTCTAGACTAGGGCTGTGAGTACGACCATTTAGAGATTCATGACTTTGCTCATCAAAAATGTGACCAGCCTTTTTGAAGTGAGCATTGAAAGCATTAGCCATACCATCTGAATCTGAAATAAAAGAATCACTGACTTTCAGTTTTTTTGGGAAACTAGAAACCTTCTTGTTCTGAAGTGATTTAATTGTTTTCCAGAACTTAGAATGGTCATTAAAACAATCAGTGGTTAAGCTCAGATAGTAATCAGCTTTAGCTTTTTTAATAAGGGCTGAACATTTATTTCTGAGGACACGAAAAAGAAGCCAGTCATCACTAGTGTTAGACTTTCTAGCTAAGGACCATTGCTTATTTCGATCATGGATTAGATCAGATAGTTCTCTGGTAAACCATGGAGTGTTCCTATTCTTAACTCTGAATTTTCTAAGAGGGGCATGTCTATTAATAATCGATAAAAAGTGATCAATAAGAAATTGGACTGCAACATCGACAGATGGAATTAATGCTATGAAGTGCCATTTAACCTCCGCCAGATCGTGTAGGAAAGCCTGCTCAGAGAAGTGTTTGAAGCAGCGCCTGAGCACAATAAGGCCCTTGGCTTTGGGCAACTTAGTGCTCCTAACGCAAGCAATAGTGCAATGGTCGCTGATATCATTAGGAAAAACACCAACAGACACATACTTATGAGCTGCATTTGTTAGAATGACATCTATAAGGGTATCGTTATTGGATTTGGCAGGGTTTATTCTAGTGGGACTATCAATAAGCTGAGTTAAGTTCAAAGAATCACAAACCTGCTTAAACTGTGAAGATTTATCACTCAACCAGTCCCAATTTAAATCACCCAATAATATGATTTCAGAAGAAAACGTAGACAACAATTCAGTAAGGCTAGTAGTTGCATCCATGATGGCCGATGGAGGCCTATAACAGCCAATAACAGTGAGAGGAGCATTTGCTATAGTTATTTTGACTGCTAGAAACTCAAATTGCCTTGGAATTGAAATTGAGTGAAGGACTGAGCACTGTAGTTTCTCAGCAGTGTATATTGCAACACCACCAGCTCTGCCCTTACGATCTGCTCTGAATATATATGTATATTTTTTATTTGTAAAAATGTCAGTTAAATCTCAAAAAAGAATAAAGATATTTTTATTATCTAAACGTTTGACCTCTTTCTTTTACAATTTTGGAATCGAAACGGGGAATCGATAAGAACCGGAATCGAAAAGCAGAACCGGAATCGATATTCATCCCTACTTCATCCGCAGCCCCCGGGGCCCCGTCGGGTGAAGCAACAGCCCCCGCGACACCGGGTTCCGCAGCCGCGGACCCACCTACCCCAGGCTCGGCCGCCCCGGCAGCTCGGCCGCCACGTTTGTGACCCGACTCCCCGCATTCAAAACACCTTACGTTCCCTGAGCTCGCATAAACCATATAAAAACCCTCTTCGTGCCTCACCCGGAAGGACACATCTAGTGTCTGAGTGGGACAATTCAGAAACATGAAAACCTGTCTCCGCAGAGATTGGACCTGTTTTAGCTTTTCATCCTTACACCCCAGAGCAACAGTGCGGAGATTACTGGCAAGCTTACCAAAACGCTTCAGCTCCCTTTCCAGCGCCTCATTCGGGATGAACGAAGCAATGCCAGACACAGTGGTCTGCGTGGACGGTGTCGCCAGCAGTGAAACTTGAATATATTCCTCGTTTAGCATTAATCCACTCTCAATAAGTTCCGTCACATATTTCTGGTCTTTCAAAAAGACCACGACCGCTTTGTTCATGCAGGAAGCATAGGAGATGTTTACATGACCGACCTGATCCCCCACAGCCAGCAGCACCTGCTCCACTGTGCTTGCGGCCTGAGCCACCAAACGCACTCCGTGTCTCAGGGACACCGGCGGCGCCCCGAAGGACGCCATCCCCGCCGCGAGGCACGGAAAAACACTAAAGAAAAAGTATTAACCGTAATTGCAAAGAGTACAAATATCCTAACGAAAGATCATACAGTTAAACGAAATAAAAGTGAAAATCCCTCTTCCTTCTTCAAAAACACACCTCCACCACAGAAGAAGAAGATGATTAAAGTAAAGAAGAAAAATATCAAGATCATTGAAGATCAAAAACGTTTATTGTGGTATATTTCACATCATATTATATGATTAGAAACAGCCAATCAACTCAAGTGCTTTATTCAGCTGCTTCTTTTCCCTGTAAAAAAAGAAACAAAATATAAATATACAGTACAGTGAATACACAGTGAATACACACAGTTCACACAGTGTACATCTGAATGTTTTCTCTATCCTTTATTTCATAAAGATGTGGGCTATATTTGTTCTGTCAAGACTTAAGTATTGCATTAAGAGATATTTAATTTAATTTTCATTCATAAAAGCTGAAATGTCTTTATAGTTACCTTGCCAGAGTCACGGCTCTTTGCTCTCAGTTTGTTGACCTGGGACTCTGCAATGTCAGCACGCTCCTCAGCCTCCTCCAGCTCATTTTGAACCTTCCTGCACTTGGACAGATGAGTATTGGCTTGTTCCTCCTGGAATAAGAGATACATAGTTTAAGGTACAGAAACCATCAAACACTTCAAAATATAATATAAGAATGTGATGGTAATCTTAACAATCAGCAAGATGTGCTGGTATAAATAAATCTGACATATCTACAAAACAATATATTGTCCTTACCGCCTCCTCAGCCTGCCTCTTGTAGGCCTTCACCTTCAGCTGCAATTTGTCAACCAGATCCTGCAGCCTGGCAACATTTTTCTTGTCCTCCTCAGTCTGTGCCAATTTACATTTGCATGTTTAAATATTTTAAAAGGTTAGTATATTATATGAATTGGTACTGTACATTATAACTATGAAAGTAACCATACCTGATAGGTGAGCTCCTTAACTCTCCTCTCATATTTGCGGACACCTTTAACAGCATCTACTCCACGTCTCTGTTCAGCCTCAACCTCTGCTTCCAGCTCACGCACCTTTTGAATAACATTAAAACATTAAGTATCCAGCTTGTTTTCAAAGGTTTCTTTCAGCTATATAAATCTTAGTATGACTTTTTTTACCCTAGATTCCAGTTTCTGGAGCTGCTTCTTGCCACCCTTCATGGCCAGGTTCTCAGCCTCATCCAGACGGTGCTGCAGGTCCTTAACAGCAACCTCCAGGTTCTTCTTCATCCTCTCCAGATGAGCACTAGTATCTTGCTCCTTCTTCAGCTCCTCAGCCATCATAGCAGCCTACAGGAGATATCAAAACATGTTAATTAGAAATATCAACAAAAAAAAATGGCCGTTAAAAGTAAGACATTGAAACCTACATCAGTGATGGCCTTCTTGGCCTTCTCCTCTGCATTCCTTGCTTCCTGCACAGTGTCATCCACTTCACCCTGGACCTGGACCAGGTCTGTCTCAAGCTTCTTCTTGGTGTTCACAAGGCTTGTGTTCTAAAAGGTGAAAATATTTAGCCTCTTAAGTCATCACATGCCTAATATTCATGTTCGTTGAAATTGTATTTGATTCTTGAATTATTGAAATGATTAGGTTTGTTCACCTGAGAGTGCAGAAGTCCAACACGCTCACTGGCATCAACCAGCTCTTGCTCAGCAATTTTGCGACTTCTCTCTGTCTGTTCCAGAGCAGCTCTAAGTTCCTCAATTTCAGCCACCATAAGACCGTTTCTACGATCCACCATAGCAGCCTGCTCCTTGAAGTCTTCCTGGGCTCTGACAGCATCATCAAGGTGCAGTTGTGCATCCTAATGAGAAAAAGATCCGACATATATACACGAATGCCAAAATGTAGCCCAATCTACCATATTTGGAAAATAAACTGTTCCTTTTCTATACCTTCAGCTGTGCCTGCACATTCCTGAGCTGCTTCGTGGACTCAGCAGCCTGGCGGTTGGCATGGCTGAGCTGAATCTCCATCTCATTCAGATCTCCCTCCATCTTTTTCTTGATTCTCAGGGCATCGTTCCTGCTCCTGACCTCAGAATCCAGAGTGCTCTGCATGGAGTCAGTCACTCTCTGGCTGTTCCTCTTGATCTGTTCCATCTCTTCATCTTTCTCTGCCAGCTTCCTGTCCACCTCACCCTTAATCTGGTTGAGCTCCAGCTGGACACGCAGGATCTTAGACTCTTCATGTTCCAGAGTTCCCTAATGAAATCAAACAATTAAACACTCATCTTTGCCTTCAAACACTGATATATATTTGTCAATGATTTTTAATGTTATGAACTCGCATGAAAGAAATACCTCAGCCTCTTCAAGAGCTGTCTGGATCTCAGTCTTCTCTGTCTCCACCTGCTTCTTGGTCTTCTCCAGCTCATGGATGCTCTTGCCAGTCTCACCAATCTGTTCAGTCAGATCTGAGATCTCCTCTGCAGAAAGATACATGGGGTTTATCATATTGTTGAGCGTTAAATGGTAAAATATCAACAAAATGTCCAACTCATGTTGAACTCTGTGACATTATGTAGAACTCACGTTGCAGATTCTTGTTTTCACGCTTCATGGTCTCCAGATGATCAAGAGCCTCCTCATAAGAGTTCTTCATCTTGAACAGTTCAGTGCTGAGAGAACGAGCCTCCTTCTGTGCTCCCTCAAGCTCTGCCTGACCCTCCTCGTACTTCTGCTTCCACTCTGCCAACACCTGAATAATACAATGCATACAGTTTATTTGGTTATGTTAAAGTCTCAGGGAAAAATAAATATTCATGTCATTGTTTGTGTGTTTTGACCAAACACAGTAAATTGTGTTACCTTGTCAAAGTTCCTCTGCTTTTTGTCCAGGTTGGCAGCAAGGCCATTGGCCCTCTCCACATCAATCATGAGGTCTTCCACCTCACTCTGGAGCCTCTGTTTGGTTTTCTCAAGAGAAGCACACTTGGAATTCACTGCCTCAATCTGTTCCTCAGCCTCCTGAAGGCGCTGGGCAAGTTTTTTCCTGTTTAAAAATGGAGGTATTTGTGGCTCAGTTAAACTCATAAAGTTACAAGTTATTTTCGAGTTATATTTGCATATATGAAACAACTAATTACGTATTAATTAATCTAAATGATTGGCCTCAAAGTAAGAAGCTATACACATTTTAAAAATACTAATGTTATTACCAGCAATTCAGGAATCAGTAGAGTTTTTGCTAAAATGCTACACATCTGGCCATTTAAAAGTTTGAATGTCACTCACTTGGATTCCTCAAGCTCCTCAGTGCGCTGGATAGCATCAGTTTCATACTTCGATCTCCACTGAGCCACCTCACTGTTGGCCTTGGACATTCCACGCTGCAGCTCAGCCTTGGCCTCCTGTTCCTCTTCAAACTGCTCCCTCAGCAGATCACAGTCATGGCGGGCTGATTGCAGGCCATGGGCAAGAGCATTCTTGGCCTGTTGTAAGAAATATTATTAACATTTACACAATTTCTAAATCACAAACAAATCATACAAATATATACTATCTTAATGGTTTCTTACCTTAACCTCCTCCTCAATCTGTCTCTTCAATTCATCAATCTGCTGTGTGGAGGCCTGCTTGCCTCTGGTCAACTGAGAGACAAGAGCTTCCTTCTCTTCAACTTGACGGCTGAACTCACCTTGTGTGAAAAATATTATAATACGTTAGTTTGTGTTACGTTTCTCAATCATATACTCCACAGATGGTTCACCAAAAACATGTAGATACCATTTTCTGTCAGGAGACGTGCTTTCTGTGAACTTGTGTCATTGATTTGGCGGACGTTTTCATCATTCTTGGTCTTCAGTTCGCTAAGTTGGTCCTCAAGAGTACGGCACATCTTTTCAAGATTTCCCTAATGAGGAAAAAATAAACAAAATCAGTGATCAGATTTTATTCACAAAATAATTTACATGATGTACTATATTCATATTGGTAACATATAATATAATAAAAAAGCATGTAATGCTAGTGTACCTTTGCCTTAGCAACATTCTCCATGTTGCTAGAGAGGTCATCAATCTCCATCTTGTATTCACTCTTTTCCTTCTCAAGCTTCTGCTTGACACGCTGGAGGTTGTCAATCTGCTCTCCCAGCTCAGCAACACTGTCAGCCTGCTTCTTGCGAAGGGCAGAAGCAGTTGCTTCGTGCTGCAGAGTGGACTCCTCAAGATCACGACGGAGCTTCTGGAACTCAGCCTCACGCTTCTTGTTCATCTCAATCTGAGCAGCGGTGGCACCTCCAGCCTCCTCCAGCCTCTCACTGATCTCCTCAAGTTCCCTGGAGAGGTCAGCTCTCTGCTTCTCAACCTTGGCACGAGCTGCACGCTCAGCCTCAATCTCCTCTTCCAGTTCCTCAATACGAGCCTGTTGAATGTAGATGTTTTGTCTTTTTAGCAATCATTCACTTTATTACACATAATAGCAAATGTATGTAGTATTGTTAAGTGTAACATAATATCTCACCTGGAGCTCCTTGATCTTCTTCTGGAGCTGAGCACCCAGAGACTGCTCATCTTCAATCTTGCTAAGGAGCTGACTGCATTCAAAGTCCTTCCTGTGAACAAAATTGATAAAGTGCATTGAGTTCATGCCATTGAAAACTTCTTTAAAAAAATGTATGTTGTTTAAACAGAAAAACTAAGCTACTTTTTGATTTTCTCATCAGACTGCTGCTTGTCATTCTCAAGATCCATGACGGATTCCTGGGACAGTTTGAGATCACCCTCAAGCTTTCTCTTGGTTCTCTCCAGGTCCATACGCAGCTTCTTCTCTTGCTCCAGAGAACCCTCAAGCTAAACAAAGGTATACATTTTGAATTATCATGTTCAAGAATAATCTTGCTTTGCCAAATCAAGTGACTGTAAACTTACATCATCCACTTGCTGCTCAAGCTTGGTCTTGGCCTTGGTCAGAGTGTTGACTTTGTCTTCCTCTGCCTGCAGGTCATCAAGAGTCTGCTGATGAGACTCCTGAAGGGCTTTCTTTTCCTTGGTCAGCTTAGCAACGCTCTCATCCTGAGAGGCCATCTCCTCGGTCAGGTTCTTCACCTAAGTGTGCAAGAAAGATTTTGTTAATACAAATAAATAATTATAATCTCACTACCTAATGGACAGATCATTGATTACAAACCTTGTTCTCAGTGGCATGTTTCTCCTTTTCCACTTTGGCCAAGGTAAGCTCCAGGTCATCAATATCCTTCTTGAGCTCAGAGCATTCATCCTCCAGCTTTCTCTTCTTGGCAGTGAGCTCAGCATTCATTTCCTCTTCATCCTCCAGTCTCTCAGTTGTCTCTTTGAGTTTGGCCTCCATCTGAATCTTACTCTTGATGAGTCCCTCACATCTCTCCTCAGCATCAGTGAGATTGTCTCCTTCCTAGACCATTTTCATAGAAATACATGTTAGCTCTTATATATTCACAAACATGAAAACGCGTATTTGTCTGTTGACGTTTTCTTACAGATGCTACTTGCAGAGCCAGATCATTCTTCTCCCGCACAATGGAAACCATCTTCTCCTCCAGTTCCTTCTTCTTGGCCAGGGCAGCAGCCAGGTCAGTTTTCATTTTTTCATAGTTCTCCTTCATATTTGCAAGCTCCTTCTCAGTTTCAGCACTCTGCAGCAGAGGCTTAATCTTGTAGTAGACCTTCATCCATGGCCAGTGTTTGACATTCATGAAGGAGCGCACGTTGTACTGGATGGTGTATATGGCTTCCCTGCACAGAGAAATTGTTGGTTTTAGACACTATCTATTTTTTCTTTACACCATTGATCAGAATTAGCAATTTTCAACGTGCCTCCTTTCTGTCATCTTCACAAACTCCTTTCTCATGACGTAACCACGGGCCAAAGCCTGAGTCATTGTGACCAGAGATGCCAGTTTTTCGTCTCTCATCTCCTCAAGGGTACCCAGCAGGCCAGCCTTGAAGAACACCTGAACAAACAGAAACAAAAAATGTTTTCAGAATCAGAATACCTTTTTTCGAGGAGGGGAAATATAAATGTCTTTCAGCAAATAAATGATGAATTCAAGTAATGAACACTTGAAACACTGTATAACAAGCAAGCAAACAAACAAAATGAAATATGTGACTCCTATTTACATGATGGTTTTTGGTTGGATGGAATGGTTAAGTCTTAATCACTTGTTTCATCATAATCGAGGAAGTATTGTTTTTTTTTTTTATTATTTGCCGGGATGGAAAAAGAGAGGCTACCAGAGTTGACCTCCTGAAGTAGTTTCATTAATTACATGTTTTATACATACTACCGTAGTCACAGTAACATCCAACAAATACACTGTACAGCATCTTGGGTAAATATTCATTAGCTCAGTTATGAAGTAAATGTAAAGTACTTACCTTGGTGTGTCCAAATTTATATTCATCATGAGGAACATCAATTGACCCAAGCAGCTTCTCTGAAGCCTTCTTGTTGTCCATGAACTGACCGTCAGGGATGACACCGGCATTCAGCACCTTGTATCTATATGAAAGAGTTTATTGTCAGGAGGAGCATTATATTGTAATAATGAGAGGTTACAATTCTATGTATAAAAACATTATACCTCTGCTTGAAGTCAGCATAGAGGATCCTGCTGGGGAAACCTTTTCTGCAGATTCTAATACCCTCCAGGACACCATTACACCTGAGCTGGTGGATAACCAGGTGGTTCTCCATAAGACCTGTACAACATTTTTTTATATTTAATTATTTGAATAAATAGTAGGATTTTTTGTTGATGCAGCACAGAATTAAAAACCAAACCGGTCATTAATACTGTTGTATGTACCTGGAGTCTTTGACTCATTGGGAATCAGACAGCGCACAAAGTGAGGATGGGTGGCCCTCAAGTTAGTCATCAGCTTGCCCAAGTTCTCCTGTAATCCATAATAGTGTCTCATGTCATGAAATGCCACAATTGGGAGTTTTAGTTTAAACAGAGATGTATTAGTTATGTTTGCTTTGAGAAAACTTACCCTGAACTGTGAGGACACAGTCTGCATAGAACCACCCTTCTTCTTGCCTCCCTTCTTAGTAGCATCTGTTGATGTTTTGTTAGAATGTCATGAAATTAGCATAAACAAGTAATAGTTGATGAGTTAAAATAAAATAATATTACAAATATACATTTGATCTTTACTGTAGTTACTATCTTACCCTCAACTACTGGAGGATACAGCGAAACCAGCAGTTTCACTGAGGATTTCATGTACAGCTGAATGACAGAGTCATTCAGAGGATCCTTGTTCTTGTCCAGCCAGCCAGTGATGTTGTAGTCCACGGTACCAGCATAGTGCACCAGGGAGAAGTGGGCCTCAGCCTTGCCCTTTGCGGGCTTTGGCTTCTCAAATGCTTTGTTTTTGCCAAGATGCTGGTCATACAGCTTGTTCTTGAAGGATGTGTCTGAGGCCTTGGGGAACATGCACTCCTCTTCAAGGATGGAGAAGATGCCCATGGGCTTGAAAAGTTTGAAAGAGGTATATCATTTAGTGATATATTATAACAAATAAAAAAATAGTTACATATGATGTATGATATAATAAATGAAGTGGTTACCCTTTCAATCAACTCAATGCAGGCAGCCAAGTCCATACCAAAGTCAATGAACTCCCAGATAATACCCTCCTTCTTGTACTCCTCTTGCTCCAGGACGAACATGGTGTGGTTGAAGAACTGTTGCAGTTTCTCATTTGTGAAGTTGATGCACAGCTGCTCCAATGTATTGAACTGCAAAAGGACATATCATCTTCATAATCTCTTACAAGGCAATAAGAACTATTATTTATTGAAAAGTATCAACTGCTAAATTGTTCAAACTCTGGCTTACATCAAAGATTTCAAAGCCAGCAATATCCAGCACACCAATGTAGAACTGTCTAGCTTGTTTGGTGTCCAACATATTGTTGATACGGATGACCATCCACAAGAACATCCTCTCATAGATAGACTTGGCCAGGGCAGGCACTGAGTTCATGACCTTAAAGAAAAAAAGTGATGTGATTTCATTTTTGACATATACAACTGGTATATTATATTATTTTCAAGATACATGCCACTAAAATTCCAAAACAAAAATGTAATCAAAGATCGCCCTTGAATTTAGAATTCAATTAGAACTCATGGACAGAAGTTCACAAAATGCCAACTGACATTGCATATCTTTTTCCTAATGAAATCTGTACTACATTTTGTGTTTATAAACAGTAGAATGTATGATATTGACCATCATTGTTTACCTGAGGCACAGTCTGTCCCTTGGTGACATACTCATTTCCGACCTTCACTCTAGGATAGCACAGACCCTTCAGCATGTCAGCGGAGTTCAGACCCAGCAAATAAGCAACCTTGTCAGCATCTGAAAATAATTCAGAAATGTCCATCATAATTTGTGAAGAACACAACGTTATCAAGAAATGTATCAATGTTGTTGCTAAGCTTTGAGCTAAGATTAAATACTTACCCTCTGTGCCATCATTCTCAGCCTGCTCCTCACGCTGCTTTTGCTTGAACTTCATGTTACCATGGTGAAGCACAGCACCGGTCATCTTGTAAATGCTCATCTTCTCTTCATTACTGAAGCCCAGGATATCAATAGCATTCTGATGTCAAAAGACACAAAAACACAATTGTTCAAGCAAAAGTTCTTAAAAGAGTTGTAATGATGTTGCATTTGTTTCACAAAGTCTATTTAAATATGTTGAATTGAAAATTACTCACATCTGTGGCTTCCAGCTCTACTTTGTCATCAATGCTGGCCACAACGATCTTACCCATGCTACACATGGGGAAGTCGTAGGGGTTGGTTGTGATGAGTGCCAGTTCTAGAATCCAAAAATAAACATGTCAGTAGATATTTTTTATAAATGTAAAACTCTAATAAGGTTGAAACATTGCTATATCTAATTCTCCTTACCAAGGAGCTCTGGCTTGTGGCCGGTCATCATCTGGTAGAAGATATGGTAGCCTCTCTCTTCCTCAAGCTGGAATGTCACTCTAGACTTCTCCAGCAGATCTACAAGTTTTGATCATGTCAGTGCCAGGCTAAATCTTACTTACAGTAGTTTGTATACACTATAAGGATTGTTACTTACAAGTCTCAATATCAGCACTAGCCAGTTTGCCAGCTGTGTTGAAATGGATTCTGATGAATTTACCCTGTTTGAAATAACATAATCATTAATGTCCCTCCACATGTGCAATGTAACAATGCTTCTCTCGTTTGTAGAAACTGTTCCATACTTACAAAACGAGAAGAGTTGTCATTCCTCACAGTTTTGGCGTTACCATAAGACTCAAGCAATGGATTGGCTGCAATAATCTGATCCTCAAGTGACCCCTAAAATCCAGGTTAAGAATAGCTGTCAGGAAACAACTTTATTTGTTCATCCCTGAAAAAACTTCTAAAGATAAAGAATCCTGAATTGTCATCATCATAGACTAACATACCTTTGATTCGTCTCTCTTGGGTCCAGAAACTGAGATTGTTGCAAAGTACTGGATGACACGCTTGGTGTTCACAGTCTTTCCAGCACCAGATTCTCCACTAGGTAGAGACAGAGATTATTAAGAACTTGACCAATATGTTTGATTAATCTTAATTAAAACTAAATGGGCACAATTGTAAATGTTACAAACTTACGTGATCAAGACAGACTGGTTTTCCCTATCTGTAAAAGTAAAAAAAACATAAACCAATCAAGTACATGTTAAAAACTGAAACCCTATACTGATGCGTTTTAAATAAGTGGTAATGACTTACCAGTAGCCATGAACTGATAGGCGTTGTCAGAGACAGAGAAGATGTGGGGTGGAGCCTCCATACGCTTCTTGCCTCTGTAGGCACTTACACATTCAGCATCGTATACTGGGAGCCACTTGTAGGGGTTCACAGTGGCACAGAACAACCCAGAGTAGGTCTACAATGTATCATAGAGAATTTAAATGTAACTTCATGTTTCCAGCAAACATTTTTCAGTCTCATTAGGCAATTAGTCTTACGTAGATCATCCATGCTGCATAACGCTCTTTGAGGTTATACAGCACAGAGGCTTCATTGAGATGGGTCATCATGGCCATGTCCTCAATCTTGTCATACTTGGGAGGGTTCAATGGGAAGACCTCCTCTTCTTTCACTACCCTCTCCTGGAACAGGAAATGTGTTACATAAGAAATGATCAAATTGAATTCCTTGTACACACTGATTTAATGACAAACCTCCTCAGTTCCCAGTATTTTGACAGTGGCTTTGCCACCATCTTTCTTGATGAGTGTTGCCTTCAAGTACAGCTCCTTGACATCAGACACATAGCAAGCACTCTTGGCATCAAATGGTGCGCTTTGAGCCTCAATTCTCTCCCTCTCTGGCTTACGAAGGTAAATTGCAGCCTTGCCATACAAGGCCATCTCCGCGTCGGTACTCATGGTGGCAGTTTATTTCTGTGAAGTACACACAAGTAAGATAAATCTTATTAATCTTAATTATTTTAATGTTTTCAATCAATTTGACTCAACAGCCCAGAATGTCTGTCATCAAAGAAAAATAAACATATCCCCATTAAATAGAATTATCCTTGAGATTGAAATGGAAGGATTCAAATCAAATTCTCGTTAAATCGTCACACAAATGTGCACAGCACCACACTCAGTGAAATTTAGTCTTTGAATTTAACTCATCCTAGTATTAGAAGCAGTGGGCAGCTACTATACAGGGCCCAGGAAGCAGTGTGGGGGTCAGCTGCTTTGCTCTCAGAGGTAAGAAGTAAACTGAAATGTGGATTGGTAACTGTCCACACTTCAATTATGTTCCTGTGTACCAGCACACATTCCAGTATGGAGTTAAAAGTAATTAGCTCATTAAAACGTTTTTCTAACTTAGATTGACAGAATAAAATATATTTGCAAATGTAATGTAGTATGTATACCTGTTCCACTCTTATTGAAAGGTCAGAAATATTCCACAATCCTGTTGAGAAGATATCATATTGGTTTTAAATCAACAAAATTGTTCATGATAATTTTTTACAATGAATTTATATTTCAAACAAATTGAGCAAATACAGAATAAATTGAAATGCTATACAGCAGAAGATAAGCCTACCAAAAGCTGAAGTCTCAAAGGCCTTCCACCACACCGTCCTCTGTCCTGTTGGGGCCCCCTTATATACGATCTGTCTTGCTTACACAGTGAGGTTAAATATGGGCCCTTGCCAAATATGGTGTGGAAAACAGGCATTTTTTGGATTTCATCCAATAGAGCTAGTAACTCAGTCTCTTAGGCGCGGTTCCAGAAAAAAATGATGACTTGGGGTGCATCTGAGATTACAGGGGGTGCAGCTGTAAGTACAATGTATGGCTCACCAACCTTACATGTTAACACAGAGAGAGATCAATAAAACACAAACAGACATAGTTGAGATGAATTCTTATTCAGTTGCTCAACAACAATAATAATCTTGTAACACAACATCACCTGCCACAGCAGTCAATAGTGGAAATGCCCCCCACCAGTAGCAATAACCACACAGTGTATATATAGCCACTGTAATGAACACACACACATTTTATCATGCAGCCTACCACTCGAACGTCACATGTTTTTCTCTCTGAAAGCTATACTTGTATATGTTGAAAAGTCATCATCTCATGACGTCTTTAGGAGTAATTAACTAACAAAGACTTAAGTGTATTATCTCTGAGTAGCCTCTCACACTTCCTATGACCTCGGCATCAGCTCAGGTAAAAGTGAATATATCTATTGATAATTCAAAATGACCATTGTCTCTCTAACTCTGTGTGGCCCAAGTCAATAACACACATCATATGGCTTACCATGTGATCTTAATGAATAAGCCAGAAATACGCTGTAATAAGGATTCTGCCATAACACTTTCTCCTTTTATTAATTAAGGTCACATAATCAAAAATATATTCTTACAAGTAACCTACTCACAATAGCCAAAACACACCTTTTTGATTATAACATAAAAGTGAAAGAAAAGACTATTGCGCTAATCTACTCTACTTAAATGGAAAATCATTAAAAACCTCAGTATGCTTAAGAGGAAAAAATCTATTTGTCCCATTCAAGTTTAACAAACTTACATACATAGCCTAATAACAAAGTAACATACCATTTAATACTTGATTATACATAATGAAAAATCTTCCAAAACACTTATAGCAAGATGTAACTGTTGTCGTTCTGCTTCTGTTATATTGTCCAGTAAACACTTCTTCAGGGAGTGCACATTCTGATCTCCATGCATAGCCATTAGATGGAATATTTATCTTAGCCTTCATGCTGTGTTGTCCCATCTCATAGCAAAATCCCTCGATGACATCTGAAGCAACATCATCCATCTCGTGGATTCATCTTCCTATTATACACACATGCATTTCCAAACATTTGGTCTACCTATGTTGCAAATGTATTATCTTTTCAATTTACACACAGCATCTATTGCACGTCTGTCCGTCCTGGGAGAGGGATCCCTCCTCTGTTGCTCTCCCTGAGGTTTCTCCCATTTTTCCCTTTAAACTGTGGGTTTTCTCTGAAAGTGTTTCCTTGTACGATGTGATGGTCTAAGGACAGAGGGTGTCGTATTGTCATACTGATATTCTGTACAAACTGTGAAGTCCACTGAGACAAATGTAACATTTGTGATATTGGGCTTTATAAATAAACATTGATTGATCATTACCATTTGAATTGGATGGAACCGTAGTCAGAAAACGGAGGCTTCTGGAAGAAGTAACAGAAGTCTGAGTCATCCAGCTGCCTTCATTGACACTCAGTCTGCCTCCAGATGCAGATCTTTAAAACATCTGCCTCAGAATTATCCATCTTCCCTCCTCAAGTGTGCAAGGGAAAGACAGCTTTGACCTGGGTAGAAAATGGCACTTGCATTCTGGGTTAACAGCCTACAGTCGACCACTAGGCCTTAGTCTTATCTATACGTTTTAAACTTCTTGAAACCATGAAATGTTGTTTGTGTTTTGTTGTGTGTTTAAAAGACATCTGAAACCAATGTTTCACAGAAGAAATAATGAAAGATTTCACCTGGGATGGAAACAAAATTGTATCAAATACATCTTAAAATGTAATTACTAAATGTAACAATAAACCCATTATACCCATCCTGGAAACATTGTCTCAACATCAGGAACACCTAAAACAAAGGAAAAAACCTTTTCCACAAAGCCTGACAAATGTTCATGCAAGGCATTCCTAACTGATCCTGCAGACATTGGCCTTAATTAATTAATAATAATCCTTTTTATTAATTTGTCAGGATGTTAAATAAAGTTTTAGCCAAATCAATCATACCAAACCATTTTACACCAGGCACTGAAGTAGATCATTATTACTGATATTCAGATTTAACAAAATCACATCATGCAGACCACTAACACATTTTTCCAAGTTCAGCATCAGCCTTCGTTACTCTAAAATTACGTTTTAAAGAGGAGTATTAGAAATGGAACAAATATTCAGTCTTCAGAAATGTTCTCAATAAATGGAGAGTAATGTCATCTCTCTATTTAGTAAATAGCCAACATGTTTAAAAAATGTCAGATATATAAAAATAAGCCTAAATACTCCTTTACTGTCAAAGTCTAAATCTAGACCTAAGGTGAACAGTTTCAACCCTGTCTCCTAAAAATTACGTTCCCACAGAACTAAACTGCATTCTCAATTACGTTTAGCTATAAAAGTATTTTCTCCCGCGTTACGTTTCTTATGAACGTATCTTGAATACGTTTATTTTCTACATATCTTTGCCATTTAGTGTCTTGTAATCATTATAATATATATATTATTATAATAAGCTTATAATAATGATAATAGTAATTTATAAATATCATTTAAGAGCACACATTTGAAATCGAGAATCGGGCTCGATAAATGGTTAAATTAAAATCAGTAGGCGAGGCTATAATTTCGCCAGCTGTTACTCTCATGAGCAAGGCAGAAAATAATAGTTTTAACATGCCAAAAAGCTGCTGTGTCGTTTTTTGCACCTCAAACATGAAAACAAATCCAGAGTTACGTGTTTCTGTACTTCCTCTAAGAAGAAAGGACAGTAACTGAAGATCTCTGTGACGCCAGATGTGGTGTTGTTAATGCGATATGGCCTTGTAGAGGGTAACGGGGTACAGAGTCGCTTAGATAAGCGGGGGAGTGCATCTGACGAAGAGATAGGTTGTTGTGCTCCCTATCTCTGTTTCTTATCCTATATCTAATAGAACTGCTCGGGTCTTGATAGATTGAGTGGGGAAGTTCATGAGATCTTTCTAGAGAGTTATCAAGAATAACTTTTATCCAATGACCTTTTCCCTCTCTGTCTGTGTCTGTGTATTCTCTTGTTCCGATTAACCCAGCCAAATCTTTTTTCTTGTTTTGTATCTATATCTACGCCGGGATCCGGAGTCGAGGCTGATCCTCTTGCTGTAGTCCTGTGTCTTGGATCCTCTATCCTGAGTTCTGGATTAAGTCGTGGACTTCGGGTCGTGGCTGAACCTGTCTCTGCGGTCCTGCCTTGGGTCTCGTCATGCTGCTTCCCTGATGGCTTCCACAGGATTGTAGCTGACATCCTCGTGGATTCATCTTCTTATTACAGACATATGCATTTCCTAACATTCGGTCTATATGCTGTAAAATGTATTATCTCTTCGATTTACACACGGCATCTATTGCACGTCTGTCCGTCCTGGGAGAGGGATCCCTCCTCTGTTGCTCTCCCTGAGGTTTCTCCCATTTTTTCCCCTTAAACTGTGGGTTTTTCTCTGGAAGTTTTTCCTTGTACGATGTGAGGGTCTAAGGATAGAGGGTGTCGTTTTTCTCATACTGATATTCTGAACAATCTGTGCTGTTGTATTAGCTTTAAAGTGTCTCTACTGTAGGCTATTTTTATGATATGTACAGCACTTTGGCTCGACCAAAAATCGTTTATAAATGTGCTATATAAATAAAACTTGATTTGATTTGGATTTTTAAAACAAATTGTATTTGTATTTTTTTTAAACATACACCCACCCTGCAAAAGAATCGGAACAAACCTAATACATTACACAATCAAATAAATAAATAAACAGATTTTCATGACTACCAAATAAATATCATTCGAAAACCCCATTTGAAAGCGTTTTACCCATTTAAAAACATCCTCTTTAACACACTTTAAAAACAAAAACTACACCTATCCTTTAAAACTTCAATATTAGAGAGTCATTCTCCCCCAGTGAGCACATAACCTGCTCAACAGCCCACACATCCAGAAACCCCTGCAGATGATTGATCAGTATGTAGTATGCGTGCTCCACCCTCAGACGCGCTGCCACCAGCCCCCTCAGACAGAGCACTGCATCCGTCCATCCCACTCCAGCAAGTTGATTCTTCCTACTTTTCCAATTTGCTAATTTTGCATTAGCAGTGTGTGTGTGTGTGTGTGTGTGTGTGTGTGTGTGTGTGTGTGTGTGTGTGTGTGTGTGTGCATGTGTGTGTGTGTGTGTGTGTGTGTGTGTGTGTGTGTGTGTGTGTGTGTGTGTGTGTGTGTGTGTGCTGTCTTCACATGGAGCTGCAGGTTCCTGTCAGGTGCCCATGGTCAGGAAGATAACATCCCCACTTTTAATCCCTACTAGAGAGCCTGAGAAGACACATTTGACTGCCCATGCCTGACTGTTTATCTGTGCACTTTCAACTATACACAATACAACACAAAAATGCCCAGTGCTGCTAAGAAATAAGTTCAGAAAGCTCTGACTCCCAGTGGAACACCGCTAGATTCAAAAGTAACTCTCAATGTATTCAGACAAAGTATGTGGATTCAGTAGAGCTGATCAGAACAAATAAAGGCTGTAAGGCAAGGCAAGGCAAGTTTATTTATATAGCACCTTTCAACACAAGGCAATTCAAAGTGCTTTACAAAAATGAAAGACATTCAGACAAAGGCATTTAAAAACAGTAAAAGATAATAAAAGAAACATTAAAAGAAAAAAGACATGAATAAAAAGTTACAGTGCAGTTTAAGATATGAATAGTTCACACAGAAGTTCCACTTTACTGATAAACACAACAGCTCAGTTTCAATTAAAAGCAGCGACAAAAATATAAGTCTTCAGCCTGGATTTACAAGTAGTAAGAGTTGTAGCGGACTTGCAGGTTTCTGGGAGTTTGTTTCAGATATTTGGAGCATAATAACTGAACGCTGCTTTACCATGTTTAGTTCTGACTCTGGGGACAGAAAGCTGACCAGTCCCTGAAGACCTGAGAGATCTGGATGGTTCATAATTTAGCAGGAGGTCAGAAATGTATTTTGGGCCAAAACCAGCTTTATAAACCAGCAGCAGTATTTTGAAATCTATTCTTTGACACACAGGAAGCCAGTGTAAAGACTTCAGAACAGGAGTGATGTGATCCACTTTCTTAGTGTTAGTGAGGACTCGAGCAGCGGCGTTCTGAATCAGCAACAGCTTTCTAATAGATGTTTTAGTGAGACCTGTAAAGACACCATTACAGTAGTCCAGTCTACTGAAGATAAAGGCATGGACAAGTTTTTCCAAATCCTGCTGTGACATTAGTCTTTTAATCCTAGATATGTTCTTTAGGTGATAGTAGGCTGATTTAGTAATTGTGTTAATGTGACTGTTGAAACTGGAGCATAGTCTGCTGGTGAAATGGTTATGTAAATGTGTGTGTCATCCGCATAGCTATGGTAACTTATTTTGTTGTTTTTCATTATCTGAGCCAGTGGTAGCATGTAGATGTTAAAGAGAAGAGGCCCCAAGATGGAGCCTTGAGGAACCCCACATGTCAAATTTGTCAACTCAGATTTGTATAGAAACAAAGTTGTTTCTGTCCTTTAAGTAGGATTCAAACCAGAGAACTGTTTAGAACTGTTTCCGAAAGTCCCACCCAGTTTTCTAGTCGGTCTAGTAATATGTTGTGGTCAACAGTGTCAAACGCAGCACTGAGATCTAATAATACTAACACTGAAGTTCTGCCACTGTCTGTGTTTAAGTGGATGTCATTGAAGACCTTTACAAGAGCAGTTTCAGTGCTGTGGTTTGGACGAAATCCTGACTGGAACACATCCAAACAGCTATTTAAATGCAAGAAATTACTCAACTGTTGAAAGACTACTTTTTCAATTATTTTACCTAGAAATGGGAGGTTTGATATGGGCCTGTAATTGTTCATTACTAAAGCGTCTAGATTATGCTTTTTTAAGAGCGGTTTAATGACTGCAGTTTTCAGGGCCTGTGGAAAAAAACCTGAGTGAAGAGACTTGTTTACTATATGAAGTAGATCTGAGGCTGTCACAGTCTGCTTTCTCACTCACCTATTTTCTGCATTAACATTCTTTAGTCCCCTGGTAGTCACAACCTGTCTCTCTCTCTCACTCTATTACACCCATCAGCTCCATTAGTATTTAGGCCCACTTCACTTTCACCTCAGTGCCAGATCGTACTTTGCAGCATGCCAATCTTTCCCGCATTACCCTTCAGATTGCTCTCCCGGTTTCGACCCTGCCTGTTTTTGACCAGCCTGCCTCGCCTGCTCCCTGACCCTATTTAGAGAGAATGGACGTCCATTCTCGGGAGACGTCGGACAGTGGTGCGGTTACCCAAAGTGACAGACCTAATTGTACCTCTATTTAGAGGCAATGGACTTCCACTCTCGGGAGAGCCCCAAACGACGGACTGTAAGCAGGGTCCCACACTCAAAGGCACCCAGAGATCCAGGGTGATGCACATGGCTTTCTTACCCAGGAATGAGTGTGTGAAACCTGGGGAACATGTACAGGAATCTGTCCATTTCATCTACATTTGACTCATGAAATGTAGATGAAATGGACAGTAATCTGTCCATTTCATCCACATTTGACTTGTGAAATGTACAGCAGAGTCACTGCTGTAAGCAGGGTCTCACACTCACAGGCAGAGATCCAGGGTGATGCACATGGCTTTCTTACCCAGGAATGAGTGTGTGAAAGCTGGATAAAAGTGATGTGAATACAGGGGGGGAGAGAGCAGCAGCAGCAGGCTGTGACCCAGAGAGCTCCTTCCAGCACCTCGCTCAATCCCACCCAGAGGACAGGCTGCTGCTTACAGAGTTACTGGTCCCACACTCACAAGCAGAGATCCAGGGTGATGTACATGGGTCAGAAAAAGTCTAAGTTAACTTTTGGAAGAACTAGAAAAAAGGGGTGAAAATGGATAAATTGTACCCCAAAATAGTGTCTCTTAAGGCGGGTAAAAGTTATGTGAATATGGGGTGACGTATATGGACACTTGAGCACCAGCAAGACTCCCACCTCCATAACCTTGTGCACCAGGCAAACCTGTGTACCCACACTTAAGCACTCCCCCATGGGCCACACCAAGAGGGAACACCGGTCAGAAGTTCGTGCCCCTGGTAATACTAAATAACAAAAATGCCATTAAAACTGCTATGCATTGAGGATTTTAGTCCGAGATGAGTGCTTATCTGCGGGTATCTTGTGTCGGCTTCGTGGACCCCAATTTAAAAGGAAATGTCCATGATATTGACAAACATATTTATACACAGAATGATAATAATAATAATAATAATAGATTTAATTTGTTAGCGCTTTTACAGGTGCTCAAAGACGCTTTACAGATGTAGTGAAGGGAAAAGGAAGGAACAACAAATAAATAAATAGTAAACAATCACACATTAAAAGCCAGATTGAAGAGGTGAGTTTTTGTAAGTTTTTTGAAGGTGGTGAGGTCAGTGCAGTCTCTGATGGGTTGGGGGAGTGAGTTCCAGAGGGAGGGGGCAGCGACGGAGAAGGCTCTGTCCCCCCAGGTCCGGTGATTGGGGATGGATAGGAGGTTGGCTTCTGATGAGCGGAGGCAGCGGGAAGGGGCGTGGTGGTGCAGCAAGTCTGTGAGGTAGGGGGGGGCCTGATTGTTGAGGGCTTTGTGGGTAATGAGGAGGACTTTGAAGTTGATTCTTTGACGGACGGGGAGCCAGTGGAGGTTCTGGAGGATGGGAGTGATGTGGTCTCGGGAGCGGGTGTGGGTGAGGAGGCGGGCAGCAGAGTTCTGGATATGTTGGAGTTTATTGATTAGGTTGGATGGTATGCCGTAGAGGATGCTATTGCAGTAGTCGAGTCGTGAAGTGATGAAGTGATGAATCAGGGTTTCAGCAGCAGAGGAGGAGAGTGATGGGCGGAGACGGGCAATGTTTTTGAGGTGGAAAAAGGCGGTCCTGGTGATGTGATTTATGTGGTGGTTGAATTTGAGCTGACTGTCGAAGATGACTCCGAGGTTGCGGATGTCAGGGGGGGGAGATAGAGTGTGGCTGTCAATAGTGAAGTTGAAATTCTGGATGTCTTTGATACGGGATGGGGGGCCAATGATGATGATGTCTGATTATGATTATTTTACCCTCAGACACATGCATAGAGCACCCCCAAGTGTTGGTTTACAGTTAGTAAAATGTGTCCTGCTGATGGCAGGGACTTTGCATTGGAAGTTGACATCACATTTCCATTGTGCGGACATGTGTACATTTGAAGGACAAGTCCCATGTTAACTCTGTCCATAAGGCAGACCTTCTCCTTACATGAGCAAACAGGCTATGTCAGACTTCCATGAAATACACTGGGAAAAGCACCTCTCTGTGGCGGCTCACAGAGCCCCAAATGACGGACTAAGCAGCTCCAGGTTCGCTCCCTCACATGAGCAAACAGGCTATTTCACACTAACACAACAGAATTTCGGGCCAAAGTACATAGACTCAGTGTCTTATCTCTCTATGCGTTTAGCACAAGCGGCAAACTCTGGGGAACAGCCGGGACGCCAATACGGAAGTGCCACACACTGCAGTTCATACATGGGCCGCTAAGGACTGGCTGCAGAAAGGAGCAATTTCCATAGACCCCCATGTTAAAATGCCCAACTTTACAGCAGAAAAAAACATGTTTCTACCCATGGATGCAATAAATATTATTATCGATATAGTTAGATTCCACCTTCATGATTATGAATCTGTGAGTGAATTGTTTTCTAACACAACCCTTTTATTTATATTAGGTCTTAAAGTTTTTGCATAAATTAGGGCGTGGTCACTTTGATGGACACGTACATGCCTCACTGTCAGCTTACAGCAACTTGTCCACTCTGCTAGGCTACAACCATAGAGGCTACAACATTAGTTAGTCATAGTACTGTACTTCACCCTTTAGCTTTAGCCGTGTTCGTAGTGATTGTGCCTTTTAGGGAATATTGTTACAAATACCAGACAATTAAAACAGACAATTAAAACAGAACTTCCAAGAAGTCTAAAATCATAATATTATACATGTTAACCCCGTTCGCAGGTGTTTGTGTGCTTGGTGGCTTAGCTTGTTACTTATTAGCCAGCTAAGGACGTAACCCTTTATGCATACATATTAGGGGTGTAACGGTATCCGTATTCGTCCCGTACCATCACGGTTCGGCACATGCAGTCACACGGCGAATACGCCTTTTTTTACGACGACGAAAAAAGTCTGTCACTCAGGGCAGTATTACACTATATATAATCCAGGGGGCGGTATTGCGCCTAAAAGCCAGCCGCCCGTAAATAACAAATGAAGAACATGAACAAAACACAACAAAACGAACACAATACATGAAGAAGAACAGTTAGCTATGGCGAGTTCACACAACACACAGGAGCTAGAAGACCCAACTGCTTCTTTTAAATCAGGTGTGTGGGAACATTTCGGGTTCCCTGTGGACTACAATAACGATGAAGTGCGCGAGTGGTGGATCGGACGAGGACGGTGTGTCGGCGTTGTTCGACAGCGGTGCGGTATGCTAGTGGTAACACGTCAAACATGCTCAATCACATCCGAGTCAGTCTCAGTCCCCAGCGAGAGGGTTTTCTCGACGGCAGGTGACATAGTTACCGCCAACAGATCTGCCCTCACTGCTGACAACCTAGACAAACTCATCTTTTTGAAGAACAACTTGAAAATAGAGTAAACCTTTATTTAGGCATAATGGCCTCACACACTCACAAGTTAATTACACATGTTAGACATTGCTCCTAAAAAGGTACAGATTTTATTTTGTTTTATATTTATCATTGTATTTATTTTATATTTTGACATCAGGAGATGTTCTACAGTTCTGTATTGCCTTTTATTGAAACACTTTCTTATTATTTATTTAAATATTTTCAAGACATTCTTTTTAGTTGTACAGCTTATTTAACCTTTTAGTTTGACATCAGCCATTATAAATAATATGGCCATCTGAGTGTGTGTGTTACTGTTTGTTTATAACTGTGTAATACAGTTAATGATTCCAAATGTTAGAGTTCCTTATTTTCATACCAAAACTTGCACTACTGTTCAAAAAAAAAATGCATTTGGGACTTTTTTTTTGCTTTTCCTTGTTGTACCGAACCCGTACCGAACCGTGACCACCAAACCGAGGTATGAACCGAACCGTGACTTCTGTGAACCGTTACACCCCTAATACATATACATTTTAGTTTATGATTCAGCCTTGGATAAGACTTTTATAGTCTATGGCTATGACGCCCTAAACGGGAGCAAATGTTAATAGGGGAGCCAATTATCCCAGTGGTGGCCGCCGGAGCTAACGGAGCCGCAGGGGGCTAGCTCCAGCCGGCGTCCCGGAGCTAGCCCACTGCGGCTCCGTTAGGTCCGGGCGGTGGAGTGCGTCTTTTCTCAACGTGTGAATGACAAGCATTAAGAATAACAAAATATAACTAATTCTCTTGCAGATTGTCTCATTTGATTATGAATGTAACGTTTATATTGGGGAACTACACTGTTAGCAGTAACTTGGTATGCATGCATTTCATGTTAGCTTAGCATCTTAGCCTGAGCTAGCTCTGTTTACTTCCAGTTCGGAGGCAGCAGGTCCCTCCTCGGCTCCGTCTCTTTGCCCCTATTTGGAGCAGGCGGGATTAGACTCTGACGTCACAGTCGAGCCGTTAGTGGCCGACTCCGCCTACTAAGGGCTTCACGGCAACTCTGCAGAATCCTATGGGTGACGTCACGGACACTACGTCCATTTATATATACAGTCTATGGTTTAGCAGCAATGCCAAAAGCTTTGGGATTTGAAGATAAAATCAAGGGGTACCCTCACGGTTTCAGCTCTAAGGCCAATCTGAGTTATATCGGACCTTACCCGTCAGAACACTGTTATGGGATTGAACGCATGACAACTGATGAAAAGAGTGACTTTTTCACATGGTATGAGACAGTACGCACAAGTATAAAACTAGGGCCACCAGGGTGGGTGCAGGGGGTCAGGAGGACGGGTTTGGGCTGACAACCCAGGAGCACCGCGGAGGACCCGGAAGGGATCTCTGGCGGACGGCCCGGGGGCAAGGCAGAAGCCGAGAATGGGGACTCGGGCGGACGGCCCGGGGGCAAGACAGAGTCCAAGGTGGGGGTTATGGAGGGGCGAAGGCCACCGCGGGCAAACTCAGGGGGCCGAGCATGAGGGCGAGGACCGCGGCCGGAAAAGTCAGGGGGCCGAGCATGAGGGCGAGGGCCGCGGCCGGGAAAGTCAGGGGGCCGGGCTCGAGGGCGAAGGCCATGGCCCTCCGGGGGCCGGGCTCGAGGGCGAAGAATGCGGAATGCGGAACCGGAGCTGGTGGGACAGGCCTCGGCAGGATCCCCCACGGAAGAGGACCAGGACACAGGATTGGCAGGACCCCTGGCAGAAGAGCAGTCGGCGGGACCTCCAACGGGACAGGACATAGGATTGGCAGGACCCCCGGCAGGAGAGTAGTCGGCGAGACCTCCAACAGGACTGGACATGGAGCCGGCAGGACCCCCAGCGGAACCTCCATCGGCATAGGACGTAGGGTTGGCAGGACCCCCGGCAGGAGAGTAGTCGGCGGGACCCCCAACGGGACAGGACATAGGTTTGGCAGGACCCCCGTAAGGAGAGTAGTCGGCGGGACCTCCAACGGGACTGGACATAGGATTGGCAGGACCCCCGGCAGGAGAGTAGTCTGCGGGACCCCCAACGGGACAGAACATGGAGTTGGCAGGACCCCCAGCGGAACCTCCAACGGCACTTCAGTAGGGACTTGAATTGGGACTTGATTTGGGACTGGAGAGTGAACTGGAGAGCGGACTCGAGAGGAGACTTGAGATGGGACTAGAGTTGGGATTTGAGAAGGGACTAGAGAAGTGACTAAAGGAGGGACTGGAGATGGGACTAGAGATGGGACTAGAGGAGAGAGGAGAGACTAGAGAAAGGAATTGAGTAGGGACTAGAGAAGGGACTAGAGAAGTGACCTGAGGAGGGACTAGGGAAGGGAATAGAGTAGGGACTAGAGAAGTGACCTGAGGAGGGACTAGGGAAGGGACTAGAGAAGGGAACTCGAGAAGAGACTAGAGAGGGGACTTGAGATGGGACTAGAGAAGTGACTAGAGGTGGGACTGGAGAAGGGACTAGAGAAGGGACTAGAGAAGGGACTTGAGTTAGGACTCGAGAAAAGACTAGAGAAGGGACCAGAGATGGGACAAGAGATGGGAATATGGCAGCTGGGGCCAGAGCTGGGTCTGGAACCATATTTGAGCACTCCTCATCGGGATCCCTAACAAAAGCATCCAGAAGCTCCAATACATTCAGAACAGCGCTGCTAGGATCCTGATGAGGGTGCGCAAATATGATCACATCACCCACATCCTTAAAGCACTACACTGGCTACCCGTGAAACTAAGGATCGAATTCAAGGTCTCCGTCCTCACCCACCAGTGTGTCCATGGAACTGCCCCTCCCTACCTCAAGGAACTCCTCACCCCCCATACCTCCTTGCGGACCACCCGCTCCAGCAACTCCAACTTCTTCAAACCCCCCAGGACTAAGCTCCGTACTATGGGAGACCGGGCCTTCTGCTCGGCTGCTCCCAGTCTGTGGAACGCTCTCCCCGACCAAATGAGAGCACCACAGACCGTGGAGGCTTTAAAAAAAGGCCTCAAAACCCATCTCTTCAAAAGAGCCTTTGCCTAGACCTTTTATTTATTTTTGTATTGCTTTTTATTAATTCTACCGTGTTGTGTAATGTTTATTTATACTGTTCATGCTGACTACTTGTAGCACTTAGGGATTTGAAATCAGATATGAAGTGCTTTATAAATGGAACCCATTATTATTATTATTATTATAACCATGGCCGCTGGGGCCGGGACCATGGCTGCTGGGGCCAGAACTAGGTCTGGAACCATGGCTGCTGGGGCCAGAACTGGGTCTGGAACCATGGCTGCTGGGGCCGGTACTGGAGTCGGAACTGGAGCCGGAATTGAAGCCAACTGCTGGGGCTAGGACTGGAGCCGGAACCATGGCTGCCGGTGCTGGAATCCTGGCCTTGCGTTTCCTTCCATGCTGCCTTGAAGCCTTGTGGAGGCTCAGAGGTCCTCCAAAAGCCAGACGAGACCCAGCGAAAGGGTCCTTGAAAGGAGCCTTGTTGGGAACTGTGGCCGGCAGGGGGCTAGCATGCCAGGGGCTAGCAGTCCGGGAAACAGGTTTGACCTCAAAGCTACCGAAAAAGTCCTCCACCCACTCGGGAAGTAACTCCTTTAACCAGGGCCTTGAGGTTACTTCTTGGCATGCCGTTGAGATAATTGACTGCCTCTCTTCACTACTGGAGGCATATAGACAGTCGTTTTTAAAGCACATTAGGTTGTACGTCACCTCGTACAGGCTGTCTGCTGGGTCCATCTTTTGGTTGGTTCTTTCTGTTACGGTGAGTGAAGCAGGCAGGACCCAAATGCAGAAAAAACTGAAAATACCTTTATTTCAAGGATATGGCACACGGACAATCAGAACACTCCCTGGTGAACACAGACAAACGATGAACCAACACTGAACATAGGAAGAGACAAGACTAAATACAGGGAGGGGTAATCACAAGACGAGAAACAGCTGGGCAGAGGAGGAGAAACACAAGGGCCACAGGTGAACACAATCAGACAACTAGACACACCAGGGAAACTAACGACAGGAGGAAAAACACAGGGAAAGGGACCAGACAATATACCAAGAGGAAAACATGACAGGGAGAACAGCAAAACACCCAAAACAAGACATACAAAACGTGACATAACACAATAATCGTAACACCATGAGAAAAACCCCTTGACAGGTGGCACATTTGAGCAGCTCCATGCTGCTAGTGAGGAAAATCTGCATGAGCTACAGTCTGTTCACGGGGCCAAAGTGATCGTTATGCGGGAGCATACATGGGGTGAGATGAAAAAATCCAATCAAGATTTGCAGGCTTTCCTCAGGGAATACAAAGCTCCAGAGCCACTGACCCCCAGGGATGCTTTGTATGGTGGTAGGACATGTGCAGTAGGGCTTCTTCACTGGTCTCACGATTCGATTACGATTATCCTGTCAACGATTCAATTCAATATCCCGATGCATCACGATTCATACCAATGCGTTGCATCCTCAATTTTCTATATTACTGCACATGGCTTATTTTTCATCAATGCATACATGCAGTAAATACATATGAACTCTCTTTTTATTATTTAGAAAGTGCTTCAGAAATCAATAACATAAATGTCTTAAAGATAAACCAAAATAAATGAATTGTATAGGTCTAGCCTCTCTATATCTGTGTGTGAAGTTGTTCCATCCTCAAAAACAAAAAAATAATGCTTCTGCAGTCTAGCTGCAGCTTCTAGCAACAGTCTTCTGTCACACACAGGACTTGAGTCTGAACACAGCGGACAACAGGAGTATTTACAATAGCATATACAAACAAAAATACTGCATGTGGGTGCACACTTACATTCTCTGTCTTATTGTTACATAATTCCCATGAATGTATGAGATTAAGTTAGCTTCATTATATCTCAGTGATTAAGTGAATAATAAAGTTTCTATCGGGTCACTATCAGCCTGTCACTCATTATTTTCAGGGAGGGGGCGGGGTTTGGAGGAACGGAGAGGAGACGGTGATCGCGGAAGCTTTTTTCCTCCTGCCTTCACAAACTTTACACACGTATATAGCGTCTGAAAATTGCTAGATGACATTCATACTCCAAGACTTAATTAAATCCACCAAAAACCTGACATGATTGTAACGCGATTATCTTTGAAAAACATAAATCCCTGTGTCTCTGAGCCGCAGTAACACGGAGTGATTCAGAGCGGGTCCTTCTGCTGTTGGTTCTGGACTGGTGTTCTTGTGTTGGTGGATAAAGCAGACTGCTCCGTGTTTGGTGTGGCTGTGCCGCTGTGCCGCTGTCACGTCTGTTTCCTGATATCTGCGTCACAGACCGATTTGATATTAAAGTGACAGAAAAAAAAAACGTTATAGTAAAGGAAAATCAGGAAGCAACGTTACTACACTATAATCGATTATCTTCCGTCACTGCATCGATACCGAATCGTCCACATCCGCATCGCAATGCATCGTAGAAACGATTGGGCACACGGCAGGAGCAGATGAATTGGTTCATTATTGTGATTTCACCTCACTCTACCCTTTTGTAAACTGTACAGGCCTATACCCACTTGGACACCCCCAGATCATATTCCGAGATTTCAAAGATCCTCAATTATTTTGGGTTAATCAGAGCCACAGTAGACCCTCCCAGGGGTCTTTACTTTCCAGTCCTGCCCTACAGAACTGCAGCGGGCAAGCTAGTGTTCACCCTCTGCCGTACATGCGCTGAGCTTAACAACCAACAGAGGCCCTGCATGCATAGCAAAGAGGAAAGAGCATTAACAGGAGTTTGGGTGACAACAGAAATCAACAAAGCCCTGGATATGGGGTACAAGCTGACTCAGATCACAGAGGTGTGGCATTTTGAGAAGAAAAGTGACAGCATTTTTGTAGACTATATACACACATTTTTGAAGGGCAAACAAGAAGCATCAGGTTATCCTTCAGAGGCCACAGATGATGAGAGCAGACAAAAGTATGTGGCAGACTACCATGCTAATCAGGGGATCTTGCTGGATACAGATACAATCAAATCAAATCCTGCCAAAAGACGAGTGTCAAAACTATTTCTCAACAGTTTCTGGGGTAAATTTGCCCAGAGAAGCAATCTGACTCAGACTAAGATTGTGACCAAAACAGAAGAATTTCTTAACCTCTTGTTTTCAGCTAAACATGAAGTTAAATATTTCTCATTCCTCAACGACAGGACGGCTCTTGTACAGTGGTGTTACGGTGAACATTGCCTCTGCTGTGATCCCCATTTTAGGACAACTTTTAGGAGGGCTCATTCGACCATGAGTCAAAAGATGTTTTTGTTATCACCTCACCAGTTTAATCAGCTCAATCAGGCGGGTGTAACTAACCCCCATAGTAAGGAAACAATGAGACGTACTGCCGAAGATGTTCTTGATGAAAAAATGAGAGCTGTGCTAAATGAATCAGGATTACCCTCTTATGAAAAAATAAGAAAATACAACACCTTGCTACAGAGATATCTCACCTTACTCAAACAAGACGGGAAGGAGGAACGACATATTACTTTAACTCTACCTGAAGACACAGGGTTGGTAAAAGGAGAAGAAAAGGATGGCATGTCCATTGATAAAATAAAAAACGAGGTACTTCAACACCTCCCTAAGCGTTACCGTAAGAATGCAGAGTACATTATGAGAAAATGAATCATGAGTACAGATGGATGGACACCAGTGGGGGAATTTGTAGAAAAGGGTACGGCTGTAAAAGGTAAATACATGTTAGATTTATTTAAACATCTATCCTACTCGTATAAAACAAATGTCCACGAGCCTAAAGGCTGGCCGGGTTTTTTAAATAGTCTGAATGAGCTAAACATTCCTTTATCAGCTTTTCAAAACCTACACGCTCTTGAACAATATCGTGTAGTCAAAGAGGGCGAACTGAATGGAGAAAATATACCTAAAAAAAGAAGAAGAAGAAATAATAAATCATCTCCTACGACCCTCAGCTGGAAGGTGTCAGGAACCCCAGACCCCGCAGAGGAGGAAGAACCTCCGAGTGCCCTGCTTAAGAAGAAAAGAATAAGGAAAGATAGAATATTAAGTCCCAGCTGGTTACATTTTACCCCCTAAAGTTGTATTATATTTTGTTTTCCTAATAAAGACACCTGAATTAATTTTGTCTCTCGACCTTTTTATTTGTATTTTCTACATTTTGTAACAATCTTTAAACATTTGTAGAGAACAAACACTGTCTCACACACCGTTGGTATTTTTTCACAAAATGTGTTACAGCAGCATCATTTTTTATCACATCATCTTGATATAGAGTTAACACATTTTCGTAAGACAACCCAGACACTCTTTTACATAGGTAGAAAACACAATGCTGATCACAGGCTGTAGACATGACATTCTGAAGCTGCTGGTTGTGGTGTAAAATAGTTTTACATTGTTTTTCTAGAAATTGTAGGATGCTTTTCGGGTAATAGGGCGACTGTGGCTGCGAGGGAGTGTGGTCGTCTTTCAACCAGAAGGTTGTGGGTTCAATCCCAGCCCATGCAGTCAACATGTCGATGTATCCTTGAGCAAGATACTTAACCCTGAGTTGTTCCCGATGGCATGGCCAACGGTGCGTGAATGTGTATGCATGTTAGTGCATGTCCTAACATACACTGCTCTGTGTGAATGGGTGAACGACATGTAGTATGTAAAGCGCTTTGAGGGGTCTTAAAGACTGGATAAAGCGCTATATAAGTACAGTCCATTTACCATTTACCATTTAATGACTAAAATCGGGAGGAAATCCGAAATAATATAAAAAACTCCCCACCTCGTCCTCCTCTAAAGTCACTGCTAACCAGTGTTCTCCGGGCATGTGGGAGGGGTGGGTGTTTACAATCATGTATACAGGGTATCTAAATAATTGTTTTACTATGGGAAGTTTTATAGTGCCTGCCTGGACACTTCTCCCATAGGGATATGTTTTGGGTAGCTGATCTGATGCCCACACACCACCAAAAGAGTCCCCCACCATATGACGTAGGAGACTGTCCAATTGATGATTATTCATGTTGTAATATCTTCTTAGTAATAATCTACCAACACTTGACGTTTTGAATTAATCTCCAGAATTTAATCAAAACAAGAATATACGATTAAAGTTGTAGTCTGGGATAGCGGTACTCGGAATCTCATTTCCAGTCTTAAACTACCGCTTGTAATAGGGGACAGTGCGTCAGCATCTTCCCCTGCAGTGAGATTAAATACGAATAATAGGCGCATTCACACCGCAGTACTTTTCCCACAAAGGTTCATGAGAACTCTTTAGTTCTCATGAACTAAGTACAGATCGCGTTCACACCGGAATAAGTCCCTGGGGGAGGATTAGGAAAATGAACCGGCAAGTAATACGCAGGACTAAAATACTGGGTGATGGTGTCGCCGAATGTTCTTTTTATATCTACGGTTCTCAGGAGAGGAGCAAAAGCGTCACCTACCCGCTGGTGACTGACTACGTTACTATAGCAGTAGAGATGAGTTACGCCTGCATTTATATCCGCTGGGTAGGCTGCTGATTTATCATCAAATTTGAGCCACTGGTCCGGTTTTATTCCAAGCATATAAGCGACCGGCTTTGGAAAGCGAAAATGATATTGTCCAGCTCCCTGAAATTCAATTTTCCTGTGAATTGGACTATAGTACAAATTGACATCAGAGTCAATTTTTCTGAAGGAGGACTCCAGTTCCTCCTTGAGCTGACTTATGGTACTATAGTAACCACCTCGAAACATTTGAATCTTTACCTATCTCGGGGGATTTTAATTTCTTTATCCATTCAAAACAGGCTACTTCCAAAGGTATGTTATACCAGGTGTGTGGGTATGACATTTCTGTCATGGCGACCTGCCACAAACCATCCAAGTGTAAAGGTTGTGCTAGGTTTACCTGATAACTAGAGCTTGTATTTTTTTGAAATACATCAAGGCTGGCATTGGACAGCAGCGTAATATAGAACCCTTCATTTATCTCCATGGCTGTAATGAAGGACTGAGCGTTGAGTCTGTTTGTTTTTATACATCTTTGATTTCGCCAGCATCAACCCAGCTGTTGAATTTCTCGGGCCAGTTCTTCCGGCATACAAACATTTGTTTTTCCCCTCTCACCACACGCCTTTTCAGAATTTTCTCCACTTGAAAAGCCTTGTCACTAGATACCTTCACTTTTTGTAACACTTTCTCATAAAAAGTCCCCTTGATCTCTTCTCCATCATAATCTTTGAGTTTGTAAACAGGTGGCTGACGAGGTATGCCTTCAGACACCGTAAATCATTTGTCCGTATAACTCTGGTCATATTTTTTATCAAAGACCCCTCTCAATTTGGATATTCTTACATGCTCCCCCTCCTTAAAGTTCATTTTCGTAGCAGCTTTTTTACGATGGCTAGAGGGGGTATACAGGTTACACTTGATTTTCCTTGGTCACCTGCAGTGGTGTCATTTTAATACTTTGATGATAACTATTATTGTAACTTTCAATTAGTTCAGGTACGACGTCGGCTGTTGCATAATGTGCAATACCTCGTTTCTTCAATAAGGCTTGAAAAACGTTGTTAAAGAATTATTTCCCTACGCCTGTTTGTATCTTTTTAGGAATCTGACTGTGTGTTAAAATTGTATCAAAGGCTTTGGCAACCTCTATACCAGTCTTCTTCTTTATTGCCTGAGCATAGGCTTTTTTCGAAAATACATCTACGACTGTTAACAAATAATTAAAACCATCATTATGTTTGGACAGCGACTGCATATCGCAAAGATCAGCTTGAAATTGTTGTAGCGGTCTGAGTACGAAAACTCTGTTTCTTACAAAATGCACCCTAGACGGCTTATGCAAAGTATATTGAAGATTATTATCATCTGATATTTGGGAAGAGTGTTACATTTGAAATGGCAGAAAGTCTTGTTGCAATTTCCAGATATTGAAAGAGGCCCCTGGAGTTTCTCTGGTAATTATCAATAGTATCAGTTAAGTGAATACTGTTCAAACAATATATGTGTTTGTGTTTTGTATTGATTTCTCTGTTTTATCCTTTCATAAATGTGAGGACTGAAATTGCATGAACATTCCGGGGTTGGTTGGAGTAAACAGTTTTTATTACTCTGTGGGGGAGGTGTAGTTAGGCAGGACAGGGGGCTAGGTGGATGAGAGTACCTTCTGCTTAAGATATCCAGCATGGCAGGGAAGTCTACATAGCTTGAATAATAGAGATGCGTGTTTAATTACTTTGTATTCATAATAAGCAGTCTGTGTAACCAGAAGCTGGAAATTTGAGAGTATTAATATGTATTATCTTTGTGAACAAGGGGATATTCTTTAGACACAACTCAAGCCTCTGGAATGTGCAGAAAGGGTGTGTGTGTGGATGAAAGCTGCAGTAATATGAGAGAGCTAGAGACTCTTGTTTCCATGTCCTCTGCTGGCTAGCGCTGATTTGCTATGACCACAGCTCCTCCTGGTGTATTTTCTGCATGTAAGCCTATTCTATCTTTTAGTTCTTTCTCTTTTGCTCCTGCCGTCAAGATGAAAGGTTCTCCCGGCATTTGGACCAGAGCAGGGGGTGGGTGGGGCCCGGCCCACTCCTTTGAAAGTGTAATGTATTCTTACCGTTTATCATTAAAACAGATTATTGTTTAACCCCTATCCTGGTTGTTTTGAGTTTTCCTTCTTTTAAAGCAAACTCATATAGGATCGGCGCGGAGCAGAGATATCTGCCACAACAATTTGGTGACCCCGACGTGATGGCGTCATGAGGTGGTGACGTCATGAGTGGGGTTATTTAGAGGAAAACATGAGCAACCAGCGGACGGAGGGAGATACCTGGAATAATCTATGACAACTAAGGATCCTAAAACTGAAAGGTAAAACGGACACCTGTTTCTATCGAAGGTCTGTAAATTGGCTAAGCTAAAAGTTAGAGTTGTCAAGGATGTTTCCAGGTGTCATTGACGGTATAATGCAATACATATTTTAGCATAGATAGGTAAGTTATAAATAAATAAAGCAACGAGGTGTTAAGAGTACGGTGAAAGGCCCCGTAGGTTTTTCAGAATCATACGGCTAAACTCGTTAGCTACACGTGAAGCGATGAGCAGTTTAAGACGAAGGTGAAAGGCCCCGTGGGTTTTTTCAGAAATCGAGACGGCTAACCCATCGGAGATGTTCAGTGGTTTTCTAAAGACTCCATCCAGAACAAAACAGAATAATGCTTTCCAGTTTCATAGGAGCCTGCAGTTGCATTATAAGTATAAATCCAAGAGCAGAAACGCGAACTTCAAAAGCCATTGAAATTAACGGATTTCTCTTGTTCTGTTGGGTTTAACGCCCATTCTGTTGAAAGAAATATCGCATCTTAAAAGCTGAACAGACAGCGTGGAGGATATATTTATGTGCATATATATATATATATATATTATTGAACATAGGAAAGCCTTAGTCAGATAAAGAAATGCGAAGTCATAATGGAAGCACCTGGTTTCAAGAAAGCTCCCCTTTCTTCCCATTTTTCCTCTAATTGCTGAAGCAGCAGCCCCAAGTGTGACTGCTTGTTCTGTTTCTCTAATGCCTGAAAAATGGCTGCTGAGTGTTGAATTTAAAGCAAGGAGTGAAAGATCAACGACTGATCTGAAGTTGGAGTGAATAACATTGAAAATGAATACATCAATGTGTGATTTGAGGTGGTAGATATTGAAATAAATAAGAAACTATAATGTGTTGTTTTTAGCATAGTTTTTGAGGGATACAGTTACGTCACATTGTGGTTTTAGTTTTGAGAACTGATTGTTACTATTGCATTGCATTGTGAATTTCGTGGTATTTGTCATTAACTGAGAATTTTACTTAATTATATTTCAGAGGAACTTATTTGCATACAGTAACGTTGAGGGAAAGTAAAAAGAGGTTTACTGAGTATATGAAGTACATGCAGGTTAAGGTTCCATTCAAATTGAATATAATAGTGGATTATTCTACCTAGATTAGACATACAAAGAGGACAATTTGTTAAACATTAAATAACAAACTCACTGTAAGAAATATATATTGTAATGTTATTTAGGAGTTGCATTGATCATACAACAGTGAAGTTCAGCTCTAAGTGTTATGTTGGCTGGTTACATTTTGTATTGAAACCAGATTACAAGTCGTATGGTTTAATTTTTATTGAACTCAGTCTCCAAGCAGTGTGGTTTCTATCTGCACATGTTTGAGTGTTCCCCTCCCCTTCCCCAGTCATCCAATTTATTTGACCCCATGAGGTCAAGAGTCATTATGTTAGACCACAATCTTGTGAAAGACAAATCATTGTTCTTTTGTCACATTTTGAATGACATAAGATTTCATTTTGCTAAATCAATTTATCTATAAATGTTGTAGTTGGAGTTTGGTGTTTGCTAACATTTTTAGGAACAACATAGGCCTACACTTGGGTCAAATTACATTACTGTGATCTGATTAGTGTGCTCTGCAGGTTTACTATTGTTAAGTATGGAGGGGTTCTTTCATAGTGTGTGAAATATGTGGTGCTTAAAACATCTAGGTATTTAAATGTATAGAAGAAAATGGTTTCCTGAAAGAGTTATTTGGAGTAAACATGTTACAGTGGGTGAAAGCAATGTTTAGGGATATGGCAACACCATTAGTTGACATTAATTGGGATTAGATGACATTTAACATTTAAGACAGATAGTAAGATTAGGAAAATAGAGTGGAAAGGATTGGACGCATAGGTAATGCGTCCCGAGATCTCTCCCTCTCTCTCTCTGCCTGTCAGAACGCTACGACCCCATCTTCAGACAAATGACCTCACCACAGGAGACTCCTCCTCCTCCATCGAACAGACAGAGAACCCAAGCTGAACCAACAACAACAATAAGAACTGCATCCAAAACTATCTCCACCTGTGGCATCCAGAACCAAACAGCTTGCTGACAGGCAGAGATCTACTCTCATCAGTCCCTCAGACAGGGCATGAAGAGATGAAATCCAAAGCAGTGCAAGAACAGTGGCATGATGGGGGCTGCAGATGTAGCTGGGCAGATGGCTGCCTCAAAGAGTTACAGCGAATGGATTCAACAGCTGATGGATAAAGGGGGAGGAGTCAGAATAAGAGGCGTTGGTCGAGCAGAATGGCCGGGGTTAAGGCTTGAGATAAACCAGAGGAGAGGGGAAGGGAATCAACGGGAATGAGTGAGTTTACACATAAACACACTTATTATAAGCGCACATTTAAAGAACTTGAATAGACTTGATAAATAAGTGAAGAAAAAAGTTGTATTAACCATGAATTAATCAATAGGTAAATTAAAAATAGCAGTAAAGAGGAAACTATTAAAGTAAAAATGAGAATCATCCTAAAACACACTGAGGGATAAACGGGGATACATGACAGAATAGAACCATATTCTTCAATCTTTTCATCATGTTAACAAATTACTATATGAGGACTTTTTAGGGGGAAGTAACTGTTGTTTGTAGTCCAGTATGTAGTGTTTAATATAGAGTAAAAGTAGAAACGGCACATTTGGTTTTGTAAAAGCCATATAATTGGAAGGAATGTGGGGTCACTTGACCCACCCTGCAGTGTTTTTTTCTTACTTGCAGCTTCAAAGGAAGCGCACGGCACCAGATTATGAGTTTAGAAGACTAGCGTCACCACCTCCTAATGGACATCCATTTAATTAGTAATTAACTGACATTGAGAGATGTTAAAAAGTAAACACATACCTACCATAAGTGATAATTCCTAAATTCAACTACAAACCAGTGATGAAATTACTTCTGTTTTTTAATCCCTGATGAAGTAGGGAGTAGTTGTTGCGTGTTCAGACACCCTGGGTTCCACACACTGCTAAAGAATTTAACATTGTTTTTAAGTAGACCAGAATTGAAGATAAACGAGTATAATGACCTATGAAATGCAGAGCTACACAGATCCTAGTAATGTTTTGACACATGATAATAGTTAAGTACACAAGTTTCTGAAGTAGATCTATTAGACATTGTAATACTAATTAGTTGTAAATTAACTGCAGTAGTAGTACAATATGGAAGTGACATTTTTAGGCTAACACTTTTCAGGTAATGTGGGGAACAGCTGTTCCGATGAAAAGTTAGAGATATCTTGAACATTATAGTTGTAATCGTGAATTAATTAATGATGGCGCTCCATATAAGACAGATTTTTGTAGACAAAGGATACTGGCCTATGCTGAAATATCAAAGTCTCTGCAGAGCACGACACATGGCCAAAAAACACTGAGACCAACTGACCTTTGACACTGACCGACAGTGTAACTTGAGAAGGCACTGTCAATGACTGACTCTGGCGTGACTCTGACCAAACTTGACTTTACAACCTGACAGTGTGAGTGTGAGTGTGAGTGTATGTCTGCATGTGATCGGTGCAACTGCATGATTTAAAACAATGACTAATCAAGCATGCTTTTGGACTAACACATTATTCTGGGGCTGCGTGGGCAACGAGAGGTTTCCTACAATTCCACAAAAATTGGAAAACCGTACAGGTGACCCGTTTCTAATCTACTTGATATTTCACTCCCACAGGAGGTGGCAGTTTGCAGAATGTGAAACTCAAACTAAAACATGAAGATTCTGTTTCTTTTAGGACTGAATGATGGAGAGAAACACTTCATTTCACTGAAGTGTTTACTGTGGAAATGATGGATGTACATTTGGGAAAATGTTTGGTATTTTCTTATAATCCATGGTTACACATGAGTTCATGTGTAAAAAGGGGGAGTGTAAACTTTACAATGTACATTTTTCATTTAGGGACTGAAGGGAACCTGCTGCCCCAACTCGATTGTTCAATCTGACCATTGATTGACAGTTTTAGAATGGACCTGCTCCATATCTGGGGATAAGATACTGTTTGATGAATGTTGACATGTTTCTAATATTGATTGAGTTATAACAGGTAACACAGATGCAGAATCAGTGGCCAAGGGGCTACTGTGAGAGATGTAATTCCAGAATGGAATACTGAAGAAGTTGACCTGTGAGTAATGTTTCAACAGGTATTAAAGTAACTGAGGTTTGAAATGTAGAAAGAACATATTACAGTTAAAGCTAAAACATAGTAATGTAATGAGACATAATGTAATTTAGACAACATCATGTAACTAGCCTGGTAAAGAAGTAAAAGCCATAGACTTTATTGTTTAGGTCATTATGGGGATATACATTTCATCTAAATTTATAATAGAAAGACATTTGATGACAGTTTGTTGGAATTCTGTATTCATTTTTTCAGCTTGATAATATCTAAGCACTGACAGGTAGAAGCAGTATCACCAGGAAATCATTCACTTTGTCAGTATCATGATTTTGGAATCCATAACATTAGTGTGTTTCTTTACCAGAAACATCCATCCATCCATCTTCTTCCGTTTATCCGTGGTCGGGTCGCGGGGGTAGCAGTTCCAGCAGAGAGCCCCAAACTTTCTTTTCCCTGGCGACATCAACCAGCTCTGACTGGGGGATCCCAAGGCGCTCCCAGGCCAGCGAAGAGATATAATCCCTCCACCTGGTCCTAGGTCTACCCCTTGGTCTCTTCCCAGCTGGAGAGACAGAAACATTAGCAGTTCATATTATATTTAGATTTTAAATGGGATCTCAGGGATTTCATTAAGAATAACACAGACGCTTGTCAGAAATTCAGAGCTATTGAAATATGTTATTTGGTTCACCTAGAGATGTTGGAGTTTTGTTTTGTTGCCATAGGCCAAGTATTAAGATTCTGAAGCTGCACTGGCCGATAGGAGGTCTACAATTAATTTAGAAAACCTGTTCACAGACGGCTGTTGTTTTAAGACACCCCACCAACAGGCTCCAAGCGGCTTACGCAGTGGTGGGTCAAACAGCGGAGGGCCCCGGAGCCCTGAGCGTAGGCTTGAGGGATTTGTATCAGATTTCTCCACACAGGTTGGTGATGCAAAAAGGGGGACCCGAGACGCAGGAGGCAGACACAGCGGAGTTTGTCTGGCTGAAGGTCATCAGGACAAAGTGGCTCAACCCCAGGCTCTCCGGCCCCGACCGAGTGACCCAGCAGATCTCTCATGCCATCTGCATAGGAGGAAAGGGGGACAGCTCGTACCACGGGAGCCAGTGTGCGGCGGGGAAACCACCTGCTAGGACCGGGGATGACATCAGGATGGACGTGACCCTCGCAGAGGAGGTCGACTCGGAAGCTGTGATATGATCAGTGGACGGGAGGAGCAGGATCCTGAGGACATCCCTACAGCAGACGACTCGGAAGCTGTCATCAGTGGACTGGACGAGAACGACCCTGAAGACATCCTTACAGCAGACTACTCGGAAGCGGCTGTCAGCGGGCTGGGGGACTTGTCGAGGCAGCAGAGGAGTCTACTTCTCTCTGATCAGTTCCACCAGTGAAGGGAAAGCCGCATCTCCCCCTCCCTATCAGCTGCCCCTTGTTGGCGTATTCCTCTGAGGGGGGGGGGCTGATGATTCACCACACAAGAAGACTGCTTTCTAGTACTCAGATTGCCCTCTAATGGTTCCTTCACTGCCATGGAAGGTGGTGTTCTGTTCCCAAACTTTCAAGTACTTTGGGTCTCAGTTTCTGATGCCTTGTGTAAGTTTATCTCTTGAGAATGAGATAAAAAGGGGGATTGAAGATTATTATCATCTGATATTTGGGAAGAGTGTTACATTTGAAATGGCAGAAAGTCTTGTTGCAATTTCCAGATATTGAAAGAGGCCCCTGGAGTTTCTCTGGTAATTATCAATAGTAGCAGTTAAGTGAATACTGTTCAAACAATACCTGTGTTTGTGTTTTGTATTGAGTTCTCTGTTTTATCCTTTCATAAATGTGAGGACTGAAATTGCATGAACATTCCGGGGTTGGTTGGAGTAAACAGTTTTTATTACTCTGTGGGGGAGGTGTAGTTAGGCAGGACAGGGGGCTAGGTGGATGAGAGTACCTTCTGCTTACGATATCCAGCATGGCAGGGAAGTCTACATAGCTTGAATAATAGATGTGCGTGTTTAATTACTTTGTATTCATAATAAGCAGTCTGTGTAACCAGAAGCTGGAAATTTAAGAGTATTAATATGTATTATCTTTGTGAACAAGGGGATATTCTTTAGACACAACTCAAGCCTCTGGAATGTGCAGAAAGGGTGTGTGTGTGGATGAAAGCTGCAGTAATATGAGACAGCTAGAGACTCTTGTTTCCATGTCCTCTGCTGGCTCGCGCTGATTTTCTATGACCACAGCTCCTCCTGGTTTATTTTCTGCATGTAAGCCTATTCTATATTTGAGTTCTTTCTCTTTTGCTCCTGCCGTCAAGATGAAAGGTTCTCCCGGCATTTGGACCAGAGCAGGGGGTGGGTGGGGCCCGGCCCACTCTTTTGAAAGTGTAATGTATTCTTACCGTTTATCATTAAAACAGATTATTGTTTAACCCCTATCCTGGTTGTTTTGAGTTTTCCTTCTTTTAAAGCAAACTCATATAGGATCGGCGTGGAGCAGAGATATCTGCCACAACAATATGTATCCTGTTCAGATAAATATTCTCTGACTTTCTCTACATTTACTTGTTTACCCATTTCATTCTGTACAGCTCTATGGAGTTTATCAACGCCCCTTAAACTCCCTGGATTAGAAGGAGTGTAATACACCCTTTGCATGACACGTTTCTCAGACATGTTCCCTGTTACCGCCCCCGTGAGGTAATGAGTACAACAGTTTTTCTTCCAACACATTTTATTGATTTGTCACATATATAAAAAAAAACATTTTCTCCAAGCAGAGAATAAAAACAATTTAAAATCAAAAACATGATTTTTAGGAAGGACACACTAAATCAAGTAAAATACAAATAAAACAAATAAAATAAAAAAACATACTTTTACGAAAAGTATAAAACTCTTCCTATGGTTGTGTTATGGAAATCCAAAGCTCAATACTGGAGAGTACAAGTCAGAGTGGTTAAATAAATAAATGGTGAAATGGACAGAGTTGTCTTTCTGGTTAATTTATTTGAAGCTTCAAAAATATAAAATATAAACAGAGTCACAGGTCTCACAGAGTATTTCATTTCATTTCATTTTTATTTGTCCCGCTCATGGTACGCAAAACCAAATGTACAATAATTGCCACAAACATGACTCTACCATTGAGCGAAAAGGAGCAGGGAGAAGAATACAATCTTATGTGACCTGCCCCTTTCTAAAAAAACAAATAATTACAAATAGATGGTCTGCCCTTCATAATAATATTTTTTTTTTTTTTTTTTTTTCTCACAGCCAAACATCACAGGATCTTAGGACACTAAGAGAAACATAAACCAAAAAATACTTATTTCCCACTTGACGGTTAACGGAAAGAAACAAAACAACACCAAAACATCAAGTATAAGGAAAAGAAAAGTGCAACACCCTCATCTGACTCCTACTGGAGAAGAAGGTGGAAAGCGACGCATGATGATAATAACAATAACAATGGCAATGGGACCCGCAAACACAGAGGGGACATCACATCAAAGACATCAAAAACATGAAGGACCATAGTACATAGACTTATTCACATTCTGCTTCATACATTCCCATCTTTCTTAATTTATACAATTTCTTTAACTGAAAAATACAAATACAATTCTTTAGATCCTTTTGTTGAGAATTCCACAATTGTACACCAACTACCGAAATACACATTTGTTTAAGAGTAGTCCTTGCATATGGATGCTTAAAATTTAATTTCCTTCTGTGGTCTTCCTTGTCTGATCCAAAAACAAACAACTGTTGTAAACATGCTGGTAACATTCTGCTTTTTGCCCTGTGCATTACTGATAATGTCTGCAGCTCAGCTATGTCTTTGAGTTTCAAGAGTCCTGACTTAAAAAACAGTCTGTTGGTGTGTTCTCTTGAGTCAGCTTTATGAATTATTCTTACTGCCCTTTTCTGTAATATTGACAATGGCTTTATGTTGCTCATATACGTGTTGCCCCACACTTCTATACAATAAATAAAAAATGGCAAAATGAGTGAACAGTACAACATCCTCAATGCCTTGTAATCTAGCAAATACTTTGTCTTGTTTAGAACAGAAATATTCCTAGACACTTTGGTTTTAACATGTCGTTAGCCTAATAGCATAATTGCCTAAGTCATATTTGAATGTTTTTGGAAAACAAGGAAAAGTGCCCTGCAAAAATGCCTAAGTCAAAGCGATGACTTAGGCAGATAGTGATTTTGGACTCTAAAATGCATTCTGATAGGCTGTGGACATAGGCAATAAGGCAGGGTGATGCAGCAGTGGTAGGAGAGTAAAGTTAGGCAGATATCACAATTTGGCCAAAAAATGACTTAGGCAATTATGCTATTAGGCTAACGATGTGCTATGTGTGATTTCCATGTCAGGTTTTCATCCAGCGTCACACCTAAGAATCGAAATTCAGAAACCCTTTCAATAAAAACTCCATCAATGGACAATGAAATGTTTTCATCTTTTTTTCTATTAGCAAAAACCATAAACTTCGTTTTATTCAAATTTAGGGTTAACTTATTTTCATCAAACCATCTTTTAAGTTTCACCATTTCATGTCCAATAGACTTTGCTAAAATGTTTAAGTCATCTCCTGAACAAAATAAATTTGTGTCGTCTGCAAACAACACAAATTGCAATAATGTTGACGTTTCACATATGTCATTGATGTACAAAATAAAAAGTTTAGGCCCTAAAACCGAGCCCTGCGGGACACCACATTCTATGTTCATACACTCCGATGTACTACCAGCACATTCTACATATTGTTGTCTGTTATCTAAATAACTTTTTAACCAATCTAGAACTACTCCTCTCACTCCGTATCTATGTAATTTTGAAATTAATAGGTAATGGTCTAAGGTGTCAAATGCCTTTTTTAAGTCAATAAATACACCTATTGTGTATTTCTTTCTTTCTATAGCTGTTGTAATTTCTTCTGTTATTTTCATTAAAGCTAAAGCTGTAGAGCGATTTTTCCTAAATCCATACTGATTCTCACTCAATAACTCATTTTTTTCAATAAAATTATCACATTTTTGAACAAACAATTTCTCAAGGACCTTTGAAAATTGTGAAAGCAAGGACACTGGTCTGTAGTTGGTAAATTGGCTTTTGTCCCCTGTTTTGAAAAGTGGGATAACTTTAGCTATTTTCATGCTATCTGGAAAAATACCTGTCTGAAATGAAAGATTAAAGATGTATCTTAGCGGTTTAGTTATGCAGTCAATAGTTGTTTTCACTATTGTCATGTCGATCCCATCACTATCAGTCGAAGTCTTATTTTTGCATTTGTCTACAACGGATCTAATTTCAATTTCGTTTATCTCTCCCAGAAACATTGACTGCAACACTTTACTTCCCCCAATTCCGCCATCCTCTTTTTGCCCATTGTGTTGTTTTGGAATAGTCTTTGCAAGATTAGGTCCGACATTTACAAAAAAAGAGTTGAATTCATGTACCACTTCGTTCATGTTTTTTACAACCTTATTTTTGTCATCAATGAAGTGACTGGGCAGGCCAGTGGATACAGATTTATTTCCAATAACATTATTTAAGATTTTCCATGTGCCCTTGATATCATTTTTCTTTTCTTTTAACATATTATTATAATATTCTCTTTTTGCTTGTCTCATTATAACTGTCAACTTATTTTTATATGCCTTGTATTGCTTTTCAATTGCCTTTGTCCTAAATTTTATGAAGTCTTTATAAAGGTTATTTTTCTTCTTGCAAGCATTTTGTAAGCCCTTGGTTATCCAAGGCTTTTGATGATAAGTACCTTTATATGTACGGAGTACAGTGGGACAATGTTTGTCATACAGTGATATGTAGATTTTTAGGAAGGACTCATATGCAGCATTTACATCTTCTACATAAACCCCTCTCCACTCTTCCTTTAAGAGGTCACTCCTAAATGTGTCTTTTGCTTCAGCAGTCCTTACCCTGACATATCTACTGCGAGTCTCTTCCTTCTTTTTCTTTAATTGCCAATCATATGCTACAAATACAGGTAAATGGTCGCTTATGTCGTTTATTATTAGCCCACTCTTAGCACTGTTTTCCATGACATTTGTAAAGATATTGTCGATCAATGTTGCACAAGTTGATGTTATTCTACTGGGCTTAGTGATTAGGGGATAAAGCCCCCTGCTGTACAATGCATCCAGGAAATCAGAAGTTGTTTTGTGTTTAGATACATTTAGAAGGTCGATGTTAAAATCCCCACAAATAATACATGTTTTATTTTCATTTAGGCCATCCATTAATACTCCTAAATGTGAAGAATAATCTTCTGGGATTCAATGCAGAGCCGATGTTGAAGAAATGGAGACGTAGAACTTTCATCAAACACGGAGATTTATTGAAGTATTCGGCCGGAGAGGGCACATTCAGTTTCATACACTCAGTCTTCTACCGAACGGCACTCTAAAGGTTCACAGCATAATCACAGAATATATCGAACAAAGGCGGACCTCTTACGCGCCTTTTCTCTGCTAATTATAAACAGATGTACCAAAACTGCACGAGACTCAGAGGGACAGGAAGCCCCCCTTTCTCCACAAAGCCAGGCATCTGACCTCTGAGTTGACCCTAAGGATGGCATGATCATATTTCACAGATTGAGAACAACACTTTAATTAGAAACAGAAGTTCTGCAGATAAATTCCCAATTCCATACAAAATACACAGACAGGATTAAAATATTCTCTAACAGCCCCTCCTTTTTATCACTTTATTGATAACCAATTAACACTAATCTAAGAATATTTCAGTCAATACTCAAATCAATAAACGCCTTCAGAGTCTGAGATCACACACATTAATCACATCATAAAGTAAGCAGAATTGAAACATTTCAATTACCTTGATTGAACGCAGTCAATCATAATAAAAATCCTCTCTCCTCCGTGTCTGATATCATTTGTCAAAAGCACAATAATAAACACACATGTAATACAAAATATAATGGCAAAATATATGTTTCAAAAATAAGATCTTTTATCATTTAACACTCAGTTAATCTCATTCTTCAAACACAAATGCAAAGTCAGCTTACATCTCAAAGATTTACTTCAAGGCAATTACTTAAGCACAATTAGAATTTAGGATTATAAGAAATCCAAATGAGGTATAAAAACTGAATCATGAGAGATCCAGGATAAAATTCTCAGTGATGAATCTGTAATCTGTAAAGTTCAATGTCCTCAATCTTAACATTATTTTACGTTTACTTTAACACGCTTCATTCAAGAGTAAGGCACTTTTAGTAGTTACATATATTTCATTCAAATACATTTGTTCAATATCTGAAAAGGAAGAATCAGATATTTATTGTATAACAACCTGAAAAGGGAAAATCAAAACATCTGTTCTTTATTCTGAAAGTCAACTGTAATCAATTTATTAATCACTGAAACGGCGGTACCCATGGGCCAGAAACTGCGATGGAGACCCATGGATCTCGCAATTCCTTGTTGTACATCAATATTATTTCATCTGCAGTTGAATACCCCACAACCCTCTGTGGGGCCTGGAGAGCAGTTTTGGCGCACCTGCGTATGGCCAATTTAACTACAGTTATCAAACAGGTAATTAGGATTAGCACACCCAAGATAAACACTGCAACAGTAACAACAAATTTAACCAACCCCGCTCCCCAGGATCCAATAGTTCCACTTAAATCTCCAAATGTAAACCCATGTGTTTCATGCAATTGTTTTATTCCCCGAGCAGTATCATGTGCCATATCCAGAACTTCAGGTGTAGCATCAGAGATGAAAGAACAACACTCAGACCCAATCACCTTACATGTGCCTCCCTGAGCAGCGAGGAGGAGATCCAACGCCATTCGATTCTGTAGTGCTACTGTCCTCACTTCCTGCAATTCTTTGTGTTCAGCCAACATCGCTGTGTTAGATACATTTAGATGTTTTTCGACCACTTCTGACAGGGCCACAATCTCCTGTTGAGTAACATAAATACCGTACCAAGGCAAAAATAGGCTCGCTATCTGTTGTCCTTGTGTAATTGATCTGCTATTCCGATGTAAAGAGGGAAGTATCGCTGCAATCTCACTAGCCTCTACTTTACGGATTAAAGGGATTAGATAGGCTAGATAACAGGTGCCATAGAAAATGTCAAAGGGTACACAGCCATAAGCGCGGTCTCCACAAACTAAGTAAACTCTCTGTGGGAGGGGAATTCTGGCTAATTTTACCCTCACTATGGCATTGCAGTCGCTGTGTCCCACATCTGGAGAAGTATGAGATCCTGCTTCATTCTGGAAACAGATAGACACATTCTTCCATTCATGTACAGTAATTGGTGGTACATAAACTGAGCAATCTCGTGTTAGGGTCTTGCCTAAGGGGATTGGTTGTGTACAGTCATGTATTTTAACTTTAATGGAGTCCACTGTTCTGGACCCAAACCAGGGCACAACTGTTACCACAGCTTCAACCAACAAAGATGGCGTGTGTGATTGCATTGTGCAATTTAGATTTGTAAGGTTAACTGAACAATTAGTCTGGGCTAGAGCTAACTGGAATCTGTATTCAAAAGCTAAGTTAACATATTTCTTCACGTATATTAGTTTTAAAAACATCAATCGTTTGAAGCCGTCAGGCAGGTAATTTTCATTTACTGTATCAACAATGAGGGAGACTAAACCCTTGTACTGTACATGTTGCTCTGAGTCTAAGGGGTAGGACGGAGTGAAGCAATCCTCAGCTTCATCGCTAATTCTGGATGCAATGTCATTCCAGCTTATTAAATCATAATCAGCTTTCGTGAACGGAATTGGGCTAAACATTGGAGAATGCATGGATTCTGGCATGTTTTGGCACAGCCAACAGTTGCTAACATTACGTTCATGTGCGTAGTCTATCATTAAACTTATTGCAGAATTAGTTTTAGCTCGTTTAAGTGGAGTGATTAAGGCCTTTTTTGAAGAATCTACATCACCTCCTGTTTGTTGAAGTGGAGTGGATAGAAAATCTGTTTTGCTATCTGGTCCAGTATATGTGCATTTAGTGACAGGTGAATTGGGGACTTTATAATCTGGTTTCCTCGATGTGCATTGTACCTCATTCATTATCAGTTTTCTTAATTGTTCCATGGTAGTACACCATAATTCTGAGGGCATGTTAAAGGGCATGGTGTTGAGTGCTATTCTTACCACCTCCTTTGTTCTCCCGAACCACTGGTACTGGTTTTGCGGATACATTCCCCATGTCAAGTAATCATCACCCTTGATTGAAGACACAGCAAACACAATAATACAGTTAGATGGGTTACATATTGAAGTTGAACAGTTAAAAGAAATAGTCTCTATTTCATGAGTGATGTCGACGATCCTCTTCACTCTTCCTCCTTCTCTCTCTCTCTGTCTCTCTCGCACCATACTGAATGTCTGTGTGGTGTTTAGATACAACCTGTCCTTGTCGCTAGGCACTGATTTGCCCGTTGGTGTTGTTTTGCCCTCAGGGTCTGGACCCTGAGTAGTCAAGTCGTCTGCGCTCTTGGATAAGAGCACCTTATCTTCTCTCTCAGAGGCGCGAGAGCCCTCGCCACCTGTCGTTGAGATTTCCACAGCTTCATCTAGTAGGGCGTTCTTGGCCAGGTACAGCAAACCCAGGATGACGATGATGATGACTGCCTTCATACGCCAGCATCCGGTAGAGGGGAGAGACGACATCTGGAAGCGTGGATCCACTCTGCTCTGCCTTGGACTCTTAGGGCGGTTCTGGTCACGATCAACACCTGGAACGGACCTTTCCACCTGTGTGACAGGGAATCTTTTTCAAGAGATTTGATTAGTACATTATCACCAATCTTAAAAGGGTGGGTGGGCTCTTCCCCCGGCTGAGGGAGCCTATCAGCCACCTGCCTGTGAAACTTTCTCAACATGTCAGTTAGATATTTTACATAGTTAGTCATGTAATCCTCTGTCCACAGAAGGGTGAGTGTGTGGGGTGATGCTGGGGGGCTAGACCCTGTGAACATTACTCTTCCCATCAATACTTCGTGTGGGCTGAGCCCTGTCGTTGCATTTGGTGCGCTTCTGATGGAGCACAGAACTAGCGGCAGCGCGTCTACCCATTTTAGTCCTGTGGTCAACATTGTTTTAGTGAGTTTCTCTTTTATAGTCAAGTTCATTCTCTCAACCTGGCCTGAGCTCTGCGGGTGATAGGGAACATGCAATTGCCATTTAAACCCTAACACTGTAGCTAGACTCTGGGTTATCTTAGAAATGAATGCTGGACCTCTGTCACTGTTAATCCCTGCTGGAACACCAAATCTAGGGATAACATCTTTGAGAAGACACTTTACAACTGTTCTAGCGTCTTCTTTTCTGGTAGGGTAGGCCTCTACCCATTTGGAGAACTGGCACACTATTACCAAAAGATATTTGAATCCTTGGCATGGTGGCATATGCGAAAAGTCAATTTGCATATTTACAAAGGGCCCTGAAGGGGGCGGTAGATGTTCATGCTGAACCAGACCACTTCTTCTTCTTGTTTGCTGGCATATCATGCATCTATCTACTAGGGTCTGTGTGGTTAGTGTGATGCCTGGGGCAAACCATTGTGACTTTATAATCCCATTCATCCCTCCTTTTCCTACATGTGATTTGCCATGTGCAACATGTGCCAGAACATGGAGGAAGGAACGGGGACAGACCATCCGGCCATCTGGGTGGAGCCACAAGCTGGACTCAGCGTCAAGTGTACAACCTCGTCTTAGCCATAAATCTTTCTCCCTAACATCAGCGCGGGCTTGCATTACCGCGACATCATTAAAGGAAGGCAAAGAAATCGGTTCTGTGGGTTGTGTCAGGGGGCATTGGAGCACCATAGAAGAACATGAAACTGCTGCTTGTTTAGCCGCGGTGTCGGCTAACGCATTTCCACGCGAAATAGGGTCATCAGAATTTGTGTGAGCAGCACATTTCACTACTGCTAGCTGTGCAGGGAGCAGGATAGCGTCTAACAACTGAGCTACCAACGCATGATGTTGAATAGGCTTACCAGCCGATGTTAAGAAACCGCGCATCTTCCACAAGACACCAAAATCATGGCACACACCAAATGCATACCTGGAGTCTGTGAAAATGGTTGCAACTTTTCCTTTAGCCAAAATACACGCCCTCAGCAGAGCATGCAACTCTGCAGCCTGAGCCGACGTGCCATTTGGCAAGGCCTGGCTTTCCAAAACCTCCCAGTCGTTCACAACAGCATAGCCTGCTAAGTGTACTGTGTCAGACGGCCTGCTCGCAGATCCGTCTGTGTAGAGAATCATATCTGAATTAGGGATAGGAGTTTGCAACATATCAGCTCTGGGGGAAGAAGACATGTCAATCGTTGTGACGCAGTCATGTGTTATTTCAAAATCTGGAATTGGCACCAGTGTAGCTGGGTTTAGGGGGGGGGAACGTTTAAGAGTGATGTGTGGGCTTGAAAGAATTACTGCCTCATAACCAGATCGCCTAGCTGCTGTCATATGCTGAGTAGCAGAGGTGTTCAGAATATGCAAAACTGCATGTGGGACATGTACTACACAGTCACTGGCCAGTACAATAGAAGAGGATTGTTTAATAACAATTGCAACTGCGGCTACTGCTCGCAGGCATGAAGGCATACCAAGTACCACAGGGGAAAGTCGAGACGAATAGTATGCAACAGGCCGGAAATTGGATCCATGCTTTTGTACCAAGATGCCAGTTGCAAAGCCCAACTTCTCATGGACGTGTAGATGAAAAGTTTGATGGTAGTCAGGAAGACCCAGGGCCGGAGCCGACGTGAGGGCTCGCTTTAAGTCTTGAAAAGCTGTGTGCATGTCCTCAGACCAGTGAACAATGTTAGGTGCGGCCTGCAGAGTGGCAGCACGCAGGACGGAATCCATCGCAGCATACTCATATATCCAATGTCTGCAGTAGTTTGCCATGCCCAAGAAGGAAAGCATTTCCTTTTTAGTTCTTGGTGGAGGAACTTTGTTCAACAGGCAGATTCTCGCAGGTGAGAGGAGGCGGTGTCCATCTCTCAGAATGTGACCCAAATACGTGACCTCAGTCTGGCAGTATTGCAACTTGGCCAGGGATGCTCTGTGTCCGCATTCAGAAAGTCTTTTCATGAGCAAAATGGAATCGATGCGACAGGCGTCTCTGTTAGGTGATGCAATCAACAGGTCATCAGCATACTGAAGGAGGGTGCTTCCTCCTGTCAGAATCAGAGTGTCCAGATCTCTTTTAACAGCTGCTGCGTACACAGTAGGCGACTCAACATAGCCCTGTGGGAGGCGCGTGTATGTGATTTGTTTACCTTTAAAAGTAAATGCAAACAGATACTGGCTTTCTGGATGCAAAGGAATAGAGAAAAATGCTGAACATAAGTCAATGACTGTGTAATACTTAGAGTCTGGGGGCAGAGAAGCAAGTATTGAATTAGTGTCAGGCACTATGGGAGCTGTTGGGATGACAATAGCATTAATAGCTTGCAAATCTTGGACGAAACGCCACTCATTAGGGCGATTGTGCTTAGGTATGGGTAGGATGGGGGTGTTGCAGGGACTTTCTGTGAATCTTAATACCCCTTGATCAAGCAGTGATTGGATGACTCCTTCAATTCCCAAAATGGCTCTATGGGGTAAATTGTACTGTCTGATAGCAGGCAATCTGGCATTGCTTTTAAGAGTCACTCTGTGGGGGGGAGCTGAACTGACAAAGCCCACATGATTCTTATGTTTTGCCCACAAACTGGGTGGCACATCAGCAAAGTCCGAAGGGGGGCCAAATTCTGTGGGTGGGGGTGGCTGTAAATGAAGGAACGTGCTTTGGGGGAGGGAAATGTCTTCAGTGAGACGCAGCATGTAAAAGTCTCCTCCAAAGTTGTTTACATTAGGTGTGTGTGTGTGGGAGTCAGAGACCATTGCTGCTTCCAACTGAGCATAGCAGTGGACTGCCATTGCCCCCACCTCCTTGGGATCACTTCCTGGAGTGACAGCTAGTATAACATGAGGGATGGTGTTTTTATCTAGAAGGGCCTGCTGTGGGGGTGTGAGCTTAAGGGGCAACACACATCCTTGTGGTCCCAAAAACAGAAATTGCTCGCATTCCAACTGATCTGAGCTGTTGCAAAAACCACTTACTGATAGCGCATAATTCTCTGATGGGTTAAAAGCAGCTGTGCAATGACATTTCAACACAGGCCGCATAAGAGACATTAAGGAGGCGCACACAGGAGAAGTACCAGCAATTTTCTGAATCCCTGTTGTGGAGAAAACAGAAATCATATTGAAATCTGGAAATGACCAACAATAAAGGTTGTCCTTAGATGATTGAATGAATTGGACAGCCTGGTAAACTTTGCTGTCAGGAATAGTTAAAAACAAACCATCCGGAGTACAATGTATTGTTGCCTGTAATTTACAAAGTAAATCTCTGCCCATCAAATTAATCGGACTTCCATCTGAAATAATGAAAGAATGTTGCACATTTGACCCATCGATTGAAACATTAGTATTCTCTGAAATGGGTTCGGACATAAGAACGCCAGAAACACCCATTGTTGTAACAAAATCATTTGTTGCTTCACACACTTTCTCCCTAGTGCGTACTGCTGACAATGTGGCGCCGCTGTCAATCAAAATATCTACAGCTGTTCCACTAAAATCAACGGGCATAATCGGATCTTCACGCGGGTTATTAGAAAGGCGAATTGTTGCTGCTTGAATGGGGAAATGTTGTGAATCTGACCGTATTTCTTCTCTATGGCAGCCCTATCTCCTATTAAACCCACTTTGCAGACTGTTTTGCTCATGTGGAGCCTGTCTGTCATAGTGTTGTGGGGACATTATTGCAGGTTGCCTGGGTGGCTGTGGGAGAGCAGGCAAAGATTGTGCATTTTGTTGTGCACCCCATCTCTTTTCACACTGACCAGCCCAGTGATCCATGGACCCACAAACGTGACACGGCTTTTTGGGATTTTTGTTCTGCTGTTGTCTATTCTTATCATGATAACCCTGTGATTTTCCATGATTTTGATACTGCTGTGTGCGGTTCTGTCCCTGAACCTGTTGGAAATTATCTGCGCCCTGATAAGCCTGTGTATTTTGAGGCAATTGTTGCATCATTTGAGTATTTCTAGGATGCAAAAATATCTGGCTCCTATGCAAGGCACGCATTGTGGCTATTGTGGCTTGCCAGGTCTTAATTTGCCATTCAGGTGTAGCTATCATGTAGGCACGAGCTGCCTCTGGAGTTAGGCTCTGCACTAAACTCTGAATCGCGAACAAATCATTTCCTTCCCTTTTAATGCCTGCATTATTATCCCATACGGTCATGAAACGCTGGATAAATTCTGGGACAGTTTCTGTTGGGTTCTGTACGCAAGCCAACACTTGGGAAAAATCTGTGTGAGTTTTAGCGCATGCTCTAACAGCCAAAGCAGCGACATTCTGAATCCACATATCGCGCGTCTGTGTCAAAGGCCAATCGCCTGCAGGCGTGCATGCAGGGAATTTAAACTCATCTTTGCATGTGGACCAATCTGCCTTGTACGTTAGGATTATCAGCTGTTTCACATCATGAACCAAACAGTTATAAACTGAGCAGACATTAGTCAACCATGACAGATACTCATCTGGACTTTTAGTGGGATTTGGAGCGTGATTAGTGACATCCATGACCTCCGCGGGTGTCCAAGGTTTATAAACTGGAACCTCTCCTATCAGAATTTTCGGGGCGGTTACAGTGTCGGCAGAATTATTATTTGGAGATGTTTGCGTTTGCATGATCCTTTTACGCTGGACAGCCCTCGGAAAACTGCTGCCGTACGGCGTGGCTTTATAGTCGTATAGACGGAGCGGCGGAGTGAAAGGAGGGGGGCTCCGTGGCTGGCTGCTGTCTGAAAAATCCCCCTCCGTCTCCTCTGCCCTGTTGTCTTCTTGTGTCATATCTAGTCCGTTATAATGTCCTGGCTGGTATCTCAATCTATTTTTATTTATGATAGCTGCCGCTGACATTAACAGATCATCATCGGAGTTTCTTGCAGCAGTATTTGAGAGATCTGTTGCGGGAATCAGTTGTGTACAGAGAGAGACAGCCTGCTGCTCTTCCAGCAGCCCTGCGTCTGTTAAAATGCAAATGAGCTGATCTGGGCTGGGAGACTTTCCTTGTCTTTTCAGCCAATCAAAAATGACAGATTTAGCTATTGCTCCTGCGTCTTCTCCGTGTCTTTCCCTAATTCTTGACATGTTTTCTGATTTAACATCGAACGCAGCCTCTAGACTGAGCAAATGACAAGTCGCCGCACATTTGGAAATTCTTTCAATTAAAGCTTTGAGCTCTGTGGAGGCTATTTCTTTACCAACTGATTTTTCATTCTTTCGTTCATCATATCCTCTTTTCTCTGCAATAGACATCCAAGCTTTGAGACAACCCGACATGTATCCTATATCCCAGGAAGGGTTCGGATCATTTTTCACAATTTGAAATGCTTGCCATAAAACTGCCATGTCAAAGCTCCCTGTCAACGGCCAGTCAAATTGAATCTTTCCTTTCTGATTATTTTGTTGTGAGTGCTCACAAAGTAAAGAAGTAAACGGCATAACTTTAGACCAATCCAAGCTTCTTCCTATAATCCCAGACGGCATATTGGGTGAAAACATATGAAGATAGTGGGTCTCTGTAACTGGATTTTTAGAAAAAGTTTTATTGCGTTCATTAGTTTTCCTCTTACCAACTGACTCCTTTGTGGACTGAGAATTACCCATGTTTAACGGTTAGTACAATCAACAAACACTGCAGATTAGACAAACAAACATAAAACCACAGCAAACCTCCGTGTGACAGAAAGTTTAATTTAATCCGAATAAAGAGAACTTCAGCGGGGGTTGGGAAATATAATTAATATGAGTGCCTTCTTACTCATATTAGCTTAGACTGGATCTGTTGAAGAGCAATAACGAATTTATCCTCAAATCAACAACCACTATGCTAATTTAGTGGTGGATTCCCTCTGTCCAGAGAATAAAACCATCAGTTTATCCTCCGTATTTATCAACCCATACTTTTCTTACAACAATGAAAAAAATGATCGTTTAATGACACATTCTCGCATTCCGCCCATATATGACAATCTTAGTTTAGTTCCTAAAAACGACTATGGTGCGAGGAAAAGAATATTATACCACTAAACTGAATTTCTTTCTGCTCTACTGCGCTCCGCAGGGGGGGGGAGGGACACATGCAGGCCCGTTCTCCTTCTCTGCAGCAGCACAGGGTCCGCTTTAAAACAGCTGCTTTATTTTATTTTGACCGCTGAAGTCTCCAGAATTCGGCGATTTGTTTCAATACAAATCCATAACATTGCTCTATTGCAGAAATCCACTTTACTGATTCTCTATTTTAAGGTCTCTCCGAAATTTAAATAGAGACACCGAGAAAAAAATGTGCAGCCTTTCAGCTTCACAGGTAATTTAGATATCGTCAATCACAGATCCTGGTAAGGCAATATTCAAATAGATTTGAAATTACACTTACCAGTATTCTGAAGATATATTTGATATTCTGTCGTGACGCCAATCTGTGAAGAATAATCTTCTGGGATTCAATGCAGAGCCGATGTTGAAGAAATGGAGACGTAGAACTTTCATCAAACACGGAGATTTATTGAAGTATTCGGCCGGAGAGGGCACATTCAGTTTCATACACTCAGTCTTCTACCGAACGGCACTCTAAAGGTTCACAGCATAATCACAGAATATATCGAACAAAGGCGGACCTCTTACGCGCCTTTTCTCTGCTAATTATAAACAGATGTACCAAAACTGCACGAGACTCAGAGGGACAGGAAGCCCCCCTTTCTCCACAAAGCCAGGCATCTGACCTCTGAGTTGACCCTAAGGATGGCATGATCATATTTCACAGATTGAGAACAACACTTTAATTAGAAACAGAAGTTCTGCAGATAAATTCCCAATTCCATACAAAATACACAGACAGGATTAAAATATTCTCTAACACTAAACTATCTTTAAAAAGCTCTACATTTGATCCTGGTGCTCTATATGCACAAGTCACAAAAACATTTCTCTTCCTTTCCATTTCAATTTCTATAGTTATGCATTCCATTAAATCATCAGTCACAATTGACATTTTTTCAACCAGTGTGCATTTTAGGACGCTGTCCACATAAAGAGCCACACCCCCTCCTCTCTTATTGGTTCTGTTGATATGGTGTAGCACGTAACCCTCGATTTGGAAATCAGTGACTTCGTCTTTATTTAACCAAGTCTCCGATATGGCAATTACTTTGAATTTACTTTTAAATGTATGTAGGTATTCAGTGATCTTATTAAAGTTTGCATACAGACTCCTGCAGTTGAAATGTATTAAAGAAAATGTATTTTGAAGTCCAACATTGTCATTAAATTGATCATCGGTGTAATATTTACACGAGTCACTTATATGATTAAACACATGATTCTCTGAATCGACATCATAATCAAAATTGTACATGTTATACTCTGTGTTGTCAAATCTGGAAAAGATTCCGAGTGGCTCAGTCATTTATGTGTTATTGTTTTCCATGTACGTCTGCAAGGAGTTAACTCCCTCCACACATACCTGTTCATTCCTTTGCTCTTTCATGCCGATCAAGCGAGGCAATTAATGTCTTTACGTCCGACATCAGCTCACATCCTGGGGTTCTCCGGTTCCTGGAGCGGTGTGTCTGCCATCCTGAAGCCTGAAGAGTAGACTCCAAGTCCGGTTCTCCTGCTGGACTCTCCATGTTGACACCATACTCCAGTAGACCCTGTGCCGCATCTTGTGGGTTGTTAAACACCCTGACTTTTCCGTTTTTCTCGAATAATTTCAGTTTAGCAGGGAACAGAATGCGGGATTTGATGTTTCTTTCCTGGAGCTGCTTCCTTACTTGTCTGTATTTTGCGCGCTCCTTGAACACTTGGGTGGTGAAGTCCTCATCAAAGAAAATCCTGCAATCTTTCACCCTGATGTCCTTCTTTGCCCAGGCGGCTTGTAGCACCCTTTGCCTCACGTTGTAGTTTTGGAAGCCAACTATTATTGATCGGGGACGGTCGCTGTGCCCAGTTAGATGCCCCGTTGCCCGGTGCGCTCTCTCAATGGGAATTTCGCCGCTCACATCCAGTTTCTCGCGTATTAATTTTTCCACAAAGTTCATCATGCTATTTCCCTCACATTTTTCGGGCACTGAATAAATCCTCAGGTTGTTCCGTCGTTCCCGGCCTTCAAGTTCCTCACATTTATTTTCCAGTTGCTTTTGCATGTGCAAACTGTGAAGGAGTATTTTTGTCATACCGATTTCACGGTCTTCATTTTCTGCGATTCTTAATTCTGCTGCATCCGCTCTTATTTTCAGATCTCCGAAGCCTTCTCTCAAGTCGTTTATTTCCTCCTTCAATACTCCAAAATTCCCAGCAGTTTCCATGCGGAATTCTCTGATTTCTTTTAATATTTCAGAGAGGCCTTCCCCTCCCTTCTCAGTTATATTGGCCTCAGGCGGATTCATTGTGCCGGCCTGTTTCTGTTTTTCTTTCTGGCTGTAACGTGTTGACATTTCCCTTTCCTTTTTCTTTACCTTCACCTTCTGTAAGAAAAAAGTATTTGTGTGGTCAACCCGCCCTTTTGTTACACTCTCAGTTCCCGGATTAACTCAATTGTTTGCAGCGTGTTTTCACCTCCGCACCAGCTATTTCTAGCTAGTATAAAATAGTCTGCAGGAGTGTGCGCAGTTCAATATAATCACAACGCTTATATACAAAAAAAAGGAGGGAAGTTAAGAAATCTGTCTTCACACGGTCTCATTGTTATTAGACCCCTGTCCTTGAGCTGTAGATAGTGTCTCAGAACCAGGGAAGTTCTCGTGTGACTTTGTGTGAGTCTCACCCTGGTCTAACAATCAGCTATGTGGCCTTGAAGCGCTTGGGAATAAAAACCCACATTAGAGTATGAGAATAAAACGGCACATATAGGTGTTTTAGACAATGTTATGAGAAGCATTTGGTTTAAGCATATACGCAAGATAAAAATGTCCACTACAATCTCCCTTTTTGATCATACTTGATCAATGAAAAATAACAAATGACAGGATAGACTGATATAACACATCAATGAATACACTCCATCGCTGGCTGTTTTTGTGGAGGACAGACTCCAATATGTTAAAACGGGGTACAAAAATACTGGACTCAATTGCGACGGCTCAGATTTTAATGAAAAAATAAAACAAAGTTTTAACAAAAAATCACTCAAGCGAGGACAAAACAAAACTTCTCGATTTCAAACAAACAAAAACTCTTCTCTCTGGTTTTAACGCTGGGTCTCTGGACATGGAACCACACTGAAACAAGACGAACTGGCACAAGACAAAAGGAGACAAGGACTATTTATACATGAGGGAATAGGGACCAGGTGGAAACAATCAGGGGCGGGGCAGACGCTGACGATGACGGAAAAACACCCAAAGTGAGGAATTAACAGGGCCTGAAAGGAAAGACAAGAGGTAAGTACAAAATAAAACAGGAAATGGGAAAACGAGACATGACATGAAATAGACAGACAAGACATGAAGTGACAGACATAAAACAAACACGACTAACACAATTGACGAGACACCACAGTACCCCCCCCCTCTAGGGACTGCTCCGGAAGTCCCAGACCCTCCTGGATGATCCTGATAAAAGTCGGTGATCAAACTCCGATCTACAATGAAGCTTGCAGGGACCCATTGTCTTTCTTCGGGACCGTAACCAACCCAGTCCACGAGGAATTGTTTCTCTCGACCACGGTTACGGACTCCAAGCAGTTTCTTAACAGTGTAGACAGGACCACCATCAACCATCCGGCGAGGCGGTGGGGGCTTAGAGGCGGGCACCAGAGGACTCTCTCTTACAGGCTTGACCTTCCCCACATGAAACGTCGGATGGACTTTGAGCGCCCTGGGTAGACGTAAGCGCACAGACACTGGGTTAATCACCTTAGACACCTGGAAAGGACCCACGAACCTTGGGGCTAGCTTTCTGGACATGACATGAAGGGGTAAGTCTTTGGTAGCCAGCCAAACTCTTTGTCCAGGCCTATAGGATGGAGCAGGTCTGCGATGCCGATCCACCACCTTCTTCATCTGGCTGGCACTGCGCAGGAGAGCACGACGAGCACCTGCCCAGATCCGGCGGCACCGACGGACCATGGCATGTGCCGACGGGACCGTGACCTCACCTTCATTGGCAGGGAACAAGGGTGGCTGATAACCATAAACACACTGGAAAGGAGTAAGTCTAGTAGCTGCGGTGGGCAGTGTGTTGTGAGCATACTCGACCCACACCAGGTGCTTGCTCCACGATGCCTGGTTCTGGGAAACGAGACACCGCAAACAGGTCTCCAGCTCCTGGTTGATCCGCTCTGATTGGCCATTGGACTGCGGGTGGTAACCTGAACACAAGCTGACTGTGGCACCCAGGAGATGGCAGAACTCCTTCCAAAAACCTGAGATGAACTGGGGGCCTCGGTCCGATACGATATCCCTGGGAAAACCATGAATGCGGAAAACTTCACGTAACATGACCTCTGCCATTTCTTTGGCAGAGGGGAGCTTGGGTAATGCAATGAAATGTGCCATCTTACTGAATCTGTCCACCACCGTCAGGACGGTGGTGTTTCCCTCGGAAACGGGTAATCCAGTGACGAAGTCCATGGAGAGGTGTGACCATGGACGATGTGGAACAGGAAGAGGCTGCAGCAGACCCATCTGAGCTTGTTTGGAGGTCTTGTTTCTGGCACAAACGGTGCAGGCTGCCACATACTCTGCCACCTGTTTCTCCATAGCCGGCCACCAGAAACGTTGCTTTATCATAAAGATTGTGCGTTTAACCCCCGGATGACAGGTGAGCAAAGACGTGTGAGCCCAGTGAATTACCTGTGAGCGAACTGAAACATCTACAAACAACCTATTTTGCGGGCAACCACTAGGAGCCGGGCTCTCACCATGTGCTTGCTTCACCACAGATTCTATTTGCCATGAAACTGCCCCAACCACACAATGAAGTGGAAGGATGCTTTCAGGTTTTTTGGCAGCAGGTTCAGGCTCGTACATGCGTGACAAAGCATCTGGTTTCACATTTTGAGAGCCTGGTCTGTATGACAAGGTGAAGTTAAAGCGACTAAAAAACAATGACCATCTAGCCTGGCGTGGGTTTAGTCTTTTGGATTTTCTAATGAATTCCAGGTTCTTGTGATCAGTCCATACTATAAATGGTTGTTCCGCCCCCTCTAACCAATGACGCCAGTCTTCTAAGGCTATCTTTACTGCTAAAAGTTCCTTGTTCCCCACATCGTAATTCCTCTCTGCGTCTGTCAACTTCCGTGACAAGAAAGCACAAGGATGGAGCTTGTTGTCCTGAGCAGACCTTTGGGAGAGCACCGCTCCGACGCCTTCGTTCGAGGCATCCACCTCCACAATGAATTGTCTCTGCGGGTCAGGCACTGTGAGGATTGGAGCGGTTGTGAACAACGTCTTAAGTCTTTGAAAGGCTTTCTCCGCCTCAGTGTTCCACTTAAAAACAACATGAGAAGAGGTTAGTGCATGTAATGGCGCCGCAATAGTGCTAAAGTTTCTTATGAACCTTCTGTAGAAATTGGCAAAGCCTAAGAATTGTTGGATCTGTTTCCTGTTTGTGGGAGTTGGCCAATCTTCCACAGCACTAATCTTTACTGGATCCATCTGAACATGGTTAGCGGTGACAATATAACCCAGGAAGGAGACCGTCTTGACATGAAACTCACATTTCTCAGCTTTGCAGTACAGTTGATTCTCCAACAGTTTCTGGAGTACTTGGCGGACATGTTGAATGTGAGTTTCCTCATCCGGTGAGAAAATTAAGATGTCGTCAAGGTAGACGAAGACAAACTTGTTGAGAAAGTTCCTCAACACATCATTGATCATACCCTGAAAAACACCTGGAGCATTGCATAAACCAAAAGGCATAACAAGATATTCGTAGTGGCCACTCGGAGTGTTGAACCCTGTTTTCCACTCATCCCCCTCCCGAATTCTGACGAGATGATAGGCGTTTCTGAGGTCCAGTTTGGTGAATACTTGGGCATCCTGCAACAGTTCAAGCAGGTTACTTTACAATCAGAGCCCCAGTTCATAATGTTTCCCGACCGCCAGTCAATATTCGGATTGTGCCTGAGGAGCCATGGAAGTCCCAAAACTATAGGGTGAAGTGCAGAGTCAAATAAGTGGAATCTTAATGTTTGAATGTCATCTATGGTTACTTGAACGGGTTCAGTTATATGGGTTACTCTGAATAACAGCTTGCCATCTAAGGCACTGGCATCTACAGGAGAAGTCAAAGGAACAGTAGTAATGCCCAGTCTTTTAACAAGACCCCAGTCCATCAGACTTTAGTCCGCCCCTGAATCCACTAGTACCCCCTGAGTCATGGTGTGGTCACGTAACTGTAATTTTACCTTGGTCAATGAACGTGGAGGAAAGTCAGCTGCAGAAAATCGGCTCACCAGCGCACCGATGAGCCTGTCCTTTTACCGGGCAGGAAGATGCAGCATGGCCATGTTGTCCACAGTAGAAGCAGCATCCTTCACGGAAACGGCGCTGTCGCTCCTCTGCCGTGATCCTGGCTCCGCCCAGCTGCATTGGTTCCTCGGATGATGTTGTCAGAGGTGTATTGTTTATCCATGGGCGTTGTGGGGCAGATGGGCGCACGCTGGTCCTTAACCTTTCACTGTTCCTTTCATTAAGTCTAATATCAATGCCGGTAGACATTGCAATGATAGAGTTAAGATATGTTGGTAGCTCCAGGGGTGCCAATTGATCCTTAATAGAATCCTTTAATCCATTCATAAAGGCATCAATAAGGGCTGGGGTGTTCCACCCGCTATCTGCTGCTAAAGTGCGAAATTGTATCACATAATCTGCCACTCTTCTGGGTCCCTGTTTAATCTGCATTAACACTCGGCTGGCCTCTCTGGCTGGTGAAGAGTGATCAAAAACATGCCTTAGAGTCTCTGAGAACATGTTCACTGACTGGCTCACTGGAGAATTAGAGGACCATTCGGCCGTAGCCCAGGCAGCAGCTCGCCCGGTTAAATGGGACAGCATAAAGGCTACTCTAGCTTGGTCTGAGATAAAGGCTGAGGGATTATGGGTGAAATGCAGTTCACACTGTACCAGAAAGGGGCGACATTCCCCAGAGTCCCCGGAAAACTTTTCTGGAGATGCAAGGCGAAGCGACGTTCCAGAAGAGGGAATGTGGTCTGCAGCAGCACCAGCGGATGCAACGGATGGGCTTGGCATAGTAGGAGACCGTGTAGATGATCCAGCCTCGAGCTGGGCAAGAGCTCTGTGCACTTGAACCGCCAGGTGATTAACTTGATTCGTTACAGCCTCCTGGAATTCTGCTTGGCGATCAGTGAGGTTACCAACTCCTCTGTTAATGGAGACCAGCTGTGCAGCATGGTGAGCAAGCTCTGCTCTCTGTTCTTCGACATCCACTTTAATTTTTTCTGAGTCGGCTGAGTCCATGTTGGCCAGTTCGTTCTGTTAAAACGGGGTACAAAAATACTGGACTCAATTGCAACGGCTCAGATTTTAATGAAAAAATAAAACAAAGTTTTAACAAAAAATCACTCAAGCGAGGACAAAACAAAACTTCTCGATTTTAAACAAACAAAAACTCTTCTCTCTGGTTTTAACGCTGGGTCTCTGGACATGGAAGCACACTGAAACAAGACGAACTGGCACAAGACAAAGGGAGACAAGGACTATTTATACATGAGGGAATAGGGACCAGGTGGAAACAATCAGGGGCGGGGCAGACGCTGACGATGACGGAAAAACACCCAAAGTGAGGAATTAACAGGGCCTGAAAGGAAAGACAAGAGGTAAGTACAAAATAAAACAGGAAATGGGAAAACGAGACATGACATGAAATAGACAGACAAGACATGAAGTGACAGACATAAAACAAACACGACTAACACAATTGACGAGACACCACACAATATAATGTAAGCATAAAAGGAGGATTCACATGGATTACATTGTAGTGTCGGAATCAGACTCTTCTGATTCTATCTGGTCTATCTCACTGTGGCGCAAAGGATTGTCGTGTAATGGAATAGCAATATACTGAACGAAAGCTGAGGATACCATGCTGGAAACGCACTTCTTCAGTATTGGCATAATCAAACAGGTACAACTGATTAATAGATCGAAAATGATCACCACGGGTGTAGCTATCCTAGCCAGCCATGCTTCCCACCCGCCTGATGTAAGCCAGGACCACCAGTCCCAGCCCCCTGTGTTGGATATGTCATCCGCTTTCATGTCGGCTAACAGGTTGTTAAGATGCAGCACGGTGGCCGTGATGTTCTTGGTGGCGTCGGGGATGTAAGTGCAACATGAGTCACCGATCACATGACACAGGCCACCCTTTGAGGCGAACAAAAGGTCAAGAGCAAATTGGTGCTGCATGAGCATGTTCCTAGAGGCTATTATGAATGGAGTCAATGCCTGGAAGCCTTGCGTCGTCTCGTAAGTGAGGTTCTCTAGCCGAACGTGTAAGGTATCTATGTTATGGGCATTGTTTACTGTACCCCACTATGGGAACAGGCCGCCAAAGAATTTAGCTCCAGCGGACGTCAGATCTCTTTTTACCTTGTGGTGGTCGGGGTGTTGGAACTCTGGGTAATGATGTGTCGTGTACATTAAGGACGTGAGGACAGTGACTGCTGGATTCAAATCCACTAGAGTACATGTACCTATCCAGAGGGGAGCCAGAACTTGATAGAGCTTGTCGCCGCACAACCAAACGTAATCTTGTGGCGCGCTGATCCCAGCATCACTGGGCCAGGCCAGTTGGAGGGACATATGGTTAACATCAGGGAATGCTACGTTAGAAAAGATTCTTCCAGAGACCCCGAATATGCGACAATACGAGATATTGTAAACACCGTGACTGCACGTGTTTCGTAGGATACGAGTACAACCAGTAGTAGTGCCTAGGAAAAAATAAGATGGTGTAAGAGACGTCTTGTGGTACACTCTCTGGATGCAGAGTGTGTGTTTCATCCCTCTCAAATGGCTGGGGTGCACATGGCTCACAGGTTGGTACTTTGCGTATGTGCTATCGAACGTAGATGCATGCAAAGGGGAGTTAGACCAATTAGTGCATGGTGGGGGAAGCGGCCTGGCATAACGCCACTCGGTTACGCGGTCTTCACCCTTGTTTGGCCTTGTCATAGCCATAAATGCGCAGAGGTGTTCAACCTGGGTCAGAGAGCGCGGACGAACTGGCACGGACATTGATGAGTTATGGGGGAAAAGGGTGCATGCATAACATGACCCATTTTGTCCTGCGGCCTGCAGGAATGATCTCAGAGTGTGCCACCAGACGTTACCAGTGATCCCATTACAAGTCTGAACCACATCAATGTTGCTATGGTCGTTATTGCCTATGTATAGGTTAAATGTAGATGTACCTATGGATGTCAACAGTTGCGTCAAAGGCTGCTTACCCTTTCTCTCTGGCAAGGGGGTTTGAGTTTTGGGCGCGATGTCTATGTAAAATGTAAAATGTTAAAAATGTTTTATGTTTGTTTTGTCGTCCCATAGGGTATAACCCCAATCGGTGTACGCGGTGGTCCATAAAACAAAAGCCCACCCCCCCGAGCAGTGAGTGGCGGTGTGACTGTCATCGTCGACTTAGCATATGTAGGCGTCTGCCCAGCCCAGTTTCTTAGGGTCGGAGCAATGCATGTAGTCGCACGGGTCTAACTGCACTGTGCTATCTTCCCCATCCCTTAGAGTAATGTTACCAATCCCTGTCTTGACCAGCCCCTCTGCCCATATGGTTCGCCCTGCTTTCCCCATGTACCTCTTAGATACCTCGATTTTGGCTGACATGCTGTGCGCTGACCATGGATACATAAAATATAGGACTAGTCCTAACACAACTATCATGGCAAGTATGCAGAGGAACCATTCTATGATTGTCCAGGCTCTCCAGTAGTATCCGCACTTTCCACATTGCTCACGGTTGCGTTGTCTTCTTTCCAGGCGAGCCCCCATCACGAGGCGGGAATGCTCCATGGGGTGTGTGTGTGTATTCCCTCGGTCGATTTTGTGACACGGACAGTCAGACTCCGCACAACGATAACACAAACGAGGAACCAGAGAGCATATGGAACCGCTCAGCTGGCACTCGCTCGTGACACCTTGTGTGTAGTGTGTGTTTTGTTTTGGTGTATGTAGTGCAAGTGTGGTGCTGGTGGTGACTAGGACACGTCACTTGTTGTCATCCCCCTTTCTACCGTTTCTCCTTTCCTGTGACTATGACCTTGCAGTGGCTGGCGTGGACCCACGTAGCTCTCTCAGCGACCTTGACCGCCGTCTGGGTGACGAGAAGCACCTGGTAGGGACCTTGCCAACGATTGGATTTCCAGCTCTTTCTACGGAAATCCTTGACCAGCACGAAGTCGCCGGGTTGGAGATGGTGAAGTGGACCAGTGGCAGGGGTAGGTAAGGCTGCGGCTAAATGACGTCGGATGTCTGCTAAAGTGGATGACAGGTTAACACAATATGACAACATAGCATCCTCACACAAAGTAGTGGAGGGAAGAGGACATCCTGGAGCCTTGAGTCCAATCTGTGGAGGAGCCCCAAAAAAGGATTTCAAATGGGCTGAGTTGACTCCTCCTTCTTTTCCGCATCCGCATGTACATCAACACAATGGGCAGAGCTTGTGTGCTCCGGGTTCTGTAACCTTTACTGGTCTACCAGAATTTTGCATAATGCAAATTAGGCATGCTTCACAGTGCTTTTGAGCTGTTACTGTGAACCCCCTTGTGAACCACTCCTGATTTATAGCCTCTAACATCCCCCTTTTGACACATGATCCAACCCATGTGTCAACTTAGCAAAATGAGGGAAGAAATGTCTTGGGAGACATGGATTGGAATTTGGACCAACCCAGATGCTGGAGGTTGGGTCAAACACAGCCCCAGCAGCCTTCCACTGAGCCTTCTCAACTGGTGTAGCTAGCTGCTGCATGGAAGTCAGTGATGACATTTTGTCAGTGAAGGAGGAGACAGGGATTTTAACAAATGAGTGTGCCATCAGATTTCAGAAATTGCCTACACTTCCAAATTGCCCCAAAATCGTGTACTACCCCAAAAGCATAGCGTGAGTCAGTGTAAATAGTCACGGTTTTGCCTTCTGCAATCGTGCAGGCTTCAGTTAGTGCGATGAGCTCTGCTGCTTGTGCTGAGAGGTGACATGGAAGCGGTCCAGAACGGAGTACAGCAGAATCTGAAACAACAGAAAAACCCACCCGATTAGTGCCCCCTTGGTCGCGAAAGGCAGACCCATCAACATACAAAATGAGGTCAGCGTTTGTCAGAGGAACGTCTTTTAAGTCCGGTCTAGGTGTGCACACAATGGAAAGTTCGGCAACACAGTCGTGTTCGTCACCGTCTTCAGGCAAAGGCATAAGAGACGCTGGATTCAGAGTGTTACATCGTTTGATATAAACATTAGGAGAGCCAGCTTCATATTAATGAAGGCTTCCTCGGCTTCCGGTGTCCATATAAGGTGATCTGTAGGTTTCAAACCATTGACGTGCGTGATAGTACGCAGTGGCAACTCGATTGGAGAATAGTTTGGAATGAATGACCTGCAGTATGAACAAAAACCCAAAAATTACATCATCTGTCGCTTAGTGACAGGTTTTGGCAGAGCAGCCAATGATGCAATACGCTTATCTGAAAGCGTTTTTCCCTCTCCTGAAATGACATGACCCAAAAATGTAACTGTTCTTTGTACATATTGGAGTTTTGACAAACTGGCCTTGTGGCCCTCGTCTGCGAGGTGCTTTAACAAAGCAATAGTATCAGCCTCACACTGGTCTGCTGTGGGTGCGCAAATCATGAGGTCATCAATATACTGGATGAGAACAGTGCCTTTAGAAACTTGAAGAGAGGCCAAACTTGTACACAATGCCTGATTATACACAGTAGGAGATTCACGGTAGCCTTGACACAAACGTGTGAATGTGTAAGGTTTACCACCATATTCAAATGCAACCCAGAATTGGCTGTCTTTGTGTACAGAGACACTGAAAAATGCATTTGAGAGGTCTATGACAGTAAAAAATGCTGCAGAGGCTGGAACTTGGGAAAGAATCAGATAAGGATTTGGGACGAGCGGCGCACGGGGGTGCACAGCTGCATTTACAGCTCGTAAATCCTGGACAAATCTCTACTCGTCAGGAGGTTTGTCTCTGATCTTTTTGACAGGAAACACTGGAGTGCGGACCGAGTTGCGAATCAACCCTACGTCATATTTATGGGCTGCCCACAGTGTTTGAGGCACTGTTTTTAGTGCGTCAGGGAGCTCAGAAATATGACTGAAAAATGAGAACTCCGGTATCTCATCAACGGGGTTAACATAGTCATCATTGCCTGTGATAGTCAGTGAGCGCAGTACATGAACTGAGCAGTCGATGTTGTACTTAAACACGTCATGTGATGAGGAATACTCAATCAGCGGGTTGTCTGTGCTAGTCCAATCAGTACTAGATTCCCAGTCTTTAACGATTGGACCCAAATCTCTCCATTTATCAGTGGGGCCACTGACTAGTGAAATGTGTGGGACCGCCCCTGGGATTTGATACAGCTTGTGTTGTGTGGGTGTGAGTGTAACAGAAATACCGCTGCACAGCGAATTCCAATACATAGTTTTAAGCATGAGCTCCTCATTCAAACATTCCAGCAGAAAACTCTCATCATAGTTTTTACACGTCAACCACATTAGCCATACAATGCAAATGAGAAGTTTCCATGAACACAGCAGGTGGGAAAACACGTTGATGAGTCAAACGCAACAACTCCCGAGAATCAGGATATGTCAACAGCCATTGGTACACATTCAGCAGTTCTTTATCATCAAATGTGGGGTTCTAAACCATCAATGTTGATGGCCATCTGACTTTTAGACCCTCATTTGTGGAAATGAGGTCTAAGCCGAAACGGAGAATCAGATCTCTGACCAGTACATTTATTGGGCAGACCGATGATAAAAGGAAACTGTGTTTGACTGATGTGGGAAATGGATGACAGTCATCACCGTTGTCCTTACACTGAAGTGGTATCGAAAACTTCTCCTTCACAGTTACCCCAGCTGCTCCTATTGAGTGAATAAATCTACCACTAAGTTTGCAATCTGGGAGATCTGACCTTTTTAACACAGAGTGTGTAGCTCCAGAATCAACCAAAAATGTAACATTTACCCCCATGATAGCTAAAGTTAGTGTTGGAAATTTCTTAAATGCTGTTTCAGTGTCATATTTCAAATATGTACCCTTTTCAATTACAGACATTTTCTCTAAATCTTCCAATTTCTCAATAGCCTGCATGATGTGTGTGTGTTTGTCACTTCCCTTGTTCGTTGCTGCTGGCAGTGGTTCCGTCTCCCCCGACCGAATTCCTTCCTCCCCCACTCCCTCCCTCAGCTGATGTCAGTTTGAAGAATTGCCTTTGTTATGTCGCGATTTCTTTAATTGAAAGTTATTTTCCTTCTTTTCGTGTGGGCATTCACCGAACTAGTGAGTCGTCTCCCCACAGTTAAAACAGTGATCCTCGCCGTTTCGGTTGGTCCTGCCTCCTCCTCTTCGTTTGCCTTTTCTCCTTCCTCCCCGACCTCGTCCTCCTCCGTTCCCATCACTTTGGGTCCAAGCGGTTGTAACAGCCTGGACCATGGTCAGCTGGGCCTTGTCTTTGCGGTCGCGGCGTCTCTTTTCCTCACTGGCTTTTTCTTCTGAGAGGCGTTTCTCGGCATGCACGGCATGTCGGCGAATTTCTTCCAGCCGGGCACCGTCCATTACACCAATCCAGGAGTTTCGCACCTCTGCAGAAATAGCCGAGGATAGGCCGTTGAGGAAAGCGTTGCTGAGGTGTGTCTCCCAGACTCCTAATACGGCTTGTTCCCCTCCCTCTTGTTTGATAATGCCGCTGTTCTCGATGAACACTTGTTCTAAGCGGTGGTAATAGTCATTTACTGTTTCCTCCGGGTTCTGCTTGCATGCATAGATCCTTGACATGTCGACTTTGGCGGGGAACTTTGTAGTTATTTCTTCCCCGAGGGCGGTCAAAGCATCGCGGTAGCCAACGTTCAGACCATTCTCCCACTCGGTGGCCCCCATGTGCTGTTGACCTCCCAGTAGATGGGTGAAATGGCTGACATGTGTCGGACCCATTCTCAGAGTCAACAATTTCTTTATCTCCGGCATGGTGGGGGAGAATTGTCTACAGAACATGCGGAGTGCTACAACGAATTTAGCACCTCCCAACTCGACATCTGGGAGGTGATCCTTTGATATTTCTTTCATCTCTGATATGGTCCATGGGCGGTAGACGAGTGATGTCCCGGCATGTCCAGCCACCTGGATCATGGGACATAGGGGTTCAGGTCCTTCGTCGTCTCGGTCGCTCTGGTCGTCCTCATGTCTGCGGAGGTGCTTTCTTTTATATTCCTCTGCTTTCCTCATTTCTGTCTCCTTTTTCTCTTCCTTGGCCCGGATCTTCTCCAGTCTTTCCTTTTCTTTTCCATCCTCTTTTCTCTTCCTCTCTTCGTCTCTGCTCACTCTCAGTTTGTCTTCCTCTGCAGCTGCTTTGGGGGGGGGGTCCAGTATGTTGACCTCTGGTCCAGCAGCAGCCACCCCACCAGCTTCCTCAGCCAGCAGTAGACCAGGGGGGAAGAGGGGAGGGAATGGAAACCCACAGTCAGAAGAGAGGGTCACCCACGCCTGTGCAAAGAGGATAGAGAGAAGTGGGTGGTTTATACGTGGGAGGAAGCAGAAAACACTTTTTTTATTGCTGCGGCCAATTGCCTTCTTTCACGGCACTCTGCCTCCTCTTCCCAGTATTTCAAACACTTTCTGTGAGTGTCTAGTTCTTCTAAGTCCTTTACTTTAATTGTACTCTTCTTTTTCATTCCCCCCTCACATTCTTGTAATTTATCTCTTAGGTTTTTGATTTTTTAATTTACTCAAAGAACCTCCCCTAGGAAATCCGAACATTTCCGTCCATATATTTAATTTAGACAGACTGTTTTCACCGTGTTTTGCTCGCATGACATCTACAATCGGACCCTCAGGAGGTGGTAGAAGCCTCCTACTCTGCTTTGTTCCCATAACAAAGTCTTTAAAGTGTTACTTAAAACACTCCGTGTTTATCAAAACACTCGTTGTCACCCGTCGATGATGTGATATTTGTTCTCGTACAAATCACACAAAAACGGATCGTAAACCCAGGCTACGACGGATATCTCATCCATATCCTACTTTCGAGCAGTCCCTCTCATAGATGTCATGGAGTTTAATTACATTTAACTTTAAACAATTTAGACACTGTACATCTCACCGAGTATTGAAAGCCTTTTGAGTTCGTTGGATCTCGTGAAGTCAATCGGTTCCACCCCCGGCGCTGGTCCTCTCGTCCCATACGGTTTCTGTCGAGGTAGAGGAGAATCCGAAGATCCTGGAGCGCGACCCCCAGCGTCCGTTGGTGTCCCCAATCGAACTTGCAGAGACCCTGCTCGCAGCGCCAATTGTTATGGAAATCCCAAGCTCAATACTGGAGAGTACAAGTCAGAGTGGTTAAACAAATAAATGGTGAAACGGACAGAGTTGTCTTTCTGGTTAATTTATTTGAAGCTTCAAATACATAACATATATACAGAGTCACAGGTCTCACAGAGTATAAAATAGTCTGCAGGAGTGTGCGCAGTTCAATATAATCACAACGCTTATATACAAAAAAAAGGAGGGAAGTTAAGAAATCTGTCTTCACACGGTCTCATTGTTATTAGACCCCTGTCCTTGAGCTGTAGATAGTGTCTCAGAACCAGGGAAGTTCTCGTGTGACTTTGTGTGAGTCTCACCCTGGTCTAACAATCAGCTATGTGGCCTTGAAGCGCTTGGGAATAAAAACCCACATTAGAGTATGAGAATAAAACAGCACATATAGGTGTTTTAGACAATGTTATGAGAAGCATTTGGTTTAAGCATATACGCAAGATAAAAATGTCCACTACAGTTGCCAAAAGTCCCAAGCTGCGCTTATATTCTTCAGTTGGGTCTCGTCGTTCTCTACAAGCTGGTCGTAAAGCTTGTCGATTTTAGCCTCAAAGAGTCTTGTGTCTCTGAGATTGTGCAGAATCGCCTCCGCAGCTCCAAAGACTCTCCTCTCCGACACATGAAGGTGGCCCCGGTGTTGTTGGCGTCTAAGTGGTTTTAAAACCAACCTCGGCCCCGCGTGTCGTTTGGTGAGCTTCTTAAATCATAACAGGAAGGAAATCAGAAAACACCAGGATACCAGTTAAACAATAATCTGTTTTAATTATAAAAGGAGTACTCCTGCTCTGGTTTCTCGTGCTGTTTTGATCTTCCGGTCTTCGCAGCAGGAGGAAAAAGAGGGCGAACCCAATACAGAACAAGCTTACATACTACAACAGAACGGGAGGAGCTGGGTCAGATGCTCCTCTTTTCAGGTTATCTCATTGGGAGATGCAAAAAGATGGCGTGTCGTAGCGAATCAGCGCGAGCCAGCCAGATAATAAACAAGTGTCTCTTAGTGTCACAAACGAGCTGAGGACCAAAATGCAAAACACGGGAAACCAGAGATAGTCGGTAACCAGCTTTATTGAAGGCAATAGGCTGGTAGGAGACAAAACGGCAGATAGTAGGCAAAGGGCTGGTTGGGGACAGGCGAGGGTTCCAGGAGAAAGCAGGACGGGAGTCACAGGTACAGAACGGGTCAGGGAGCAGGCGAGGCAGGCTGGTCAGGGACAGGCAGGGTCGAAACCGGGAGAGCAATCCGAAGGGTAATGCGGGAAAGACTGGCATGCTGCAAAGTACGATCTGGCACTGAGGTGAAAGTGAAGTGGGCCTAAATACTAATGGAGCTGATGGGTGTAACAGAGTGAGAGAGAGACAGGGTGTGACTACCAGGTGACTAAGAAATGTTAATGCAGAAAATAGGTGAGTGAGAAAGCAGACTGTGACACTTAGGTTGTAGCAAAACACATCTGTTGTCAGTTATCTCACATTCTTGCATAGACTTTCACACACACCCTTTCTGCAACATTCCAGAGACTTGAGTTGTGTCAAAGGAATATTCCCTTGCTCACAAAGATAATCATTTCATTTCTCATATTTCCAGCTTCTGGTTACACAGACTGCTATTATTAATACAAAGTAATTAAACACCCACATATACCATTCAAGATATGTAGACTTCCCTGACATGCCGGAGATCTTAAGAAGAACGTCTCCTCCCCCATCTAGCCTCCTGTCCTGCATAACTGCACCCCCTCCACAGAGTAATAAAACATGTTTAAGCTAACTACTCCACAATTTTGTAGCAATTTAGTACCCACACATGAAATAATACAGCAGAGAAGTCAATAGAATGCAACCACAGGCATTGTTCAGCACAATTAATACATACATTTTATTCAGACCTTAACTGTGTGACCCAATTCTCAAGGCCTCTGTTATGGGTCTGCCTGACATGCATCATTAACTACAAGAATGTAACTGCCTTCTATCTGGGGAAAATGTCCCTTTGAGTTCCCCTGTTATTTTGCAAAGACCATTGATGATTACCTCAGAAACTCATGGCCTCTAACTGCAACAAGGCTTTCTGAAAAACACTTAACAGGTAATCTTTTCACTCAAAACAGAACTCACAAGTTATACTTCACCTTACCTACTCACAAATAGCCAAAAAAAACACCCTTTTGATTATATGTAAAGGTGGAAGAAAAAGACTATTGCGCTAATCTACTTTTAAGAAAAAGGGAACATTGTTTCAGGAATATATAAAAAACCTCTCTATATTTAAGAGAAAAAATGTACTTTGTTCCTTCAAATATTAACACACAGGAAGGTATAAAACCACACATATATTAGTGATAACATGATGCAACACACCTCTTATATATCAGGTGTCATTAAAATGAATATACCAAAAATACGCTGTATCAACTTTTCTGCATAACTCCTTACTTCAATTATTCACAGTGTAGAGCGTCCTGAATGGCTGAAATGAAACTAACGGTCCACAGTCTCTTTACCACTTTATCATAGTTTTGATCCAGATAGTATTCTTCGGTCGGAATGAAACACTCGTGTTGCATTTGACTGGGATGGTCGACTTGACATCCATAACACTTTTCCTTTCTGTACAGATGAAGGACTCTATCCAACAGATGAACCACTACAGCTTTTACCGTATTCAGGAATGAAGATGTCACGTTCTGCAGCATCACCCTCTGGAGCACAGGGAAAGCATGTCGATTCAACGCCTGCTACCGAGGAGTGTGAAGAAGCTGTTGATTCCCCTGGAGACACGGGTGGAGTAGATGGAGGTAGATCCATATCCAGCCAGCCAGTAACATCAATGCCAGCAGCATCACAGTCGATCTTGGGTGTCCAGATTGTTGGAGAGGATGGGGGTCCTCCAGGCGTTTGTTCCAGGCTGCAACTCACGGGGAGAGACTTGTTTTTTCTCAGATCCATGGTTAGTGTTCAACGAATGTCTTTGAGCGGTCCTTACTTTTAAATGATCTGGTGAGGGGGGTGGGACTTGTTATGTTGAGTGGGAGGAGGAGTCATCTGCAAAAGTGAGAGTCTTTTTCACCAGTATAATGTCCATCGATGTCTGACTCTGTTTAAAAAGTTCTTTAAGCATTGTAGATTTCTCATCAATCATTTTCAGCCAAACAGTCAGAGGCACATGCAAGGATGTTTGAAAAACCCCGCATGTAGAGTTGAAATACTCCAAAACAAAATCATCAGAGGGGTCCTTCCCCAGCGTCACCAAACGGTTTGCGCGGTAATACCATCGCCCAGATGGTCCGCTTTTAGTTTCCAAGACGGTGATTGTCAGGACTCTTCTCACTTCTGGTGGCGGGGGAATATCTTCTTCCTCTTCCTCCACATTGAGGGGTAGCGGTGAAAACTCTACTTTGATCTCGCTTTTTGTTTGCGTTTCTTTGCTTTTTGTTGCACATATCTTGTACACCAATGGTTCCACGGTGGTTTCTTGATGCACTACTTCTTCCGATACAGTGGTTGCGTGGAGATCTCTGGAAGACACCAGAGTTAACACAGCCCAATCTGTTGAGGTCAACGTCGCTTTAACACTGTGGGGTCCATACGTTTCTCAATTTTTCAGATTGTAGAAATGCAGTTCATTCGCCATATAGTTGAACACGTATCCCCAAACATCTTCATTTTCCAGAATCCATTTCTCTGGAAGGTCCTCGACCGGAGGTGTCTGAACCCGGCACATACTGCATCCGTTTCTTGATTGGCGCTCCCGCCGGATGGCTGTAAGTTGTCACAGGCATCTTGCTGATTAAACCCATATCGATGCGTCTCTTGGCCATTTTTCTTTTTTTTGAAAGGTGACTTGATGAGTGGAATGGACTGGCTTTTTATTTAGTCTGCACGGATTTTCTTTTTTTTTTTTATCTAACTCCACCCTCACTGTCTTCTGACATCACAGTCAAAGGAAGGGGCTGAGGGGGCGGGGGGAGACAGGAAGGGGTGTGAGGGGGACGCATAATTGGGGGCGGGCCCACCTGTCAATTTGTATGCATACTAATGTGATTGAAACAGCATGTTTAATGTGTTGAATTTAGTGGGGGTATTTCACACCTACTTGTGAATACACATCACCCGTCCTATCGACGGATCTCACACCTACTTGGGATATCACACCTACTTGGGATATCACACCTCGAACAAAAGGGGAGGTGGGACTTAGCTCATTTGCATAATGGGGTGCGGGCCCATCTGTCACTTTGTATGCATACTAATGTGATGGATGCGGCATGAATATTACTACTAGGGCGGACTGGCCATCTGTGTGTTCTGGAGAATCACAGAACGGCCGGTCGTCAGCGGGCCGTTGACAGCCGGCTCGGGTACGCTGACGGCCGGCACCGCCTTTAATTTTTTTAAACGGCATCATGTAAGTTGTGCTGACAGGCGACAGAGGTCCACAGTTTCCCCCGCAGCGAGGCTCCCCCCGCCCTCCCGTAGACATTTCACAAGCTCAGTCACTTCATAACACCAAAGATGGATCGCGGTAAACGCTCTAAAGTGAGGCTCCACTACACTAAAAAAGAAAAGGACAAGGCACAGTGTAATGCCTGTTAATAGCTTGCCACAGGCATAGCTCAGTTAAAATAATGCACAGCTATTGTGCAATACATTTGTATTGCATGTATATTTTTTATTTGTAAAAATGTCAGTTAAATCTTAAAAGAATAAAGATATTTTTATTATCTAAACGTTTGACCTCTTTCTTTTACAATTTTCGAATCGAAACGGGGAATCGATAAGAACCGGAATCGATAAGCAGAACCGGAATCAATATTCATCCCTACTTCATCCGCAGCCCCCGGGCCCCCGGCGGGTGCAGCAACAGCCCCCGCGACACCAGGTTCCACGGCCGCGGACCCAGCTACCCCAGGCTCGGCTGCCCTGGCAGCCCCGGGCCCGGCTGCCCCAGCGGCGCTGGCCATCCCAGCGGCCTCGGGCTCAGCTGCCCCGGGCTCGGACGCCACGTTTGTGACCCGACTCCCCGCATTCAAAACACCTTACGTTCCCTGAGCTCGCATAAACCATATAAAAACCCTCTTCGTGCCTCACCCGGAAGGACACATCTAGTGTCTGAGTGGGACAATTCAGAAACATGAAAACCTGTCTCCGCAGAGATTGGACATGTTTTAGCTTTTCATCCTTACACCAAAGAGCAACAGTGCGGAGATTACTGGCAAACTTACCAAAACGCTTCAGCTCCCTTTCCAGCGCCTCATTTGGGATGAACGAAGGAATGCCAGACACAGTGGTCTGCGTGGACGGTGTCGCCAGCAGTGAAACTTAAATATATTCCTCGTTTAGCATTAATCCACTCTCAATAAATTCCGTCACATATTTCTGGTCTTTCAAAAAGACCACGACCGCTTTGTTCATGCAGGAAGCATAGGAGATGTTTACATGACCGACCTGATCCCCCACAGCCAGCAGCACCTGCTCCACTGTGCTTGCGGCCTGAGCCACCAAACGCAGTCCGTGTCTCAGGGACACCGGCGGCGCCCCGAAGGACGCCATCCCCGCCGCGAGGCACGGAAAAACACTAAAGAAAAAGTATTAACCGTAATTGCAAAGAGTACAAATATCCTAACGAAAGATCATACAGTTAAAGAAACGATTCAAACAGAAACAAACGAAATAAAAGTGAAAATCCCTCTTCCTTCTTCAAAAACACACCTCCACCACAGAAGAAGAAGATGATTAAAGTAAAGAAGAAAAATAGTGGAATGCTGTTGCACAGCACTAATAAGAAAGACAATTTCATTGAAGATCAAAAACGTTTATTGTGGTATATTTCACATCATATTATATGATTAGAAACAGCCAATCAACTCAAGTGCTTTATTCAGCTGCTTCTTTTCCCTGTAAAGCAAGAAACAAAATATAAATATACAGTACAGTGAATACACACAGTTCACACAGTGTACATCTGAATGTTTTCTCTGTCCTTTATTTCATAAAGATGTGGGCTATATTTGTTCTGTCAAGACTTAAGTATTGCATTAAGAGATATTTAATTTAATTTTCATTCATAAAAGCTGAAATGTCTTTATAGTTACCTTGCCAGAGTCACGGCTCTTTGCTCTCAGTTTGTTGACCTGGGACTCTGCAATGTCAGCACGCTCCTCAGCCTCCTCCAGCTCATTTTGAACCTTCCTGCACTTGGACAGATGAGTATTGGCTTGTTCCTCCTGGAATAAGAGATACATAGTTTAAGGTACAGAAACCATCAAACACTTCAAAATATAATATAAGAATGTGATGGTAATCTTAACAATCAGCAAGATGTGCTGGTATAAATAAATCTGACATATCTACAAAACAATATATTGTCCTTACCGCCTCCTCAGCCTGCCTCTTGTAGGCCTTCACCTTCAGCTGCAATTTGTCAACCAGATCCTGCAGCCTGGCAACATTTTTCTTGTCCTCCTCAGTCTGTGCCAATTTACATTTGCATGTTTAAATATTTTAAAAGGTTAGTATATTATATGAATTGGTACTGTACATTATAACTATGAAAGTAACCATACCTGATAGGTGAGCTCCTTAACTCTCCTCTCATATTTGCGGACACCTTTAACAGCATCTACTCCACGTCTCTGTTCAGCCTCAACCTCTGCTTCCAGTTCACGCACCTTTTGAATAACATTAAAACATTAAGTATCCAGCTTGTTTTCAAAGGTTTCTTTCAGCTATATAAATCTTAGTATGACTTTTTTTACCCTAGATTCCAGTTTCTGGAGCTGCTTCTTGCCACCCTTCATGGCCAGGTTCTCAGCCTCATCCAGACGGTGCTGCAGGTCCTTAACAGCAACCTCCAGGTTCTTCTTCATCCTCTCCAGATGAGCACTAGTATCTTGCTCCTTCTTCAGCTCCTCAGCCATCATAGCAGCCTACAGGAGACATAAAAACATGTTAATTAGAAATATCAACAAAAAAAAATGGCCGTTAAAAGTAAGACATTGAAACCTACATCAGTGATGGCCTTCTTGGCCTTCTCCTCTGCATTCCTTGCTTCCTGCACAGTGTCATCCACTTCACCCTGGACCTGGACCAGGTCTGTCTCAAGCTTCTTCTTGGTGTTCACAAGGCTTATGTTCTAAAAGGTGAAAATATTTAGCCTCTTAAGTCATCACATGCCTAGTATTCATGTTAGTTGAAATTGTATTTGATTCTTGAATTATTGAAATGATTAGGTTTGTTCACCTGAGAGTGCAGAAGTCCAACACGCTCACTGGCATCAACCAGCTCTTGCTCAGCAATTTTGCGACTTCTCTCTGTCTGTTCCAGAGCAGCTCTAAGTTCCTCAATTTCAGCCACCATAAGACCGTTTCTACGATCCACCATAGCAGCCTGCTCCTTGAAGTCCTCCTGGGCTCTGACAGCATCATCAAGGTGCAGTTGTGCATCCTAGTGAGAAAAGGATCAGACATATATACATGAATGCCAAAATGTAGCCCAATCTACCATAGTTGGAAAATAAACTGTTCCTTTTCTATACCTTCAGCTGTGCCTGCACATTCCTGAGCTGCTTCGTGGACTCAGCAGCCTGGCGGTTGGCATGGCTGAGCTGAATCTCCATCTCATTCAGATCTCCCTCCATCTTCTTCTTGATTCTCAGGGCATCGTTTCTGCTCCTGACCTCAGAATCCAGAGTGCTCTGCATGGAGTCAATCACTCTCTGGCTGTTCCTCTTGATCTGTTCCATCTCTTCATCTTTCTCTGCCAGCTTCCTGTCCACCTCACCCTTAATCTGGTTGAGCTCCAGCTGGACACGCAGGATCTTAGACTCTTCATGTTCCAGAGTTCCCTAATGAAATTAAACAATTAAACACTCATCTTTGCCTTCAAACACTGATTTATATTTGTCAATGATTTTTAATGTTATGAACTCCCAGGAAAGAAATACCTCAGCCTCTTCAAGAGCTGTCTGGATCTCACTCTTCTCTGTCTCCACCTGCTTCTTGGTCTTCTCCAGCTCATGGATGCTCTTGCCAGTCTCACCAATCTGTTCAGTCAGATCTGAGATCTCCTCTGCAGAAAGATACATGGGGTTTATCATATTGTTGAGCCTTAAATGGTAAAATATCAACAAAATGTCCAACTCATGTTGAACTCTGTGACATTATGTAGAACTCACGTTGCAGATTCTTGTTTTCACGCTTCATGGTCTCCAGATGATCAAGAGCCTCCTCATAAGAGTTCTTCATCTTGAACAGTTCAGTGCTGAGAGAACGAGTCTCCTTCTGTGCTCCCTCAAGCTCTGCCTGACCCTCCTCGTACTTCTGCTTCCACTCTGCCAACACCTGAATAATACAATGCATACAGTTTATTTGGTTATGTTAAAGTATCAGGGCATAATAAATATTCGTGTCATTGTTTGTGTGTTTTGACCAAACACAGTAAATTGTGTTACCTTGTCAAAGTTCCTCTGCTTTTTGTCCAGGTTGGCAGCAAGGCCATTAGCCCTCTCCACATCAATCATGAGGTCCTCCACCTCACTCTGGAGCCTCTGTTTGGTTTTCTCAAGAGAAGCACACTTGGAATTCACTGCCTCAATCTGTTCCTCAGCTTCCTGAAGGCGCTGGGCAAGCTTTTTCCTGTTTGAAAATTGAGGTATTTGTGGCTCAGTTAAACTCATAAAGTTACAAGTTATTTTCTAGTTATATTTGCATATATGAAACAACTAATTACCATATTAATTAATCTAAATGATTGGCCTCAAAGTAAGAAGCTATACACATTTTAAAATACTAATGTTATTACCAGAAATTCAGGAATCAGTAGAGTTTTTTGCTAAAATGCTACACATCTGGCCATTTAAAAGTTTGAATGTCACTCACTTGGATTCCTCAAGCTCCTCAGTGCGCTGGATAGCATCAGTTTCATACTTCGATCTCCACTGAGCCACCTCACTGTTGGCCTTGGACATTCCACGCTGCAGCTCAGCCTTGGCCTCCTGTTCCTCTTCAAACTGCTCCCTCAGCAGATCACAGTCATGGCGGGCTGATTGCAGGCCATGGGCAAGGGCATTCTTGGACTGTTGTAAGAAATATTATTAACATTTACACAATTTCTAAATCACAAACAAATCATACAAATATATACTATCTTGATGGTTTTTACCTTAACCTCCTCCTCAATCTGTCTCTTCAATTCATCAATCTGCTGTGTGGAGGCCTGCTTGCCTCTGGTCAACTGAGAGACAAGAGCTTCCTTCTCTTCAACTTGACGGCTGAACTCACCTTGTGTGAAAAATATTATAATACTTTAGTTTGTGTTACGTTTCTCAATCATATACTCCACAGATGGTTCACCAAAAACATGTAGATACCATTTTCTGTCAGGAGACGTGCTTTCTGTGAACTTGTGTCATTGATTTGGCGGACGTTTTCATCATTCTTGGTCTTCAGTTCGCTAAGTTGGTCTTCAAGAGTACGGCACATCTTTTCAAGATTTCCCTAATGAGGAAAAAATAAACAAAATCAGTGATCAGATTTTATTCACAAAATAATTTACATGATGTACTATATTCATATTGGTAACATATAATATAATACAAAAAAGCATGTAATGCTAGTGTACCTTTGCCTTAGCAACATTCTCCATGTTGCTAGAGAGGTCATCAATCTCCATCTTGTATTCACTCTTTTCCTTCTCAAGCTTCTGCTTGACACGCTGGAGGTTATCAATCTGCTCTCCCAGCTCAGCAACACTGTCAGCCTGCTTCTTGCGAAGGGCAGAAGCAGTTGCTTCATGCTGCAGAGTGGACTCCTCAAGGTCACGACGGAGCTTCTGGAACTCAGCCTCACGCTTCTTGTTCATCTCAATCTGAGCAGCGGTGGCACCTCCTGCCTCCTCCAGCCTCTCACTGATCTCCTCAAGTTCCCTGGAGAGGTCAGCTCTCTGTTTCTCAACCTTGGCACGAGCTGCACGCTCAGCCTCAATCTCCTCTTCCAGTTCCTCAATACGAGCCTGTTGAATGTAGATGTTTTCTCTTTCAGCAATCATTCACTTTATTACACATAATAGCAAATGTATGTAGTATTGTTAAGTGTAACACATTATCTCACCTGGAGCTCCTTGATCTTCTTCTGGAGCTGAGCACCCAGAGACTGCTCATCTTCAATCTTGCTAAGGAGCTGACTGCATTCAAAGTCCTTCCTGTGAACAAAATTAATAAAGTGCATTGAGTTCATGCAATTGAAAACTTCTTTAAAAAAATGTATGTTGTTTAAACAGAAAAACTAAGCTACTTTTTGATTTTCTCATCAGACTGCTGCTTGTCATTCTCAAGATCCATGACGGATTCCTGGGCCAGCTTGAGATCACCCTCAAGCTTTCTCTTGGCTCTCTCCAGGTCCATACGCAGCTTCTTCTCTTGCTCCAGAGAACCCTCAAGCTAAACAAAGGTATACATTTGTAATTATCATGTTAAAGAATAATCTTGCTTTGCCAAATCGAGTGACTGTAAACTTACATCATCCACTTGCTGCTCAAGCTTGGTCTTGGCCTTGGTCAGAGTGTTGACTTTGTCTTCCTCTGCCTGCAGGTCATCAAGAGTCTGCTGATGAGACTCCTGAAGGGCTTTCTTTTCCTTGGTCAGCTTAGCAACGCTCTCATCCTGAGAGGCCATCTCCTCGGTCAGGTTCTTCACCTAAGTGTGCAAGAAAGATTTTGTTAATACAAATAAATAATTATAATCTCACTACCTAATGGACAGATGATTGATTACAAACCTTGTTCTCAGTGGCATGTTTCTCCTTTTCCACTTTGGCCAAGGTAAGCTCCAGGTCATCAATATCCTTCTTGAGCTCAGAGCATTCATCTTCCAGCTTTCTCTTCTTGGCAGTGAGCTCAGCATTAATTTCCTCTTCATCCTCCAGTCTCTCAGTTGTCTCTTTGAGTTTGGCCTCCATCTGAATCTTACCCTTGATGAGTCCCTCACATCTCTCCTCAGCATCAGTGAGATTGTCTCCTTCCTAGACCATTTTCATAGACATACATGTTAGCTCTTAATTATTCACAAACATGAAAAAGCGTATTTGTCTGTTGACGTTTTCTTACAGATGCTACTTGCAGAGCCAGATCATTCTTCTCCTGCACAATGGAAACCATCTTCTCCTCCAGTTCCTTCTTCTTGGCCAGGGCAGCAGCCAGGTCAGTTTTCATTTTTTCATAGTTCTCCTTCATATTTGCCAGCTCCTTCTCAGTTTCAGCACTCTGCAGCAGAGGCTTAATCTTGTAGTAGACCTTCATCCATGGCCAGTGTTTGACATTCATGAAGGAGCGCACGTTGTACTGGATGGTGTATATGGCTTCCCTGCACAGAGAAATTGGTTTTAGAGAATATCTATTTTTTCTTTACACCATTGTTCAGAAATAGCAGGTTTCAACGTGCCTCCTTTCTGTCATCTTCACAAACTCCTTTCTCATGACGTAACCACGGGCCAAAGCCTGAGTCATTGTGACCAGAGATGCCAGTTTTTCGTCTCTCATCTCCTCAAGGGTACCCAGCAGGCCAGCCTTGAAGAACACCTGAACAAACAGAAACAACAAATGTTTTCAGAATCAGAATACCTTTTTTCGAGGAGGGGAAATATAAATGTCTTTCAGCAAATAAATGATGAATTCAAGTAATGAACACTTGAAACACTGTATAACAAGCAAGCAAACAAACAAAATGAAATATGTGACTCCTATTTACGTGATGGTTTTTGGTTGGATGGAATGGTTTTAAGGCCAAGTCTTAACCACTTGTTTCATCGTAATCAAGGTATTCTAAGTATTCTTTTTTTTTTATTATTATTTGCCGGGATGGAAAAACAGAGGCTACCAGAATTGACCTCCTGAGGTAGTTTCATTAATTACATGTTTAATACATACTACCGTAGTCACAGTAACATCCAACAAATACACTGTACAGCGTCTTGGGTAAATATTCATTAGCTCAGTTATGAAGTAAATGTAAAGTACTTACCTTGGTGTGTCCAAATTTATATTCATCATGAGGAACATCAATTGACCCAAGCAGCTTCTCTGAAGCCTTCTTGTTGTCCATGAACTGACCGTCAGGGATGACAGCGGCATTCAGCACCTTGTATCTATATGAAAGAGTTTATTGTCAGGAGGAGCATTACATTGTAATAATTAGAGGTTACAATTCTATGTATAAAAACATTATACCTCTGCTTGAAGTCAGCATAGAGGATCCTGCTGGGGAAACCTTTTCTGCAGATTCTAATACCCTCCAGGACACCATTACACCTGAGCTGGTGGATAACCAGGAAGTTCTCCATAAGACCTGTACACATTTTTTTTATATTTAATTATTTTAATAAATAGTAGGTATTTTAGTTGATGCAGCACAGAATTAAAAACCAAACCAGTCATCAATACTGTTGTATATGTACCTGGAGTCTTTGACTCATTGGGAATCAGACAGCGCACAAAGTGAGGATGGGTGGCCCTCAAGTTAGTCATCAGCTTGCCCAAGTTCTCCTGTAATCCATAATAGTGTCTCATGTCATGAAATGCCACAATTGGGAGTTTTAGTTTAAACAGAGATTTATTAGTTATGTTTGCTTTGAGAAAGCTTACCCTGAACTGCGAGGACACAGTCTGCATAGAACCACCCTTCTTCTTGCCTCCCTTCTTAGTAGCATCTGTTGATGTTTTGTTAGAATGTCAACAAATTAGCATAAACAAGTAATAGTTGATGAGTTAAAATAAAATAATATTACAAATATACATTTGATCTTTACTGTAGTTACTATCTTACCCTCAACTATTGGAGGATACAGCGAAACCAGCAGTTTCACTGAGGATTTCATGTACAGCTGAATGACAGAGTCATTCAGGGGATCCTTGTTCTTGTCCAGCCAGCCAGTGATGTTGTAGTCCACGGTACCAGCATAGTGCACCAGGGAGAAGTGGGCCTCAGCCTTGCCCTTTGCGGGCTTTGGCTTCTCAAATGCTTTGTTTTTTGCCAAGATGCTGGTCATACAGCTTGTTCTTGAAGGATGTGTCTGAGGCCTTGGGGAACATGCACTCCTCTTCAAGGATGGAGAAGATGCCCATGGGCTTGAAAAGGTTGAAAGAGGTATATCATTTAGTGATACATTATAACAAATAAAAAAACAGTTACATATGATGTATGATATAATAAATGAAGTGGTTACCCTTTCAATCAGCTCAATGCAGGCAGCCAAGTCCATACCAAAGTCAATGAACTCCCAGATAATACCCTCCTTCTTGTACTCCTCTTGCTCCAGGACGAACATGGTGTGGTTGAAGAACTGTTGCAGTTTCTCATTTGTGAAGTTGATGCACAGCTGCTCCAATGTATTGAACTGCAAAAGGACATATCATCTTCATAATCTCTTACAAGGCAATAAGAACTATTATTTATTGAAAAGTATCAACTGCTAAATTGTTCAAACTCTGGCTTACATCAAAGATTTCAAAGCCAGCAATATCCAGCACACCAATGTAGAACTGTCTAGCTTGTTTGGTGTCCAACATATTGTTGATACGGATGACCATCCACAAGAACATCCTCTCATAGATAGACTTGGCCAGGGCAGGCACTGAGTTCATGACCTTAAAGAAAAAAAGTGATGTGATTTCATTTTTGACATATACAACTGGTATATTATATTATTTTTTTTATTATTATTACATGCCACTAAAATTCCAAAACAAAAATGTAATCAAAGATCGTCCTTGAATTTAGAATTCAATTAGAACTCATGGACAGAAGTTCACAAAATGCCAACTGACATCGCATATAGTTTTCCTAATGAAATCTGTACTATATGTTTTGTTTATAAAAAGTAGAATGTTCGATATTGACCATCATTGTTTACCTGAGGCACAGTCTGTCCCTTGGTGACATACTCATTTCCGACCTTCACTCTAGGATAGCACAGACCCTTCAGCATGTCAGCGGAGTTCAGACCCAGCAAATAAGCAACCTTGTCAGCATCTGAAAATAATTCAGAAATGTCCATCATAATTTGTGAAGAACACAACGTTATCAAGACATGTATCAATGTTGTTGCTAAGCTTTGAGCTAAGATTAAATACTCACCCTCTGTGCCATCATTCTCAGCCTGCTCCTCACGCTGCTTTTGCTTGAACTTCATGTTACCATGGTGAAGCACAGCACCGGTCATCTTGTAAATGCTCATCTTCTCTTCATTACTGAAGCCCAGGATATCAATAGCATTCTGATGTCAAAAGACACAAAAAACACAATTGTTCAAGCAAAAGTTCTTAAAAGAGTTGTAATGATGTTGCATTTATTTCACAAAGTCTATTTAAATATGTTGAATTGAAAATTACTCACATCTGTGGCTTCCAGCTCCACTTTGTCATCAATGCTGGCCACAACGATCTTACCCATGCTACACATGGGGAAGTCGTAGGGGTTGGTGGTGAGGAGTGCCAGTTCTAGAATCCAAAAAAGATAAACAAGTCAGTAGATATTTTTTATAAATGTAAAAGTCTAATAAGGTTGAAACAATTGCAATATCTAACTCTCCTTACCAAGGAGCTCTGGCTTATGGCCGGTCATCATCTGGTAGAAGATATGGTAGCCTCTCTCTTCCTCAAGCTGGAATGTCACTCTTGACTTCTCCAGCAGATCTACAAGTTTTGATCATGTCAGTGCCAGGCTAAATCTTACTTACAGTAGTTTGTATACACTATAAGGATTGTTACTTACAAGTCTCAATATCAGCACTAGCCAGTTTGCCAGCTGTGTTGAAATGGATTCTGATGAATTTACCCTGTTTGAAATAACATAATCATTAATGTACCTCCACATGTGCAATGTAACAATGCTTCTCTCGTTTGTAGAAACTGTTCCATACTTACAAAACGAGAAGAGTTGTCATTCCTCACAGTTTTGGCGTTACCATAAGACTCAAGCAATGGATTGGCTGCAATAATCTGATCCTCAAGTGACCCCTAAAATCCAGGTTAAGAATAGCTGTCAGGAAACAACTTTATTTGTTCATCCCTGAAAAAACTTCTAAAGATAAAGAATCCTGAATCGTCATCATCATAGACGAACATACCTTTGATTCGTCTCTCTTGGGTCCAGAAACTGAGATTGTTGCAAAGTACTGGATGACACGCTTGGTGTTCACAGTCTTTCCAGCACCAGATTCTCCACTAGGTAGAGACAGAGATTATTAAGAACTTGACCAATATGTTTGATTAATCTTAATTAAAACTAAATGGGCACAATTGTAAATGTTACAAACTTACGTGATCAAGACAGACTGGTTTTCTCTATCTGTAAAAGTAAAAAAAACATAAACCAATCAAGTACATGTTAAAAACTGAAACCCTATACTGATGCGTTTTAAATGAGTGGTAATGACTTACCAGTAGCCATGAACTGATAGGCGTTGTCAGAGACAGAGAAGATGTGGGGTGGAGCCTCCATACGCTTCTTGCCTCTGTAGGCACTTACACATTCAGCATCGTATACTGGGAGCCACTTGTAGGGGTTCACAGTGGCACAGAACAACCCAGAGTAGGTCTAAAATATATCACAGAGAATTTAAATGTAACTTCATGTTTCCAGCAAACATTTTTCAGTCTCATTAGGCAATTAGTCTTACGTAGATCATCCATGCTGCATAACGCTCTTTGAGGTTATACAGCACAGAGGCTTCATTGAGATGGGTCATCATGGCCATGTCCTCAATCTTGTCATACTTGGGAGGGTTCAATGGGAAGACCTCCTCTTCTTTCACTACCCTCTCCTAGAACAGGAAATGTGTTACATGAGAAATTATCAAATTGAATTCCTTGTACACACTGATTTACTTATACGAACCTCCTCCGTTCCCAGTATTTTGACAGTGGCTTTGCCACCATCTTTCTTGATGAGTGTTGCCTTCAAGTACAGCTCCTTGACATCAGACACATAGCAAGCACTCTTGGCATCAAATGGTGCGCTTTGAGCCTCAATTCTTTCCCTCTCTGGCTTACGAAGGTAAATGGCAGCCTTGCCATACAAGGCCATCTCCGCGTCGGTACTCATGGTGGCAGTTTATTTCTGTGAAGTACACACAAGTAAGATACATCTTATTAATCTTACTTATTTCAATGTTTTCAATCAATTTGATTCAACAGCCCAGAATGTCTGTCATCAAATAAAAAGAAACATATCCCCATTAAATAGAATTGTCCTTGAAATTGAAATGGAAGGATTCAAATCAAATTCTCGTTAAATCGTCACACAAATGTGCACAGCACCGCACTCAGTGAAATGTAGTCTTTGAATTTAACCCATCCTAGTATTAGAAGCAGTGGGCAGCTACTATCCAGGGCCGAGGAAGCAGTGTGGGGGTCAGCTGCTTTGCTCTCAAAGGTAGGAAGTAAACTGAAATGTGGATTTGTAACTGTCCACACTTCAATTATTTTCCTGTGTACCGCTACCAGAACACATTCCAGTATGGAGTTAAAAGTAATTAGCTCATCAAAATGTTTTTCTAACTTAGATTGACGGAATAAAATATATTTACAAATGTAATGTATTTGAAATATGTTCATACCTGTTCCACTCTTATTGAAAAGTCAGAAATATTCCACAATCCTGTTGAGAAGATATCATATTGGTCTTAAATCAACAAAATTGTTCATGATATTTTTTACAATGAATTTATATTTTGGAAAATTGAGCAAATACAGAATGCATTGAAATGCTATACAGCAGAAGATAAGCCTACCACAAGCTGAAGTCTCCAAAGGTCTTCCACCACACCGTCCTCTGTCCTGTTGGGGCTCCCTTTATACGATCTGGCTTGCTTACGCAGTGAGGTTAAATGAGGGTCTTTGCCAAATATGGTGTGGACAACAGGCATCAATTGGAACATGTGTTGCCAGTACTTCTTGTATTTTGGATTTCATCCAGTAGAGCTAGTAACTCAGTCTCTTAGGCCCGGTTCCAGAATAAAATGATTACTTGGAGTGCATCTGAGATTAAAGGGCTTACGTGAGCAATAGTGGCCTGCAACAGCAATGAAAAATAGCATTGATGTTATGGTCCCCAATGAACAGATTATGGCATTTGTTATGTTTTGAAACCTAGCAAGTGAGAATATTTCAAGTGTGTTAAAAGTGCAATCCTGAAATATTTCATCCAGTCCAAAGTGGACTATGGAAAGAAAAGCACAAAAGCTTCAAAACTGTACTAAATGAGAGCACATTGTAAATCAAGGCACATATTATTTGAACCAGCTCATGGTTTGAAATGGAAAACGTATTATTAAAACCATGTACTACAGTACATCATCACCTTCGTCCCATCATATACTCTGGGAAGAGAATATTTACTGTGCTTGAAAACTGGAATCACATCATCATGTGAGGTTGACTTTGTGACCTGGAGAACATTTCAGCCGCAACATTAGCTTGTTGATAAGCTTGGGATATGAGATATTTTTGTAGCCATTCGTGGTGAAGGCATCTTTGCTATTTTATGCATTATGTTTGACCCAACATTTCTACAGGCATGGCAGAATATGGCACTATTTTGACATGAATATTCTAGCCATTGTCTATTTTTATACCACAAGCTGCAAAATGACCGCCTTACCCCACTGTACAGGGTTCTTGTTTAGATATACCTGTGCAGGCTTTGTTTTCCCGAGGTCTCCTGGCACCTGCGGGCCGCAGAGGGACGGCGGTGTTTCGGGCGACGAAGACTGCTGCTCCGGGGGCGAGGGCGAGGAGTCAGGCGGGAGTAAGTAAGTGTCCACGACGGAGGGTAATGTGATGTCCCCATCTGACCTGTTGCTATTGTCTGCAGTAGATGCAGTGTTGCTGGCGTTTAGTGATGGTTGCTTTAAAGAGCCTGTGACACGAGTTTCCCCCATCATCCAAACCCATCAATTTGAGTAAATATTGTCCCCTTGAAAACCGTGACTGAATTGATTTTGGATATTTGTACTTTGATAACCATTAATCTGCCCTTCAATGTTGACCATTTTCAGGATCTTCTCGGGGATTCTTCAAGTCCCGCCAAATTATGTGTGACGTCATTGCGGGCACAGCGCTCCAACTACACCGTTCAGGATCCCAGCATCTGCATGTAAACGCACGATGGCGCACACAGCAGCAAGCTCAGACAGCGATGACAGTTTAATTTTGAACGTGTCTGAGAGCTCATATGAGGCTGAAGGATCGGTTTATGTTGTATCTGTTACAAGTTTAGGAATTAGGTGCGTCAATATGGGCGAGCATATGGTCATGTAGCCAGTGGTGGACTGGGAGTAAAAATCATCCCGGGACTCTCGACCGGCCCACTTCGGTACCGCTAGTAAATTGTCAACGGGGGGAGTGGGGGATGTCAGGGGCGGCGGGTGCTGTAGGCTAGGGAAGGCTAAGCCTTCCCAAATATTTGTGTCACTGCATCCTGGTAAAATACAAATATAATGTATAATGTCTGTGTCTTTGACATTAGCGCTGCTAGCCACCTGTGCCCTGTACTACGAAGCCAGTTCAACATACCCTGGATATATTTGAGTAACAAACAAACTAACAACAACAAACTAACAAACGAGATCTCGCTAAGCGACACCTACGACGCTGGATATCAACTCAGTAAATCAAGCCAGGGTTTCTCTCACCAGCTGAGAGCGCGTTCACGTCTAAGACACGAGTGGATCTGACTTTAATTACATTTGACTCAAGTGTTTCGTCAACATAATGTGTTGCTTAAAATAATACTTCTGCATACAGTATGTGACACTGTAAGTGTTGCACGGCCAGATACGGCTGGAGAAGCTGACTCAGATAAGGAAATATATGATATATTATGATATTATATGATCGATGATCTGATTGATGGTGTAATATGAATGATAAGTGCGACACGTCGGCGTCTTCTGTGCATACGGCAGTTTAAACTGTATTTCCTTTATCCTGTAATATGACTTGAGAGATTTAAGTCTCCAAAGGTCTTCCACCACACCGTCCTCTGTCCTGTTGGGGCTCCCTTTATACGATCTGGCTTGCTTACGCAGTGAGGTTAAATGAGGGTCCTTGCCAAATATGGTGTTAACAGGCATTTTTTGGATTTAATCCAGTAGAGCTAGTAACTCAGTCTCTTAGGCCTGGTTCCAGAACAAAATGATGACTTGGGGTGCATCTGAGATTACAGGGGGGTGTTCAAATATTATATGAAGCTCATGGTTTGAAATGGCAAACATTGAAAAGCAAAAGTATTATTAAAACCACTACATCATCACTTTGGTCCCATCATATACTCTGGGAAGAGAATATTTAGTGTGCTTGAAAACTGGAATCACATCATCATGTGAGGTTGACTTTGTGACCTGGACAACTTTTAATCTTCAACCTTCGCTTGTTGATAAGCTTGGGATTTGAGATATTTTTGTAGCTATACATGGTGAAGGCATCTGTGCTGTTTGATGCATTATTTTTGACCCAACATTTCTACAGGCATGGCAGAATATCCCAGGATGTGTTTGTATTACATGTGCCAAGTGCTAGGACTGTTTTAGGTACAACAGCGTTTATGTGCACTGCTCCTCTAGCTTGGAACACTATGATTTTTTTTTTTAAACTGAGCATTTTGGTTCCCCTGAATCATTTTAAAGCCAGAATAGATGAAATGTTATTTGATACCTGTCATTGTGAATAGGTGTGTAATTTGTACCCCAGTAATTATGTTGTATGAAGTCCTTTTTATTTTATTTTGTTTTTATGTGTAACCAATGTGCTGCAGGTCTCCCTTGAAAAAGAGATCGTTAATCTCAATGGGATTTTACCTGGTTAAATAAAGGCTACAAACAAAGAAACAAACAATGTGGCACTATTTTTACATGAATATTCTAGCCATTGTCTATTTTTATACCACAAGCTGCAAAATGACCTTGGTTCTTGTTTAGATATACCTGGGCAGGCTCTGTTTTTCCGAGGTCTCCTGGCACCTGCGGGTCGTAGAGGGGCGGCGGTGTTTCAGGCGACAAAGACTGCTGCTCCGGGGGTGAGGGCGAGTCAGGCGGGAGTAAGTAAGTGTCCACGACGGAGGGTAATGTAATGTCCCCATCTGACCTGTTGCTATTGTCTGCAGTAGATGCAGTGTTGCTGGCGTTTAGTGATGGTTGCTTTAACCATTTTCGTACATGATTATCCACAGATATTTGTCACTGCTGTGGAAGCACTTTCATAAAGTCAAACATTCTCAGAATTAAAATTAAAATAATGTGAGGTTCAATTTCCACTTTGTTTTTCTTCTTCTTTTATTTATGGTAATATAAAAAATGATTCAAAATGTGACTAGACGAACCAAAATCAGGTAGAAATAAATAGAAAAATGTAATATAATGGCTTAGGTTTAAGACAAACAACAGATAATCAAACTTGTAATATAAAGAAATTGTTTCATCGTTCTCAATCTATCCCTTAAAATGTACCCGTTGGCGTTTCTAGTGTTAAACATGTCAAGCTGCACCTTCAGTGACCTTTGGTTTGATTCAGGATGCTGGTCCACCACTGTGGTGTCCAGCTCCCCAATTAGGAGTACTTCCTCCAGCTTTGCCAATATTGTCACACCACTCTGATGAAACCTCTCATTCAGCTGCATGTCCACAGTATCCAGCACCTTGAAGAAGTCAGCTCTGTAGTGTTCTTCTGGGGTTGTGGGTGTGTGTGCAGTAGTGTCGTTGCCAATAAAGCATTTTATCACCCCCCTGTTGTGCAATATCCTTATCAGGGACTATAAACAAACAAGTCATACCATCATACTATCTGGTTTTATCATTGACAAATAATGACCTACTAAGATACTAACAGGTTTCACATCAAAGGGGTGATAAAGTCTTATCACCCCCCTATTGTGCAATATCCCTATCAGGGCTATAAACAAACAAGTCGTAAAAGATAAGAGGGTCAAAGGTCAGATGTCAAAGGTCAAAGGTCAGATGTCAGAGTGACAGGTGCCACTTCCAATGAATTTGGATATTAAATGATAAGGATGTTCAATGATGATATTGTTCAAAGAATGTTCACATGATGATATTCTTCAAATGATTAGAATGAAGAACTTTATGTTACTCAATTCTAATATAGAGTACATCCATTTCCTTTTATCATACACTATTCCAAGATAGTGTATGATTTTATTACTTTTTACAATTCCCAAATAGTTTGTTTCTTTTTATACTTTGTGAAACCAAGTGCCTTAGCACTGAATGTAGTATAAGAATGATTTCTGTGAAAGGAGGGAGTAAGAAATGTTCTAATACCAAGCTAATTGCAGCTATTTTTAAGAGTGACATTGAAGATTACAACTAGAAGTTATGCACAATGAAAAACGTTTATGTTTGATGATGAACCAAAGTATTTTTTGTATTGTTGTATTTTTGACAAAGGTTATGAATTTTTCCAATTTTGATTGTATGTTTTTGAAATGAGTTATGTACTATGCAATGTTCAGATGAAGAACTCATTGATTTCAGTATTATTTACATACCTTAAAAGGTATGTAAGGGATTGTAAGAAATTAAAATCAATGTTTAAATGGCGTAATTTAGATTAAACATACTGTAAACTTTAAAAGGTTTTATTCTGAAAATACTTAATTTCCGGTTAGCATTGGCTTGTGGCTACCGTTATTGCTGAATGGTAAATTAATGTATAGTTTTATTTTGAAAAGCTCTATTTAAGGACAACCCCGTGACAACATGAAGTCACTTCCGGCTTCACGTTAACAATGATTACAGCCGTTAAAATTGATTAAAAAAAAAGTCATGAATGAGAATACGAGGAGAAAAGGCGTGTGGAGTTATACAACAAACACACAACGTCTATCCTTTTATTTACGTGATATCAGACACAGAAGAACAAGGGGATCAGACCCCCCCCCCCCCCCCCATCGTCGAAGCAGCCAATGAGAGGAGGAGCCAGGAATCAGATTTACACGCGGAGCACGAGGCTTGCTCGTCCCTTCCTTCTTCACCCTTCTCCAAACAAAACCAGTTACTTCATTAAAGTACACCATTTGAACCTTTCCGAGACTACATTGTCTCTTTTTAACTTCCTCCTGGACTCGAGAACAACGATCACGATCTACACTGGAGAACAGAGGGGCGATGGGAGAGTTGTGTCACATTCCAATGGGCCATTACTTTTGAAACAAAGAGAGTCACAGCCCTGCGTTGATTTAAGGGAGCTGTGGGGGGTGGTGAACGGTACATGGTCAATGTTTGTTTAAAAATGTTTGCAATTGCGAAAGCTCTAAGCCAATTGTACATGGACAAAAAAAAAGGATCAGTCTATGTGTCGAGGGGGAACTAGAGACACCCCTCTGCCTTTACAGCCATGGTCCGGTCTGACAGCACTTAGCTCTCTGCTGCAGAGAGGAAGAGAAGATCACTCTAAACAAAGTCAAAAATCGTACATCCAAACGGAATCAATCAATCAATGTTTATTTATATAGCCCAATATCACAAATGTTACATTTGTCTCAGTGGACTTCACAGTTTGTACAGAATATCAGTATGACAATACGACCCTCTGTCCTTAGACCCTCACATCGGACAAGGAAAAACTTCCAGAGAAAACCCACAGTTTAAGGGGAAAAAATGGGAGAAACCTCAGGGAGAGCAACAGAGGAGGGATCCCTCTCCCAGGACGGACAGACGTTCAATATATGCCGTGTGTAAATCGAAGAGATAATACATTTTACAGCATATAGACCGAATGTTAGGAAATGCATGTGTCTGTAATAAGAAGATGAATCCACGAGGATGTCAGCTACAATCCTGTGGAAGCCATCAGGGAAGCAGCATGACGAGACCCAAGGCAGGACCGCAGAGACAGGTTCAGCCACGACCCGAAGTCCACGACTTAATCCAGAACTCAGGATAGAGGATCCAAGACACAGGACTACAGCAAGAGAATCAGCCTCGACTCCGGATCCCGGCGTAGATATAGATACAAAACAAGAAAAAAGATTTGGCTGGGTTAATCGGAACAAGAGAATACACAGACACAGACAGAGAGGGAAAAGGTCATTGGATAAAAGTTATTCTTGATAACCTTCTAGAAAGATCTAATGAACTTCCCCACTCAATCTATCAAGACCCGAGCAGTTCTATTAGATATAGGATAAGAAACAGAGATAGGGAGCACAACAACCTATCTCTTCGTCAGATGCACTCCCCCGCTTATCTAAGCGACTCTGTACCCCGTTACCCTCTACAAGGCCATAGACCAGCAGAGGGAAAATGGGGGGTGGGTGAGGGTAAGGGTTTTTAAGAATAAACCGCAAGAGTCCAAAGGGAAAAAAGATGAAATATAAGGTACTATATTTTAAGTAATCATATCTACTATTCCTATATTCGAATAAAGTATACACTATTTTAAAAATACTTTATGAAATCCTATGTTATGTTATAAATATTAAAATAAAGAACTAAATGAATAAATAAAGAACTAAATGAATAAATAAATAACTAAATAAATAAATAAATGAATAAATAGATAATTAAACAAAAGCCAGAGAGAAAAAGTGAGTTTTAAGTGTTGATTTAAAAAAACCCAGGGTCTGGGCCAACCTCACAAGGAGGGGCAAAGTATTCCAGAGCTTAGGGCCAGCTGCTGTAAAAGCTCGATGCCCTCGGGTTTTAAGCCTGGTCTTAGGCACTATCAACAACAGCTGATCAGCCGACCTTAAGGCTCTGCCTGGGGTGTAGCGATGGAGGAGTGTGGCTATATAGGTAGGAGCCAGTGAGGAAGTTTTGGCTCAGCCAGGATTTAATCTCTGTTAAGCAGTCCTTCAACTGCTGTAGTGAGTTGGCATTTTTGATTGAAAGGCAGATAAATCTGTACATCATCAGCGTAACAATGGAAGGGGATATTATGTTTTGTGAGAATTGAACCTAGGGGCAGTATGTACAATAGAAAAAGGATGGGGCCCAGAATCGAGCCTTGGGGAACCCCAAAGGTAAGAGTGGCTTTGGCAGAGGAGAAAGCACCTAGCTGCACTGAGAAGCTACGGTCCGTCAAATAAGACCTGAACCATGCAAGGGCAGAGTCTGTAATGCCTGCGGACTGTTCAAGCCGTGACAACAGGATACTATTATCCACAGTGTCAAAGGCAGCAGTTAAATCTAACAGCACCAAGACAGCTGGGCTGCCTGAGTCGGCGGCTAAGAGCAAATCATTAAAAACTCTTAAAAGGGCTGTTTCAGTACTATGCATAGGTTTAAAGCCAGACTCATGGATACCATGCGTGGTTAAAAATGACTGCAGCTGGGCGTAGACTACTCGCTCCAGCGCTTTAGATAAAAAGGGTAGCTGGGAGATGGGCCTGAAATTTGCGAGAATGGAGGGATCGAGATTTTTCTTTTTAAGTAGTGGCTTAACCACGGCATGTTTGAAGGCAGCTGGGACACACCCTGAGCTAAGAGAGGTATTTATAAGTAATAAAATACTTGCTCCAACTGATTCGAAAACATCTCTGAGAAGGCGAGAGGGAATGCTGTCTGAGGTGCAGTTTGTCGGCCGCAGGTGCTTGACTACATCCGAGAGAGAAGAGAGGAATACAGGCTCAAAATGGTCGAGGACAGCAGGGCACAGAAAGGGAGCAGGATCTGGGGTAGCACTAGTATAGGCTAGCCTAATTACAGATACTTTTTCGATAAAACATTTAAGAAATGTATCGCAGAGAGTAGTTGATGGCACAATTGGAGAAGCATCACAAGGATTAATGATCGAATTGAGGACATTAGAAATAACTTGAGGTTTATGGCTGTTTTTGGAGATTAACACAGAAATATACTCTGTTTTGGCTGCTTTGACTGCCGTCTGATAATCGGAAAGGCAAGCACGAAGAATTTCTAAGTAGACATGAAGTTTAACCTTTTTCCATTTTCTCTCTGCACGCCTGCAAGCGCGTCTAAAAGCGCGAGTACAATCATTGAGCCACGGCTCTGAGAGAACTTTGTTGCGTCTAAGCGTAAAGGGAGCAACGGAATCCAGTATTAGTGTGCATGTCGAATCAAACAAAGAGATAAGTTCATCCGCACTAAAAGCACAGTTCACCTCTAATTTACAAATCAGATAAGTATTAAAAGCATCTGAAAACTGTGAAGCAGTCAAGGGGTTAATTGAACGCAGACAACGCGCAGGAGCACGTGATTCGACTCCTACAGAAGGGATCGAGGTTGTAAACAGAACCGGTAAATGGTTTGAGATACGCGTTCCTGCACAGATTTCATCCACAGAAATAGACAATCCAAACGATAATACTAAATCTAAGGTGTGTCCTTTATCGTGTGTTGGGCCAGCCACAGAGTGAATAAGACCGAAAGAGTCGAGGAGGTTTAAAAAATCCCTAACCAGAGGTTTAGACTCGCAGCACACATAGACATTAAAGTCTCCGCAGATCAAAACACGATCATATTTCACCATGATACCGGACAGAAAGTCCGAAAAGTCAGTTATGAAATCATTATTGTACTTTGGCGGACGATACACAACTGCGCAGGGTATAGGCGAGGCTGGGTTCAATTCAAAAAGCTGCAACTCGAAGCTAGCATAGCTAGTTACTGGGTGAAGCAAACGGCATTGGAGATTAGCTCTAAACACTGAAGCTAAACCCCCACCACGGCCGGTGGTACGGGGGGAGCTGAAGAAAGTACAGTCGGGAGGAAGAAGTTCAGAAAACGGTACATACTCGCCGGTGTGGACCCAGGTCTCCGTCAGGATCACTAAATCCAGATCATGAGAGGTGAAGAAGTCGTTTAACACGAACGTCTTGTTTGCTATTGACCTAGCATTTAGCAAAGCCATGCAGAGTTTTCTCTCCGGGCTGGCCGAAGGTGTAGTGCGTCTCAGCTGACGAAGATGTGCGCGTTGAACGCCGCGCGGACCGGGAGCAGTCAGTCGGGCAGGAGGAGCTGCCAGCGGGCCCAGCAGAGGCCGCAGCTCCGGAAAGACAGGGCGAATCCACCGAAGCCTCAGATGGCGTGCAGCAGGAGGGCCATGACATCTGATGTGTGGATAAGTCACGGAAGAGTCGTCAGGTGTGCTTTTTGATGGACAAGCGCACCACCACGCTTTCCCCGTCGTCTAAAGCGCTTTCGGTGAGGCAGGAAGCAGGGCAACCGGCGCAGGTAGGTGGGAATATCTGACAGTAGAGGGGGGGGGAGTCGATTTACGATTGCCAGATATAGGTTTGAGCAGCAGTATAAACTCCAGTGAGGGTCTTAGGTGGAGGAGAGCTTGGCGATCATAGACAAGCAGAGCAGGGACATTCTGACAAACATAAAACAAAAACAGGATAGCTAAAGGCAGAGAGCTGATGGAGCGGCATGCCGACACAGGCACCATCTTGAAAATCAACCTGGGTAGAGAGCAGGGAGGAGCAGGCAGAGGAGGGGAATATGGGGGTGGGTCGTCTTGTTCTGTTAGCATTTGAAACTGTTCCCTCATGAGGAATTGACCCTGAATGTGTTCATTATATCTGGATAAGTGTTGCAAAGTGCAGAATACCGGTTTGATAAGGGATAGATGTGTGTAGTCTTTAATATTAAAAATGATCGCTGGTTGATAGCCACAGAAGTCGTATCACAGTTTAATCTGAGCGGATCACAGTTTACCACAGCTCTCCACGCTGCATTGGAGATTGTAAGGGAAACCTCTGCAGCAATGGAGAGACACGAGGAGAGTTGGAGCTTTGATGTCAAACACTGATAGTTTATTACAAGTATCGGCCTGAGACATTCACATCACAAGTCACACAGCCAGAGATTCTGACTGCCCTGGTGGGTTGCCATGTCAAATCTGCCCAGCCTCTCTCTCGAATAGACCTTTTAACTAGTTTACAGAGAGTTAATCCACATATTGGGGGATGGTGCGTAAACACCTGGAGACACTGAATCACTTATCTGACTCTTGGGCTCTGTGACCGAGAGTTGACCGGTCATAAAACTGAGAATAACACCATATGACTGCATTAGCACATTCCTTACGGGAGATAACAGACTCAGGGTTGGTGATAAACGTCAACAGGCAGAAAGGTTGAATATCTAGAAGTAAGGAAGAATTATTCTTTGACAGAGATGGGTGTAAACAACTCAGACAGACTGTATGTTTCACTAACAGACTGTATGAAAGTATAAACGGGTCTCAAATCAACTCGACATCATATTAATAACGATACATGATACAAATATAAGACTGACAACAAGAACAAGCCACAGATGTCGTATCACAGTTTATCCTGGGCGGATCACAGTTTACCACAGCTGAAGACTTCTCCAGGGTGCTTTCAAACTGTGAGTAAACAACGTGTGCTTCACTTGTAGGCTGTCTGAAGGTATACACATGTTTCAGATGGACTTGGTATCACATTAAGAATGATATTCAGTAATAAGTGTGGAAAAAATAACTGGTTTATATTATTTATTCAAGCTTGCAATGTTTTGAACACACATCCCCAGTCACCTCATGTGTCTTTTTGTAGTCCTCACTGTACGCGTCCGGATATCGGTATCGCAACCACAACCTCACACACTGGTACTGAGCAGTGCTGCATGTGCATCAAAGTGTTCCTATGGATCCAAATATACCAAAAGATGAATGTTAACGACAGAAGAAGCGATCTAAATGTGTATTTCCTGGTTATTCGACAAAGGCCACGCCCCTGATACATCTGCCTAGCGTTATAGAATATCACCAGTTGTTCGTCTCACAATTTATACGTTAACACCGGCCGGCGAGACACCGGCAGGAGAAGCCCACAAAACACCCCACGTAACACCCCACAAACACCACCAAAAAGCACAAAAAGTAAAGCAAATCAAACCACCACCGATAAACTATATTAAATTAATACCCATTACACAAAAATAAACGGAAAATATAACGCAAAAGTTTCACTCTTCTCTCTCAATCACACTCCAAAATCAAGAAGAAGAAGAAGAAGAAGAAGAAGAAGAAGAAGAAGAAGAAGAAGAAGAAGAAGAAGAAGAAGAAGAAGAAGAAGAAGAAGAAGAAGAAGAAGAAGATTTGCACAGCAGTCACACTAATAAGAAAGACAATTCCATTAATGATCAAAAACGTTTATTGTGGTATATTTCACATCATATTATATGATTAGAAACAGCCAATCAACTCAAGTGCTTTATTCAGCTGCTTCTTTTCCCTGTAAAAAAACAAACAAAAATATAAATGCATACAGTGTATATGCACAAGCATAAACATCATACTCTGCATACATCTGAATGTTTTCTCTGTCATTCATTTCATAAAGATTTGGGCTACCTTGCCAGAGTCACGGCTCTTTGCTCTCAGTTTGTTGACCTGGGACTCTGCAATGTCAGCACGCTCCTCAGCCTCCTCCAGCTCATTTTGAACCTTCCTGCACTTGGACAGATGAGTATTGGCTTGTTCCTCCTGGAATAAGAGATACATAGTTTAAGGTACAGAAACCTTCAAATACTTTCAAATATAATATAAGAATGTGATGGTAATCTTAACAATCGGCAAGATTTGATGGTAAAAATAAATCTGACATATCTACAAAACAATGTATATATTGTCCTTACCGCCTCCTCAGCCTGCCTCTTGTAGGCCTTCACCTTCAGCTGCAATTTGTCAACCAGATCCTGCAGCCTGGCAACATTTTTCTTGTCCTCCTCAGTCTGTGCCAATTTACATTTGCATGTTTAAATATTTTAAAAGGTTAGTATATTAGATGAATTGGCACTGTACATTTTAACTATGAAAGTAACCATACCTGATAGGTGAGCTCCTTAACTCTCCTCTCATATTTGCGGACACCTTTAACAGCATCTACTCCACGTCTCTGTTCAGCCTCAACCTCTGCTTCCAGCTCACGCACCTTTTGAATAACATTAAAACATTATCCAGCTTGTTTTCAAAGGTTTCTTTCAGCTATATAAATCTTAGTATGACTTTTTTTACCCTAGACTCCAGTTTCTGGAGCTGCTTCTTGCCACCCTTCATGGCCAGGTTCTCAGCCTCATCCAGACGGTGCTGCAGGTCCTTAACAGCAACCTCCAGGTTCTTCTTCATCCTCTCCAGATGAGCACTAGTATCTTGCTCCTTCTTCAACTCCTCAGCCATCATAGCAGCCTACAGGAGACATAAAAACATGTTAATTAGAAATATCAACACCAAAAAAATGGCCGTTAAAAGTAAGAAATTGAAACCTACATCAGTGATGGCCTTCTTGGCCTTCTCCTCTGCATTCCTTGCTTCCTGCACAGTGTCATCCACTTCACCCTGGACCTGGACCAGGTCGGTCTCAAGCTTCTTCTTGGTGTTCACAAGGCTTGTGTTCTAAAAGGTACAAATATTTAGCCTCTGAAGTCATCACATGCCTAATATTCATGTTAGTTGAAATTGTATTTGATTCTTGAATTATTGAAATGATTAGGTTTGTTCACCTGAGAGTGCAGAAGTCCAACACGCTCACTGGCATCAACCAGCTCTTGCTCAGCAATTTTGCGACTTCTCTCTGTCTGTTCCAGAGCAGCTCTAAGTTCCTCAATTTCAGCCACCATAAGACCGTTTCTACGATCCACCATAGCAGCCTGCTCCTTGAAGTCCTCCTGGGCTCTGACAGCATCATCAAGGTGCAGTTGTGCATCCTAGTGAGAAAAAGATCCGACATATATACATGAATGCCAAAATGTAGCCCAATCTACCATAGTTGGAAAATAAACTGTTCCTTTTCTATACCTTCAGCTGTGCCTGCACATTCCTGAGCTGCTTCGTGGACTCAGCAGCCTGGCGGTTGGCATGGCTGAGCTGAATCTCCATCTCATTCAGATCTCCCTCCATCTTCTTCTTGATTCTCAGGGCATCGTTCCTGCTCCTGACCTCAGAATCCAGAGTGCTCTGCATTGAGTCAATCACTCTCTGGCTGTTCCTCTTGATCTGTTCCATCTCTTCATCTTTCTCTGCCAGCTTCCTGTCCACCTCACCCTTAATCTGGTTGAGCTCCAGCTGGACACGCAGGATCTTAGACTCTTCATGTTCCAGAGTTCCCTAATGAAATCAAACAATTAAACACTCATCTTTGCCTTCAAACACTGATTTATATTTGTCAATGATTTTTAATGTTATGAACTCCCAGGAAAGAAATACCTCAGCCTCTTCAAGAGCTGTCTGGATCTCACTCTTCTCTGTCTCCACCTGCTTCTTGGTCTTCTCCAGCTCATGGATGCTCTTGCCAGTCTCACCAATCTGTTCAGTCAGATCTGAGATCTCCTCTGCAGAAAGATACATGGGGTTTATCATATTGTTGAGCCTTAAATGGTAAAATATCAACAAAATGTCCAACTCATGTTGAACTCTGTGACATTATGTAGAACTCACGTTGCAGATTCTTGTTTTCACGCTTCATGGTCTCCAGATGATCAAGAGCCTCCTCATAAGAGTTCTTCATCTTGAACAGTTCAGTGCTGAGAGAACGAGTCTCCTTCTGTGCTCCCTCAAGCTCTGCCTGACCCTCCTCGTACTTCTGCTTCCACTCTGCCAACACCTGAATAATACAATGCATACAGTTTATTTGGTTATGTTAAAGTATCAGGGCATAATAAATATTCATGTCATTGTTTGTGTGTTTTGACCAAACACAGTAAATTGTGTTACCTTGTCAAAGTTCCTCTGCTTTTTGTCCAGGTTGGCAGCAAGGCCATTAGCCCTCTCCACATCAATCATGAGGTCCTCCACCTCACTCTGGAGCCTCTGTTTGGTTTTCTCAAGAGATGCACACTTGGAATTCACTGCCTCAATCTGTTCCTCAGCCTCCTGAAGGCGCTGGGCAAGCTTTTTCCTGTTTGAAAATGGAGGTATTTGTGGCTCAGTTAAACTCATAAAGTCACAAGTTATTTTCTAGGTATATTTGCATATATGAAACAACTAATTACCATATTAATTAATCTCAATGATTGGCCTCAAAGTAAGAAGCTATACACATTTTAAAATACTAATGTTATTACCAGCAATTCAGGAATCAGTGGAGTTTTTGCTAACATAATACACTTCTGGCCATTTAACAGTTTGAATGTCACTCACTTGGATTCCTCAAGCTCCTCAGTGCGCTGGATAGCATCAGTTTCATACTTCGATCTCCACTGAGCCACCTCACTGTTGGCCTTGGACATTCCACGCTGCAGCTCAGCCTTGGCCTCCTGCTCCTCTTCAAACTGCTCCCTCAGCAGATCACAGTCATGGCGGGCTGATTGCAGGCCATGGGCAAGAGCATTCTTGGCCTGTTGTAAGAAATATTATTAACCTTTACACAATTTCTAAATCACAAACAAATCATACAACTATATACTATCTTAATGGTTTTTACCTTAACCTCCTCCTCAATCTGTCTCTTCAATTCATCAATCTGCTGTGTGGAGGCCTGCTTGCCTCTGGTCAACTGAGAGACAAGAGCTTCCTTCTCTTCAACTTGACGGCTGAACTCACCTTGTGTGAAAAATATTATAATACTTTAGTTTGTGTTACGTTTCTCAATCATATACTCCACAGATGGTTCACCAAAAACATGTAGATACCATTTTCTGTCAGGAGACGTGCTTTCTGTGAACTTGTGTCATTGATTTGGCGGACGTTTTCATCATTCTTGGTCTTCAGTTCGCTAAGTTGGTCCTCAAGAGTACGGCACATCTTTTCAAGATTTCCCTAATGAGGAAAAAATAAACAAAATCAGTGATCAGATTTTATTCACAAAATAATTTACATGATGTACTATATTCATATTGGTAACATATAATATAATAAAAAAAGCATGTAATGCTAGTGTACCTTTGCCTTAGCAACATTCTCCATGTTGCTAGAGAGGTCATCAATCTCCATCTTGTATTCACTCTTTTCCTTCTCAAGCTTCTGCTTGACACGCTGGAGGTTATCAATCTGCTCTCCCAGCTCAGCAACACTGTCAGCCTGCTTCTTGCGAAGGGCAGAAGCAGTTGCTTCATGCTGCAGAGTGGACTCCTCAAGGTCACGACGGAGCTTCTGGAACTCAGCCTCACGCTTCTTGTTCATCTCAATCTGAGCAGCGGTGGCACCTCCAGCCTCCTCCAGCCTCTCACTGATCTCCTCAAGTTCCCTGGAGAGGTCAGCTCTCTGCTTCTCAACCTTGGCACGAGCTGCACGCTCAGCCTCAATCTCCTCTTCCAGTTCCTCAATACGAGCCTGTTGAATGTAGATGTTTTCTCTTTCAGCAATCATTCACTTTATTACACACAATAGCAAATGTATGTAGTATTGTTTAGTGTAACATAATATCTCACCTGGAGCTCCTTGATCTTCTTCTGGAGCTGAGCACCCAGAGACTGCTCATCTTCAATCTTGCTAAGGAGCTGACTGCATTCAAAGTCCTTCCTGTGAACAAAATTGATAAAGTGCATTGAGTTCATGCCATTGAACACTTCTTTAAAAAAATGTATGTTGTTTAAACAGAAAAACTAAGCTACTTTTTGATTTTCTCATCAGACTGCTGCTTGTCATTCTCAAGATCCATGACGGATTCCTGGGCCAGCTTGAGATCACCCTCAAGCTTTCTCTTGGTTCTCTCCAGGTCCATACGCAGCTTCTTCTCTTGCTCCAGAGAACCCTCAAGCTAAACAAAGGTATACATTTTGAATTATCATGTTAAAGAATAATCTTGCTTTGCCAAATCAAGTGACTGTAAACTTACATCATCCACTTGCTGCTCAAGCTTGGTCTTGGCCTTGGTCAGAGTGTTGACTTTGTCTTCCTCTGCCTGCAGGTCATCAAGAGTCTGCTGATGAGACTCCTGAAGGGCTTTCTTTTCCTTGGTCAGCTTAGCAACGCTCTCATCCTGAGAGGCCATCTCCTCGGTCAGGTTCTTCACCTAAGTGTGCATGAAAGATTTTGTTAATACAAATAAATAATTATAATCTCACTACCTAATGGACAGATCATTGATTACAAACCTTGTTCTCAGTGGCATGTTTCTCCTTTTCCACTTTGGCCAAGGTAAGCTCCAGGTCATCAATATCCTTCTTGAGCTCAGAGCATTCATCCTCCAGCTTTCTCTTCTTGGCAGTGAGCTCAGCATTAATTTCCTCTTCATCCTCCAGTCTCTCAGTTGTCTCTTTGAGTTTGGCCTCCATCTGAATCTTACCCTTGATGAGTCCCTCACATCTCTCCTCAGCATCAGTGAGATTGTCTCCTTCCTAGACCATTTTCATAGACATACATGTTAGCTCTTAATTATTCACAAACATGAAAAAGCGTATTTGTCTGTTGACGTTTTCTTACAGATGCTACTTGCAGAGCCAGATCATTCTTCTCCTGCACAATGGAAACCATCTTCTCCTCCAGTTCCTTCTTCTTGGCCAGGGCAGCAGCCAGGTCAGTTTTCATTTTTTCATAGTTCTCCTTCATATTTGCCAGCTCCTTCTCAGTTTCAGCACTCTGCAGCAGAGGCTTAATCTTGTAGTAGACCTTCATCCATGGCCAGTGTTTGACATTCATGAAGGAGCGCACGTTGTACTGGATGGTGTATATGGCTTCCCTGCACAGAGAAATTGGTTTTAGACAATATCTATTTTTTCTTTACACCATTGTTCAGAAATAGCAGGTTTCAACGTGCCTCCTTTCTGTCATCTTCACAAACTCCTTTCTCATGACGTAACCACGGGCCAAAGCCTGAGTCATTGTGACCAGAGATGCCAGTTTTTCGTCTCTCATCTCCTCAAGGGTACCCAGCAGGCCAGCCTTGAAGAACACCTGAACAAACAGAAACAACAAATGTTTTCAGAATCAGAATACCTTTTTTCGAGGAGGGGAAATATAAATGTCTTTCAGCAAATAAATGATGAATTCAAGTAATGAACACTTGAAACACTGTATAACAAGCAAGCAAACAAACAAAATGAAATATGTGACTCCTATTTACATGATGGTTTTTGGTTGGATGGAATGGTTTTAAGGCCAAGTCATAACCACTTGTTTCATCGTAATCAAGGTATTCTAAGTATTCTTTTTTTTTTATTATTATTTGCCGGGATGGAAAAACAGAGGCTACCAGAGTTGACCTCCTGAGGTAGTTTCATTAATTACATGTTTAATACATACTACCGTAGTCACAGTAACATCCAACAAATACACTGTACAGCGTCTTTGGTAAATATTCATTAGCTCAGTTATGAAGTAAATGTAAAGTACTTACCTTGGTGTGTCCAAATTTATATTCATCATGAGGAACATCAATTGACCCAAGCAGCTTCTCTGAAGCCTTCTTGTTGTCCATGAACTGACCGTCAGGGATGACAGCGGCATTCAGCACCTTGTATCTATATGAAAGAGTTTATTGTCAGGAGGAGCATTATATTGTAATAATGAGAGGTTACAATTCTATGTATAAAAACATTATACCTCTGCTTGAAGTCAGCATAGAGGATCCTGCTGGGGAAACCTTTTCTGCAGATTCTAATACCCTCCAGGACACCATTACACCTGAGCTGGTGGATAACCAGGAAGTTCTCCATAAGACCTGTACACATTTTTTTTATATTTAATTATTTTAATAAATAGTAGGTATTTTAGTTGATGCAGCACAGAATTAAAAACCAAACCAGTCATCAATACTGTTGTATATGTACCTGGAGTCTTTGACTCATTGGGAATCAGACAGCGCACAAAGTGAGGATGGGTGGCCCTCAAGTTAGTCATCAGCTTGCCCAAGTTCTCCTGTAATCCATAATAGTGTCTCATGTCATGAAATGCCACAATTGGGAGGTTTGGTTTAAACAGAGATCTATTAGATATGTTTGCTTTGAGAAAGCTTACCCTGAACTGTGAGGACACAGTCTGCATAGAACCACCCTTCTTCTTGCCTCCCTTCTTAGTAGCATCTGTTGATGTTTTGTTAGAATGTCAACAAATTAGCATAAACAAGTAATAGTTGATGAGTTAAAATAAAATAATATTACAAATATACATTTGATCTTTACTGTAGTTACTATCTTACCCTCAACTATTGGAGGATACAGCGAAACCAGCAGTTTCACTGAGGATTTCATGTACAGCTGAATGACAGAGTCATTCAGGGGATCCTTGTTCTTGTCCAGCCAGCCAGTGATGTTGTAGTCCACGGTACCAGCATAGTGCACCAGGGAGAAGTGGGCCTCAGCCTTGCCCTTTGCGGGCTTTGGCTTCTCAAATGCTTTGTTTTTGCCAAGATGCTGGTCATACAGCTTGTTCTTGAAGGATGTGTCTGAGGCCTTGGGGAACATGCACTCCTCTTCAAGGATGGAGAAGATGCCCATGGGCTTGAAAAGGTTGAAAGAGGTATATCATTTAGTGATACATTATAACAAATAAAAAAACAGTTACATATGATGTATGATATAATAAATGAAGTGGTTACCCTTTCAATCAGCTCAATGCAGGCAGCCAAGTCCATACCAAAGTCAATGAACTCCCAGATAATACCCTCCTTCTTGTACTCCTCTTGCTCCAGGACGAACATGGTGTGGTTGAAGAACTGTTGCAGTTTCTCATTTGTGAAGTTGATGCACAGCTGCTCCAATGTATTGAACTGCAAAAGGACATATCATCTTCATAATCTCTTACAAGGCAATAAGAACTATTATTTATTGAAAAGTATCAACTGCTAAATTGTTCAAACTCTGGCTTACATCAAAGATTTCAAAGCCAGCAATATCCAGCACACCAATGTAGAACTGTCTAGCTTGTTTGGTGTCCAACATATTGTTGATACGGATGACCATCCACAAGAACATCCTCTCATAGATAGACTTGGCCAGGGCAGGCACTGAGTTCATGACCTTAAAGAAAAAAAGTGATGTGATTTCATTTTTGACATATACAACTGGTATATTATATTATTTTCAAGATACATGCCACTAAAATTCCAAAACAAAAATGTAATCAAAGATCGTCCTTGAATTTAGAATTCAATTAGAACTCATGGACAGAAGTTCACAAAATGCCAACTGACATCGCATATAGTTTTCCTAATGAAATCTGTACTATATGTTTTGTTTATAAAAAGTAGAATGTTCGATATTGACCATCATTGTTTACCTGAGGCACAGTCTGTCCCTTGGTGACATACTCATTTCCGACCTTCACTCTAGGATAGCACAGACCCTTCAGCATGTCAGCGGAGTTCAGACCCAGCAAATAAGCAACCTTGTCAGCATCTGAAAATAATTCAGAAATGTCCATCATAATTTGTGAAGAACACAACGTTATCAAGAAATGTATCAATGTTGTTGCTAAGCTTTGAGCTAAGATTAAATACTCACCCTCTGTGCCATCATTCTCAGCCTGCTCCTCACGCTGCTTTTGCTTGAACTTCATGTTACCATGGTGAAGCACAGCACCGGTCATCTTGTAAATGCTCATCTTCTCTTCATTACTGAAGCCCAGGATATCAATAGCATTCTGATGTCAAAAGACACAAAAAACATAATTGTTCAAGCAAAAGTTCTTAAAAGAGATGTAATGATGTTGCATTTATTTCACAAAGTCTATTTAAATATGTTGAATTGAAAATTACTCACATCTGTGGCTTCCAGCTCCACTTTGTCATCAATGCTGGCCACAACGATCTTACCCATGCTACACATGGGGAAGTCGTAGGGGTTGGTGGTGAGGAGTGCCAGTTCTAGAATCCAAAAAAGATAAAAAAGTCAGTAGATATTTTTTATAAATGTAAAAGTCTAATAAGGTTGAAACAATTGCAATATCTAACTCTCCTTACCAAGGAGCTCTGGCTTATGGCCGGTCATCATCTGGTAGAAGATATGGTAGCCTCTCTCTTCCTCAAGCTGGAATGTCACTCTTGACTTCTCCAGCAGATCTACAAGTTTTGATCATGTCAGTGCCAGGCTAAATCTTACTTACAGTAGTTTGTATACACTATAAGGATTGTTACTTACAAGTCTCAATATCAGCACTAGCCAGTTTGCCAGCTGTGTTGAAATGGATTCTGATGAATTTACCCTGTTTGAAATAACATAATCATTAATGTCCCTCCACATGTGCAATGTAACAATGCTTCTCTCGTTTGTAGAAACTGTTCTATACTTACAAAACGAGAAGAGTTGTCATTCCTCACAGTTTTGGCGTTACCATAAGACTCAAGCAATGGATTGGCTGCAATAATCTGATCCTCAAGTGACCCCTAAAATCCAGGTTAAGAATAGCTGTCAGGAAACAACTTTATTTGTTCATCCCTGAAAAAACTTCTAAAGATAAAGAATCCTGAATCGTCATCATCATAGAGTAACATACCTTTGATTCGTCTCTCTTGGGTCCAGAAACTGAGATTGTTGCAAAGTACTGGATGACACGCTTGGTGTTCACAGTCTTTCCAGCACCAGATTCTCCACTAGGTAGAGACAGAGATTATTAAGAACTTGACCAATATGTTTGATTAATCTTAATTAAAACTAAATGGGCACAATTGTAAATGTTACAAACTTACGTGATCAAGACAGACTGGTTTTCTCTATCTGTAAAAGTAAAAAAAACATAAACCAATCAAGTACATGTTAAAAACTGAAACCCTATACTGATGCGTTTTAAATGAGTGGTAATGACTTACCAGTAGCCATGAACTGATAGGCGTTGTCAGAGACAGAGAAGATGTGGGGTGGAGCCTCCATACGCTTCTTGCCTCTGTAGGCACTTACACATTCAGCATCGTATACTGGGAGCCACTTGTAGGGGTTCACAGTGGCACAGAACAACCCAGAGTAGGTCTAAAATATATCACAGAGAATGTAAATGTAACTTCATGTTTCCAGCAAACATTTTTCAGTCTCATTAGGCAATTAGTCTTACGTAGATCATCCATGCTGCATAACGCTCTTTGAGGTTATACAGCACAGAGGCTTCATTAAGATGGGTCATCATGGCCATGTCCTCAATCTTGTCATACTTGGGAGGGTTCAATGGGAAGACCTCCTCTTCTTTCACTACCCTCTCCTAGAACAGGAAATGTGTTACATGAGAAATTATCAAATTGAATTCCTTGTACACACTGATTTAATGATACGAACCTCCTCCGTTCCCAGTATTTTGACAGTGGCTTTGCCACCATCTTTCTTGATGAGTGTTGCCTTCAAGTACAGCTCCTTGACATCAGACACATAGCAAGCACTCTTGGCATCAAATGGTGCGCTTTGAGCCTCAATTCTTTCCCTCTCTGGCTTACGAAGGTAAATGGCAGCCTTGCCATACAAGGCCATCTCCGCGTCGGTACTCATGGTGGCAGTTTATTTCTGTGAAGTACACACAAGTAAGATACATCTTATTAATCTTACTTATTTCAATGTTTTCAATCAATTTGATTCAACAGCCCAGAATGTCTGTCATCAAATAAAAAGAAACATATCCCCATTAAATAGAATTGTCCTTGAAATTGAAATGGAAGGATTCAAATCAAATTCTCGTTAAATCGTCACACAAATGTGCACAGCACCACACTCAGTGAAATGTAGTCTTTGAATTTAACCCATCCTAGTATTAGAAGCAGTGGGCAGCTACTATACAGGGCCCAGGAAGCAGTGTAGGGGTCAGCTGCTTTGCTCTCAAAGGTAAGAAGTAAACTGAAATGTGGATTTGTAACTGTCCACACTTCAATTATTTTCCTGTGTACCGCTACCAGAACACATTCCAGTATGGAGGTAAAAGTAATTAGCTCATCAAAATGTTTTTCTAACTTAGATTGACGGAATAAAATATATTTACAAATGTAATGTATTTGAAATATGTTCATACCTGTTCCACTCTTATTGAAAAGTCAGAAATATTCCACAATCCTGTTGAGAAGATATCATATTGGTCTTAAATCAACAAAATTGTTCATGATATTTTTTACAATGAATTTATATTTTGGAAAATTGAGCAAATACAGAATGCATTGAAATGCTATACAGCAGAAGATAAGCCTACCACAAGCTGAAGTCTCCAAAGGTCTTCCACCACACCGTCCTCTGTCCTGTTGGGGCTCCCTTTATACGATCTGGCTTGCTTACTCAGTGAGGTTAAATGAGGGTCCTTGCCAAATATGGTGTGGACAACAGGCATCAATTGGAACATGTGTTGCCAGTACTTCTTGTATTTTGGATTTCATCCAGTAGAGCTAGTAACTCAGTCTCTTAGGCAGGGTTCCAGAATAAAATGATTACTTGGAGTGCATCTGAGATTAAAGGGCTTACGTGAGCAATAGTGGCCGGCAACAGCAATGAAAAATAGCATTGATGTTATGGTCCCCAATGAACAGATTATGGCATTTGTTATGTTTTGAAACCTAGCAAGTGAGAATATTTCAAGTGTGTTAAAAGTGCAATCCTGAAATATTTCATCCAGTCCAAAGTGGACTATGGAAAGAAAAGCACAAAAGCTTCAAAACTGTACTAAATGAGAGCACGTTGTAAATCAAGGCACATATTATTTGAACCAGCTCATGGTTTGAAATGGAAAACGTATTATTAAAACCATGTACTACAGTACATCATCACCTTCGTCCCATTATATACTCTGGGAAGAGAATATTTACTGTGCTTGAAAACTGGAATCACATCATCATGTGAGGTTGACTTTGTGACCTGGAGAACATTTCAGCCGCAACATTAGCTTGTTGATAAGCTTGGGATATGAGATATTTTTGTAGCCATTCGTGGTGAAGGCATCTTTGCTATTTTATGCATTATGTTTGACCCAATATTTCTACAGGCATGGCAGAATATGGCACTATTTTTACATGAATATTCTAGCCATTGTCTATTTTTATACCACAAGCTGCAAAATGACCGCCTTACCCCACTGTACAGGGTTCTTGTTTAGATATACCTGTGCAGGCTTTGTTTTCCCGAGGTCTCCTGGCACCTGCGGGCCGCAGAGGGACGGCGGTGTTTCGGGCGACGAAGACTGCTGCTCCGGGGGCGAGGAGTGAGGCGGGAGTAAGTAAGTGTCCACGACGGAGGGAAATGTGATGTCCCCATCTGACCTGTTGCTATTGTCTGCAGTAGATGCAGTGTTGCTGGCGTTTAGTGATGGTTGCTTTAAAGAGCCTGTGACACGAGTTTCCCCCATCATCCAAACCCATCAATTTGAGTAAATATTGTCCCCTTGAAAACCGTGACTGAATTGATTTTGGATATTTGTACTTTGATAACCATTAATCTGCCCTTCAATGTTGACCATTTTCTGGATCTTCTCGGGGATTCTTCAAGTCCCGCCAAATTATGTGTGACGTCATTGCGGGCACAGCGCTCCAGCTGCACCGTTCAGGATCCCAGCATCTGCATGTAAACGCACGATGGCGCACACAGCAGCAAGCTCAGACAGCGATGACAGTTTAATTTTGAACGTGTCTTAGAGCTCATATGAGGCTGAAGGATCGGTTTATGTTGTATCTGTTACAAGTTTAGGAATTAGGTGCGTCAATATGGGCGAGCATATGGTCATGTAGCCAGTGGTGGACTGGGAGTAAAAATCATCCCGGGACTCTCGACCGGCCCACTTCGGTACCGCTAGTAAATTGTCAACGGGGGGAGTGGGGGATGTCAGGGGCGGCGGGTGCTGTAGGCTAGGGAAGGCTAAGCCTTCCCAAATATTTGTGTCACTGCATCCTGGTAAAATACAAATATAATGTATAATGTCTGTGTCTTTGACATTAGCGCTGCTAGCCACCTGTGCCCTGTACTACGAAGCCAGTTCAACATACCTGGATATGTTTTGAGTAACAAACAAACTAACAACAACAAACTAACAAACAAGATCTCGCTAAGCGCCCCTACAACGCTGGTTATCAACTCGGTAAATCAAGCCAGGGTTTCTCTCACCAGCTGAGAGAAAGACACGAGTGGATCTGACTTTAATTACATTTGACTCAAGTGTTTCGTCAACATAATGTGTTGCTTAAAATAATACTTCTGCATACAGTATGTGACACTGTAAGTGTTGCACGGCCAGATACGGCTGGAGAAGCTGACTCAGATAAGGAAATATATGATATATTATGATATTATATGATCGATGATCTGATTGATGGTGTAATAAGAATGATAAGTGCGACACGTCGGCGTCTTCTGTGCATACGGCAGTTTAAACTGTATTTTCTTTATCCTGTAATATGACTTGAGAGATTTAAACTCCGCACACTGAGTTGATCTCTTTTCTATAGACGCCGGAGGCGGGCAGCGTCAGGTAAAAAAAGTCATTTAGCCTTCCCAAACCTGAGCCTCACGCGCCGCCTATGGGGGATGTGCTAGTGACTTATCTGACCGGGCCCACTTCGGTACCGGCCCATCGGGATTCGTCCCGATGGCCAGTCCTTCACTGCACCCAGCCCACGTACACTGTCAACGGGGGGAGACTCGCTGCGGAGAAACGGTGGACCTAGTGTCCCGATCGGAGTGGGAATAATAATAATAATCCGTGCATTTTATCCATTAATTTCCCCAACATTGTGGTAAAAAAACCACACGTTTAATCCATGTTGGTGTACTACAACTACAAAAAGCATCGGTTTGTTTTCTCATCAGGAAATGCAGACCGGCTCAAACAAACGATTTTTAATCATCATCCTCACGATCATTTAATGTATCATATGTTCGCCGAATTGACATGAAAGCACTAATAAATGTAGTTTCATCCACTTGAGTTTACAACTACAAAAATAATCGATTTGTTTTTATATCACATCCTACGGGAGGAAATTCAGCAGCTCTCACTACCGATTTGTAATCCTAATTTAATCATCATCTTCACCACGATCATTTATGTTTATGTTCGCCGAATTGACATGAAAGCACTGATAAATATGAATATACTGTAGTCAACTTCATTAAAACGTTATTAACGTGCCTAAACTCAGTAATTCACCATTTCTACGCATAACAACACACTTTGTCCGTGTTTGGCTCTCTCGCCGCACAGTGAAGCGTTCCCGCATTGACGTCACTTCCGGCTTCCCCCAAAACTTCAAAATGAGTCGAAGGAATTTCCCCGCGATGTTCGAAATTATTGATATTTATCGGAACGGTATCGCACCTTCTTTTTTAAACTGACGGTTCGAGATGACTAGTAGCCCAATATTTCATTGCACAACAGTTGTTGGGATGCTGTCACAGGCTCTTTAACCATTTTCGTATATACATGATTATCCACAGATGTGTGTCACTGCTGTGGAAGCACTTTTTTGTTGTTTGTATTTTTCGCTCTGTTCTCTTTTTTTATAGAGGGTGCATAACATTCAACTGGGGGTGCAATGCATGCCTATGGTGGGACTTTGGTTTGAGAAGTGGGGGGGGGGATAAAACAGGGGGTCTGGGGGCTCTCCGCAATAAAACATTTCTCAATATGAATCCCATTTCCTGCATTTCTACAAACATTTAGGGACTATGGTGATAACAAATACAGGCAAAAATGTAGTTGGCCATAAAGATAAATGCTGCCGGAATGAAAAATACTAAAATATGTATAAGGAAAAGCTGTCTTACTTTCTTAATGCATTGGACAAGGTTCAACACTGGCTGAACAACATTTGCTTACAGTTAAATGCAAAATATGCATGATGTTCAGTAAACGACCAGTCAAAATCGAAGGATCCAATGTGTTTTTAAAACGGAGCAGAATTAGAACTAGTCCCCCATTTCAAGTATCTTGGAGTCATAATGGACTCAAACTTGACTTTTAAGAAACATATCAAGAAAGTATCCCATACCGTTAAATTCAACTTGCAACATTTTAAACAAATTAGACCCTTCTTAACTGTCAATGCTGCAAAGTCATACCTCCACTGTATGATTCTATCCCACATTCAAATCAAATCAAATCAAGTTGTATTTATATAGCACATTTATAAACGATTTTTGGTCGAGCCAAAGTGCTGTACATAAAATAAAAATAACCTACAGTAGAGACACTTTACAGCAAATACAACAGCACAGATTGTTCAGAATATCAGTATGAAAAAAACGACACCCTCTATCCTTAGACCCTCACATAGTACAAGGAAAAACTTCCAGAGAAAACCCACAGTTTAAGGGGAAAAAATGGGAGAAACCTCAGGGAGAGCAACAGAGGAGGGATCCCTCTCCCAGGACGGACAGACGTGCAATAGATGCTGTGTGTAAATCGAAGAGATAATACATTTTACAGCATATAGACCGAATGTTAGGAAATGCATGTGTCTGTAGTAAGAAGATGAATCCACGAGGATGTCAGCTTGAATACTGTTTTACAAACTGGTTGTTTGCTTGTGCCACAAACCTTAAATCAATAGAACAGCTGTACAAGAGAGCTATCAAGGTGTTTGACAGAAAGCCACATTCATACCACCACTGTACCATCCTTGATAAACACAATTTTTTGAGTTTTGACAACTTTATGTCTTTTAAAAGTATGTGTTTTTTTGATAAATGTTTACATGGACATAGACGCTGCTGGAAGTCCCAGCAGCTTCTACTGAAGCAAGTCCCCAACTCCGGGGACTTCCGGCCGGGGACTTCGGGTGGCAGTATACGCCGTGAAGTTGTTTGCGGCCTGCCAGTAAACCCAAAGCAGAAGAAGAATAAGTGACATCAGCGGCTTCATTTGCCTAATCCTCCCCCAGGGATTTATTCCGGTGTGAATGCGATCTGTACTTAGTTCATGAGAACTAAAGAGTTCTGATGAACCTTTGTGGGATAAGTACTGCGGTGTGAAAGCGCCTAATCCCATCTCTCCATGTAGCCTTTACTGTCCTCTCTGCTCTTCTCAGCTAAAAGAACCAAACAAATGCCTCCTGTACTCATTCGCAAGGATAAACTCCTGGCAAATCTTTTCCCTGCTGACTTTATCCAGCAATTCCTTGTAAATGTGACAGACTGCTACATTGTTAATGCAAATTTGCATCATTGTACTTCTCAGCCAGGTCTTCAACCTCCTCTGAGCACTGAAGCTCCTCTCTGCTTCAGCAGAGGCTGCAGGAACAACCATAAGAAGCCGTATAAGGGCTTCTACTTGGTCGAAAAGGCCACAGACTTCAGGTAACTGACTCCTCAGAATAGCTGCGTCCTCTGAAGTGGATTTGAAAGGGTACTGGAGCTTAAACATGTCAAGCTGCACCTTCAGTGACCTTTGGTTTGATTCAGGATACTGGTCCACCACTGTGGTGTCCAGCTCCCCAGTTAGGAGGACTTCCTCCAGCTTTGCCAATATTGTCAGACCACTCTGATGAAACCTCTCCTTCAGCTGCATGTCGACAGTATCCATCACCTTGAAAAAGTCAGCTCTGTAGTGTTTTTCTGGGGTTGTGGGTGTGTGTGCAGTAGCATCGTTGCCAATAAAGCGTTTTGGTGCACGGTAGATGTGTGGCATGCTTATTGGCTCAATATTTAGCATGCAGATCTTCTCTGTCACTTGGCTGTAAATGTCCTGTAACTTCTCCTCCATTCTCTTTGCCCTCAGGGTGGTCCTAACACAATTTGCTGCAGATAGCATACCAGACACGGTTTCTGTCTGCTTCTGCAGTGTGCAATTAAGGCACTCCAACTCCTGAATTACTTCAGTGGCTAGAATGAGTCCTAACACTGTTGTACCTTTTCCGAATCGCTCTAGCAACCCTCTTGCAGTCACACCAGTGTTTGAGGCATCTGTTTGGGCCATGTCCTCTCAGTAGCACTGACTCGTACTGTCGTAGCCAGGGCCAGCCCTCGGCATAGGCAGTATAGGCGAATGCTAAGGGCGCACCAACCCATAGGGGGCGCCCGAAATTGGGGAGAAAAAAAAAGTTAGAAATTCAAAAAATATTTGTTTTAATATTTCATAACAACACAATTTCCCGATTTTGGATCAACAAAGTACATCTTATTATCTTATACTAACAGAACTACGCCTATATTGCGTACAGCGCCCATAAACTATGGCACACCCCCAAAATCAAGTTGAACTGCCCCGGCCCCAGTAAAAAACAGAGGTTTATGTGAAATTGTTCTTTTTTTGAAATAATGGTTTTAGTGTGCAATTATAGGTTTTAATTTTGTATTTGTATTCATTTAAAATAAATCAAACTCCCAAAAAACGTACACAGCTTCTGTGTGCTTTTATTAACATTGGAATTTACATTGTAAGCGGGCGCGGGGGGGAGAGCTTTAGAGAGCTCTCTCCTGAAAGACTGAGCGGCTCTGATAACCTCAGCTCAGTGAGGTAAAGGCACACCTTTATATGATCATTATAGTTATAAAAAAATAAGAGATATGACAGTACAAAAAAGTTGTTATTAATAAACAACAATACAGTTTGAAAGGGGAGTGATTTGTAAAATATCCATAAAGATAAAGAAAAGAAAATCTGCTTACAGTTCTGTTTCATATGGATGTTGAGAGATGTATCCATAGATTTCCTAATGTTGCTCTCAAAGTCTTCCCGGGGGAGCATGCCCCCGGACCCCCCTAGAGGAGGTGAGGACCCCCCCCCCCACTTAAATCATGTTCAAATGGATAGGAAACTAAATACATTTGCACACATCTTGTGTCCATATCTTTCTGTGTTGGTGGTCACAACCGTGGCAATCATAGTGAGTGTCTGCATTTGGGGGGGGGGGGGGTGTCTATGTACAGTGTACATACAAAGCCAGTGGCTGCATCTCCCTTATCCTGGCCTGTGCTCCCTTTCTGTCGCCTGACATGTTTGCTGCCCCATCATATGTTTGTCCACGCAGACCAGACAGCGGAAGATTCAAGCGCAGCAACACATCTGTGGCAACTTTTGCTAAGTTTTCCCCAGTTGTGCTTGAGACCTCGTAAAAACCCACTAAGGCCTCCTGACCAAATCATGGTCTACATACCTCACACAAATGGCTTCCTGTTCAGTCCCTTCTATGTCCTGTGTTCCATCAACACAGGACATAGAAGGGATGTGAAATCATGTGTTCTTGTTGACAGCCATCTCTCTAAGCCAGGGTCATCTTCAGATCTTACTTTGAGTAACTGGCTCAAGTTTCCCTCTTCAGCTGCATGGCCCCTAAGAGCAGCTCCCTGCCAAGAGCTGGATGGAGCTCACAATTTTTAATAGACACCGTCTTGATTCCTGCTGCTGTTCATAACTGGACATTGACTGGTTTAGTTTGTTGGCAGTGGGTAGTGACAGCAACTTTGTGTGCATTGCTTTGGCTATGTTCTGCACATTTTTTAGTTGACTTTTTCCAGTTTCGGAAACCAGTTTTGCAAAAGGTTGGTTCTGCATTCTTGGCCAATTTGATCTTCCGTGCCCAAAAACTTGAGCACAGAAAAAACACAACATTCCATTGACTCCTGGACTGTAGAGGAGCCAAGGAAATTCATGGTACCACTTTTCTTGGAATCGTAACGTTTTGTTGATAAGCTGCTGCACTACAATGAGCATGGTCAGGTTTGGTTCAGCTTTCTGCTTGCCTGCCTGCACTTCTCGCCTTATGTCTGTCTCCTCAGGTCTCTCCTATAAAATATAACAATATACTAGCCTGTTGCTGACATGAGACATCATTGAAAATACCAAATTACCTGGCCCTTTATACAGCACTTACCTGCAACTCTAAACTGCTTCTTGCTGTCTCACCATCCCTGTCTTGAAGCACCTCCAGCTCATCTGATCTCTGATATGAAAGCATGACACAAACAGATATAGAACACTGCTGGGAAATCATGTTGGTTGTAGTATTACTAGTAGTGTACTCAGTCTTGTGAGCAACTAAGTATTTGTTCTGCTTTACATTACAACACTTTAAATCAGTGGTTCTCACGTGGTGGGTCGCGACCCAAAAGTGGGTCGCGGACCCGTTTCGAATGGGTCGTGTGCAGGTCGTGTGAATGAAGAAAAAAAAATAGGAAAAAAAAATTCCAAAACTTTTATTTTGAAGGCCCGCCTTTCTAACGCTCTGCATGCAGTAGGTGTGCATTGGACTGGAAGTACGGGAGACCATAAACGGTTTTGAAAACTTCTGTTACGTAGTGACAGTAGCCCATCATCTTCTCAATAAAACATTTTTTTTTTCAATTATTCTGGCCAATCAGAATCAAGATTGTTGTCGGAAGTCCCCACGGAGAATAACTTTGCAGTATAACTATTCTTTATACATACATGGGTACAACATCAGATGTACATAATCACATATGAAATATGACCCCCGATTTGATGATTGACAGGTCACAGAACAATGGGGGCTATCTACCCTGGTAGTTTATATGTTAGTATTTCTAAAATTCTCCTGGGGGAGAATCTCCCCAGACCCCCTTCTGGGGTTGGGGTTTCAGCATGTGCCTTTTTATGTTATACAGTTCAGCTTTGATTATATCATCTCATTAAACCTTATTTAAAAGCATTATTTTGTTCTGTGAAGGGATATAAGGGATATATGCACTGTACTTCACTTTAATTAATAGTGTATGCTGAAAAGCGTATATATTACAGCACGATTTTTTGTTGAATAGATTTGAGTGGTTAAAAATGTCGGGTCGCGATCTATTGACAAAGGAAAAAGTGGGTACCGAGGCCTGAGTGGGTCAGAGGCCTGACCAGTTAACATACCTGCTGCAACTCTGTGCTGCTGCTGCTTCTATCTGCCTCATCCTCTGTGTCTTGAGGCAGTTCCACCTCATCTGATCTCTGATATGAAAGCAATGGTGTTATAATCATATTGAGCCATTGGTATTGTTGTAATCAAGACAACCTTAACTAAGACCAAGACAAGACCAAGACCGGACAATCATAATCAGAATACCTTTATTAGCCCCACAGAGGGGAAATGTACATCTGCATTTAATTTTAATTGAAACTGAGCCATTATGTTCATCAGTAAAGTGGAACTTCAAAATACAAAATGCAAAAAGAACACCTTGTAACGGTTCTAAGGATTTAGCAGCCAGGTATAAATTACACAGTTATTAACGGCATATATACAGTGGGGCAAAAAAGTATTTAGTCAGCCACCAATTGTGCAAGTTCTCCCACTTAAAAAGATGAGAGAGGCCTGTAATTTTCATCCTAGGTACACTTCAACTATGAGAGACAGAATGGGGGGAAAGAATCCAGGAAATCACATTGTAGGATTTTTAATGAATTAATTGGTAAATTCCTCGGTAAAATAAGTATTTGGTCACCTGCAAACAAACATGATTTATGGCTCTCACAGACCTGTAACTTCTTCTTTAAGAGCCTCCTCTGTCCTCCACTTGTTAACTGTATTAATGGCACCTGTTTGAACTTGTTATCAGTATAAAAGACACCTGTCCACAACCTCAAACAGTCACACTCCAAACTCCACTATGGCCAAGACCAAAGAGCTGTCAAAGGACACCAGAAACAAAATTGTAGACCTGCACCAGGCTGGGAAGACTGAATCTGCAATAGGTAAGCAGCTTGGTGTGAAGAAATCAACTGTGGGAGCAATTATTAGAAAATGGAAGACATACAAGACCACTGATAATCTCCCTCGATCTGGGGCTCCACGGAAGATCTCACCCCGTGCGGTCAAAATTATCATAAGAACGGTGAGCAAAAATCCCAGAACCACACGGGGGGATAGTCAATGACCTGCAGAGAGCTGGGACCAAAGTAGCAAAGGCTACCATCAGTAACACACTACGCCGCCAGGGACTCAAATCCTGCAGTACCAGACGTGTCCCCCTGCTTAAGCCAGTACATGTCCAGGGCCGTCTGAAGTTTGCTAGAGAGCATTTAGATGATCCAGAAGAGGATTGGGAGAATGTCATATGGTCAGATGAAACCAAAATAGACATTTTTGGTAAAAACTCAACTAGACGTGTTTGGAGGAGAAAGAATGCTGAGTTGCATCCAAAGAACACCATACCTACTGTGAAACATGGGGGTGGAAACATCATGCTTTGGGGCTGTTTTTCTGCAAAGGGACCAGGACGACTGATCCGTGTAAAGGAAAGAATGAATGGGGCCATGTATCGTGAGATTTTGAGTGACAAACTTCTTCCATCAGCAAGGGCATTGAAGATGAAACGTGGCTGGGTCTTTCAGCATGACAATGATCCCAAACACACCGTCCGGGCAACGAAGGAGTGGCTTCGTAAGAAGCATTTCAAGGTCCTGGAGTGGCCTAGCCAGTCTCCAGATCTCAACCCCATAGAAAATCTTTGGAGGGAGTTGAAAGTCCGTGTTGCCCAGCGACAGCCCCAAAACATCACTGCTCTAGAGGAGATCTGCATGAAGGAATGGGCCAAAATACCAGCAACAGTGTGTGAAAACCTTGTGAAGACTTACAGAAAACGTTTGACCTCTGTCATTGCCAACAAAGGGTATATAACAAAGTATTGAGATGAACTTTTGTTATTGACCAAATACTTATTTTCCACCATAATTTGCAAATAAATTCTTTAAAAATCAGACAATGTGATTGTCTGGATTTCTTTTTCTCATTTTGTCTCTCATAGTTGAGGTATACCTAGGATGAAAATTACAGGCCTCTATCATCTTTTTAAGTGGGAGAACTTGCACAATTGGTGGCTGACTAAATACTTTTTTGCCCCACTGTATATTGCACATATAACACATATGGCACCTAGTTGATTGGTATTTAGCAGCAAGGGGTGATATAGTCTGTGTTGTGGTGTGTGTAGGGGAGGGGGGGTCTACTAGGGGCTGTGCTGGTTGTATAGTCTGGCCGCTGCAGGAAAGCAGGACCTGCGGTATCTCTCTGTGAGACAGCTGGGGTGCAGCAGCCTGTCGCAGTGAGGACAGGGTGTCCTGGAGGGGGTGGGACATATTGTCCAGCGGGGAGGACAGCTTGGCTGCCATTCTCCTGTCTCCCACCACCTCCACAGTGCAGGGGCGGACTGGGGGGAAAAAGTGGCCTGGGGATTAATTGACAGACAGGCCCACTTAATGAGCGGCATGGCATGTATCGGCCGGCCGTCGACGAAAGTATGTTACTTAACAAAAAACCCTATGCATTTAATGTTATTTTGGACAATTATTCATATAGTAATCACATTACCTGAGCCCTTGAGTTGCCTAGAGCAAAATAGTTACAGCATATATTTAGTGATTTTAATGTTAACAGATCATTGATGCAATACAATTTTGACCCAAGTTGCCTTACTTGACACATGGAATAAAACATGGGCTTAGGAAGCATCCTCAATGTGGGTGAGACAATTTAACAGGGGGTGTGGGCAGGTGGTGGACCTCACCTTCTCTAGGGGGGTCCGGGGGCAAGTTCCCCCGGGAAGATTTTTTTTAAATGTTGAAGTTAAATGCATCAATCTGGTGCACTTTGAGAGCAAAATTAGGGACTAAACCTATGGCAGTCAGTAGGGGCTTGGACTGTGAGCCGTAGGGTCGCCGGTTCAAGTCCCCGACCAGACCTACATTTGGAGTGTGGACTTCTACTTGGAGAGGTCCCAGTTCACCTCCTGCCCTGCCATGGTGCCCTTGAGCAAGGCACCGGCCATCCCCCTTCCCTCCTCACTCCCATTGCTCCCCGGGCGCTGTACAATAGCTGCCCACTGCTCCTAGTACTAGACTCCTGGTACTAGGATGGGTTAAAAGCAGAGAACACATTTCACTATGTGTGCTGTGTGCTCTGCATGTGTGACCATTAAAGAGGGTTTCATCCCTCCCAATTCTTCTTCAACACCCATATAAAACAGAACTGTAAACAGATATACTTTTTCTTTCAACATTTATTTGAACAGCAAGTGGAGGCAAAAGTGACTGCACCGCAAACAATAAACCTGCTAGCTAACTAGCCTAACTAGCCTAACTAGCCTAAAGTAACAGAATGTGGGCAACACGTTCTTCTCCACAGCCGCGCGACCTCTGAGTCAGACGTCACTTCCCCCTTTTCTATCGGGTACAGCCGTACAGCCACTCCCCCTGAACCCCGTTTCCATGCCAACCCCCCCCCCCCCCTCCCTTATGCAAGCCCCTCCCTCTGAACCCAGGGCTCGCTACTCGCACAAACTATACAAAAACGCCTTTACGCTTTTGAGCTTGTTTATCCATCTTTAAGCAACTGCCAGCTAGGTCTCTCAGTCACTCACTCCTGATCGTTCACTGCGCAGTGACAGCTACTACGGGCCTGATGTGTGAAATTGAAACTGATAGATAGAACAAAAGTAGCCTATCAAAACGGCCCAGCCCAGCCCAGTGGGCCACACCCCACTGGGCTGGGCTGGGCCAGAACACTTACAAATGTGGGCCGGTAGAATTTAGGTAAGCAAAAAAAAAAAGGGAGTGGCCGGAATACTTACAAATGTGGGCCGGTAGAATTTTGGCCCTCCGGCCCACACACAGCACCGGCCCACCGGGGAAGCTCCCGGTATTCCCAATGGCCAGTCCGCCCCTGCCACAGTGTCCAGAGGACTCCCCAGGACAGAGCTGGCCTTCCTTACCAGTCTGTTCAGTCTCTTCCTGTCAGCAGCCGAGATGCTGCTGCCCCAGCAGGCCACAACAGAGTCGTAAAAAGTCTGAAGGAGTGCCCCCTGCACCCCGAAATACCTCAGTCCCATCAGCAGAAAGAGTCTGCTCTGTCCCTTCTTGTACAGAGCAGCATAATTATCAGTCCAGTCCAGTTTATTGTTCAGATGAACACCCAGGTATTTGTAAGATTTCGCAATCTCAATGTCCGCTCCCTGGATGTTCACTGGTGTCGGGGGGGGAGTGTTGGCGCCCTCTGAAATCCACCGCCAGTTCCTTGGTATTCGCTGCGTTGAGCTGGAGGTGGTTCCTCTGGCACCAGAGGGTGAAGTCCTTCGTCAGCTCCCTGTACTCCCTGTCGTCCTCGTTGGAGATGAGGCCAACGATGGCGGTCGTCAGAGAACTTCTGCAGGTGACAGGTTGCAGTGTTGTGGGTGAAGTCTGCAGTGTAGAGGGTGAAGAGAAACGGTGCCAGCACCGTCCCCGGGGGGCCCCCGTAGTGCTGATGATGGTGTCTGATTGACACTCCCTAGTCCTCACGTACTGTGGGCGGTTGGTGATGTAGTCCAGGATCCAGGAGGTGAGGTGGTGATCCATCCCTGAGAGCTGCAGCTTGTCCCACAGGAGCGGGGGCTGGAAGGTGTTGAAGGCACTGGAGAAATCAAAGAACATGATCCTCACAGTGCCCCCAGGCTTCTCCAGGTGGGAGAGGGACCTTTGCAGCAGGTAGATGACGGCGTCATCCACCCCAATGGTAGGCTGGTAGGAGAACTGCAGCGGGTCCATTGATGGTCCCACAAGGGGCCGGAGGTGTCCAAGGACCAGCCTTTCCAGGGTCTTCATCAGCTGTGATGTCAGCGCCACCGGCCGGTAGCTGTTGAATTCCTTGGGGTGAGGGGTCTTTTGCACAGGTACCACACAGGACGTCTTCCACAGTTGTGGTACCCTCCCTTGCTTCAGGCTAAGGTTGAATAGAAGCTCCACAATCCCATACAGCTGATCCGCACAGGATTTGAGGAGCCTCGAGCTGATGCCATCTGGACCCGCCACTTTCCTCGCCTTACACTTCTGCAGCTCCCTCCTAACCTGGTTGGCTGTGAAGGACAAGGTTTTGTCAGTGGGTGGAGAAGAACCAGGGGCTGATGTGAGAGGTGTCTGTGAGCTGATGGCCGGGGGCTGAGTAGAGGTGGGAGAGGTGACAGGGCCATTTCCAGGCAGTGGAGACAATGGGGGGTGCAGCAGGGGGGAATGGGTCGGGAGGGGGGAGTCACATGACTGATCATATCTGTTGAAGAAGTTATTGAAGTCGTTTGCCCACTGGCGGTCCCCCCGGACCTGGGAGTCTGGCTCTTTGTAGCCAGCGATGGTTTTCAGGCCTCTCTAGACTCCGCTGACATTCCTCTGCAGCAGCTGTTCCTCCATCCTCTTCCTGTAGCTGTTTTTCCCCTCTCTGATTTTACACCTCAGCTCCCTCTGTACAGTCTTCAGCTCCTCTCTGTTGCCAGATCTGAAGGCACTCTTTTTGTCCTTCAGGAGAGCCTTTATTCCAGGGGTAATCCAGGGTTTGTTGTTGGGAAAACACCGTACAGTCCTGGTGGGTACGACGTTTTCCTCACAGAAGTTCATATAATCTGTAATGCAGTATGTAAGGCCGTTGATGTCCTCCCCGTGAGAGTCAGTGAACACATCCCATGCAGTAGTGTCGAAACAGTCTTTCAGGGCCTCCTCAGACCACTTCTTCACGTTGCGTGTGGGCACCGGCTGTCTGTGGACCAGAGGTTGGTACACAGACTGGAGGTGAACCTGAGAGGAAGAAAGTCACAGCTTTTTGTCTATATCTTTAACTCACACCACCGCCGTCTCTATTAAAAAGGAGATGGTCTAAAAGCACTCGTTGTTTGTGACCGTCTTCTACATTGCTGGTAAGGCCGGGGCAGTGCGAGGTGCGTGCATCACCTGATGCGCCACAGCTCTCTACTTTGCTGGAGGAACATTCCCTACATTGCTTGGAAGCGTTCTCTACGTTGCTGGAAGAGCTGGTGGCGGTCCGGGGTGCATACATAAAATTATAGGATGATTGATCACGGGTGGGCAGTGGCAAGCAAGTGTAGAACAAAACTGTGTTTCATCGTTGTGATGAACACAATGACGGGTGTATAGGCTGGTCGTGTAGGACTACAGTTAACTGTGCTGTTGTTGGAGAGAAAGGGTAGCGGAAAAAAAGTCTGTGTTCTCCTGGTCGGGGGTTCATAGCGCCACTGATGTAGTAGTGGTTGTCGCAAGAGGATAAGCTAGTTATCGCTTTTGGACGGTCTTCAGGCACGATCTTAGCACTTGTATACAAGGGTGGACGCGTGAATCAAGGTGCTCCATTTCTATAATTCCCTACCCCCTCTGAAACCTCTTAATTCGGACTAAATTGAGCTGGATGAACTTAGCTGTCGCGCTGGTGTTTATTGCGAGTTCATGTTTGTTTGTCTAATTGTTTGTATGGGGGGTCTATATTGGTTTTTTCTACCCGCCGTCTTGTGTATGCTTTGTAACAACTAATAATGAATCAGTCCATAGCCATGGTAAAATGTACAACATTTTAGTTATCTCACCAAAAGTAAATTACTTGAGAAAAAAATTAATAATAAATAATGTAAAGCAAAATTATATATTATAGTATAAATGTGCTGCAAATGTGCTGCAAAATGAAAATAAGTAGCAAAAGAGTGTTTTTATGTCCTGCATCTGAGTGTGCAGAGGAAAATGTAAACAAGAAGCCCACTGTTCAGGGTGTGTGCTGTAGGTGTAAGAAGAAAATATGATATTGCTTTAAGAATACATTTTAAATGGTATTGCTGGTATGTTAAGATATCTTTGTGAACTTGTATAAACCCTATGCCCGTCTTACACCCCGAGACCATCAGAGGCATCACTGCTGGTCGTAAATACCTGCCTGAGGAGATCAGGGTTGCACAAAATCTGTCTGCTCAATTACACTGAACAAAAATATAAACGCAACACTTTTGTTTTTGCTCCCATTTTTCATGAGATGAACTCAAAGATCTAAAACATTTTCTATGTACACAAAATAACCATTTCTCTCAAATATTGTTCACAAATCTGAAAGAATCTGTGATAGTGAGCACTTCTCCTTTGCCGAGATAATCCATCCCACCTCACAGGTGTGGCATATCAAGATGCTGATTAGACAGCATGATTATTGCACAGGTGTGCCTTAGGCTGGCCACAAAAAAAAGGCCACTCTGAAACGTGCATTTTTGCTTTATTGGGGGGGTCCGAAAACCAGTCAGTATCTTGTGTGAGGGGTAGGGTTAGGGTTAGGGTAATGTTGTGAATCGAGTGGCCCATGGTGGTGGTGGGGTTATGGTATGGGCAGGCGTATGTTATGGACGACGAACACAGGCCACTCGATTCACAACATTACCCTAACCCTACTCCTCACACCAGATACTGACTGGTTTTCGGACCCCCCCACACACCCCCAATAAAGCAAAAATGCACGTTTCAGAGTGGCCTTTTATTGTGGCCCTGTAAGGGCCCAGCGCGCCCAGCGCGTACCTCACCCATCCCGGGACCCTCAGAGGGCCCGAGAACAGCGAAGGCGCAATACGTCCAGGGAGGGGGTCAGATGCCAACTGACCCACACCCCCCCCCCCCCCTACCAGTCCTGTGTTGCCCCCGCAAGCACAGACGAGGAGAAAGAGCCCGACATGTCCAAGAGATAAAACCTTATGAAGGGGCCTGGTGTCGACCAAGACGCCGCTGTGCATATATCCTCCACACTCACACCGTTGAATAAGGCTGTTGACACAGCTACAGCCCGTGTGGAGTGTGCACAAATCCCTGTGGGGCAGGCTCTCCCTGCCTGTCCGTAGGCATGTGAAATGCACTCCCAGAGCCAGGCGTTTCTTGGACAGAGCTTTCCCGATCACCCCGCCCCCGAAACACACAAACAGCTGTTCGGTGCGTCTAAGGGCAGCCGTGCGCTCCACATAACATGCTAGCGCACGCACCGGGCAGAGGAGGTGCAGTTTAGCTTCCCTGTCCCCACCATGGGGGTGAGACTACTACTACTACCACTCTCCCCAGGAGAGGGAGAATGAGACGCACCGGTGGAAAGGTGTATAGCAGCTTCCTTGGCCATGGCTCGTGTGCAAACGCGTCCACCCCCAAGGGCGGGTCGTCGCCCAGGGCCATGGAGAACCACAGGGCACAGTGGTTGTTGCGCCGGCTGGCGAACAGATCCACATCCGCCCTCCCAAACTGGGCTCAGATCTGCTTCACCACCCCCGGGTGAAGTGTCCATTCGCCTGGCAGGGGGCCGCCCCTTGACATGAGGTCGGCCCCCCTGTTCTCCAGTCCCGGGATATGGAGGGCTCTCAGGGCTAACTCCGCCTCTCAAGCCCATAACCACAGCCTCTCCGCTGTGGTCAACAAGGCGGCGGAGCGGACTCCGCCCTGCCTGTTGATATAAGCCACTGTGGTGCTGTTGTCGCTCCTGACCATTACATGTCTCCCTTGAATTAGGGGCATGCTGGAGGACTAACACTACCGCCCGTAGTTCTAGGAGGTTTCTGTGTTGAAACTCTGTTAGAGCCCAGCGCCCACCTATAGCCCTCTTCAGGCAGGTCCCTCCCCATCCTGTTCTGGATGCGTCCGTGAACACTGTGATGTAGGAGGTCATCCGTCCCAGTGGAGACCCCCTCCGGAGGTGATCCGGGGACCCCCAAAACCGGAGGTTGCCCTCCACTGAGGGGGGGGATGGTCATCAGCCGCTGTTTGTGCCTCTTGGGATCCAAACGCAGGCTGGAGAACCACCTCTGCAGGCGGCGCATATGCAGTAACCCCAGCGGGACCCCAATGTGAGCAGCCACCATGAGACTCAAAGTCTGCATGACAGTTAAAGCTGTCACTGTCGCCCCCTGTTGCAGCCTGTGAACCGCCCGGAGAAGGGACGCACTTCTGCTCTCTGACAGGGTGGCGCGTAGCGCGCCTGCATCGAGCACCACTCCCAACTACAACGCCTGTTGGTGAGGTATGGGGGTGCTCTTTTTTCAATTGATCGCAAAGCCTAATTTAATTAGGTGTGGGATCAATTGTGCTGTGCAAAACATTGCCTGTTCCCGGGACCCAGCCATGACTATGAGGTTGTCTAGTAAAATAAAACTCTCATGCCGTGGGCGCGCAGCGGTTGAAGCGCTGTGGGCACACATTTGCTAAATGTGCATGGGGATAGGGAATAGCCGAACGGTACTCTGTTGAACTCGTAGGGCGTAGGAAGGCAAAACGCAGACACTTTCTGTGCTCTGGAGCAATTTTTACATGAAAGTACGCGTCTTTCAGGTCGATGGTGGTGAACCAATCGCCTGGCTGCACAAGCCCCAGTAACTGTTTCATAGTTAACATGCGGAATTTCCTGCAGGAAATGTGGCGATTCAGGCCGCGGAGATCTAGAATAGGTCTGAATTCCCCTGTCCTGAGAACCAGGAAGTACATGGAATAAAGACCCCTTTCTCTGTGCTGAGGGTGCACAACAGACACAGCCTGTATCTGCACCAGAGCCTGAATCTCTGCTGAGAGGAAACAGATCTCCTCCTGGGAGGACAGTTTTACCTCTCGCATGCCCATAAAAAGAGGTGGGTGTGGGACACCCACAAGACAGTGGTCCATGTGATACAGTGGTATAGTGTATAGACATGTGGTACAGTGGGACGCTGCAAAACTGGAGTGAATAGCCCCGTTTCAGCGTCCTCCTGTCCCTCCACCTTGTTAGCACACAGCTGAGTTTCCATTCCCCAGAACATTGTGTTAATGGACAAGCCCTCAGCCGTGGGGCGGCAGCTATAAAGCTGTGATACTCTCTGGTGACATGTTCCGCCGCAAAAACTCCCCGCGAAGGGAAGATTTGCCCATGGAGGGTTGACACAGAAAGGGCGGATTATTTACTGAGGACCCTGAACACACCGCCGCGCGCTCTTGTGTGAGAACGCGCTCCACCCTAATGCTGTTCTCACCAGTACGGTAAACAGCATTAATCGGAGTCTTTATAGGCGTAGTGTGTTTTACTAAGGTCCCTAAACGCACCGCCACGCACTTTTGTGTGAGTGCGGGCTGCCGCCAATGCAGCACTTACCACTACGGGTAAACTGCATTGGAATCTTTGCTCTAGGCGTAGTGTGTTCTCTGACTGCAATACGCCGCCCATAATGTCCCTGTACCCGCATAGCGCTCTCCTTTAGATAGCACTCCCTGCGGTTCATCCCTCTCATCTGCGCATGCCCACTAGCCACCTCCTTTACAGGAGCTACAGCTGGGGCAGAGAATGGGGAATTTGTATGGTTAACATTGTGTCTAGGCCTAAGTGTAGCCTTTGTGCAAACACTTAGATTTGGATACAGATCAACCTCATTTTTATTAGAAAACGTAGTGATCTGTGCATTATACAGGGAGGAGGCGGGATTCGCCCCCTCGTCCCGGGCGGAGAGATTTTCTCCCCCCGCCAGCCAGATCCGTAAAGACGGAAAGCCCGTCCCCGTGAGTGCCGGCACGCCGGTTCCACGGGGTGGGCCGAAGAGGTGGAGGGCGCCGCGGGCACGGGATCTCCGTGCCGGTGTTGTGTCACATTATGCCTCCCCGTCATGAAATGCCCCCCTTGTCACGGGAACGCGCATTTCTAAATGACACGTTTACACCTCTAAATGACACGTTTACACCATAGGTTTACACCTTAAAACGATGTTTAAAACGAAAAGTAAACGTTCAGGGTTTTTATTAATGGTAATAATAAAGTTGTTTAGTGGTATAGTCTTGATTCTTCTGGTTTAACTTTTCGCTCCGTAGGTGTCGAAAGTCATTCGTCACTTCCTTTTCAGTTTTAGTTTTTTGAAATCTTTTTTTAATCATTATTGTTACGTCCTGTCTGTATAAACGTGCTTTAAAATGTATTGTTTAATTTTACAGAGTTGTCATCTAATAATCAAAATATATGTTTACAAATGTTACATAGTCTTTGTCAGCATATTATTATATACGATATGCGTACAAAGTAAAAGTGTGACATTCATGAAACTTGCTCCATTTATTGGTACCAGTCCTAGAACCATACCCTGAAAAATGCTTGATTGTGGGATTCATAGAAACCTGTTTTTTGGGGGGGGGGGGGCATTTTATGACGGCCTGTCCATCACATTATGCCCCCCCTTGCTATCTTACAAAATAAAAGTGTGACATTCATGAAACTTGCTCCATTTATTGGTACCAGTCCTAGAACCATACCCTGAAAAATGCTTGATTGTGGGATTCATAGAAACCTGTTTTTTGGGGGGGGGGCATTTTATGACGGCCTGTCCATCACATTATGCCCCCCCTTGCTATCTTACAAAATAAAAGTGTGACATTCATGAAACTTGCTCCATTTATTGGTACCAGTCCTAGAACTATACCCTGAAAAATGCTTGAGGGTGGGATTTACAGAAACCTGTTTTGGGGGGGGGGGGGCATTTTATGACGGCCTGTCACATTGTTATCCATTTTGCCAGAGCAAGCTTCACGGTGTAACTGTCGGCTTTACCGCAAATTGTTTTTCGCGTTGTCACTAATGACTGTGGGACGCGGGAACGAGTGGGGTGCGCGTGTGCAAGTTGCTTGTGTTGGTAATGCTCAAAATGAATCCAGTAGAAAGACATGTGCGCATATATAAGATAATTATTACATTACATTACATGTCATTTGTTAGACGCTTTTATCCAAAGCGACTTACATACATTCAGGACAATCCCCACAGGAGTAATTACCTGCATTACATTCTTTCTTGATCTGGGCTATAATAAGGGGAGTGTTGGAGCTATATATCTCGTAATATTATTTAATAGTTTAACATTTATTTTCTTGCTGTTTATAGTGTTTATTGTAAATGTATTCTTAGTTATTTCATTCAACATGTATTATTAATTACTGTGTGTATGTAAATGTATTGGACAATTGCAGGACTAGCACTCACTCCACATTGGTTTTATTTCTGACTCGGATGATAAACCAGGCCTGTCATAAAATGCCCCCCTCCCCAAAAGAGGTTTCTATGAATCCCACCCTCAAGCATTTTTCAGGGTATAGTTCTAGGACTGGTACCAATAAATGGAGCAAGTTTCATGAATGTCACACTTTTATTTTGTAAGATAGCAAGGGGGGGCATATTGTGATGGACAGGCCGTCATAAAATGCCCCCCCCCCCCCAAACAGGTTTCTATGAATCCCACCCTCAAGCATTTTTCAGGGTATAGTTCTAGGACTGGTACCAATAAATGGAGCAAGTTTCATGAATGTCACACTTTTATTTTGTAAGATAGCAAGGGGGGGCATAATGTGATGGACAGGCCGTCATAAAATGCCCCCCCCCCAAAAAACAGGTTTCTATGAATCCCACAATCAAGCATTTTTCAGGGTATGGTTCTAGGACTGGTACCAATAAATGGAGCAAGTTTCATGAATGTCACACTTTTATTTTGTAAGATAGCAAGGGGGGGCATATTGTGATGGACAGGCCGTCATAAAATGCCCCCCCCCCCCCAAACAGGTTTCTATGAATCCCACCCTCAAGCATTTTTCAGGGTATAGTTCTAGGACTGGTACCAATAAATGGAGCAAGTTTCATGAATGTCACACTTTTATTTTGTAAGATAGCAAGGGGGGGCATAATGTGATGGACAGGCCGTCATAAAATGCCCCCCCCCCAAAAAACAGGTTTCTATGAATCCCACAATCAAGCATTTTTCAGGGTATGGTTCTAGGACTGGTACCAATAAATGGAGCAAGTTTCATGAATGTCACACTTTTATTTTGTAAGATAGCAAGGGGGGGCATAATGTGATGGACAGGCCGTCATAAAATGCCCCCCCCCCCAAAAAACAGGTTTCTATGAATCCCACAATCAAGCATTTTTCAGGGTATGGTTCTAGGACTGGTACCAATAAATGGAGCAAGTTTCATGAATGTCACACTTTTACTTTGTACGCATATCGTATATAATAATATGCTGACAAAGACTATGTAACATTTGTAAACATATATTTTGATTATTAGATGACAACTCTGTAAAATTAAACAATACATTTTAAAGCACGTTTATACAGACAGGACGTAACAATAATGATTAAAAAAAGATTTCAAAAAACTAAAACTGAAAAGGAAGTGACGAATGACTTTCGACACCTACGGAGCGAAAAGTTAAACCAGAAGAATCAAGACTATACCACTAAACAACTTTATTATTACCATTAATAAAAACCCTGAACGTTTACTTTTCGTTTTAAACATCGTTTTAAGGTGTAAACCTATGGTGTAAACGTGTCATTTAGAGGTGTAAACGTGTCATTTAGAAATGCGCGTTCCCGTGACAAGGGGGGCATTTCATGACGGGGAGGCATAATGTGACACAACACCGGCACCTCTCCCTTCGTCTCACCTCTCTACCGAGGTCTTTGAACGCACCGTGGCCCGCCCTCGGGGAGGGGGGCCGCACCCGCCGTCACAATGCTGTCTTTGAAACAGACATTATGGGGAAAAGTGGAATTGTGGAGAGAAATGACTCTTACTCTGGGATAAATGCAATAGTCTTTACTGAATGCATTTTTCCCACACACACACCTCACTCCAGAACTAGAGTTTACAAACGTAAACCACCGTTCTCCTGCGGGGGTCCCTGAACGCACCGCGGCCACTCTCACGAGGGCCGCGCGCCCACGTATTAACGCTGTATTTCCCATTGCAACGGTGAAATGCATTAATCGGAGGTATTATACCAGGCAAGGTGTGTTTTCTGACAACAGCACGCCAGCAATAGCGTCTCTTGAACCCGCACAGTGCTTTGACAGCACTCAGTTTATTCCACTCACGTGCACACGCCCACCTGCTGGCTCCCTATACTGGGGTTTAAAGCAGGGGCGGGGAGTGTAGGACAGTGTTTCTTCCTCTGGGAATGGGCAAGAAGCAGCCACGCTGCGACTACTCCTCATCCCGTGAGCAAGGAGATCGATCCAAAGAGCCCTTCCATAAACACGGGGGGCTCCCAGGAGATCAACATGATCCTCTTTGGAAAGTGCCACGTGGCGTGATATCCCAGGGACATCACACGAGGGGCAGCGGCGGCGGCCTGTGATGAAGTAGGGTCGACCCTATATCATGTGAAGCCACCGAGCACCGGTCCCCGGGGAACCGGGCCTGGGGAAAGGCCCGTGGACCAAGCTACTTAGTTGGCCTTGCGGCCCAATAATCGCTCTGACCTGGTGATGATGATCATCATCCAGGGAGAGTACAGCCCTGGGCGGTGGACTTCCATGGACGCCAGACCCGGAAGGAATGGCAAACGTGAATGGCACTGCCCCGGCCATATCCTGGTCCCCCAAACACTCGAAGCAAAGGTGGTGGGGATCGGCGCCCGCTATTTCAACCAGGGCACGAAGGACAGGCCCGGGTCTCTCGCAGTGGCGACTCCCTGGAGGTATGATAACTCTTTCTTCTTCTTTCAAACGTCTCAGTCTCTCATGGAATCACTTCCGCTGCTGAAGAGAAAAGGATGATAGTCAGGAGGCGAGGCCTCCTTTTATACGGTGTGATGCGCGCGCATTCAGGTAGGCCCGCCCAAGGCCGGCTACGTCTATAGAAGTCTCAGTGGGAGAATGCTCGCATGGTAAGGTAGTACCCATAGAGTCCAGTAGAGGGCGGAGCCTGTGAGAGATATAACAAATAGTTTTTTCGGAATTTAGACACTACAGAGTTTCCGAAGACACTACACTACCCTGAATCCTCAGCTATCGTTTGGAACTACAACATCCGCTTTGCTTTACAAACCCCGTGATTAGTCCTCAAGCTCTGTGATTGGATGTAGGAGTGGCAGTGCAACAAGGTTACGCCGAGTGTCAAACAGCTCTTTGAAATGGAATGTAACCACGGCAGACAATACAAAACTAGACTCGAAAGTGTCCAGCACAGCTTTTAGCCTATCAAAACCTCTGATAAAAGAAATTTGTCTCATGGAAACCCATGGGAAAAACATAAAAGCATTGTACACAATTTAAACCAATTAATGTTGTGTAATTAACAAGGATAAACTGATGTTTTTTATTGGATGAGTACTGCAGATATAGATTTAAAATCATTTGACAGTGGGGGAATACGGTTTGATTATGAAAACTTTGAGACCGGAAATACTGTTTCCCCATGAGGGTTGACGCCAACTTTACATGGACGCTGCCGCATATACACGGTCTCCTGGCGAGATCACAAATTATCTTCGCAATATCTATCAAACTATAGATCCTACACATCCACTGGACGTGGATTCTGAAAGTACAATATACACTTCTCGCTAGAAATCTAATCAAAAAGAAATCTAATCAAAAAGCATGGCCAAACTATCCTACAATTTAGGATTTTCCAGAGAGGGTTATTTGTGAATATACGACCCTCCGTAGCGTTTGCATTCAACGGGAACACTAGAGGTAGAAAACTTTAAAACGTGATTATAGGTCGTAATAAGCGCTTGAACAATCGTCCTATTTGGTCGTATGAGTTGGAGGACTTGTTGGATGTTACATGTTGTTGTACTCACTGTTGGACTGTAGTTGTTATACTCAAACTCCCCATTTTCCATCAAATACTGAAATACCTCAACTCTACTTCCTGTTAGTTTACTTTCTCATTTTCAAGCAATTCTCAAAAGCACATGAGATCATGATTATATCATTTGAACCAATAAACACAAAGAAAAACAAGACAGCCAAATATTGTCGTTTTATATTTCTCTGAACCAGATACAGAAAGGGTCTTTCCTTTTAGGTTAGGTACATTTTTGTCAAGATATATTTGTAATATGTTATCAGCGGATTGATTAAATCAAGACATATTTACTTAATTGAATCACTATACGTGTCATTGGCCTCCTGCTGTAACACCAGCAGTCATTTTTCATATTTTTTTTTGGGGTAAATGTAATGCCTTCTAGATTAAGTTGTAAAACCTTATCCAATAGATCTCTCAGAGCCATGACAGTACATGCATATAAAACACTACTTACATATGGCTCAGTTTAAAATTAAATATGCTCTAATTAAAGTATATTCAAACACAACTCTGCAGGTTGGAAACAGACAGACACACACACACACACACACACACACACACACACAAACAAGTCTTAACCTATTTGAAATATAGACAGCTTGATGAAGGTAAATGGGCGAGATAGAAAGAGAGGGCGAAATCCTTCTATCATCGGTCTGCTCCAGGTGGCTTTAGAGATTGAAGGTAGACATCTATCAGACTGCCTGCCATCAGCAAGCAGGAGGACAGAGCAGTGTGTGTGTGTGTGTGTGTGTGTGTGTGTGTGTGTGTGTGTGTGTGTGTGTGTGTGTGTGTGTGTGTGTGTGTGTGTGTGTGTGTGTGTGTGTGTGTGTATTGTTATAGAACGATACATTTGACCATTTTAAGCTTGGCCTACCATTTTATTTGTAGCGATGAGGGACAGGTGGGGCTTGAAAAGGCCCACCTGTTCAAACTGAAAAAGTTTGAGAACCACTGCTTTAGAGGAAAATAAGGAGCCACTCCCCACGCCCCTCTGAGAGACATTTGGTTAAAAAGAACACAATGGTGCTCTAGGAGGAGGTAAGGTGGGGGGGGGGGGGGGTTACCATGGTTGGTGATTGGCTAATGGTTACACAAGCCAAAAACATTGTTATGACATCATAAAGTGGCCAAACATCTGATCAGCTCATTTTCAGACAGGTTTTTATATAAATGGATCTGGACAAAAAGAGAGAATATTTTTTCCTGAAACTTTCAGAACCTCTTTACACAGAGGGGACACATGTTGATATGTTGATGTAGAAAATACATGACAAAGTGGATTTTGCATAATAGGTGACCTTTAATATCAGAACAACTACCCTTATCATTTTGTCACTTTGAGGATATCTCTACCACATTGAATATGAGTCATGCTGCAGTGGTTAGAATAGATGATGATGTCTTCTTATTTACAACATGCTGTGAGAAAGTTCTAGCGTCTCCTTTAAAACTGAGCACCGACTGCCGTATCAGCATTATGGCGTTTGCATGCAAATAAGTGCATGTGTGTGAAAGTGTTATATTATGGATATGTGTGAATGACGCACACAGCTGTTTGGCACCACATTAATGTAAATGTCATGCAATTTGTACCCTGTGTGTGTGTGTGTGTGTGTGTGTGTGTGTGTGTGTGTGTGTGTGTGTGTGTGTGTGAGAGAGAGAGAGAGAGAGAGAGAGACAAATTAAGCTTTATTGATAATCCACTGTTAATACCAGAACATAATGTGGGATAAAGCAAAGCAACTGACCAGAGTGAAATCAAAACAACAAATAAAACAATGCAGAACAATGTTGCTGCAGCTAAAACTCTAAAAGCACAGCTTCATTTTGAGCTCTGACCACAGATCATCTAACAGCTGCTGGTCAGTGGAGAAGTGCTGCTGTTTTATCAGGAGTTAAAAGATCAGTAATATGAGCGGGATAAATGTATAGGAAAAGATGATGGTATCTAGAATAAAAAAAGACACAGATATGTCGTACAATGAATTGGGTCATACTGTTATATCTTTATCCTCTGATTCTCTTTAGATACAGTTCAAGTCTTCTTTATCTGATAAACCATAACAAGTTAACTACGATAGTACTAATTGGGTACCCTATCTTTATTGAAAAAGGGCATTAAATCCATAATTTGAAGGTGTGTATGTAAAGTGCTGTGTGGCCATAATCTTGTTTGAAACAGTGTTTAGATAACCCATAACACATCTCCACTGGATTTCTGGACTGAATTTTAATAAACCATGAATGTAATTTCTTTTGTTTGCACAATAAATCAAAGCAGAAACACAACAACAAAAGAGGGCGCTGAAAGTTGTGCAGAGAAAGGCACCAATTCACAAAAGCTGCAACCAAGCATACATCCATGAGAACACACATCACTTTAAAAAGACTTGACTTCATGATGATAAAGATCAAACTGTGTTTTCGCAATCACACACAGAGCAGTGAATCCAATCCAATCCAACTGTATTTATATAGCACATTTAAAAACAACAGAGTTAACCAAAGTACTGTACATCAATAAATATATAAAAAGCAGCATAAATACATTTAGACAAAACCACTAGGACAACAAATAAATGACTGAAAAACTCTCATACACGATGTACACATCTTTTAAAACATAACAAAATAGAAAACCCCAATTTAGAAAACAGAGACTGACACATCTTACAGTGAAAATAGTATATTGTACGTCATACATACATGATAATATTCACTCAGCGAGTGGGGGGATATAGTTCAAGGAGACAATTTAAATTCGAAATTCATAGGGTCCGTACAACCAGAAGAATTTTTTGTATCTCAGCCTGTGGAGTGAGACTATGGAACAGTGTGAATGTGGAGCTAAAGCCATGTCCAGACATTAACCAGTTCAAGAGGAAATACAGAGAAATTATTTTCTCGTGGTACCGGGATGGGGAAGGTGTTTGACTATGTGTATATGTGTATATGTGTGAGTATGTAGGTGTGTATATGTGCATATATGTATGTGTATGTGTGTGTATGTATTTATGTGTGTATGTACATATGTACTGTATATATGTCAATCAACAGGTAAATCAGATTAATAATAATAATAACAATAATAATGAATAATAATGATAATTATTGCAGATTATAGATTATAAATAATTTAGGGACAAGGGGGTGAGATTAAATAAATTATACTTCTTCTCACTCCTTTTCGAACACTAGTTGTGGGACTGTTTATGTTGCTAATGCTGTTGTTGTTTTTTTTATTTCTCTTACACTACTATGCACTGCAACATTTTTTTTGTTTTGTAATTATTTATTTTACTTCCGATGGTTGATAAATGTGTTAATAGTTGCACAAAGTACTGTAAACCACCTTGAATTGATCCAAAATCAGGTAGAGACCCAGCAGCAGGAAAAAGAAAGACAGATAGTTAGAGAGTGAGTTGAAGGCTTCTCCCTGCGGACTTGTCTTCACGTCATCTGAACCTGGCGTGGATCGATACAGTAACTCCCTGCTGTCCCCTCTCTGACACCCCGCTCCCCTGACCTCCCCCCCCCCCCTGCTCCTCCCTCCTCACACAGACAGCAGGAGAGAGGAGGTGACACCATTCAGGGCTCCAACTGCACTAACCAATGACTGTCCCCAAATCCTTCAAATTCAAAGGTTTTATTGTCATATGCACAAAGCTACAGTGTAGAAATGGCAATGAAATTGTTCTGACCTGAGCTCCTCGAACAATGCAACATATATAGTAAAATACAAAATAAAAAGAAGTGCAAAAAGTCTATATACATGCCAATAGAATATGGGATATGTACAAGAACAGAATATGAAATTAAATAATGTAAATTAAGACAAAATTAAAATGCCTGGCTTTCCTTGAATCTCCGTGTTTCAGCAGATGTTTGTGGGAATTAGTCCAGCAGTGGTCTGATTAAAGACATGAAACCAGCATATATGCTTCCACTGGCTGCATGCATACTCTTATTCAGAAAATATGAACACATTGTCTCATATAAAGGTTGATGTGTTATAGAAAAATGTACATAACTAGCTTGCTATAGCTGTCAGTTCCCCACAGATTCATCTTTAATATTTAAAACTGCACTAATCAATACACCTACATTAGCAATGGATATTCAAGATAGATTTATCACTTGACTTTGCATGTTAAGTATTTTAGGTCATTTTTTTAGATTTAACCACCGTCAACTTTCGTTTTGCTGTCACTCTCATTGCTCTGTTTTTCAGTAAAAAACCCTCTGCATGGTATCTGCTCAGTACCAAACTCTTGCATGGGAGCCTGCCTGCAGGCAGTCTCAGGACACCTCCACTCTCAGGACAGGAAGTGCATGCACGCTAATAATTCCAAATAAAATCGCCACTATCAGTACAACGCCACTTTCCGAATAGGAAATGCACACAAATATTATATACATATGTATATATGTATATATATAAAAAAATAGAGACACATTGTATTGTTTACTCTCAGTACAGCACCACTTTCCGAACAGGAAATGCACGCGTTTGCCATTCGATCAGTGAGAGGAGAGGAGAAAAATTGTCAAACTCCGTTAATATATGGATGAGTGGGGGGGGGAAACGGCTGGACACAGGCTGTGGGGGGACACCCGAGACCGGGCAGTGTCCCCGGTAGAAGGAACCGGGTGAAATCAACTTTTACGAGAACCAGGCTAGGGGGTCAAAAGGGCTTGAGAAAGGCCGACCCAAAGTGCATTGTGAGCGGACTCATCACCTCCGTGATGAGACTCCATTGTGATTTGAAAACTTCCATCAGACGAGTCTTTCGGGGGGCGGGGGAAAAAACGTGTTCGTCAGAATCGTCACTTTCTATACTGAGAGTGGAGGTGTCCTGACAGTGGAGCCTACACCGGAACTGTCCTGAGAGTAGAGGCCTGCAGGCAGACCCCTCTGAACACTTGAGACACAGTTAGTATTTGGCATCTCCATTACATCAACTTAACGAGTGTTTTGTGTGTTGTTGCCCTCAGTCTGAGCTTCTAACTCATTTCTGTTGCCCAGTTCGGTGGATCTGTCAGCTGGTGGTCCTGAAGTTTTTGTCCACTCAGCACAGCAGAGAGCAGCAGGCGGTCATTTAGCCTTTGCTTTGGATGCAAAAATGGGCAGTGATGTAGTGACTTGTCACAGGGATAATGTTTACAGAAAAAAAGCCCAACTTTCAGGTTTAGAGGTAAAAGTAGCTTGGTGGAGTTTTGACCGGATAGACTGGTAAAATTCCCTTTTAAACACATTTTTATATAAACTGTGAAATGACTTTACTTGTGTTTGGACTGTTGCTCAGCCCCCACTCTGTTCGTACTCTAGACTGTTATTTCCACTTGCTATACAAACAACTGTTCCCTAATAGCACATCTCCTTTTTCATTTTTCTTGAATTTATAGTTTTATAGGAATATTTTGAATTATGCAGCCTCTTCAGTGGCGGATGAAAAACAAGTGAGAAATGATGTTCCACTAAGTTGACTGAGCCAATTGGAAGAGATGTATGACTGCAAATGTTGGCAGAACCAGACATAGTGGGCATCATATCTTATTTAAATATTCATTTAAAGTCTGTGTGTGTAATGTCTGATTTACATTTTCAATATTTCACCTTCTGAAAAAAAGGGAGAGTAAGAGAGACTCAAAGAGGAAGAGAATCGGAGAGAGACAAAGAAGCACTGAAGAAAACCGGAGGAGCGGAAAATGTAAAACTAAAGTTAGAGAGTCCATAAAGCTTCTCTGAAAGATAGAAAGAGATGTGTGTAATGTGTGTGAATGTGTGTGTGTGTGTGTGTGTGTGTGTGTGTGTGTGTGTGTGTGTGTGTGTGTGTGTGTGTGTGTGTGTGTGTGTGTGTGTGTGTGTGTGTGTGTGTGAGAGACAAGAGAGTTTGGCCTGTGTATCTTTATTTGACATGAACAAATGAGATGGGACGAAAGCCGGCAGTACAATTAGTTTTGAATGGAAATGTGTTGGGTGAGGTGAGCGAAGAAAGACGGGAGCAAGAGAGAGAAAGGAGGAGATATATATGAAGAGAGGCAAAAGAGGGAAGGAAGAAATTAGATGGAGGGGAGAGAAGAGGAAGCAGACAAGAATAGGAGGCTAGACTTTCTAAGGAAGGGAAGGAATGGCAAGTAAGGAGAGAGGAGGGGACTGTGGGATACATTACTGAAACTTAAAAGAGTAAGGAAAGTATATAGGAGAGGAAGAAGGAAAGGAGGAAAGAGTGAGCAACAAGGATAAGGACATCCATGAAACGAAGAAACACTAGAGGAGGAATAGAAGTAAGAGAAGTAGAAAGTGGAGTAAAGGATGGGGAAATACATGGAGGAAGGGTTATGAGGATAATAAAGGGTTTAGCAAAAGAGAGGATTAGACGTAAAAAGAACATTGGAATTAAGATTCCAATGTTCGCCCCAATTAAAGGACAAAGGGGAATGATGGGAGGAAGGAAATGAGAATAAACAGTGAGAAAGGGCACAGGGGAAACTAGGGAATTGTAAGCACATAAGTATGTTGTTACCCACAGAGTTGTAGAGAGGGGTGACCTGACCACCTGAAGAGAGTCAATGTCAATGGATCTCTAAAAAAGGAAAGAAAATAGGAGAATGGATGATGAAAAGAAACAGAGGCAGGTCAATGAAAAGAGAAAGTGGGAAAGCGTGTGTCTGTGTCGTCTCAGTTGGCAGAGAAGATAACTAACTAGAGAATGCAATTCTAGTGGGAATGCTTTATGCTGAAAAGCTGACGCTGAATTGCTAAGCTGAAATGTAATGTGTAAGAAGGAAGTGAAGAATTTAGATTGAAATGATACATGAACACTGGGGGTTTGAATGTGTGATGAGAGAAGAAAAGAAAGTACAAAGGCTTAGAAAAGCAGCAGAATATTTGAACTGCAAACTTTTGAACTAACTTGATGGCGAATGATCTATCGCCATGGCAACGGCATTTGATGACACCCCATAATATGCTTAGATGTGTTGATGGCTGCATCGTTACCAAACCCGTGAAGTTTTGAGCCATTTCGAGCATTTGAACTGAAATTGTGAGAAAACCGTGTTTCATAGTGAGCATTGTGTTGCCAAAGCAACGACATTTGAATACATCTTAAAACTGTCAAATAGATGTCTTCACGTCTGGACTGTTAGCATATATGCAAAGTTTGAGCACTTTTTGACAATTTTCATTGGTTGTTATAGCAATATCGTGTTTTACGGCGAGGGATGCGTGCTGTGAGTAAAGATCAGCTTGAATTTACAATTGGCTTTAATAGAGACATGTTGAAAGTTTTTGTCACTTCATGCCATGAAGAGGCATTTTGTTTAATTATTTAGCTTAATTTTTTTTATCTTTCAAGCTACGAGATGTTTTCCTACGTTTGTCATGATAAATGATGTCTCAGGAATGTAGGGTTTGGGAATTATGGCAGGTTTAAAAGAAAATATGAAGGCAAAATTAAATCTGTCCTCCACTCTAGCTGTGACATCACGCACTCTAAAATTTGAAGAAGGCCTCTTTACCAAGGTCTGAACAATGTTTAATATCTGTAAAAGTAAGAATCAGATTTAAAAGTTGTGAATAATGTCAGAAAGATGTGTAACATTTTAAAGTTGGAATGAGGTTTGTGAGTGAAAGTATGAAGGAGCAGTTAGCAGTTGAAGAAGGAGCAGTTAGCAGTTGAAGTTGCATGAAGATTGTTGAAGTCTGAAGAGTTTCTCCATTGACTACCATGTTAAAAATGTGATGTATTATGGGATGTATCTCTGGAATGATGAAAGTTATGAATGATAAAAGCAATAGCCATTGATTCCCGACCGAGCTGAACGTTTTGATGTTTGAACGGAGTTTCTGCGATGTTCAATGTGGGAGGAGAAGTGGCGCAAAATAACCCAGCGGAATAATAAAGAATGTTGTGCGTAGCATAACAGATGGTTGGAATGCTGTGTCAGCATTCCCACTAAATGAGACATAAAGAGGAAAAGGAGAAGGTGAAGACATGAGGAGAGGAATATGGACACCTGCAGAGAGCAGAGGATGAGAGACAGAAAGAGAATCTGTAAGAATAATAAAAATGAGATAAAAGCAGGAAAAGGGAAACTGAGGGCATATAAAGTAGTTATTTCATTGTAGATCATACAGTGTCCTGTATAAACCATAACACAACTTATATTAAAGCTTCACCTTCAAGCCAATTCCACATTTAACCTCACATGACCCTCACCTTCGCCTCAGAACATCTGTTCATTATCTACTATTCGTCTTCTTTCTGCCAACCTCTCTAAATGTCAGAGACGCTGTGTCATACTCCACTGTGGGTAAAGCAGAGAGGCTAAGCAGCCAAAAGTGAGGTCAGCCTCACATTTTCACCTGCAGTGATGATGAGCCGGCCATGACGCGGATTATTCATCGTTACTCTCCCGGTCTGACACGCCATGATACAGTGAAGCTGTTTAAGAAAGGTTTTAGTTAGAGCAGCTTCATCACAATCTATAGTTCCCAAGGCGATTCATGAAACCTATGCTCTTATGAACTAAGAAAACTAACTAGTCCAGGGGTCTTCAACATTTCTAAGGTCAAGAACCCCTTAGCTGGTTCTCCTGCAACATACGTATAAAATGTAATATTACATTTAGTGTACAAAACTGTGTAAAGAAGCCTAAAGTGGCATTTCAAATCAAACCTTTCAATACCAAGCTGTTAACATAAACATACATAAATATTACATTTCCAATTACCAAATTCCTTGAAATCTTGCGAGAGAAAAGTGGAAAAAAACGATATGTGTTCCATCAAGTTTCATTAATATTGAGATGATCACGATTATATATTAATAAAAAACAAATTAGTCTTTGCTAATAACATGCTTGATTCATGTGGATTTCTAATGTGTATTTCAGACCAATTTTATTTTATAAAACCTACTTTCAATACCACTCTTGTATGTGATATGTGATATTCTGTAAACTTATGGATAAGCACCTTCCCTTCTTTTTTGTCCTGAACAAAATAATGAAGCATTAAAGGGAGCTGAAACTATAAAAATAAGTACCACTGCTCCATAAATGCAGCTCCTGCTTCATGCGCCTCTGGATGAGGCTCCAGTGCTGTCAGCAAATGTGAGATGGCTCTTCTCATGCCTCATGGTTTTTCAACCCTGAATAGTTTTTTTGAGAACCACTTTTGGTGCCGGAGGATTTTCAATTCAGAAAAGTAAAAAGTACTCCACAGTCACAGGGACCCTTGACTTTATTGACATGGAAATGAAATGACATGTCACCTTACATTTCTAAGTCAAAAATAATGGTAATGTGAACATTTGCAGGTCAATTTTCATGATGTTTAATGAGTTGCAGTTGAGAATCTATTAAGCTATCGAGCATGAAAACTGACACTAGCAGGGCATTTTTCCCCCGTGAATGTTTGTTTGGTTACTCACTTAACTTACTTATACTTATAGTGGGTTGTTGTTCAATGTCTGTGCATGCTGTCTGACTGTTTTGGCCTTATAATACAATGGTACATTTCTGCTTCTTTCAAATAAAATGAAGCTAATTAATTAATAGCATTCCATACATTAATATGTAATCAAAAGGAGGCACCATGAAACCAAAAGCAATTCAGATCTGTGCAAAAATATAGAAGAAATGCATTCACCACATATAAAGTTAAAAAATAATTTAATACAGCACGGCTCAGCATGGCAAGGCTCTGAAAAGCAGTCTGGATACCCTGCAGTCATAAGAAAGCAGTTGCAAGTTAGACCGAGTGAATAATGTGTTTTTTTAAACTATTGCCATTCCCCTAATTCATTTAACCAGCATACTGCACTTATTACATTTGTTGAATAATGTAAGCTGATAAATAATTTACCTTGAGGTAAAAATGGCTCCGGTTTTAACTGTGGGCGCACAATTAGCTTAGAGAGGAACAGACGAGACAAGAGAGGGAATGAGATCTGCTTTATAAAGACACATGTTTTGATTTAGGTTCAATGACAGCCACAGAGACAAGAAAGAAAGAAAAGATGAGTGAGAAAACGTAAGAGAAAATCTGGATAAATGGTCAAGAAAAAGAGTCAGCGAGATTCTAATACCTTCTTACAGAGAACAAGAAGACAGGTCACTACGTGTGGACATTTGTACACATGATTTATGCCTTTCATGTATTCAGGTTAAGGCGAACTGAAGTCCTGCCTCTGTGAGCCAAATAAAATTAGCTCTGACTTGCAGTATATCAAAGGGTGTCTTTACATTGCATTAAAGTAAATCAAGACAATTAAAATGACTGATTTGCCGTAAAAAAATATTAAAATGTCATAATGAAGTTAAAGAAATTGCAAGATTCAAGTGCATCACAAGTGTTCAGCTCTTTGAGTGATTGTAGCATATATATTTTCAAAGACACAATGATCGATGGGTTGGTAATTATTTAACTTTTATCAACCTTCACTGCTAATAAATAAGTTCTTCAACATGTGTCGTACTGTAAAAAACAATCCATAGCTAAATCTGTGTGGAAGTCATTCATTGTAATGTCAACAGCATACAGTCTACTGATTGTAACATTGCTGTATAAAAGCCTTGTTCTCCTAACTTTCCAAAGTAAAAAAATCCTCTCATTTAAAAACAATGAGCATTGAATTGTTTTGAAAAGCCTTTAAATTCAGAGATTGGTTAACCGCCCAAGATCATAATTCAACATGTTTCTTTATTTCCTCTTAGAGCTGTTTTCGGTCTGAATGCCTTATAAAGTTGCCTTACAGTAACATTACCATAAAAACTAATCAGTTGTATCAGTCTGATAGCTCGCCATCCAAGTGAGGCAGCGAATTTGCAGCCAAGTGTTTAGACAATGTCAAAGTAACAAAAAAGACAGCAGTGGAAATTGATACAGCTGCAGTAAAACACGACCAGTGATCCCTTACAATGCACAACGCGGACAGAGAGAAACTCATACAGACTTTTATGGATTGTTCCTCATACTCTTACACTCATAACAATACACAACAACGCTGCACAAGGCCATATTTTCTATCTGTTCATGGCAAAACCAGATCAATACTGAATGCAGAGAAGACACATCATATTTCTCTTTCCATCCAGAAGGACTCACAGCAGCATAAAACACAAGTCTTTTTTAAACATCCTGTTTGCGATGCATGGCTTGAATCCAACAGTTAATGGCCGCTGAGCTACAGAAGACAACGTTTTACAGCCATCATCATTTCCTTTTAGCAGAAACACTTTCCGGGTCCAATCGAATCGTTCTCTCCATAGGAAATATACTGCGTCTTTATTACCATCTCCTAAGATGAAATACTATACTTCTGAGGCTGCTCAAAGTTATAAGAATGCGGGTTTAAAGTTGAGGCAAAAGAAGACACAAACACAGTAGCCTATATTGAAATGTCTATGTAGCTGGCAAATAGACTAAAATGGCCTTTGTGGACTAAGACGATACCTCAATATAACCTTTACAACCAACACATGGTTATGTTTGTGAGACATTTGATCCCTGTATTTGCCACTAACCCTTTCCATTTCAGAAAGGATAATTAAATTCCCTGAACGCATGAGTGCTGCAGATTCATTTGAATGAGGTCACGTTATCTCCTTTTAATTCTTCCTCTATGGATTCTATTACTAACTATGTTTCCCCTGAGAGGAGAGCGATTGGATCTTTGAGATGTACAAAATATTCATTTAAATTCAAATAACACGGAGGGTGTTTTGCACTTTGGACTATTTGATAGTTTGCCAATATATTGTGTTCATGCATAGACAGCTGAGGAGGAAGCTAACACTTTTGTGGTACCATGATTTCTTCTTTATGATTTTTGTGAAATGTCTACACCTGTTGTTGTATGGAGACTCCCCTCAAAACAGCCAAGGGGGATTTTAAAAATGTTGGATTGCCGTTAATTAGAAATAAAATCCATAGTGTCCAGACAACTAAGAATCATAAGTTTGGTTATCCCTTAAAGGTCACCTATCGTGCTATTTTTAAGCAATAGCATCGGTCTCAGATATATAAAAATATATAAAAAACATGTCTATGAAGTGTTTTGCTCAAAATACCAAACGGATCACCCATTCTAGCCATGCCTCATATCCCTCTATTTCACTTCCTGTTTCAAAAGTGCTGATTTTGGGTATAAAGCTTTAAAAAAAAAAAAGAATGATTAAAAAAAAAGAGGTACGGAGCTTATGCCTGAGATACTGCCGTGATGAAACCAAGCGGCAAACTCTGGGGAACAGCCGGGACGCCAATATGGAAGTGCCACACACTGCAGTTCATACATGGGCCGCTAGGGACTGGCTGCAGAAAGGAGCAATTTCCATAGACCCCCATGTTAAAATGCCCAACTTTACAGCAGATAAAAACATGTTTCTACCCATGGATGCAATAAATATTATTATCGATATAGTTAGATTCCACCTTCATGATTATGAATCTGTGAGTGAATTGTTTTCTAACACGACACTTTTATTTATATTAGGTCCTAAAGTTTTTGCATAAATTAGGGCGTGGTCACTTTGATGGACACGTACATGCCTCACTGTCAGCTAACAGCAACTTGTCCACTCTGCTAGGCTACAACCATAGAGGCTACAACTAGTTAGTCATAGTACTGTACTTGACCCTTTAGCTTTAGCCGTGTTCGTGGTGATTGTGCCTTTTAGGGAATATTGTTACAAATACCAGACAATTAAAATGTCGTGCTGTGCGCTTGAATGTACTAACAGAACTTCCAAGAAGTCTAAAATGATAATATTATACATGTTAACCCCGTTCGCAGGTTTTTGTGTGCTTGGTAGCTTAGCTTGTTACTTATTAGTAGGGTTGGGTACCGAGAACCGGTTCCAACATTTCGATTCCAACGGCATCATTTAGAAATGTGAATTTCGGTTCCGCTTTTTGATGCCTGAGGAAATGTTTCTCGCCGCTCTCCGTAGCCTATTGTATGACTGCGGCGGGAAATGTAGCGTTGTACCTTGTACCCATAGATATATATTACAAACACGTGTTTATATCATAAGTTTATATATATATCTATCAGTGACGTGCAGTGACGTTCATGGCTGGTGAGGCACTGACTCTTTCAGAGTCAGATTTACAAATATTATATTTTGACCTTAATCGAAATGTTCGGTTATTTTCAAAAGCTTTTTTAGTCTGATGCTTCGATTCATTTTAAACAGACTGTTCAACAAAAGGATACCCCAAGTCTAAATATTGGATTGTTCTTTCTTAGTAATATCCCATGTTCATTACAATTGTGGTCTTTCCTTGACTTGAAGATGAAGTCCATGCTATCCTTCTGGACAACAATCTCCATTACATTTTTGTAAAAGTCCTCCTTATCTCCCTCTAGTTTCAAAACAAAAGTCTAGTTTGTTGTTTGCGTCTACCGCTGGTCTACCGTCTCTGCGTAGAATAACAGTAGCAACAAGAACATGTGGGCTCACGTTCGCCCCCTTCAGTGCGGCAGAGGTTATGGCTGCCTCTCCAGGTGCTTTTTTCCTTGCCTTGTATGATGAGACCAGCGGGCCTAAATATCATATATACGTGAAATAAGTTATTTAGAGACTATGGATGACGAGGATAAATGTAATAGAGTGGTATTACAATTCCGTTATGTAATGACTTCCTAAGAGAAAAGCAAGAACACTCGGAATAAAGTATTATTTTATTTAAAAAAAATGTTTTTCTGATTTCATATCGCATAAACACCATATCCCGACATGCATTGCGGCTAAAACAATCAATGTTTTAGCCTATCAAAACCTCTGAAAACAGGTGTCTCTCAGAATTGAAAGAGAAAAACCTATGGGAAAAACACAAAAGCATTGTACACAATTTAAACCAATACATGTCATATAATTAACTAGGATAGACTGATGTTTTTTAGTTGAGTACTGCAGATATCACTGTTAAATCATTTGATGATTGGTTTTATTATGGAAACGTAGAGACCGGAAATACTGTTTTCAACCCGTAACTTTACATGGAGGCTGCCGCATACCTCAAATCATCTTCGTAATATCTATCAAACTATAGATCCTACATATCGACTGGACGTGGATTCTAAAAGTACAATATACATTTCTCGCTAGAAATCGAATCATAAAGCGTTTGAATGGCCAAACTATCCTACAATTTAGGATTTTACAGAGAGGGTTATTTGTGAATAAACGACCATCTGTAACGTTAGCATTCAACGGGAGCACTAGAGGGCGAACACTTTAAAACGTAGTTACAGGACGTATTAAGCGCTTGAACAAACAACATATTTGGTCGTAATAAGGGCCTGAACAATCGGCCCATTTGGTCGTATGAGTTGGAGGACTTGTTGGGATATTGCACACACACAAACATGCACACGCACGCACACACACTGCAAATAATTGTTTTTGGACAAGTGAAACAGTTTTGGATGTTCTTGACTCTGCTTGTGGCCAATGATGTCATGATGCTGTAACAGTGCCCAGCAGCTCTTTCACTTAACTAAATAAACATCCACACACACACACACACACAAATACACACATTTGTATGTTCTCTTTCTCTCTATCTCTCCTCAATGTATAGCCATCACCATTAGTAATTTATGGTCAGAGCTATTTCAAAATGACAGGACAGCAAACAGCGTATTGCAGGAAGGTGCCTATCGTGCCATCTGCTGAAGCTCTTAAGACGTCATAAAACATCTTGGTTCCCTTTCACACACGAACAGGCTTTCCCGTTCCTACTTCTTTTCAAATGGCACTAATTTGACCTTTGAGCCATTTTCAACTCAATTCAGTGCAGCGTGATAATGGCAAGATGTCTTTTACTATTGTCAAACCGACACACACACATACTGATAAGAAACTACACACGCAATGAAAGGAGCTACAAATGTTCACTACATCATTATGATGCTCAAATGTGATTTAGTTGACTGTAACAGACACTACTCTATACATGCGCATATAGCTACAAGGACAGTTTTGAAGATATTTTGTGAAATGTAATAAAACCTCCATCAAAAAGCCACAATTGTTTGCAAAAGCTGGGGAGCACATGCACCACACATTTATATGCAGGTGCACTCATACACACATGGTTCATTTCACATTGTAATACCTTGTTCATTTGATGGCATATATGTCGTCTTTCCCTGCTTTTATGGCTTACAAGGCTTTCAGCAGCACGCCTGCATAACCCTACACACATTCTCCAATCAACAGGGACAGTGATTTAGAAGGACCATCAATAGGTACTATGCACACACACGCACAAGCAGACACACACACAAACACAAACACAAACACATGTCCTCAGGGACAAACATAAGCAGGTGAGGGGAGGGTAATGAAACGTGAAAAAAACACATATGGGCTCTGTGGTAATGCTCTGCAGGTTAAGTGCAAGAATTACATGTTTATCACAAAAAGAGCAGTTAATGTTCCTCAGCAGCATAAGAAATCAGAAAATAAGTGTGTTTTCCAATTTCACATACATTGGTGTCATTTAAGAGTCGACTCGACACTTGAATAAAATAAACAAGCATGTTGTTTTGAACAAAACAATTTAATTTTTATTCTAAAGATGTTTTTCCATGCAAGAATGTATTTTGCACGTAAAATGACATACTCTTACAACAGATTACAATAAATATGCACCATACTTTCTCCTCTGCTGAAAAAGATCTTATTACATTTCACAATGCTTTTTGGAAATAAAATCCTCTAGGAGTAAGCACCCCACCCTTTAACTAAATTCATCATTCAGAAAAATATGGTGGTGATAGATTATCATGATGAAGAGAAAGAGGGAACAGCTCCCATAAGGACAGCACCTTTTGGTTACATACGGTAAATATATACAACATGGAGACTCTGTTTTTGTTGCTTTAAATCTCAACATTTGGCTAGAAAGCAACCATACCCATCCTACTTAGCTTTGACATTCTTCTTCCAACAACACAAAATAAATAAATTGGCAAAAAGATTGTCAAGCTGCCCTGTGCTTTGTTGTCAATATATCAGCATGTAGAGTTGTGTCTAAACTAATGCAGAAGAGTGTGACAATGCCACTGATGGCTTGCATTTCTTTTAATAAACACTAGAAAGCAAAACATGTGCATAAATCTCTTCTACACTCCCCGTCGGCTCTGGATTGACCTAACTTTATTTATGGTACCCTTTATCAAATCAATATTTTACAACCAGTGGTCCCTCCATCCATCCATCTTCTCTCGCTTATCCGTGGTCGGGTCGCGGAGGTAGCAGTTCCAGCAGAGAGCCCCAAACGTTCCTTTCCCTGGTCACATCAACCAGCTCTGACTGGGGGGTCCCAAGGCGCTCCCAGGCCAGCGAAGAGATATAATCCCTCCACCTGGTCCTAGGTCTACCCCTCTGTCTCTTCCCTGCTGGACGTGACTGGAACACCTCCCTAGGGAGGCGCCCAGGTGGCATCCTTACTAGGTGCCCGAACCACCTCAACTGGCTCCTTTCGATGCGAAGGAGGAGCGGTTCAACTCCGAGTCCCTCCCGGATGACTGAATCAATCAATCAATCAATGTTTATTTATATAGCCCAATATCACAAATGTTACATTTGTCTCAGTGGACTTCACAGTTTGTACAGAATATCAGTATGACAATACGAAACCCTCTGTCCTTAGACCCTCACATCGTACAAGGAAAAACTTCCGAAGAAAACCCACAGTTTAAAGGGAAAAATGGGAGAAACCTCAGGGAGAGCAACAGAGGAGGGATCTCTCTCCCAGGACGGACAGACGTGCAATAGATGCCGTGTGTACAATGAAAAGATAATACATTTGCAACATAGGTAGTCCAAATGTTTGTAAATGCATGTGTGTATAATAGGAAGATGAATCCACGAGGATATCCATCCAGGACCTATGATCCAGGACCACAGCCACGACTCAAGATCCAGGGCTCGCGATGCAGGACACAGGACCGCAGGATCATCCATGACTCCGGATCCCAGCGTATATAGACACCAAAAAGAAAGAAATTTGGGGAAGCTGGGTTAATCGGAACATGGGAGTACACAGGTATAGACAGAGAGAACTGAACTTCTCACCTTATCCCTAAGGGAGACACCAGCCAGCCTGCGGAGAAAACCCATCTCGGCCACTTATATCCGCGATCTCGTTCTTTAGGGTCATGACACATCCTTCATGACCAGTGGTGAAGTTATTTATTTAAAGGGCACCTATCATGCAAAATGCACCTTTGTACGTCTTTTATACATGATTATGTGTCCCCGGTGTTCCGGGGAACTCACCAAGTGTCAGAAAACACAACCCTCTCTATTTTCCTCCTTCGCCAAATCTCTAAAAAAGGGGCTGCAACGGATCTGAAAAAAATGGATCCACATTCCGACACTTTTCTACGTCACAAAGACGTACTCCGCTTATTGGTCAACTCTCCACCTATCAGGGGAATGAGCCACGGCCACGTGCATTGCCAAACCTCTCATTCGCATATAGGCTATCGGCAGGCTACCCCAGTCACATCTGTGTTTCTGCCTGCTCTTGCTAGGATGTCTAAGCCAGTTAAACCACGGACATGTTTATGAACTTCTCTCAAGTCCAACACGGATATGCCTCCAAACTAATGCTACACCCGGGATCAATACCAACCATCCGGGACCAGGCCAGTGAGGACACATCCAATTCTGAAGCTGTAAGTTTTTATTTAGCGGTGTTTTTCCTGATAAAGCTATATCTAGCATGTAGCATGTAGCATGTAGCTTAGCCATATCAATGTCGCCTCAACCCCAACTAGTAATCGGTTAGGTGTTTATATGTTCTTGTAACATTTTATTTTGTACGCTCCGCAGTCTTTGCTTTGTCTTTTATTTTAATTATCAGGCATTTGCGAACATGTTCAGACTGCCGTAATGGCGATCTGTGTGAAGGCTGTAAAGCCACGCCTAGCCTAGCCGATAACACAAGTATTTATTCTCCTATGTATTAGTATTTTGTATCCTCTAAAAAATCATATTGAGTAAGTTATAATAACAAACGTAATCTTCTGGAGGTAAGTGCCGTTTTTTCCAGCGTTATGTAAAAGCTTTTGTGATTGTAGTCTGTAAGAACGATCATATATCATCGATCTGTAAGCTAAGCTACGCTAAGCTACGCTAAGCTAATGAGACATGCCGTTTTTTGCAGTATGTTTACTTGTTTGCGCACATGAATATAAATGGGGGTGTGTTAGGATACAACACTGTATGTATGTATGCGAGGGGACACACACCACGAGTAAAACGGAGCTAAAGCCCTGGTATGTTGTTGTTGACGACATGCATACTAATCTAAACCACTTTTTTTGTTGTGCTTTTTTTAACATTGCACAGGCTACGTGGCCAACTTGATGGACCTCATCTTCGACCAAGTCTTTGTGGACCCTGCACCATTATGAGCAACCTGACAGGGAGGAGGTCATCGCCGGGTATGCTACACGGTTCAATTTGGCTGCTGTCTGAACCCAACATAGACATTTCACGGATCAGAGGACAACGCAGGCCGGAATCACCACTCTGATCCTGTGTCCATGGAAGCCCCAGCACCAGCTCACAAAGCTCCTGTTTTTTATGGGTTCAAATAACCGTTGATTTTGACAATAAAGTTCCGAGTTGATATCAAATGTGTCGTGATTATTCATGTTTGGATGGGTAAAGAATATTCTGATTTCAAAAGCATAAGGTTGTGTGTGGACTTTTTTTGTCATACACATGGGTGCGTTATGCCATTGCTGTGTAGTATATAATAGTACATGTACAATGACAGAATGAAAGATTGCATAAAGCCATATACACCAGTATTTATTTCCATGAACAATATTAGCATTCGTTTTACAATTTCAGTCAAAACAAACCACTCAGTGCTCTATTTGCCTCAACTGTAGTCCAACTGTGTTCAGCTCTGTAAATATTCAATGCATTCTGCAGGGACAACACATTTAGGCACACAATCCAGGATGGTCCACCGTACAGGTTAGAGTCCTCAAGTTCCTGCATCCGTCTTTACACCTAGTGTGATAAACATATATTGAATGACATGTGAAAAATGTATTCTCTAAACAGACAACTTAGTGAAGCTAATGTTACGTGTGGTATCTCCATGCAGCACATGCTCCGGTTCAGAAGGCATCGTGGCGCAAGTTGCACATGTACCCCTTTAGAAAGAAGTCAATAACTGAGCTTTTAAAACACATGAAACACACATTGCTGACAACTGAGGTGTTGGAGTTATACTTTTTATCACCCTAAGTTATTGAACTTTCCAACGGTTGTTGCACGATGTTGGAAGAAAAGGACTGTAAACTATTAAACGCAATGAGGCCATTGTATATATGCTGAAAATATGAATGTCTCCCTTTATAAATATATATATGTATCGCTGTGTTTGCGTTCCAAACTCTAAGTTACAAACTGTACACATTGCATTCTTGCTAATTAGCCAAAATATGAACGGAATAAGTAGCCACCATCGTAACAAACAGAGTAAAAATAAATAGGGACAACAGCTTGTCAACTAACCATTCAGAAACGTCCTGCTGCAACCGAGATGTTTGCACCTCCACCAAAACCTCCGCTGCTTCAGTTTCTGGATAAAAATTGATAATATGCTTGAACACATGCATTGCTCTGAGATGACATGTGTATTCCACACTCGTAAACACAGCAAGCATGGTAACGTGACTCTCGCCGGCTCTTCTGCAGGGGGGCGTGGTCAGCTGCTGCTCAGAATTTTCATAGGCAGGTTTGGAATAAAGCGAAAATGAGCGAAACGAGGCATGGCTAAAAAATGATCTGTTTGGTATTTTGAAAAATAAAATGTATAAATATACCTTATATAGGTATAGTCATACACTATATCATTTAAATATAGCATGATAGGTCACCTTTAAGTCTACGCCTTGTGACATACTTTGGAAACTTTACAAAAATAATTCATAGGATAACTTTGCCTTTAAACCTTTAAAGTTGAAGTGACATTTCATTTAGCTCACCTCAATTATAAAAACCCTTCAGCCATTTTTCCATTTTCACTCAACACTCAAGAAAAACACATGCAAGAAAATCACATCAACCCTCCATCAAAGTACTGTTAAGACCCCCAAATGGGCCTATTTCAAAGAAGACATCTGACTTGTCATAGAAACTGGTACTAACAACAATAATAATGTTCTAGTTTAGTGGACCAGTCAGTCAGGACAGTATGACAGTGAGCCAACATGAACAATATCATGAGCCTGAAATAAACAACTCAATGGAAATCAGTTGTTATAATTTCCTAATTTAAAGAATGTCATCAGTGAAATTATATTACAATGTCATTTTACATTACTGTAACATAACTCCTTAAGGCCAACCCTACTAATTACGAAAACACAGGAAAAATAAGAATATTAAGAATATAATCCTTTTTGGTTGGCAGGTGTTTTCAATGTAGTAATCACACTGTTCCTCCACCTTTCATGTGATAATGTTTCTATGCCACTTTTCGTTGTACGTTCAAACTATAGACCAGGGATCACCAACTACATTTGTCCAAGGGCCAAAATGTATCTAATAGACACTATCGCGGGCCAGCGGGGGGGAGGGGGGGGGGGGGGTACAGGTACTGCATAAAGCTTAGCAAACTCTTCACGCTAACGAAGGATCACTTCTAGGCAGGGTTGGGAGGGTTACTTTGTAAATGTAATCCGTTACTGATTACTGAATACATGCTCTGAAAGTCATCAGAATACAGTTACAGTTACGTGTCTTAAAAAAGTAACGTGTTCAGGTTACTTTTAGAATACTTTTGAAATACTTTCTTTTTCCATAACAGATGGGTATGTTTTGGTGAGCAGGAGACACTTGTTTTACTGTTTTAATGGCTTATCAAGAACTCAAACACAACATCTTGGTGTCATTCTGGACAGCTCCCTCTCATCTGCACCCCACATAACAAACATCACCCGGACTTGTAAGGAATATTTGAATGTATTCATGTTAGCTCCAAATGTATAAGTTTAAAATGAGAATCATTTGGGTTAAAACTGAGCTGGACTTTTGAGCCCGAGCACATGTGACTCTAGAGAGACCATGTGGTGTTTGGGGGACAAAGGATTTGGCGGGGGATGGTTACAGCATCTGTTGACTTGCACTGGATGCAAATGCTCTCGCCACATGTGAGTGGGGGAACTCAAGATTTGGGGTGATGGGGACATTTGCGCTGCCAATCAAAGTAGTGGAATCAGAGATCCCTCCCATTGCTTCAGCATAAATACAGAGACGCAACTGGGTTCAGTCTCTTTCTGCTGGCCGGCTGACGTGATCACCAGGTTGTATGTATGTTTTGTGTTGTGTGTATTTGTGTTGTATGTGTTTTGTGTTGTGTGTATTTGTGTTATATGTATCTTGTGTTGTAAGTATACTGTGTTTGTATGTGTAGTGTATTGAATGTAATGATTTCTGGTGCATTGTGATATCGCCATTAAAGTAGATTATTCTTGACTTGGTGGCACTGAACTCCTTCCATATAACACAGCTCTCGAAGGACGCGGGGATATTTGAAACGTGGTGCGTAAACCCCTAATAATATCCTAACAGATGGTGAACCCGACGTACAAGATAATGAGCTGAGGAGGATTCAGACGACCGGATTGGGTCGAGAATAAGCGCTTTTAAGCACTTCAGACAATCACGCAGGGCCCTGCATTCATTCTAAAAAAAGGTACAGACGCCTGTTCTAATGTCTGTGATTGAATACACTAAAATGTTAGGATTGTCTGAAGGCGTTTCACAGTGTTTTTAAAGTTTAGATGGGATATACAATGCATATTTAGAAACATAGTCGTTGATCGCAGGTAGATATGAGTCCGGCGTGACGTACATAGATATTTACATATTGATTACAGTTTGTCGCGGATCTACAGGTAGATAAAGTCCTGAGTGGCGTACATAAGAACGGTTTAGCGCGGATCTGTGGTAGTTCAGTCCACAGTGGCGTAGAGACGGTGCAGGGCTGGGGGTTGTGAGGTTTCATTCCCACACGCCAGACCTGGAAACCCGATATTTCAGATCGGGTCGCCGCCTACAACTGAGGGGTTTTACAGCACAAACGAACGCTTTTTAGCTAAGAGCCGGAGTTCTGTGATATGGTAATTACTCAATATTTATTGATCTCAATGAAGCACACGGATGAGTGAGGCTCATTTGTGGTCTGCTGCTGCCATCTAGTGGCTGAAAGGGGGTAGTACACCTTTTACATTGAGTATATGAGTTTAGCTTCAAGCGCTGAGGTTAAATATTACATTGCTGACCGGTATTGAAGACGGGAAGCGCGTTAATAGTACAATAGCCCAGTATATTAATACATGTGAACACATGTTGATTGATTGAGTCAGATAAATAAAAGCGAAGTGCACATGTTGATTGAGTCAGATAAATAAAAGCGAAGTGAATATGGAACGACAGAATGCTAAAAACGATTCTGAAATTCCAGGGTAGTTACCGGGTACAATGGGAACAGATTAAGAGATTGATTTTCAGAGAATTAAGTACATTCAAATTAAATATAATAGTGGATTATTCTACCTAGATTTAGACATACAAAGAGGACAATTTGTGTGTTATGAACTGGCCTTGTCTGGTTACATTTTTATTGAAGCCAGGCTACAAGTCGGATGGTTTAATTTTTAGTGAACTCAGACTGCAAGCAGTGTGATTTCTCTCTACACACGTTTGAGTCTCCTTTTCCCTTCCCCCGGTCATCCAAGTTATTTGACCCCATGTGGTCAAGAGCCATTCTGTTAGATTACAATCTGGGGTAAGACAAATCATTGTTCTTTTGTCACATTTTTGAATCACATAAGGGTTCATTTTGCTAAATCAATTTATCTTTAATTTGTAGTTGGTGTTTGTTGAGATTTTTAGGCAAATATAGCGCTAAATACAGTTAATTTTGTATTCTGTTACAAATCTAACCATGCTTGTAACACAACATGGATAGATTTAACTTAGATGAAAGACAGATTGTAAAGCAAATTGCACACCTAAACAAACTGATGCAGGCTCTAGATAGATTGAGGAGGGTTTGTCACAATGCTGCCCTCGCAATGATGGGAATTACAATTCCTCCCGTCACAGACCAAAATCTCACGGGTGCAATGGCTATCCACAGCCCCATAGAAACAGATGAATTTAACACTCTTCTGTTCCCTAGAACAATGGCAAAATACTGTTGTCTCTAACTCAGATCACAAATCTCAAACTGAGCCCAAACTTCATTTACGATGAAGCAGGAGGCCAGGGTCGTAAAACAGAAACCTGACGACACTTTGAAGCAGGACGCCGGGGTCGTAAAGGTCCCAGGGCACAGCATGTGCCTCAGCCTCCTATGCATTACCATTCTTTCTTCATGTTTCTGAAAGTGAATCCACAGGATTCTTTTTCAGAAAAGGGGGAGTGAGTTGTTAGACAATGGGAATTTCATATTTACATTTTTATAGTCTAAAATCTATTGTAGTATTTTTTTAGGTATCATAAAGCAACACTGTTTTAGCTTTTTAGGTCAAGTTAATTGAAGATTTGAGAATGTTAATTAGGCGTCCCTAAAAATGGTGGGATGTACTACACAAATTATCTGTTAAATTCTGATTTTAGATTAATCAGATGACATGTCTTATTTTTATACAGTCCTTTAATGACAGAGGTCAAAAACCTGGACACTTATTTTTATTTTTATGAATATACTGCCATCAGGCATATATTTAAATCCAGAGACAGATGCAGTCTCTGTTTGAACAAATATCACAATGAAAAATAGTGGTAGCAAATCATCTTTATGTCAAATCATGTCGGGAAGAGATGAGGAGTTTTGTTTTGAAACAACATTTTGAACTAAGCCATGTTGGTTTTCAAAAAGCTGACTTTTCAAAATGAAACAGATCACTTTTGAGTGTACAGTAGCAGTTTGCATGGAGATTTATTTGTGAACACTACAGTAGCAGGATGTATTTACCTGTCCTAGGAAAGGGACAGATTATAAGTAAAAGACTGGTTAGAAATGGAAATAAGAAAAGGTTGTTGAAGGCTGAAGAGAAAAGAAAACGGATAAAAGAAGACATCTGATTATTATGTCACACATAATAATCTTGACATAGAAACCAAGCTATGAGTAAAACGTGTGGTTTTTATACCATTGTTATCATGAACTAAAAATAAATAGGGAAATAGTATCTTGTTAAAGATGAATGGATTTCATATCCTAGAGAGGATTAGTTATTGTGAATACTCCACAAGGTATCTACTAATGTATTTTAAAGAAACAAATTTAAAGAAATTGAATTGACTTGATAAATAAGTAAAGATAAAAAGTTGTATTAACCATGAATTAATCAAGTGGTAAATTAAAAATAGCAGTAAAGAAGACTGAAATAGATGGACAGGGCAAGATATTAAATGTGTTGAAGTGATATCTTGCTCAGAAGGATAAAAGGTGGTTAAAATACCACGAGTGAAGTTGGAAAAAGTATGTAGGAGAGAGAGAGAGAGAGAGACAAGACAATTAAGATTAGAAAGAGTTAAAGTTAACTACTATTCTGGACAATGTCATATTGTTTTATGAGTAAAAAACATGAAATAAAATATATTACTAAGATATAAGGAAACATGTGAAGAGACAGGCATGAAATGGTTAGACGCATGGCCCCTAGTTCTTATGTAAATCAGGAGCTCAATTAACAAAGGGACAGGTTTCTCTCCAGTTGAGCTCACTCATGGTCACCAGTTCCCAGGAGCCCTGAGCGTAAGCTTGAGGGATTTGTATCAGATTTCTCCACACAGATTACAGAGGCAAAAGGGGGACATCAAACCCCAATTGGCTGGGACCCAGGTTCTCTGGACCCCATCGGGCGATGCAGAGGACATCTCACGCTGTCCGCCTGGAAGGGAAAGGAGACATCTGGTACCACTGGAATCAGTGAGCAGTGGGGAAACCTCCAGGAAGGATGTGTGAAAGCTGTCATCCTCCTCCTCGTGCTGGGCCTGCTGTACCTGACCAAGCAAGGGTGGCGACTCCACGGTGTGGGAAGCGTATCCAAGGACGCAGTATCAGGAGTTCCGGGTCTCGCCACGGATGGAAGTACCTGACACTACGCAGACAGTGAAACCAGGAAAGTGAGTGTTCACCAGAGCGATAAAGAGGAGGAGCAGGCACTCGCCAAAGGGGGAGGGTCCCTAACAAACACTCCTGTCTACATCGACTGCAGTTAGACTGGCGAAGAGACCATCCTGGATACATCTGACTGTGAAGCTGTTTAAACCTGAAACACAGAAACTCGCCTCTACTGTGGTGAAGTCTGGCTACAAAGGGAGGTGTCCACTAGGGGCACTTGTCTCAAACCAGTGAAGAAACCAACAGAACCCAGTGGAATTTAAAGAGTGGACGTGAGCAGGGAAACAGTAACGGGTCTGAGGGATAGAAACTGACGATGTACAGAGAAAGAATTGGACCATGGGGATTACATTAAAACATGTGCCTATACAATTTACCTACCTCAGCCGTTTGGGTACTTTTGTATATGAATTTGACCTTGCAGCTGCCTCTCCTGATGAAAGGAGGCAGGGCATTTCAGGTTGTTCATATTTATGAGAAGACAGACTTGCTGTCTCCTAAATATCTCATGTGTGGCTCTGAAACTAAAGCGGAATGAAGTATACATGAAGTAATGTTAAAGCTTGAAGACACTGCAATTTTGCCGATTACAGATTAATTGAATCACCACTGTGAAGGTTATACCTTATGACGATTGACTATACTCAATCAGAATAATTGAAGGGTTTTAACTTTGTTGTTATGAAGTGATGTAATTGATGTATGGAGTTATTTGCATATTTTTGTATTTCTAACATGGTCATATGAAGTTGATATGTGGAGCCATTTCTGAACGTTTAAATAGTCTGAATCCCAGAACGAATGTGAATGTCTTGAAAGTAATTGATTTATTAGAGTTAAATCAAAAGGGGGAGTTGTAAGGAATATTTGAATGTATTCATGTTAGCTCCAAATGTATAAGTTTAAAATGAGAATCATTTGGGTTAAAACTGAGCTGGACTTTTGAGCCCGAGCACATGTGACTCTAGAGAGACCATGTGGTGTTTGGGGGACAAAGGATTTGGCGGGGGATGGTTACAGCATCTGTTGACTTGCACTGGATGCAAATGCTCTCGCCACATGTGAGTGGGGGAACTCAAGATTTGGGGTGATGGGGACATTTGCGCTGCCAATCAAAGTAGTGGAATCAGAGATCCCTCCCATTGCTTCAGCATAAATACAGAGACGCAACTGGGTTCAGTCTCTTTCTGCTGGCCGGCTGACGTGATCACCAGGTTGTATGTATGTTTTGTGTTGTGTGTATTTGTGTTGTATGTGTTTTGTGTTGTGTGTATTTGTGTTATATGTATCTTGTGTTGTAAGTATACTGTGTTTGTATGTGTAGTGTATTGAATGTAATGATTTCTGGTGCATTGTGATATCGCCATTAAAGTAGATTATTCTTGACTTGGTGGCACTGAACTCCTTCCATATAACACAGCTCTCGAAGGACGCGGGGATATTTGAAACGTGGTGCGTAAATCCATTATAATATCCTAACAGACTGCATTCTCCTACTGTAAACCTTTCCTTAGAATATGTTATGAATTGTAAGGTGTTCTTGGGTGCTTTGAAAGGCGCCCCTAAATAGAATGAATTATCATTATTATTTATTATTATTATTATTATTATTATTATTATTATTATTATTATCTGAAACGATGTAATAACTTTTAAAACTGTTTCCAGTCACTTGCCCCATGCATTCAGCAGCAGCAGGCCATTCACTTTGATTTGATCCCGTTATAAATGTCATCATTTCGACAATAAAGAAATGCTACATCAACGTTATCTTGCACATTTTATCTTACCATCTCCGTTTCTAACTTTCAATATATTTTAAAAGAGATCTCTCTCTCTCATCTGCGTGCGGGGGCGGGGCCTCACAGACACGCTGTATCTCTCTCTCTCACAGACAAGCTGCAGCGCTGTGCAGTGTGCACACAGTTCTGCCGGTAATGAATATTACATTTTGTGAGGAAACTTTTCCACCAATAATTACAATAAGTATTCCAAAATGTATTCACTTCAGGTTTACGAAAGTAACTGTAATCAGATTACTCGTATTCTGATTACGTAACGCCGTTATATATTCCGTTACAACCCAACCCTGCTTCTAGGCTACTGTCCCGCAGCTCCTGCCTCTCTGTTGGACTCTGTCGCAGCAGGGCTGCTGCTGTGGTGCGGAGCGCACAACGCAGACTCTTCACAACGAAGGATCACTTCTTCTTCTTCAAGGAAGGGAAGGTTTCGAAGTACGCAGTCTACTGTCCCGCAGCTGCTGCCTCTCTGTTAGACTCCGGTACTGCACCTTACTCACGAGACGTTGTAAAAAAGAAAATGGGTGGGGGCGAACGCAGTAACCACTCCGCCAACGCCACAGTCACCCCCGTCGTGCGGGCCGGATGAGAATGTCTGGCGGGCCGGATGTGGCCCGCGGGCCGCCAGTTGGTGGTCACTGCTATAGACACTACAGCATTTGTTTGTTGTGTGTTTCAAAATGTTTGTTACGAATGAAAGACAAAAGAGGTCTAACTTTGTTAAAAAACCAGTTCTTAACACAGTGTCATCAGTGATGATATTGTTGTAATTGTTCCCAGATTACCAAAACCACGCAACTGTTGTGTCTCTGCCTGGCACTGCCTAAACTCATAAAAAAATTCTGGCATAACAATGCAGTGTGGAGCCATCCAGACTGATGGGGGCTGGCTACCATCTGGGACAGCAGGTGAATGATATTAACTACCTGGCAGGACGGGAAACACACAAAGCACATCCTATCTGCAGTGTGGCTGTGTGTGTTCCCAAATACAAGGCATTGTTTAAAACACTGTTAGTGCTAAACTGGAAGGATAAACACAATTGGGTTTGAACCGGAAGTGAAAAATGGGCGGGGCAGTCTGAACCGCAAGCTGGTTTGACAAGTTGAAAAAAGTGAACTAACAGAATGATTGTTTGGAAGGTTTTTTTTAAAGAGGATTCTCAGTTACGGACGTCACCATTATGAATACAACTGGTCTTTCAAGGAATACAAAGACAGCAGAATGACGTTGAACTCTCAAAAAACGGAACGTGTGGATCGTAAATGTGCGTGCGTGGAAGGCCAGCGAGCGGACACACCACGCAGAAAGTACGTACAAACCAAAGGCCAAACCAGACTTGTTTGAGGAGTTTACTGTGCAACAAAACTGACGACCTGCATATGCATTAAATGGTAAGTATTGCTAGCATATTTTATTTGTTTTTTGTTGTCTATTAGCTTGTTGTCTTGATACTGGCATTGGGTGACACCAGTGGCGGTTCTAGACCAATTTCACTGGGGGGGCCAGGCTGGGGCCAGTTATTTTCTGAGGGGGGCACAATAAATGCCGGACGAAAAAGACAAAGACAGTATGAAGTAATTGTGCATAAGAAAACAATGTAATACAGTTATTGGTATTTGTTTCATTACACATATTTATTTCAGATACTTATAGTTACAGTTTTTACCCTCTAATGCAGGGGTCTCCAACCTTTTTTAGGATGAGAGCTACTTTTACTCCTCTTTTTTTGTTTTTTGCAATGTATATATTTACCACATTTTAACATTATTATATACTTACCTTTAACCTTTGTGTGCTGTTTGGGTCTGTGGGACCCATTTTCAGTGTTTACTAAAAGAAAATTATTATTATAAATTATTTTAGGGTTAGGGTTATTTATTTGGGGGTGGACCTCACATCCTCTAGGGCAGTGCTTCTCAAAGTGTGGTCCGCGGACCACTGGTGGTCTGTGAGCGCCCCCTAATGGTCCGTGAGTATATTGGTAACATTTCACACTTGAAATAAATTAGCAAGCTTAAGTTTCAGCGCACCTTCATCACACATGTTGCCATTTGTTTGGACCATTTTCATGCGATTTGTAATCTGTTCTAGAAAAAACAATGTGTTTTTGGATATTTGTGGAGTTAGGTGGTCCGCGAGTGTTTTTTTATTGGTTAAGTGGTCCTTGGAATGAAAAAGTTTGAGAAACACTGCTCTAGGGGGGTCCGGGTGCATGCACCCCCGGGAAAATTTAATTTTAAATGTTGAAGTGAAATGCATCAATCTGGTGCACTTTGAGCACAAAATGATTTTATGGAAACAGCTCTCAGCACTCTATGAAAGGGAGCTGTATACTTTTCAATAATCCAAACATCTTTAGAATATGATCACAACCAATACCAAATCATTTAAACTTGTTTATTCTTATCTTATGTTACCTATAGTAAGCATTCTTTCTTTTTATTTATGCATATTTTACTAATCACTCCCCTTTTAAACTGTTTTTTTAGTTTTACTGTCCTATAGTACACATTGGAATGATTTCTTACTTTATTTTTTACAACTATATTAAATAGATAAAGGTGTGCTCTCTCTAGCTCTCTCTCTTTCGCTCTCTCTCTCTATCTCGCTCGCTCACAGAGGCTGTGTGCTCCTCTGTGGCGATGACGGCTTGCGTCCCCCCTGTCCCCAGTGGAAATTACGCAGAGACCCCTGCTCTAATGGGTCCGACTAGCATGACAAATATTGTTAGTTCCGCCTATTCCGTCAGCCAAGAAATCGTTTAATCATAAACTTTTTTATTTTTTTTTATTTTCAGGGGGGCCACAAGGTGGTCCAAAGTCAGTGTTAGGGGGGCACTGCCCCCCCGAACCGCCCCTGGGTGACACACACTTCAGTGGTTGTGATGTGAAAGTCACTCTGGAGCCTGGTTAACATCTAAAACAGCACAACTGTGTAACATGTTGCTTTAAACTTTCAATATTTTAATTCTAACTCTTTACTATCTCTCTGCACTGGAGGTTTTATTGTTATTTTCTGCTGGTGTTTGGTACTAGACTGTTTACTTTTTGAAATATGTTGGCATTTGCATATAAGACAGTGATTGGCTGTTTTGAATGTGTTACTTTATCTAGTTTGCCCAGGGTATGTTTGATTCTCAGATTTTAGGGAAGTACACAGACATCTCCCTTTGATAGAGGAATGTGGAAACACCTCTATGCTTTCATATACAGTCCCATCATGTTTTTGCCAGTCCTTTGTTTTCACAGCCAGCTCTTTCTTTCTTTTGAAACAACCTTTTGTTTTGTTGAGTTGCTTATAGGTATTCAGCCCTTCCCCTTTGTTATGTTTTAGAGAATAGACTATTTAATTCTCTAGAGGCAAACGCGCAATATCTTCCCCCAAATTTGTGTTGGATGTATTATCCATTGATGTCTGGGAAGGGGAGAGGGCAGGAGTTATATAGTCAGAGTGAAATGCATTTTAAGTCCTGAGTGTGTGAGGGCCATTCGCTGTAGAGCCATGTTATTATGTGCCTGTCACCTCGATGATAAGTGGAGCTATTGTGGGCAGCACTGCACAGTATATGTGCCATTTAGAGAGCACTATTTGACTATAACCAGAACATCAGGGTTTTAGCATGTTATTATTAAAGACAGATTTATCTATTGTCTGATCTATTCAGTCCGTCTGAAAAAAGTAAATATTACCCTCCATAAAATACAGCATCCTTTCCCCTAGACTAGAGAATCAAAGAAAAGCTGCTATTTTCTTACATCTTGTGTGTGTTTGTGGATTGTGCATGGCATGTCAGAGCTAATAAGACAGCATTGAAATGGCTATTATTATCTCTCACTTATCGAAAGAAAAATGAATGGCATCAGCTGACAGCAGTTTTATTTCAAATCCACTTTCTGTGGGACGTTTATCTAATGTATTGTATCATTTGTGACCAAACCAAAATGAAGTGACAAAACTTTTCTGCATTAAAGGATCTTAAGGAAAGTTAAAGGAAGGATACATTCTCTGAATTGAGAGGTTATTGTACTTTCAAGAATCAATATATCTCAATTTGCATAATAATATACTTTGCGCCAGGCAAGTAAAGTAATGTGTCTAGTTCTTTTAACATTTATTGGTCTTTGTGATTGAAGATTCTGCCTCTGAATGGTGGCAAAACAGAAAAAAACGTCCGTCAAAATCTGTCCTCGGTATGACTAATGCACAATAGGAACAGCTTTTCCACCATTTCAATGTCATCGTCTCACTCGGCACTCCAGGACATTTTGAGTAGTTATTAGGCATGACAGCTAATAAAAAGTGATGTAATTCTGCTAGATGAAGCCCTTTGCTCTGCTACCATGTGCCAGTGATATTTTGTCCGCGCATTTCAAGTTGTATAAGTACGTTTGTGCACGCATGAGGATATGTGTGAGCTTGTTAATGAGTGTGTTCTGGTCAGACCAGGGGAAACCATGTTCAGTATAATTATAGATTACATCTGAATCAGCCATCACGCTTCACCGATGGCCAGCAAGAATAATAATAGAGGATAATCAAATGAGCAGAGCTGGATTTGATAGGTATTTAAAATGGGAGGATTCAGTGTGAGGCTTCAGATTGAGTAGGGTTAAAACAAAGTGTGTTTAAAGTAAAGTATTTGTTTTGAGCCATGCTAGCTCTATGGAAAACAATGTTGGTCAATTTTCTTGTTTGTTTCAACAACTGTTTGATTGATTTCAATGAAATTGTGTAAATGCATTTATTGTCCCCAGAGGATAAATCCTATAGACTTTGGTGGTTTTGCTTTTCCTTGCGCATCACCAGTAGATAGACATATATTATACATATGTAAGACACACACATATAGATCTTGCTTTGTTCTTTTTATAAAAATAATGATTTTCAATTTTTTTTATTCTCCAGCTGTCATGCCTGCAGGAGCACAGGGAGACACTTTTAATCTTACTGCAGATAGGCCTGATGATGAGCCGTGAAATATAAATCACCCCCTTTCCACATTATTTCCTCAGAGGTTTGATGGATAGAAAAAACCCAAGGATTAAAATATATAAGTTTAACGGAGACTATTGCAAGATTTCATAGCATTTCCTCTTCACAAGGTGTGCCAGATGAGGCCATATTTTATTCATCTATTTTGCATAAAGCATTTCTGTTTTACTGGCCTGATGTCTGATTGTTGAAGCCATGAATTCAATGGACACCATACTGCAGTTTATGAGAAACTCTTGCTTTAATTAGTCAAAAAACATAATAATGCTCACCATATGAAAGGACAGGTGTTATGGCTCGTAACGTGTGTTTAGGTTTTGTTGACTGCAGGAAATGATCATTAAAGCTAGTAAGCTGTGTCTAGACTACAAGGCATTATTCCACAGGATATAAGAAGCGTATACAGTAACAACAACATAGGTCGGACACCAGAGGCCTGTACTACGAAGCAGGATTTTCACTTAGCCGGCTGGTTCTCTTATTAGCAGGCTAGATCTCCATGGTAACTTATGCTGTGCGGCTAACCTGCTCCGGCGCAGGTTAGGTTGCAGGCTAAGAGCTCAACTCAGTGAAAGCACCGCCTGCTGACCAATCAGAGCTCAGTGTGCGGAGTTTAAAGCGATCAAGTCATATTACAGGAGAAAGGAAATACAGAAAAACTGCCGTTGCAGGAAAGACGGCCGGCAAAAATCACCGACTGTGTGAACGTGAACATTAATAGAATATCACCTCCCATCTTCAAGGCAATCTGACTAATATAACATTAGCGTTAAGAAAGCTTACTTAAATATCTGCCACAACATAAGTACACTGAGTGCAGACGTCCCATTATCATTCATATCACATCATAATGTATCATATATCTCCCTCTCTGAGTCAGCTTCTTGAGCCGTATCTGGCCGTGCAACACTCACAGTGTCACATACTGTATGCAGAAGTATTATTTTAAGCAACACATTAAGTTGACGAAACACTCGAGACAAATGTAATTAAAGTCAGATCATGTTTTAGACGGGGCAGTTATATCATAAACCTGTTAATGTACCCATTCAAACACTTTTTCTGTTACCAGCTGTATTCACCTTGCAAGTGCAGCTATGTGGCTTTTATCCTGGATAAAGTGTTTAAGTCATGGATGTTTAAAGTTTAACTTCTTCATATTTGACTAGTATTAAAGTTCACTTTTCATTCAGGAAGTATGACGCTGCGCTGTCAGTGCGCTTCTCCATGTTTGTGATTGGTCGAATGCTCCAAATACCACCCCTTTCATGTGAACGCGCACCTAACTAGATAGGACACGGCTGGCTTGAGCGATCCACTTGATAACCAGCGTCGTAGTACAGTTTAGCGACAGCGCGTATGTTTTGGATTAGGCCAACCGGCTTACTCAAACATATCCAGGTTAGGAAAATCCAGCTTCGTAGTACAGGCCTCTGATCTATGTGGTGTGAATAATGTGTATATGTATCAAAGATGTTTCCCTACAGCCATGTTCTATTCAACAGGATTACAATCAGGTTTAAGTTGTGCACTCTGACGATGCAGGTTAAAAAAATACATGTTTTTCATTCAATGTGGTGAGACTAGTTCATGAGGAGCATTTGTTGTGTTCCCTGTCTTTCAAAAACACTCACACACACACACTCTCACTCTCAGATGATCTCTGGTCTAGGTTAATCTGGTGTGTTTTAAAAGGATTAGCATACAATTAATTAGCATATGATAATTAGCATAATGTGATTTTCCTATGGTGACTGATTGACATTCTTCTGACCCTTGCATTGCGTAACCCGCTTTTTTTCCCGACATTGCCAGAACAAAATCTGCCGGAAACTATGCCGTCAAATGTCAACAGGATAAGACCTTCATAATTTGTATGTAATTACATTTTTGAGGCATAGCATTGCTAATTTTGCATAACTTCAAAGTGAAATTCCCTGAAGAAATAATTTACAGTGAGTGACTTTACCATCTGTATGATGTCAGAGTTGCCAAATCCACTATCAAACTAGTTAAAGTGATGACTTTCCGAATGGCTTTATTAAATGCGTTGATATATATATATATATATATATATATATATATATATATATATCTGTTAGTTTGTGAAGTACAGTCAGGGGCATCTTGTCATTATCATGCTGTAATGAACAAGGTGGTAGAGCAGCAAAATCGCCCCGAGGTTTCATTATTCCCATCTGCCAACCAGCACGACCAACCAGGTTGAAGACAATGAAAAGTAGTAAAGAAAGAAATCAGTTCTTCTGAAACTGTACATGATTTTGACGATGAAAGTCATATTAAATGCGTAACTCTAGGAAATATGACATTAAAGATCAAATAAAATGATTGCTGAATTGTGAAACTGCAACCCATTGCTCACTTTTACATTTCCCTTCAACTCTTTGGGAAGATTTTAATCTTTCATCTTATAACATTTGTGGCCAGATTAGTACGCTTCCCACCAATGTCTGATAAAGTTAACAGCTAACATGGCTACATACTTCATTTTGGACTTACATTCACCAAGTGGCCAGATAAACGGCTCAAAATGAATGCTAACGTTACATAAAAATTCCCCGTAAAAATATGAGGTTATTATATGTCAGTGTTGGTAAAGGAGGTTTAAAATGCTGTTTACTTCAACATCTTAGCAGTAATGGTTTCAGAGTAGAGTAGCATACTTTTGATTTCAGTTGCATTTTTGTAACATCCCCCCACCTCATGTTCATCTGACAAACAAGATATGCTTCTATTGAAATCAGCCGTTTAGACATGCCGCATATTGGCTTTGCGTTTCACCTGCGCTTTAGACACATAATAACTGTGACTCAAAGCATTTTTTTAGGTTGCAAGTCTGTTAACCTCAATTCTATGTTCAACTACAATGGCTGTGTATTCATCTGCGGCCACAGAGCAGTGTTTGGCTGCTGCTGTTCTGCCTACATGCTGCTTTCCCCACGTGCTAAAGCTTTTGTTAATGTGTTTTTTAAAAGGCAGCGGCTGCCGTGCACACATGTAGACAAAACCAACAGCAGGTGAATTACTAAGGTGCCCACAGCTGACTGATTATTTGGTGAAGTTTTCCTTGAAATAAAATGAAAGCATCTGTTACCATAACTGAGCTCATCCCTCTTTGTCTCACACCTTTTTTTCTTCCATCATGTCTTTGTCACCTCACTCCATCTTCCCCCCCTGACTATTATTTTAATCTCAACCTTACCTGTCTTTACTCCAGCTGTCTCTTTGTAGCTTCCTTCCTCCCTCTGTTTTGCTTTTCCCTCCATCGCTCCTCCTTCACCTCCATCCTTCTTTCCAAGGCAGTAAACAGGCCCATCTATCACCTACCTGCTTGCTTATGGATGCAGGGATATGCTGCCTAACTTTAGAAAAAACATTTTCTCTCTGCATTTTTTTGTCATTTGTGTTAAATCTTGACAATGACAATGCGTTGATAGAAAAACTAGCTGATGTGTGCTTAATGACATCAAGTCTAATATGTGTAATCTACAGGGCAGAAAATGATGGCTTTAAGGGTCTGCTTGTACAACTTCAGCAGGACTGACAGCTTGAACACCACAATTAAAGCAATAAACCAAAAAGGAATAATTCCTGAAGCAAATATGGGATTTGCATTAGAATAGCATTTGGGAAAAGTGGCACCGTAAAGTAGAGCCATGATCTATGGCTGCAAATCTTTCCACACAATAATACTTTGGAGAATAGGCAACCAAGGATTCTCATATGTTCTTATTCTTTCTCAGAGCTTCCCATTCTCTCCGCTGCTGCTGCTTGCTTCGCTTACCCTGAGATCAACTGATTTTTAAACCAGCCACCACAGGTCACCTATGTGAGGTTTGGCCTAAACATGCCTGCCAAAATAAAATATGAAATTACAGCGATTTTATTGTTGATGAAGGCGCACCTTAAACAGGACATATTATGCTGACTTTAAGGTTCATATTTGTATTTTATGCTTCTACTGTGACATGTCTCCATGCTTTAATGTTCAATTTTAGACTTTGCGGACCATCTACATGCACAAAAACCTAGATAACACTCTACAGCAGGGGTGTCAAACTCAAGGCCCGGGGGCCAAATCCGGCCCGCGACTTCATTTTATGTGGCCCGCAAGAGCTTGCAAAGAATATAATACGTTTATTATACGGTTACATGCTACTTTACAGTATATCTATATATGTTCATTTTAATTCATTTCTTATTTTATAGTTATTTATCTTTTTTATGTATCTTTGATTTATCCTTAATTGTATTAATCTGTGTGAATCTGTGCTGTCCTGTTTTTCAATCTTACCCTGTTGCTGTTAAACTACTGAATTTCCCACAGGGATTAATAAAGTTCCATCTTATCTTATCTTATCTTACAGAAGCATGTTGCCAATAAACGATATGTCCCACAATGCATCTCATTTTGTGACATGCGCACTGAAGAGACTTGCAATTATCAGGGAGGGAAAACCGACAGAAAAACAGGAAAAACAGGAGGTGAACACTTTTCAAAACAAAACAGGAAACCAAAGACAGAAAAAGACAAGACAAAACCCAACACAGACAGATCTTGACAATTTGAGCCATCTCTATTAACCAGGTGTCTTATTCTCAGTCAGCGTTCAGGTCAAATAGCATCTCATTTGATTTCTTGTTGAGCTTGGTGAAGCTGCTCAGTGGTGTCTTTGTTTGAGGTTGTTCGGGGCTCATGTGGCCTATTCCTTTATATTGTGTGTGTATCATGTTTGTTTATTGCAGTTCTTTGGGGCAAAAAATAGGATAATTAAACACAAAAATAAAGTTTTTAAATGGAAATCACTACAGTTATTACAAACATTCAACAACAAGACATAGTTATTGTGAGAAGAATGTTGGGATTTGTTAATCATCTCTTCAAATTACAATTTGCGCATAAATCAACAACATCTGCTGAGAACTGCTGTCTGTCATCTCACACTTTACAGAGTATTGGAGACATGTGTTTACAATCAGTAGAGGGCAGAAGACAGCTGTGAAACACGCACACGCACACAAATACTGTACACACAAACAAAAAGAGTCCGTGCTCTGAGGTTGGCTGCTCTGCCGCGGGTGCTTGCTTCATTCACACTGAGATAGTCTCATTTCACAGCTAAGTGCTCTGATTGACTCTGTGTGTGTGTGTGTGTGTGTGTGTGTGTGTGTGTGTGCGATCTACTCTCTGCAAACATTACGTTGATGAAATGATTCTGAACCCCTAACATGTTCAGGCACGTTGTGGAGAGCTCCTGCCAACACCTTTCAGATATGAACCTGTTCTTATTTGAGGCCCAAAGCTAATAATGCCATAATAACAATTTTCTAAATATTCCATTAACTATGCAAATGGTTAATGTCAGACATTTTTTTGCAAGGTCATTTACAACTATAGAATGCAATTCCTGAATAAATTGCTAGTGGGAATGCTTTATGCTGAAAAGCTGACGCAAAACTGCTATGCTGAAATGTAATGTGTAAGAAGAAAGTGAAGAATTTAGATGGGGGCGTGAATGTGTGATGAGAGAAGAAAATAAAGTAAAAAGGCTTGGAAAAGCAGCAGAACATTTGAACTGCAAACTTTTGAAATAACTTGATGGCGAATGATCTGTCGCCATGCCAACGGCATTGGATGACATCCCGTAATACACTTAGATACGTTGATGGCTGCATGGTTACCAAACCTGTGAAGTTTTGGGCCATTTGGAGCATTTTCACTGAAGTTATGAGAAAACCGTTTTTCATGATGAGCATTGTGTTGCCATGGCAGCGGCATTTGAATACATCTCAAAACTGTCCCGTAGATGTCTTCACGGCTGGACTGTTAGCATACATGTGAAGTTTGAGGACTTTTTGAACATTTTCAAAGGAGTTAATGTACTGTATAGCGACATTGTCTTTTAGGGCGAGGGATGCGTTTCCATGGAAACGGCATATGATGACACCCCATATCGGTGAAATTTCAAAGCGTGAAGCATGTCAAGGAACTTGAGCATCTGAAGTGTACTTTTTGTCTAGTTTCGGGTTAATAATGTGGCCTTTTTGGCAGATTAACTAAAGGTGTGTGGCTGCTGTGGTGGGGATCGATGAGGCTGAATTTACAATGGGGTTTAATGGAGACATGTTGACAGTTGTTGTCACTTCAGGCCCTCAAGAGGCATTTTGTTTAATTATTGTGCTTAATTTGTTTTAATTTTTCAAGCTACAAGATGTTTTCCTATGTTTCCCATGACAAATTATGTCTCAGGAATGTAGGGTTTGGGAATTATGGCAGGTTTAAAAGAAAATATGAAGAATTAAATTAAATCTGTCCTCCACTCTAGCTGTGACATCACGCACTCTAAAGTCTGAAGGCCTCTTTACCAAGGTCTGAACAATGTTTAATATCTCTAAAAGTACGAATCAGATTTAAAAGTTGTGAATAATGTCAGAAAGATGTGTAACATTTTAAAGTTGGAATGAGGCTTCTGAGTGAAAGTATGAAGGAGCAGTTAGCAGTTGAAGTTGTATGAAGATTGTTCAAGTCTGAAGAGTTTCTCCATTGACTTCCATGTTAAAAATGTTATGAATTATGGGATGTATCTCTGGAATTATGAAAGTTATGAATAAGAAAAGTAATAGAGGTTAAAGAAGAGGTGCAAAATAAACCGGCGGAATAATAAAGAATTGTGGATGAGTGGATTTAAACTCCAGAAACAAAAGCAAGATCTCACTGAATGATGGGTGCATGTCCCTGTTGGACAAATAACTTAAAATATGTTGGATGGTACTTTTGTTTTCTTTGTCTCTATACAATTCTGCAGAAAGTGTGCAGATCCTGCCCCATATTTTTTAAAATGTCAGAGTAACAAGTGTTAAAAAGGAAAATGGATCTACTGTAGTGCCGGGAGATATGGGAGTCGGAGGCGGTGCATCGAAGGTGCAGAAGGGTACTTTAATACGGAGCTGCACAGGACATGTTGTCGGGTCGCAGCCCGGGTCGACAAGAGAGAGAGAAAAGGAGGAGGACACAGTATATACACCGGAGGTACAATATGCAATAATGTCCGTGCGGAACAGTACCCCCAACCTGTAGTTCCGTGATTGAATTATGTCCCAGTGGTTAAATAGGTGGTCACTACACAAGCCCCCCCAGAATTCAACCATGGACACTATCCCCGTGTCCGGGAGGAAGCACCACAGGGGCCGAGGAGGGTGGGGCCGGGCCATGGAACGGGCCGTCGGAAGGGGGCCAGGAGAGGGTAGGGGCCCTAACGAGGGCGAGGGCATCCTCACCGGGGGTGGGAGACGGGCCGGAACGGGGCCGCAGTAGGCGTTGTGGCGAATGAAGTCATCACCCGCCAGTCGGTGAAAACCGGGTCGCTGAGCCGCAACGGGCGTGAATAACCCGGTGGTCCCCAGCAGGAAGGAGCGCTGCCCGGCCGCAGACGAGGGCACAACGGCAGCGGGCACAAAGTCCTCGGGGGGAAAGAGCCGGGTCCCCGGGGGGCAGGAGCAGCATCCCCGGGAGGAAGGAGCCGTGGACAGGGGAGAGGCCAGACGGGGCGCCGTCCGGAGCCGCCGTCGAGATGAACCGTGAGCCGCGGTAAGAGGAGAGGCCAGGCAGGGTCCCGGAGCGCGCCACCCACGGGCCGATGAAGGCATGGGGACGTCCGAAACCGCCGAGGCGAAGGAAGAGGCCAGACAGGCTCCGGAGCGCGCCACCCACGGGCCGATGGCCGCATGGGCGACGTCCGAAACCGTCGAGGCGAGGGAAGAGGCCAGGCAGGGTCCCGGAGCGCGCCACCCACGGGCCGATGAAGGCATGGGGACGTCCGAAACCGCCGAGGCGAGACGGGGTCCAGGAGTGCACCACCCAGGCGTCGATGAGCGTGAGTGGCGTCTGAAGCCGCCGTCGAGGTGGTGAAACAGGTGAGAGTGTCCACACGAGGTCGACCAGACATGGTCGAACCTCCTCTCAGGCACCAGAAAAAGCTCAAAAAGGGCCGTACTGTCCACGGTCAAAAAACAGGTGGGCGAAATAGTGAGAGGATTCACACGAGGCCAACCAGACATGGTCAAACCTCCTCTCAGGCACCAGAAAAAAAGGTCGATAGCCGTTAGCAGCTAGCCGTTAGCAGCTAGCCGTTAGCTGAGGCCGTTAGCTGGCAGCCATCGGTAGCTGCTAGCCGTCGTTAGCCCCACGTGGATAGCTGCTAGTCGTGGTTAGCTAGCGCCGCTGGGACGTGCAGCCGCACGCCCCGGAGAAACAGCCCCATGAGGTAGCCATGGGGTTGCTGGTCGACCCAGCAGGTCGTGCATCGTCCCCCCGATGCGGGAACGGCGAGCAACGTCTCCAGCCTTCTGCGGAGCACGCACCGAGCCTCAGTCCGCGTGCCGGTGGCAGCCACGGACGTCTCCAAAAAATCCCCGGCATTTCGAGAAAGGAACCTGAGTTCCTTTTGCCGTGTTCGGCTTCGTCTCGGAAACTTCCCCAGACGTGTCAGAGTCACCAGTGTAGTGCCGGGAGATATGGGAGTCGGAGGCGGTGCATCGAAGGTGCAGAAGGGTACTTTAATACGGAGCTGCACAGGACATGTTGTCGGGTCGCAGCCCGGGTCGACAAGAGAGAGAGAAAAGGAGGAGGACACAGTATAAACACCGGAGGTACAATATGCAATAATGTCCGTGCGGAACAGTACCCCCAACCTGTAGTTCCGTGATTGAATTATGTCCCAGTGGTTAAATAGGTGGTCACTACACTACTCAACATTAGCTTCAGTGAGTCTGTGTGTGTGTGTGTGTGTGTGTGTGTGTGTGTGTGTGTGTGTGTGTGTGTGTGTGTGTGTGTGGGTGTGTGTGTGTGTGTGTGTGTGTGTGTGTCAACCTGAACTGGTTTTAAAGAGCGCTACACAGATGTTCCTCTTTGTTCTTACCGAGGCCACAGGGGTGGAATCTGTGACCTCAGAAATATCCAACACCGATTCATATTTTTTTCAGAACCTCATGTTTATTTTACTTTTTTCAAGCATTGCTATCACACATATCTCGGGTTGAAAGTCATTATGGGAATGCCAGTTGATCACCAGGCCTCAAGGCAATTATATTAACATGATTTTCATTTAAATCACTATGTCACTGACATTCATTCAGCATTCCCCAAAGGCTTTTCAATCTCATTTTCTGGATTTGTATTAAATTATGATACATCTTAATATATATTTATCACGGTATAAAAATGTGTGTTTTGGTCAATGGTACCAGATCATGGTACCTTGTCAACCCTGTTGGGGTTCCACAAGGGTTCCATTCTTGGACCATTACTGTTTTCTCTGTGCATTAATGACATGCCTAATGTATGTCCTGATTTGAATGTACAAATGTATGCCGATGATGCGGTCATCTTTGTACATGGGAAAAATACTGAAATAATCACATCCTGTCTCTCAAATGCATTGGACAAGGTTCAACACTGGCTGAACAACATTTGCTTACAGTTAAATGCAAAAAAAACAGTATGCATGATGTTCAGTAAACGAACAGTCAAATCGAAGGATCCAATGGGTTTTTAAACAGAGCAGAATTAGAACTAGTCCCCCACTTCGAGTATCTTGGAGTCATCATACTGGACTCGAACTTGACTTTTAAGAAACATATTAAGAAAGTATCCAATACCATTAAATTCAACTTGCAAACATTTTTAACAAATCAGACCTTTCTTAACTGTCAATGCTGCAAAGTCATACCTCCACTGTATGATTCTATCTCACATTGAATACTGTTTTACAAACTGTCGTTTGCTTGTGCCACAAACCTTAAACCCATAGAACAGCTGTCCAAGAGAGATATCAAGGTGTTTGACAGAAAGCCAAATTCATACCGCCACTGTACCATCCTTGAAAAACACAATTTATTGAGTTTTGACCATTTTAAGTCTTTTAAAAGTATGTGTTTTTTAATAAATGTTCACATGGACTGCCCCCACCCCCCCCACCCCCCTGTTCTGTTTGCCATGTATATAAATGTTATGTTCATAAATGTTGTATGTGATGGGACTACGGATGGAAATGAGCTAAAATCCGGCTCATTTACATTTCAAAGCATTATTTTGTTTAAAATGTTCTTTAATGTGCTGTCCCCGTTCAAATAAACGATTAAATAAAATGATGATTTAGACAATCACAATCCCTTACATCCATCCAGTAAAACCTTCTTTGTTACATGTTCATCCCTTCCATCAGCCAATTAGACACACTATGTTGTCAGTAGTGGATACACACTGGTAATGGAACAATGATTAGTTTCACGATTCCTATCGGCTAATTTTCTCTGATTGCCACTTATCGTCACCAGCTTTTAATCAACTAACAGCGGAGGTCGCAGCAAAAAAACTCAGAGAAGCATCAAGGTTAGTACAAATTAATCCTACTACAGTTTTGGGAAGATTAGAAAGCACATGGGGAAAATAATCAAGTTTTCACTTGAATGCAGAATGAAGCGACCAAAGGTCCCGCGCTGTTTGTGACAATGTTTGCCTGCAAAATTAGATATTGATTTTCTTTTTTTTGTTGCTTTCTTGATCTCTTGTGTTTGCTCTCTTTTATCCATTGACTTACCTTCAGCGCACTCTCTTCCTTCTTTCTTTATCTCTTCTCACCTACATGCCATTTCCTTTATTATTATATTACTAAGGAGGATACTAAGCATTAAGAAGTCTTTCCTGTTAATAAGCGCCACTCCCCTTTAAACACCTCATATCTTAATTTACTCACTTCACATGGCAGCCATAGTTTATTTATGGCGCTTTTCCACTGCAGCATGTGGTTTAAGCGCTTTTCCACTTTTTCTGGCCCTCCAAAATCGAGGTTTTTACCGGGCCAACAACCGGGCTGAATATGCTTAAAAATGATGCCGAAGTAACAACATACTGATACCGGTTAGTAAAAACCATGAATTAATGCTTTGACAAGTCTGCAGACAGACGGCAGGCGAAAAACCTTTTAAAATGCGTGTTTTCTGAATGGAGATCGGATCGATCAGGCTAAGCTAACGTTGTATATGCTCCGTCCGCACTCACAACAACGGCCTACAGACATAAATAAACCAGCGACTGTATTCGCCATGACATAGTCTGTGGTTTGTACTTGTTTAACTTTTCTCTAGTTTCTGAACAGATATGAGGAACTGTGATCTCTGAGTGCTAACAGCCAGTGGCGACTGGTCATTAGGGGCAGGTACAGCCCCACCGAGTGTCAGCAGAAAGTATTCAAAATAATGATTACAACAAAATGCAAAAAATAAATTAAAAAATATATGAAGTATATTTTAAGATCATGTTTAATCATCTGATTCATCTGTACATTGCTGTTTTAGTATGTGTTCTTCTAATTAGTGTCTACAGTGTGTGCCTACTGAGCTGTTTAGAGCCATGTGGGACAAAACCCGATCCTGCCCCTCCCTCTCTCTGTCTTAGTGAACGGTGACTGTAAAAACTACACTGCGCATGCTCAGAATATTTTCCTATTTAATTTGTGTGGCAAAAAAATAATGACCATAGGGGCATAGTGCTGCCATCCCCACCATACGTCATCTCACATCATTCAGAGCTGATTGGCTGTAAGTACGTGTGCCACGAAAAGTGTGGTGTGTGAAGAGGAGACGAGAGAGCTGCAGTCTGGCGTCCTAAAACCCGGAAGTAAGCTGCGCATGGCTTCCCTCGACAAAAAAGCAATGAGATTTCTCCATAGGATTTTAGAAAATAGCTCCAAATAAGATCTGTGGGAAACAAACCGGTTAGATAAATGCATGTTTTGTTCAGCCGGATAATATCCACATGTCTACCCTACTTTTATAATTTTCTAATCATAAATCTATTGATTAGATTAGATTTATGATAGACTTTTGAAACTACAAGAACATAAGGAGGACTTTTACAAAAAAGTAATAGAGATTTTTGGCCAGAAGGATAGGCAAATGGACTTAATCTGGCTGGCTGCTGGCTGGCTGGCTGGCTGGCTGGCTGGCTGGCTGCTGGCTGGCTGGCTGGCTGGCTGGCTGGCTGGCTGGCAGGCTGGCTGGCTGGCTGGCTGGCTGGCTGGCTGGCTGGCTGGCTGGCTGGCTGGCATGAACCTCACTGCAGAAGCTCTAGACATCTAAGTTTTGTGTGCCCCACCACTTTTGTACATATAAAAACGCCACTGCTAACAGCTAACGGCTGATGTTTTGGCTCCGCCCGCCGAACAGCCAATCGCCCAGCCTACACTGTGTTTCTATAGTTACTACCCCTGTTACTAAACTGTAATGGAAACGCAGCATAAAGTGAGCCAGACCTACCAAGGCCTAACCATACCGTATTAAGCCGTGCTAGGTCCTGCAGTGGAAATCCCCATTCCAGGTTTGTTTCGTTTGAGAAAACAAATTTGAACTGAGGTCAATTCAACCAGTCATTTTTTACCAAATCAATATGTTTCATATCCCTGTGTTGCTGAGTGTCTGCAGATATTCCTTCAAACACATATTTCAGATTTTAGTAAGAAGTTCCACCTTTGTGGTTTGAAATCGTTAAAATGTTTGATGATTTTTCTGCTTAGTAAAAACCTGCAGACTTTCATCCTTTTCAGACTCTTCAGTACAAATTGATTTCAACTATTTGAGAGACCTCTTATTATTTCTCTTTCATGTTTGCACGGTGTTTAAGGTGCTGATCAGAATCCTTCTACATCTCTATTTCATAGATCTCTCTGCTTTTCACCCCAGTCAATTTCCCTCATTTCACTAATGCTTTCCCCCCTCCAAACCTTATATTCCTTAGTATCCTCTTGATGCTCACCATTTCTAACGCTCCACCAGCAGTGCAACATCCATGTATACGTTCCTTCTATAAGCAATAATGTTGCCTTCAGGCCAGCTGGTTTCCGAAAAAAACACTCATTCATCTATAAATGCATGAGCAGCCTGTTAGGTGTTGGTGTTGGTGTGTGTGTGTGTGTGTGTGTGTGTGTGTGTGTGTGTGTGTGTGTGTGTGTGTGTGTGTGTGTGTGTGTGTGTGTGTGTGTGTGTGTGTGTGTGTGTGTGTGTGTGTGTGTGGAGGAACCATGCTGCTCTCTCACACACAAACACACACACACAGTCGAAGCTGCAGAGGTGCACACATAGATTGACACAAGTAGACACACACATGTACACATCCACAAACGTTAAAAACGGATTCTCACATTTATACGCACGTCAGGCATAAACCACCCCCTCGCTGTCTGACAGCTATGGTAGGAAAGTGTATAGGCAAGTGTATCTCAGTAAATACATATATGTATATATAGACTATATTAATCTATCAGGCGAGTGTGACAGGCCTATTTCCTCTGAGTCGGAGATGCTGATGGTTTTTGGGAATTCAAAGCAGGCTCAATTTGTCACGTCCATATTGGTCTCCAGGCTGCATTACTAACCACCTCGCTATTAGGAAGGCTTCACACGTCTGAACATTACACCACGTCCTTCTTTTCTTTAGCGTCAGCATGGCCTATTTTTCCACTCTGACTGTTATGTCTTTACATTTGGAAATGAGGATCATAACGTTATAACCATAGCTTTGATAGAAAGCGTCAATAACAGGTTTACAAGCAATATGCAATTGCTGCCTTGGGACGAGACAAGCGTTTTCTGTAAAGCTTCCACAGACTGCAGAAGAATAATTATTCCTTAAAAATACTAAGTACAAAAACATGCAGATTTGAGAACACATTTTACATTTCCCCTTTGGTTCCTGCTTCCCCTTGTAGATCTTATCTTGTAAAGCTTCTTCACAATTGGACCATGCATTAATAATAATAATAGCACACTTTAAAAACAACGTCATCTCAAGGTGCTTCACAATGCTATAAGGAGAAAATAATAAAACAAATGCAATACAAATATATCTAAGGAGCATATTGAATAAAGTACGGTAATATAAAAAATAAAAATAAAAGGTTAAGAGCATAAAAGGTTTAAAATAGAATAAATAAAGTAAAGGACAGTAAAATGCGGTGCAGAACAGGTGAGTCTTGAGGCATTTCCTAAAAACTGAGAGTGATGCAAAGGTCCGTATGTTCTCTGGAAGCTGATTCTACAGACGTGGACCCAGGGAGGAGAAAGCACGGTCTCCCATGTTTAAAGTTGTATAGTGACATCTCTATGTAACAGCCAAGCTTCTATTTGCCAGCACTCCAACACTACAGCCTTCAACAGGCTAAGGGGCGGGATATCTCTAAGCTGTTGACCAATCACAACAGAGCCGGCGATCCAACCAATCAGAGCAGACTGGGCTCGAGTTTCAGACAGAGGGTGAGAAGAGGTTCTGCAGCAGTATGAGAAAAATAAGCACCTTTTTAAACATGGAGACATGTCACAGTAGAGGCACTTAATACAGTTTTGAACCTGAACATTAGCATAGCATGTCCTCTTTAGATCAAATCAATCAAAATAGAGCTACTAGATAGATATACAGGCAGACGGATATATCGCATCATTTAGCCTCTCTGCTATTCCACTCCTCCACAAACACAGTCAGAGCCTCCTGTCACATCCCGCTGCACAACATCTCTTTGTCTTATTACTCACTTTTATATCTGATTTAATCTCTCCTTCACCCCTTTATGTTTGCCTCCCTCCCTCTCTCTCTCGCATCAGCACATTAGGAAGTTGAAATAAAAGCTCCAATAGAGCCGCCTCAGAGGTCGAACGTTCCAACTGCTGCTGTCTCCGAGGCCAAATATATAAAACGCAGAATGATATAGACAAGCAATGTCCGGGGCCTCAGAAATTGGTTTCCCCTCCAACCTCCCCTCACTTCTGTTTCGCTCTTTTGGCTTCATCTATCAACAGTGCCACATACAATTCAACTCCCCAGCATCACAGGGAACAACTGTGCCAGTGTATTTCAGCGTGAAAATAGCTGAAATGGCCAGAGTACACGACATGGGGAGGAGTACGACTTGGGGGTGTTGGAGCTGAAACTGATAACTTAAATTATTTTACAGGACAAAGTGACACAAATAGGAACAACACAGCCTCACATGCAGTACCAAAGGGCAGAAAGGGATTTCTATCTAATAAAGTGTCTCATCAGTACAACCTACAATCCCTTTGTTGCTAGACCCTCATTTTTAGATTATGAGAAATAAAAAATACATTACACTATGGTACGTTATGATAAAGTACAGTTTAAGCATTTGTATAATGCGTCCTATAACTTCACTTGTAACTAAAAATAGACAAACATTTGCCTTATCTCGTTTAAATTGTGTTTTTCAACATCCTATAGTTCCTTCATTAGTTTGGTATGATGATTGTTTAACTATGTTTGACTATAGCTGTACGATGTGTCAGAGGCACTCCCTCTCTTAGCTCAAATATATACTGTATATTATTTAATATATAACTATTAGTTGATATAACTATTTGAGGAACCCAATTTATGAAGGTAGATATGGTGCAAAATGTGAGAGCGTGTAAAACCTGATGTGAGCATGCAGAAAAAAAACCTGAGCTTGTGTGCATACATTTACACTTGTATAAAATATCCACGTGTCTGTGAACCAAATTTGAAGTCACAGAAGAAAAAAAAAAGTTTTGTAGCTTGTAGAAAAAAAATGAACTTAGTGATGAAATGTTCACTTGCAGAAAAATACATATTTTTTAAATATATTTTCCATTACAACTGCGACTTGGTTATTACAACCTCTCAAATCTGTACCGTTGATTGATGCACCATGTCAGCGGACTGGTAGCGACACGAACCGTTAGCCCCGCAGTCTCCAGTCACCCGAGCCTCTTTGTTCTGATAGCTCCGCCCCTTCGCTCCAACCCCCCTCCCTCCCCCCACATATACAGGTGAAAATTACTTTTGCGACACATTTATCGCAAGAAGTGTAGCAAAAGTCAAGGCCGCAGATTCGTCGATGTATACTGCCACAGAGCAGATTCGTGAAGTTGTAATGACTGATTTGAGAGGTTGTAATAACCAAGTTGCAGTTGTAATGGAAAATATATTTAAAAAATATGTATTTTTCTGCAAGTGAACATTTCATCACTAACTTCATTTTTTTTGTACAAGCTACAAAACTTTTTTTTTTTTTCTTCTGTGACTTCAAATGTGATTCCAGTTACGTGGATATTTTTTACAAGTGTAAATGTATGCACACAAGCTCAGATTTTTTTTATGCAAGTGCTCACATCAGGTTTTACACGCTCTCGCATTTTGCACCATATCTACCTTCATACCAATTGTACAAGGGATGTATTGGTTTGCCAGTGAAGTTTAATAAGAAAAAGGTTTGTGTTGATTGTGCTGCAGCTTTTTGACGCTTACAATGTTTGTTGCACATTTTTGAGTTTGGTGCTGCTTTATGATTGAATCTAATAGTGCTATACTTATAAAGGTCGTTATATCCATAAGAAGTAGTATGTTGGATGCACATGCAGATAAAATGACAATCATAAAAAACAAAATAACATTATATTTGCGGTTCAGTGTGAAGTTGTTCCTCGAGTGATTGCAAACTTCTAACTTCTCGCTGCGTGTTTTAGAAAGAGAGAAAAGCTCTGACACGGGCATGATTCATATTTCATGCCATTCATTTTCATTGTCAAGGCTTGTGTGTACTGTCAGCTGTTTCCATCCCCTATCCTTAATGCGTCACCCTCTATACTATGCCTGCAGAGACACTTTACAATGATGCTAATGTGCACAATACCAAATGTCAGAGAAAGGTCACCACATTGTCACAGACTCCCGCACATGGAGAGAAGAGAAGTCTCCATCTGAAGCTGAGTGGAGCTGATTTCACTCCTCGTACTGCCAGTCTTCAATTTGCACTCTCTTGGGAATATCAAGAGACTTCAAGGATTTAAATACATACAAATTAATCAACTTAAGGACACTTAACAAAGGTGAACGCAATCATGTTGTCTGGCTATTATAATCAAGATATTCAATAAATGATGCTATGATTTATAATGAAGACCTTGTAGGTTAACAGATAAAACAAATGTATTCAAATACTTTTTTGTGAAGCTTAAATCCCAATTGCTAAGTGTGTGTGAAAGCTTTCATTAAATGAAACAGTCAATTAGTTAAACTCTCATTTTTATCTTTGCGCACGGACCAATTTCCAAATCTTTGGCGGAAATCGCGCTCCATTTAAGGCCTCGCATATGACGCACATCTGCACACCTGTTAGCCTGTTACACCATTCTTTGTTTTCCGAGGCTAGGAAGGATTCTTGCCTCGCTTCTGAGGACATGTCCTACCAACGAAGCGTCCTCGACATTGAGAAACACCCTGTAACTGTTGCGTGCTTCAGTAGGCAGCAGCTGCGACCTTTGACCTCAATGATGAAATGTTGATAACTGAATTCTGAAATGCACAGTGAAAAATGCAGAAAAGGGAAATTGACCCATCTTATTGGCAAACAATGGCACACACACACACCCCACATACAGTAAACAGTTGCAGCCTCCTCTAACTCTGTGGCCAAAGACTAATCATGCTGATGAGATTTGGTAATTATTCCAATTAGAAGAAGTCTGAAGGAGCAGTGCTGGCGTCAGACTGTTTGTTTCCTGCTGAAACTCAGGGAGAAGGAGGTACTCTGATAAAATGACCAGAGTATGAGTAGAAGAGGCTAATTCTCCATTTAGAAGTTTGTGAAATATTTTAAACTTAAGAGGAACTATTATTCCTCTGAAGTACTACCATTGAAATGATAAAAAATACTACTCAAATCCGTTTTTAAATAAACAAAGTAATTACATTGTTTTATTAATTTGTAATTGAGTCTTATTTGAAATTATTTGAAATATTGCAAAGAGGATTTAAGGCCATCTATTCCAAGTATTCCTTAATAAATCCTTGAAACTTATTTTCTCATTAGCCAAACTGTGCGGCGTTGTAACTGCCCATAAATCAACCAATTCAAGTTCACTTACGTTGATTAAAAGATATTTTATTATTACAAAAACAACCTTGAGACAGCACTGCTATCTGGCTGTTATGTCCTGGGATAGATCAAGTTTATTAAAGTTATACATTTATAAATGACACACTAGACATATATCCTATTACACATTCACACGTTTTGTCTTGATAGCCATCTTAATAGGATTTCTGCAAGTGTTGAGTTCAAACAATAAATTAAGATATGGATCATTGGGATAATTTTATATTTCATTGTTTAGCCTTCCATGTACCATCAGATCATTTCTGTATTGACACTTCACATAAAAATAGATAAGAATAAAAATAAAAGTAACAAAGGTAAAAAGGACATCCCAAGGTACACATCCGTGGTCCCTTTTTTTTGTCGATTATTTAATAAAGCAAAGCTATAACTGAATATTAATAATGTGATCGTTGTACCTCACAGCAGGAGTTTGATCCACTGGTTCAGAAACTGTCTTTGTGTTTCTCTCTTCTCATCTTCAGACTTTCTCTGTCAGCAGTGTGGCTTCAGCCAAGGTCAAACAGTGGCTCATCAGTGTGTGTGTGTGTGTGTGTGTGTGTGTGTGTGTGTGTGTGTGTGTGTGTGTGTGTGTGTGTGTGTGTGTGTGGGGGTGTGTGTGTGTGTGTGTGTGTGTGTGTGTGTGTGTGTGTTAATTAAACCTCCTCTACAGGCACTCGTTGTTGTTGATGATGATTGAGTCTCCGTGCGATTGTGCGTGTTTGTGTGAGGCCACTAGGTGATAACAAGTGTCATTTTAACACATTGAAATGTCAATTTCCCTTTTGATAAATGTGGTCGCTACAATTTATAGCTCAGCTGGATCTGTTTTGCCTTCCTGCTGCTTGTAGATGAAACATCGTTAATTAGAATATCCATTTGTCTGCTCAGCAGTCCTTCATCCTGTATTGCTTCCTTTATCCATCCACCATTTCCTTTAGAGACATTACACGGTGGTATAATTGACTTCTTCCTATTGTTTGTTTTCTAGCTCGTTTGTTTTCATAAACCTGTAATAAAACGTATTTTCTTATGTCCCAAAAAACCCCAGCTGTTTTGACAGAGTTTCTTCATTTCCACTTTTTCTTTATCAGTGAAACACACCATATATGTTCCTAGCATTAGCTATAGCATAACGCAATTGTTTATAAATGCGGTACTCGACCATTTGGCATGACTCAATCAGCCATGATGTTTACTGCTAATGTTGCTGAACTTGGCTTTTCCTATCACTGTGGAATTAATGACTACTTTGAGTGTAGCGCAGGAAATACTTAAATAATAATATAGAATATAACTGTCACCAATTTACCAAAACTAATGGCTACGTGAATAATATGGATTTTTCTGCTTCAGCAAAACTGATATTGAATTTACAGGACTGAGCTGCTTCCTCCTCATCAATGCCAGTATAATAAATATGTGTGTGTGTGTGTGTGAGCTGTTTACTCGAATAATCTCATTTTAATTCCGTTGCCTAAAAGCCAGTCTGATTAAACCAGTCCTCACATCAAAATGACAGCCACAGATATTTTGGATCTGTTTGAACAGATGTTATAGGTGTCAATCATGCCCAGTTTGATGAGGATGTGAACAGCTGTCCAGTGAAAGCTGCAGTGTAAAGCCTCTTAAGATCAAAGAGAGTACGTCTACAGTATATATTTGCCTTAAGATGTCTCAATATACCACTAAACAAAATGTAAAAAGCACATTTTTGACCAATCTTTCTCAAGTACATAATGTTTTAACATCACATGTACACACAGTTACATTTAGTCTCTGTATTTAACCCATCATGCTATTAGGAAAATGTGCAGCTACAGTACTATGCACCTCTTACAGTACCGGTCCATATTCTGCATTAGGACCATTTGAGGACTTGAACCAACAACCCCCTGGTTCCCAAACTAAGTTCATTAAAAACTGAGCTAATTCCCCGTGTTGCTTTTGTTTTTCTTATTAACTGATGTACTGAAGCACCTGAAGAAACCTTTTAAAGACAATCCTGTGAAAAGATGTTGTGTAAAAGCCAAAACCCACTTCCACTTTATGCTTCATGGTGATTATATGTAATGTATTGACGTCGATTCCACATGGCGTGACGAATGGTCCTTTTGTATAATTGCAGTCTGTTTGGCAGAGTGCTTCTTGCAGCTTACATACTGTAATAAAAGGCATCAAGCAAGAGGAATTTGTTTAGTGAATATTAGACCCACACAGGTGCTTTATTGTTGGTCTCCTATGATGAGTTAAAACGAGAGAGCCTGAGGCAAACAGCATACAGTGCAGATTAATTTGGCTGGGATGTATATTGGTTTGGACGCTGATTGTTAAAAGGGACTTCAGAGAACATTAAAGCACATGACATCTCACAGTACAGGCACAAAATACACATATAGAACATGGAATTAAATCACAAGTGGTATTTCAAATAATGGCATTCAGCAGGGTTGATTTTCTTTTCCTTCATATAACCTCCTGCTGACAACAACATGAGTTTTGACTCGGCATGACTCTGAAGTGCTCAGAAAGATTTCTGTGCTCTTTCTCCAAAGAACGCTGAGCTATAATGCAGCAAAAGGCTTTTAAGATAACTGTGACTTCGTTATAGAGACAAAGTATCTCCTTCACTTACTTCAATAGCTCCATTCATTAATTTGAGGTCCACACAACAAATGAGAAGCACTTATATTAGAACTAGCTCTCTGACTGTGCTGTTTGCTTATTTCCTTATACTAGTTTGTTTGTGAAATTAAATCATATGAGTGCAGGAGAGACGATAAGTGGAAGGGAAATATATTGTATCTTGTGTATTGTCGCGTGAAAAAAGTTCACTTGATTGACATTTTATTTAAATGCAGACACAGTGGGGAGAGCTCCTCCTGCTGTGTGTGTTGGTGTGTGTCTTAACATGAGTACAGTATGTTCATGTCTGTGTGCTTATATTCCTTTATCTCTGGGGGGTACCTATTTCTGTGTGTGTGTGTGTGTGTGTGTGTGTGTGTGTGTGTGTGTGTGTGTGTGTGTGTGTGTGTGTGTGTGTGTGTGTGTGTGTGTGTGTGTGTGTGGGGGTGTGTGTGTGTGTGGGTGTGTGGGTGTGTGTGTGTGTGTGTGTGGGTTTGTGGCATTTTCTTAGTTTGAAATAAAAAAAAGTGGACATGGAGACAGTAAACACACATCATCATATCACAGTGTGTTCTTCACATCTGGCCAATTACCAGCAGGAAACCTCCCATCTGTCTGCTGTCAAAACAACAGCATCACATGTTCACACACACACACACACACACACACACACACACACACACACACACACATATATGCACAAACATAATAACTGTCAGTTACAGTAACACAGATGGGGATAGAAAGGTATTCGTGGACTGGTGATGCAATAATAAGTTCACCCTTGTTCAACAAAACTTGAAAGGCTTTGTTTTTCCTGACATACACCTCACACCTACACACACACACACACACACACACACACACACACACATACACACACACACACACATGGAGGTGAGATGAATCAATCTCTTTGACAGCTTCACAGACACCCTAAGATTGTAGGCTGATAAAGCTTCTCCACATGACTAGGAGAAAAACCTTTCCAGCAGAAATATCGATCTGGATCTTCATTCAAAGTCTTTGTGTGTCGTCTCCATCAAAGTTTATGAACTTTTTTTTCTTCAATCTCCTCTCTTTCATCTATCTGCCCTCTTCGACCAAAGTGGATCTAACAACTGATTCCTGGTTTCACCTGCTCAGTCTGTTTCTGGAGAGAACAGCTGGGGCTGAGATTTTGCACTAACAAGGTGTACGTGATCAATGAGAAATGCAGTCATTATCAGAGACCAGCTCTGGAAGAAATAATGGACTTTGGCTACGTTGTTGGTCGGTGTGTCAAATCAGCCAGTCAGTAAAGAGACACATCTGGACATGCTAACAACGTTTCAAAGTTGGTGACTTTTTATATGATCTGGGCACGACGTCTGTTTAGATCTAGCAGTCAAATCTGCTGATAGTCAGGAGATTAAAACAATAAAGCAATATTGAAGGATTCATTGTTTTTCATCGGATCCATTTATTCAGTTTAGTTTAAAGTGGACCTATCATGCTATATTTGAAACATATATTGTAGGGCCATACCTATACAAAACATGTCTGTGAAGTTTTTTTTTCAAAATACCAAACAGTTCCCCCATTGTAGCCATGCCTCATACTGCTCATACCCCTCTTTTGAAGCCCTGTTAGAGCAAGGCGGATCTTGGGTCCTTAGCTTGAAAAAAATAAATAAGAGGAGGCGGAGCTAATGCCTGATCAGAATTCTACCGGAGATAAAGTTAAATTCGGTTGTGATAAAAAGTCATCCTGTTTAAACCGTGTCAAGGATTATTTCTGAAACAGTATGGAGATCAAATGCTTTTTCTCTTGTAGCTTTGTCACCGTCAGTTTAAAAAAGAAGGTGCGATACCGTTCCGATAAATATCAATAATTTCGAACATCGCGGGGAAATTCCTTCGACTCATTTTGAAGTTTTGGGGAAGCCGGAAGTGACGTCAATGCGGGAACGCTTCACTGTGCGGCCAGAGAGCCAATCACGGACAAAGAATGTTGTCATGCGTAGAAATGGTGAATTACTGAGTTTAGGCACGTTAATAACGTTTTAATGAAGTTGACTACAGTATATTCATATTTGTCAGTGCTTTCATGTCAATTCGACGAACATAAACATAAATGATCGTGGTGAACATGATGATTGAATTAGGATTACAAATCGGTAGTGAGAGCTGCTGAATTTCCTCCCGTAGGATGTGATATAAAAACAAATCGATTATTTTTGTAGTTGTAAACTCAAGTGGATGAAACTACATTTATTAGTGCTTTCATGTCAATTCGGCGAACATATGATACATTAAATGATCGTGAGGATGATGATTAAAAATCGTTTGTTTGAGCCGGTCTGCATTTCCTGATGAGAAAACAAACCGATGCTTTTTGTAGTTGTAGTACACCAACATGGATTAAACGTGTGGTTTTTTTAACACAATGTGGAAATTAATGGGTAAAATGCACGGATTATTATTATTATTAATAATAACAATCGAGGCCCCCCCCCCGTTAACAGTTTACGTGGGCTGGGTGCAGTGGAGGACTGGGACGAATCCCGATGGGCCGGTCGGAAAAGTCACTAGCACATCCGTTGACAATATACTAGCGGTACCGAAGTGGGACGGTCGAGAGTCCCGGGATGATTTTTAGTCTCAGTCCACCACTGGCTACATGACCGTATGCTCGCCCATATTGACGCACCTAATTCCTAAACTTCTAGCAGATACAACATAAACCGATCATTCAGCCTCATATGAGCTCTCAGACACATTCAAAATTAAACTGTCATCGCTGTCTGAGCTTGCTGCTGTGTGCGCCATCGTGCGTTTACATGCAGATGCTGGGATCCTGAACGGTGCAGCTGGAGCGCTGTGCCCGCAATGACGTCACACATCATTTGGCGGGACTTGAAGAATCCCCGAGAAGATCCAGAAAATGGTCAACATTGAAGGGCAGATTAATGGTTATCAAAGTACAAATATCCAAAATCAGTTCAGTAACGGTTCAAGGGGACAATATTTACTCAAATTGATGGGTTTGGATGATGGGGGAAACTTGTGTCACAGGCTCTTTAAAATGTTCAAATACAATCTTCCCGGGGGGAAGTATATTATATTGTCGTATATTACCTATGTCAATAAGTTTCTGTTTTTGTAGTGTATTTGTCTTTTGTAGAGATTTTTCATTTATTCTTTATATATAAAATCTCGCCTAAAATCTCGCCTAGGGCAGCAAATTGGCTAGAACCGGCCCTGGTACTAGGCCTCAAGAGCCTTTCTTGTGCTGGCAGACACATAGAAACAAATTGGCGGGGCGCACTTTAATGTCCACTTTCATTCTGCCTGTAATTGTAATCTTCCATCTTTCCATCATTACTTTCTCCCAAATACTCATTTTGTGGAGCGTAATTTCCCCATTATCCTTAAATGGCAGCTGTCATTTTTAGAAGTTACACACTGTCTTTCCTGCCAAGCAGTTTGGTGTCGCTGGGAGTTATGAGAAGTAAATAATCTTTAGGTTTATGAATAATGCACAATGTGGCGTATGTGTATTAGTTAAAGTGGCATCTGGGGAGATTGTTGAAAACGTGGCGCAATCAGTTGAATAATGCATGGTGTCAATGACCATTAACATTAGTGATTACTGAGCAACGTGTCAGCTCCACTCACATTTCTGGACTAGAAGTCAGGCATTTGAACTGTATTTATACATCTTGACTTAAAAAGGTCTCCAGCTTTGATGTATTACTCAGAGAGCCATATTGATAAACTCCCAACAGCTCACTCTTTCAATCGATATAGTGGTGTCGCCAAATCAATGGTTTAACGAACATAAAGCAGCTAAAAAATCACATAAATAAGATGATTCTATAATATTAAGCTGATTCCATTAGATTGTTAGTTCTGATGCAAACAGGATATACATTGAAAATTAAAACCTAGTATTAAAAAGGAAAGTACAATTTCAAAAAAATGTGTATTGTTACACTTTCAGGTCACAGTTTAGGACATTTTATGAAAAATAAATCCATGTTATGATTCTTTAACCTGTCATATTGGTTGTGTTTTGAGATGAAGGGCAGAAGTGTATGCTCTTTTTATCTTTCTTTCTTTCTGTTGTATCCACTTTCCTCCTTCCCTGAACACTTCTGCCTCATCATGGACAGATTATTGGATATTTGTCCTCAGGGCTCAGACACATCCACAACCTCCACCCTCTCTGACCAAGCAGTGGAACACTTTTATGATTTTCTTTTGCAATTTGCAGGGCCGATATTGCAAAGTGTTGAAAAATAACTTCTTTATTTTCTTTATTCATAAGCGCAGTTATGAGTTTTAACATTTGATGCGACTTTGTACTTCTACTGCACTCCTTGTGTTAACTTCACTTTGTTTATCTGCAAACTACAGCCACTTCAGACCTAAGACTTAACATAAAAACCTTATTAACGTCATATAAATGATAAAAACCATGTATACGCAGGTAAAATAACCTCCACAAGCTTCAACAAAAAAAGGGTCCATCTTATGTCTACTTTTACTTTTGATACTCTAAGAATATTCAAATACATGTGTACTTACCCAAGTAGGATTATCAGTGTATGCCCTTTTTAATGTATTTACAATTAGCTAGGTTCACACTGTTGTATTCATATTTTAACACAGTGAAAGATCTGAATACTTGTTGAAACACTTGTGTGTAATATGAAACCTTAACCCTCCGAAATAAATCCCAATATACATCCGAACAAAATGTGAATAAAAAAAGGGGACAAGCTTATTCAAGAAATCTTTCAAATCATTTAGTTAATAAACTTAAAATAAAAGATCTAAACTTGATGCATTTAGCTGGGAATCGTCGTGTAATCAGTGGTTACAGGCAATGTTTTCTCACAGTGCAACGATATATTACATGTATTTTCTGCTACTGTGCATTTGGAAATGGGTTGTTCTGCTTCTTACTGTACAATACATTTCACCCTGTAATATTCTGTGGCTCTGTGACTCTAGAAAGAAAGATTTGCTCCTTGATTCTGAAAAACTGACAACACCAAATCTTCGATGTTTGAATTGCACACCATTTTTTCCCCATATATCTGCTGACAGCTGCTCTGACATGCCGTGCTTTATTCTGTCTGTGTGTCAACATGAATGCTGTGTTTTTGTGCACTTCTGTGTGCAAGTGTGAGTTCAAATTAATGATTACACGTTCACACAAAAACAGAGGAGACAATATCCCTTTTCTGCCTTAGTAGGTATAGATTGTTGTCTACATTGTTGTCACATAATGTAAAATTAGAGCTACGTCAACTTATTGTGTTTTCATTGTGTTACCTTACTGTGCACATGATGTGAAAAGGATTAACTTGCATCTCAATGTCTCCTGCAGCTCTTCATGTACTGCATGCTGAGTTATTAAGAGAATATTTAACCAACAAAACACAGTAATGCAAAGTATCTATTAAGTATTTTTTAAAGATATAAATATATTTTGTATATTCATAATTGTTGTCAGACATGCACTCTGTAGTTCATTCTGTGCTGTTTCTCTTGATGTATATGGGATCATTTTTTTCCAACCAAACTCAGAGTAGTGATATTTTCTGCTTCTCAGAGCAATTCAAAAGACTCGACTAAAATGCCTCTCGGGTCCCATTTTGAGAACATCTAGAGCCCTCCTGAGTGGTGATTTATTGCATCCACCCTCCATGAATGAAATTCTTCCTTTAAAATTCTCTCTCACCATCACTCATGTTTTACCCCTTTTTCTTTTTCCCTGGCTGTTTATTCACATTACCTTACATCCTTTTATTTCCCATAAATATTCCCATTATCTCCATCACTCAGCCATTCTGCAGCCAGCCACTCAGTCCCTTCATTCACTCTCCTTCTCTCCTCTTCTCTCCTTCTCTTCTCTCCTCCCCTCCTTCCTCCCTTCCTTGGTTTCTTCCAGTCATTGTTATTCTGTACACCACCAACTGCAAGGAAAGTAACCTCATGGAGAAAATGGCTGCAATACTGTGCTCATGTGTAAGTGTTTATTTCATATGAGTGTGCGTGTTTTTGTAGCAAGTGTAATTGTGTGTGTGTGTGTGTGTGTGTGTGTGTGTGTGTGTGTGTGTGTGTGTGTGTGTGAGTGTGTGTGTGTGTGTGTGTGTGTGTGTGTGTGTGTGTGTGTGTGAGTTGTACTGAGCGACTGCAACAGGGCAATTCCTCTTCTGTCGCTGGAGTCTCCTTAGTCTCCTTATATGCCCACTGTGTGTGTGTGTGTGTGTGTGTGTGTGTGTGTGTGTGTGTGTGTGTGTGTGTGTGTGTGTGTGTGTGTGTGTGTGTGTGTGTGTGTTTGTTCGTTGCTCAGGTAGAAAGGCACTTGGAGCGAAGGGAACATGTGTTTGTTTGCTGGTGCATGTGTGCATACTAAGACAGGTGGTGTGTGTTTGTGTGTGGAGTATGTGCACTGAGTTGTGTTTTATGAACTGACAAATATTTTTAGGCAACGTTTGGAACTCTTCCTCCCTTTTTAAAATGATTCTCAGCACAAATACCGTGATATCCAAACGTTTTTCTGCAAATAATAACCACATTTATTTTAATTATTGAAAAGTTATACTTGTCAATGACTTTACCTTCCATTTCTTGAGATGTTACATCCTGTATCATCAGTACCGGATATAAACAGACCTACACAAATGCAGCACCATTTAATGTGAAAGTGCAGGACTTTTTCCGGCCCCCTAACAAGTGCGGGAGAACAGGATTATCAGACACAATGAGAAGAAACACTGGTGTGAGGGGACCATTGTTAACACTAACCCTGAAGTCAGCAGTGGTTTAAACATCTGCATTCTACAATTACATTTCTAAAGCTTTTGAATAACAACTCACTGCCCGTTTGACTTTCTTTTCCCTACCTTAATAGCTAGAATCCACTTGTAACCCTACAACAAATGGAGAATTATTCCCATGTGCTCCGGCTGCGTTAAGCTACAGTTTACAGCTGGAGGAGCCTGGAGGTTGTTTTGGGCTAAGGCTTAAATATAACTTAAAACCCACAGGAGCAAAGAGTCTCCCTGTTGGCTGACTTTCACGCTGCAGATTTGATACAAACTTAAATAAAATCCTGCTGTGGTTACAAGCTGGAGTGTGGCTCTGCCCTACAGGTAATTATTTAATTTGGCTAATAAAAGCAAACTGTTTAATTAAAAGCACCCATATTGTGCTCAGGTCAGTGTTCTCACCAACATGACCTCTGCCTTACCTTTGGTATAAATGCACTACACAGGTCAGTATAATGTTTTGGGATTTATGATGTATTCAACATCCAATGAGCTAGAGTTTGGGGGTGTAAAGTGACGCTTTGTTTACAGTCTGGGTAATGTAGTGAAAACATCAGCTTTAGACGTGTTTTATTTTTTTGACCTATTCAAATTGACCATATTTCCCTTTTTAGCCTTTGACTCTTATTTTTGAGTGTTTTTCTCACTACAAATTGTTTTGATATATGCATCTTCTTCACCCAGAATTAGTCCGTTTATGTCACTTGTTCTGGATACATAAACCGATTCATAAAACACCAAACACCCGTGGAGATAGTAGTAGCCTTTCGGGGACAAACATACACACACACACACACACACATACATACACACACACACACGCACACACACACACACAGACACTCACTATCTGTCTGCATGCATTTGTACGCACAAACAATTGCTTCCCTCAGTCCTAGTTCCTTTTTTCACAAGCCGCGTAAAGTCCTGTTGTCAGGCAAGAAGAATCACACACACACACACACACACACACACACACACACACACACACACACACACACACACACACACACACACACACACACACACACACGACATCACTTGAACTATAGAAGAGATGTGTCTGCTCTGTGTCTGTTATGACAAACAGTAATATGACAGGTACATGGTTGCGAACATAATCAAAACAAAAACAGTGTGTTTTGTGCACGTGAGTTTGTGCATCCCCCAGTGTGTGTGTGAGAGAGAAAGAGAGAGAATGTGTTTACGCCTGCAGCTACTCCTTGTGCACGTGTTGTTTTGTTTGTGTGACTTTCATTGAACAGTAGGCTATTTCAGTGCACGCTGATGCAACGTGAGCTGTATGTGCAGCTGCTGCATTCATAACATTTTATTACATGAAAAATTTAGCTTTCCAAGAACCAAAATGCAGCAGGTGAAACGACATATATGATTCCAGTAAGAAAATACATTTAAGTTGTATGGTATAAAAGTATGCCAGTAAAAACGTGGAAACGCTGTCATATGGTGATGATCGTGTGCTATGATACAGTATAAAAGAACATATTCAGGATACAAAAGAATTTTCTTCTTTAAATAGAATTGTATCACATGAAATCTTGATTAGAGATGTTGTGATACACAAATACTTTGTATACCTCGATTCAAAACTCAAATTCCAGTTCATTTAAAGTCTTAGTAAAATGTATCTGTGTGCATTCTTGTGACACAGTCATATGTTATTGTGTGCTGAGAATCATATATAGGTCTGATTATGTCCGTATTGCAAACAATTATATTGACTCTCCTTTATGCCTCGCTGACTCGCTGTGGTAAAGTATGTTGTGGTGGGATTGGAACCACTAACCCCAGCTTTGTTCTACCTCGAGCGCTATAGGACCGTATCAGATGAAAGTGTGGAGGAAAGGAGTGAAGATGGTGAGCAATGCAGTCAGTGAACCATTTGAAACTAGACGTTGTATTTAAGAACATTTCAGTTACTGTCTCAGCAACTCTGTCAATACACATCTTCAGATCAAAGTGTGTGTAGGGCAACACAGCAGTGAGATGTACTGAGTGATATACTTGCCAGTCTGTGTGCATGGTTACGTTTCATTTATTAGGGTTTTTCTGTGTAAAATGTGTGTAAAATATGTACATGTTTTGATGTGTTGGTGTGTGCGTGTGTGCTGTTGGGGTTTAAAGGCCAGTGAATGGGAAGATAGATTATTGATTCTCAACTCCCACAAAGCAGAGAAATAGCAACCAAAAGCTCTGTCTTAATACACACACACACACACACACACACACACACACACACACACACACGCTTTTCTCTGTCTGTGAGTTGTTTTTAATTCTTTAAATAATTCATGTACCGATGGAGGGCGAATTATGTTAAATGGCATCCATGACAAATTCAGCGCTCCGAAGTAATATCCAACCTCATCAGCAAACATAGGAATTATTTACAACTCTTGACTTTCTTGACATCCTTTATAGAAATGATTAAATACAGAATTCCACTGCCCCCTCTACCTTATCATTCGTGTTTCTGCACATGTCTCATTACTCCACCCTCTCGCTTGGGCTCGTACCTTTCTCATATTCCTTTCTTCCAGAAACCGCAACTCTGCAATTTCACTTTGCTTGTGGCCACTCTCCACGTCCACCCCCCCCCCCCCTCCCCCTCTGCACCCTGCATGAATTAATTGTTGTGTTTCAATCTCTCCCTTTCGATTTGTTACTTTTCTTCCAACAAACATTTGCTCTCCCTAAGCTTGCCTTCCTTTCTTGCCTTGCACTTCCCGTTAACTCCTCTTTATCCTGTCACTCAATCTTCTCTTCACTGGAATTGTTGTTTCCTATTTACAACGTAGCTTTGGTCTTAAAAGCATCCAATCTACTTTCTTCAATCCATCAAAAATGATCTCTTCCCTCTCCCAGTTATTTCCTCTAACCTCTCATATCTTCCTTCCTACACTTTCTTCCAGCTGGCATCCCCTCTTTTTCCTTTCAGTTGATCCATCTTCTGTCGCTCTCCTCCTTGCCTTTCCTCCATACACTTTGACAGCTTATCTCTAGCCATCCAAGTATTAATATAAATAAGTATCATAAGAAAATCTGAAAATGTCTCAAAACAACATGCTGTAATATCCTGCTTGACATATCTTTCTTTCTTTGATTTGTTTGTGCCGTTCACATGGCGGAAGGCGCATTGTTTTGTATTCACTCGTCAGGAATTGATGTCCTTCTTGGCCACAGGGTTTGCAAGCTGTCGGCCAATCCCATAGGTTAAACTGAGCTTCATGACCACATTTGGGGCTGTCTTTCTCAACATAATACAAATTGACTTTCTAGCACAGCAACACAGGCTCCAGACAATCCATAATGCAGGTCTCTCTGAATATTATATAACACAGGGGCTGGTACCCGCTCATAAGAAATGAACATTACACATCGTATTGCACCCACAGTCACTCAGTATGAAAGTATGTTATCTGGGTTAAAAGGTGTTATGGAGGATGACACATAGATAACTAATTATAAGAGTATGTGTTTACCTTTGAAGCTTGAGTTGCATTGGATATCTTATGTACTGTTAGCAAATGTCTAAATGTTTACTTGCATTTTCTTCTGCTCTTTAAGTACATGTCTTTCGATGTCCAGAACAACAACTTAAATGCATACAACCTGACACACATTGTTACTTTCTATTATCGATTGCAAGTACGAGAAAAAACTGGCTTTTCATTATTTTATTTTTCTCAAAAAAAGCATCACAAGTTCTAACTGCTTTAATGGAAGACAGGATTTAGAAAACATTATTATGGGCGTTATGCAATTATTTCTCAAGCAGCAGAGTCAACAACATCTTCATACACACACACACACAAACAAACACACACACACACACACACACACACACACACACACACACACACACACTAACACCTCTGAATGAGAAGAGGGAAATACATTTTGAAATATGAATATTTAGAAGGTCCAGTGTTTGTCAGGAATACAGTGCGTGGGTCTGTTCTTTTGCATTACAACTGCTGACATGTTCAAACAACCACACACAGAGGATGGATACAAAGCCATAGTTCCCAAGGTCACCTACCAAGCACACACACATGCACACGAAGTGTTGGCCAATGACAGCTCCCCTGGGAGAGCATGTGACCTCTTTGTCTTTCTCTCCTGCTTCCTCTGTCTCCCCTCCCTCATTTACATATTGTCCGATACCTCTCCGTCCCTCGCTTTTCTCCCTCTCTCTCTCTCTCACTTTCATTTTGCGTGGCTGTCTTCAAGGCTGTGTGCGTCAGGCTCTACTAAGCGGACTGCCACAGAGCAGCGCTCCCCTGTCATGGGAGTTTACCATGATGAATGAGAGAAAGGGAGAGGGAGGAAGGAGAACCAGGGGGGGTTTGTCCGTCTGCCAAAAGGACGAGGGAGGGAGATGGCAGTGAATCAGAGATAGACAGAGATGTTACTGGAATAGCATGAATGGAGGGATGATTGTACTTACACATTCACAAACATGTGTTAGACAGGAGGCACATTCTCCACAAAGGGGTGCTGTTAGCTGTCAGTTAGCTATTCTCTACAATTATTAGTTAGGAGGACATTACTATGAACCAATAGCGCAATGAAAATACGTTAGGGAGCATATTTCTTTGTGTCATATGTGTTGAAAGTAGGATATGTTTTACATTTGCTTACCTTTCTTAAGTTGCAGTGTGTTCAGGTCTCATGATATTGTTATAATTGTACAGTAAGTTTGCACCAAAGATGTTTTGCTCGCATTACGTAGCGCTAAAGCAACGATTCTGCAATAAGTTTGATTCCCAAGATTGGTTGGTGTCATGAGTTCAATATTTCTTCTACAAACCAGTTTCGGTTAAAAATGTAAAAGCTATCTGCTAAAAAAGTTCTGATTGAAGGGAAATGCAGACTTTCTGGAAACCTGTGGGAGGCAAACCCGGTTTAATTTCCAACTAAACCAAATCAAAAATGTTGCAATCAAACCTGGCGAGTCTTAAGAAATATTCTGTCATTACCTTCCAGCAGGTTGTCAGGTCTGTTCCTTGGATGAACATGAAAAGAAGCACAGAAAGAAAAGCAGTATCAGCTCAAAGAAATGTGTTACAAAGGCTTTGGTGCCGAGATAAAAGCATTTCAAGCAGTTTATTTTTGAGAGTGTGTTATTCTTCTGGAAGCAGCTCCAGCTCAGTTCAGTGGACACTCTTACTTTGAACTGATGGAAGAAGAACCTGATCTCCAAAATATTGAATATTATAATTTTCACGTAAGTAAAGTAATCAGTATAGTAGTGTATTTTGTGAAATATATTCAAACACGCACAATAACAGCATGCATTGACGACAGAAACACTATAATAGCCCACACGTAAAACACATACATGAATGACACGGTGCCCACACACCAACTGTGTTCTTTTCACACATGCCATGGATGTCTCTCTTTCAAACACACACACAAACACATAAACATGCATGAATACACACCCTGGTAAAATTAGCATCAGTGCTGTTTTATCCACACAGGCAGAAAATCAGTGACTCTCGATGGAAGCAGCTCATTCATTTAATGAACAATCAGGAATTATCACTAAAACCGAGAAATTATAATTAAAAGCTGAGATGAAAACTGACAGACAATGGAGAATGGAAAGTTAATGAGCTCTTCCTCACGCTGAACCAATCCTAGTTCTACTCCTCACTCTGTTTAATATGTTCTGCACTGTGCCCACACACAGGCACATTGCTAAACAAAAGGACAAACACAAACAAGGACATTCACTTTTCTTGAACCAACTTTTGTTCAGACCGCGAGAAGATTAGCATGTGTGCTGCGAATAGGGATGTAAGTAGATAAACATTAGACACACATACAGTACATAATCTTTTTTGTGCCAACATATACAGTTTGTATCACCAGAGTCAAGTTTTTTTTATCCATTTAATGAGTGTGTGTAGGAACCACAAATTAGATGCCTTCTTAAAGGGGCCTTATTCTGCTCATTGTCAGGTTCATATTAGTATGTAGTGTCTCTACTGTGACATGTCTCCATGCTTTAATGTTCAAAAACCTCTTTATTTTTCTCATACTGCCTGTGCTGCAGCACCTCTTTTCACCCTCTGCCTGAAACCAGAGCCCAGTCTGCTCTGATTGGTTAGCTGGCCGTCTCTGTAGTGATTTGACAACCTCTTAGAGATGTCCCGCCCCTTAGCCTATCACGTACAATGTGTTGGAGCGCTAGCCAATAGAAGCCTCAGTGTTTAATAGTGATTTTACTTTGTCACTGAAGTTAACAAAGAAGTCCAAAGGAGACGTTTCAGGCAGGTGGGGAGGGGGGTGTGGGATAGGAACTACTTTTTATTAGGAAACTTTGGGATTTTAGTCTTTGCAGACCATTTACTCGCACAAAAACCTATATAACTCACTACAGGGAAGGCTACATACGCAAAAGCATAATATGGACACTTTAATACCTCTAAACTTAACGCTTGGTTAAGACTAAGGACTTGTGAACTTGAGATTTGGCTTAAACTTGATTTAATTAAAATCAAGTTGCCACTAAATGTTTTTAAAGCTCGGTTGGATGCTACTCAATCGGAAGCTGTACCTGTTCATGTGGATAGTTATGTAAATTGTAAATCCCTGTAATGATGCTGTATGATGTCCTTTTTGTTGTTCTGTTTATGTTTTTTTGTTTCATGTGGAACCTACTTGAGCAGGTCTCCCTTGAAAAAGAGATCAATGATCTCAATGGGATACACCTGGATAAATAAAGGTTTGAAATGAAATTAAAATTAGGACTTGATTTCCAAATCCGTGACTGATCAAATTCTGGTCATTAAAAAACAAGACATTATTAATATAGCCTGACAAAACTTGCATCTTGACTTAAAATTACCTTAAGCAGAAGTGTAATTTAATCTGAGTCTTGACGTGAAATCACCCCCACAGATTCACAAACTCAACGAAGTGAAGTACCTTTTAGAGGAAATTATATTTCAGTGCTTGTTGAACAACATCTGAGTCCCACTTCAAGCACACCTTTCCAAACTTGGAGCTGCATCACAAATATTCTGTAACTTGCCTAAACGGACAGAATCTGACAGTCATGCACACTAGGCACCAGGGCCGGCCCTGACCAATTTGCTGCCCTAGGCAAGATTTTAGCTGGCGCCCCCCCCCCCCCACCCCCAAATGCAGACACTCACTATGACTCTCGCATGCACGTGCACGGTTGTGGCATGACCACCAAAACAGAAAGATATGGACACAAGATGTGTGCAAATGTATTTATATCCTATCCATTTGAACATGATTGTGGGGGGTGGACCTAACCTCCTCAGCATGCATTTTTGTTTAATATTGAAGTTAAATGCATCAGTCTGGTGCACTTTGAGAGCAACATTAAGAGATCTATGGATACATCTCTCAACACCCATATGAAACAGAACTGTAAGCAGATTTTATTTTTATTTATGGATATTTTACAAATCACTCCCCTTTTAAACTGTATTCTTGTTTATTAATAACAACTTTTTTCACTGTCATATAGTATTTCATACTATTATCAGAGCCTCTCAGTCTTTCAGGAGATCTCCCCCCTGCGACCGCTTACACAGTAAATTCCAATGTTAATAAAAGCTGTATACGTTTTTTGGGAGTTTGATTTATTTTAAATGAACACAAATACAAAATTAAAACCTATAATTGCACACTAAAACCATTATTTCCAAAAAAGAACTATTTCACATAAACCTCTGTTTTTTACTGGTTCAACTTGATTTTGGGGGGGGGGGTGCCATAGCTAATGGGCGCTGTACGCAATATAGGCGTAGTTCTGTTAGTATAAGATAATAAGATGTACTTTGTTGATCCAAAATCTGGAAATAGTGTTGTTATGAAATAAAAAAAATGATATTTTTTTAATTTCTAACTTTTAAAAAAAATGTTTTGAAATTTGTGGCGCCCCCCATAGATTGATGTACCGTTAGCATTCACCTATACTGCCTATGCCAAGGGCCGGCCCTGCTAGTCATAGTAATTGGCCAAGTGTGAAGAACAGAGATAATATGAAGGATTTGAACTTCTCTCACTCAAGATGTCTTTAAGCTTATCATCTCTGATTTGCCTCACTCACACACGTCTCTACCTCAAGCACCATCTCTGATATAGACTAAGATATGCACTTGTAAAGAGACATGCACTCTCTCTGAATAACACACACTAAGCCATATTGCACATAGGTGAACTTGGTGTAATGAACTCTGCCCTTCTCCTTCTCTCCATCTGTTTCCTGGGTGTGCTCTCAGTTGGAGACAGGAACAGATCCATTAAAATCACCCACACAGCATCAAAAATAATTGGGCTCCCTGCTTCCTACCAGCCTGACCTCATCACCAAAGCTTTCAATATCAAAGCACCTAAAGCCCAAATCATTCACATATTCATTTTACTTCCCACGTCTCCACTCGGGTCCAGAACACCAGCCTCGTGTTATAAGGAATCCTCAAAGAAAAACAATTTTCACATTACAATTTACAGTGGAAACATGGCTTGAATACAGAACAGGTCAACATCATTCACTGAATAACCTCACCTCTAAATGTTCTTTATAAAAAACGGCTTCAATAGACATCAAAGCAGGCACGTTGAACATACCTAATGGATGTCAGTTACCCCTCAGGGAATTATATTAAAGGAAGTGATCCTCTGCTTTTCTATAGTACAATCCAGGTAAAGTGTACTTTGTTGGAGTTATGCAGTCGGTACAGTCACACGATTCACAAGTACCTCATTTATCTATGTTTTGTTAATCCGCCGTTATGCCACTTTAAGAGTTTAAGCAAATAAATGTAGCTCTGAGTGTGATGTATTGTGCTCTTCATCTCTGGTGTGCATAGGCTCCGTCCACACGGAGATGAAACGGAGACGAAACCGATTTCGATCTGAAGTCGATTGCAAAAAAGTCTTCCGTCCACACGGAATCGGCTCAAGAAATGTGTCCGTCCGCACGAAAACGCTGGAGACGCTGTAGTACATATGCCGGGCCTGTACATGGTGCTTTACTTCCGCCATAAAATACACCAAAAGCAGCGAATAAGACCCCCCAAGCATGGGCATAAGGCATAAACAAACGGTAAAAGGTCAAATCTGTATCATGGTCAGTAGTGTCTGGAGCACGAACGCAACCCTGTGATCCGCCATTGTTGTTGTTGTTGTTGTTGTTGGCGAAACGAATCGGCAATGACGCGGGGGTGAGCAGGAGAGGTGGGGAGAGGCAGGGCTATGGTGTCATCGATTCAGAAAATGATCGTATAGGGCGTACACACGGAGCCGCAAGTGTTTCGTCTCCAGACTTACCCACTTTGGGAGCCGTTTTCAAAGTGTATCGTTTCCGGGCTCCGAAGCCGCGGCTCCCTTTTGGCCTTGTGTGGACAAACCGTCTGTACGATAAAGAACGTTAGCGGATACAACTGATATCGTCTCAGTTGTATCCGCACAGATGGAAGGCTGACAGGCAGGTAGGCCATCCAGTTACTTTAGCCGGGCCGGCTCAGATGATTGGTCGTGCTTTTTACAGTACTACGGCTTCCACAGATGACATTTTTTATGTATTTATTGTCAAAGCATTTAATATATTCATTGCTATCAGGATGTTAAGAGCATTCCATGGAATATAACAAAAAGTGTTTCTGAAATAAATGACATACCCCACCTTTAAGCAGGCATAATTTACCTAATTTAAACATTGCAATGACGCTATGAGAATGTAATATACACACTTACATTTGGTTCCGCTTGATGAAAATGATGGAATAATGTCAATAACGTTACTACAATTGACACTCTGGGGAACAATAGTAAATGTACCACCCCACACATTCAATGTATGTCAAAACATTTCACTGTGACGATGGATGTCTGAACCACATTTCAATGCACTACTGTCAATACTTGAATACGATATTTCAGTCCAAACCAGAGTGGTGGAACCCCATTGAGACACGTTAGAGTAAGCCAGCCCCCCACTGGCAGGCTGACAATTAATACTTGGACACGAGATGCTAGCAAGATGTAGCACTTGGTGTAAAACATGTGAAGTGGTATCACTGATCGAGATTTGGTTCGTTTGCGGCATGTTTAAACCCATAAAGAGCAGTACCAAAGCTTACTGTGATGCCGTTAATCTTTTGAGAAACACTTTGTTACATCTTCCAAAAACACCTCTTCTTCTCTGGACAGAAAGAGTCATAATTTTGTGAAGTTTTAGACTGACACTGTTTCTCTGTACTGGAAAATGATTGTGGTTTGTTTTGAATGAGATCTAATGTGTCACTATTTGTTTTTGTGGGCCTAAAGCTGTGAAATATACTTTCCTATTAAAGACAATTGACAATCTGGAATAAAAATAATAGTTTCACACGTGTAAGCACTCTCACACACACACACACACACACACACCAACACACACACACATTCTCAGAATAATGACCTACTCTACGGTGGTACTAATTATAGCAGGTTTTAATTGCTTTCCGGCTTTGGAAGTGACTTCACTGGCAATCTGTCTCTCTTTTTCTGGCCATTGGTCCATGGTATTAGTAAGCCAAAAGTTGTGTGTTTGTGTGTGCTTGTTTACCCATTTGAGTAAATGGATGGATGTGCAAAGTACAAAGGAAAAAGGGTGACTTTGTGAGAGAGATCAAAAGACTCGCTGGTGTGTGTGTGTGTGTGTGTGTGTGTGTGTGTGTGTGTGTGTGTGTGTGTGTGTGTGTGTGTGTGTGTGTGTGTGTGTGTGTGTGTGTGTGTGTGTGTGTGTCGGATACAGTAGAGTTGTTTGAATGCTGTGTTTACGTATGTGACACTAATGTGAAAATAATCCACCCTGATGAAAAATAAGGATGCATTGCATTGTATTGAATCAGGTAATGGACTTACATTTTCTTGTTGTTTTACAAAGGAAGAACCTAATGTTCTTTTTGAAAGGTGACTCCTCAATCTAAGGACTTGCTCTATTGAAAAAGTAAAATATTCCACATGTGATCCTGATATGTGCGCTAAAAATAAATAGTACTTGCACTTCCTTTGTGTTATTACTAATTTGGTTATGGCTGTGATTCACTTTAGACATCCCTATACTACCTTTGGGAAACATGGCGTTACCAACCGCTTCTCAAAAAAAAACCCGCAATACTTGATCAGAATCAGAAGTCCTTTATTTTTCCAGCAGCGTGGAAATTGACATAATTAAAGCAACAAAGATAGATTGCAGACAAAAGGAAAGGAAAGGGTTTAGACGTACTGTACATATTAAACAAAGGAAAGCACATGCCATTAAAATATATATATCAATGAATAAGCAAGGAACAAATACACAAGTACACTCTCTCTCTCTCTCTCTCTCTCTCTCTCACACACACACCCCCCAACACACACACACACACACACACACACACACACACACACGCACGCACACACTTCTTGTGCTTATGTCCCCCCACACCTTCCAGACAAAACAATTTACTCTAAGTTATGGGAACCTCTCACTTTCTTGCGCTGTATGATACAATGTATCATACCTTCTCACAGATGCGAGCTCTGTGCCCCTCGAGAAAGAAAAACCTCTCACTTTCTCGCAGTAAATGCCCCTCCATTACTGTCTCTCATGCATTTATAATTGTGCCTTTCTCACATTTGACTCATTGACACAATGAGTAGGCGACCGATTAGGCGATTTTCTGTCAGAGAGGCTCTGGACAAATGTTTTGAACCAGATGAAGTGGAGATTGAACCTGACATAGAGGACAATGTCTCAGAAATGTAAACAACAGCGATCCAGACTATGAGCCTGACCAACAGTCAACAGACCAGGAAGAGGCCCCTGAGGGAGAGGAGCCCTGAATATTTATTTTTCTCTAAATATTCATTGAGGAAAACAGTATCAGTGTCTTATTTTATATTCATCACAGTGAATGCTGAACTTGATGGGCCCACCGGTGGGTCCGGACCATATACATTTCAAGTACACAATGAAACAATGACTTGCTTGTAAAAAATTAATACATCTCATTAATCATTAGAATGGGAAGAATCTCAGCTACAACACCAACTAAAGCATTTCCATCTCCAGTAAACACAGCCTACATGGCAAGCAATTTTATAATATACAGTAATGTACAGTAAGCACTATCTTTGAACTTAATGCAAAATTATAACATGAAATTCACCCCTTGATTCTACTTGCTTTGACTGTTCAAATGAGATGTCAACCATCAAAATTGGATAAGGGGTTCCAGAGATATCATTGTGCAAAACACACCGGTCAATTTTGACCGAAAATAGTATGGGAAGGGGGTTATGACCTAACGCAAGAGAGCGGACACAAGCTGTTTCGGAGTTTTCATTTTAGTGTTAAGTGCTTTAATAAAGTCAAAAGGTTATCGGAGTTACGCACCTTCCTTTTCTATCATTTAAGTTAGGGATCTTAAATTATAGTTGACTCTTGGTTTCACAGCCGTCACACATTTTGATTGTTATTTTCTTACTGTTTTACACTTATGGATTGGGTTATATATTGCCATTACATGATGTCTTGGTTTTCAGGTCAAGAGAAGGTCATGTCATTGATTTTGTTAAGTATAAAGAGGCTCTCTGGATACTTGTATGAAATACTTTATTGGTCAAAAATCAATCTTACCTCAAGTTAATTTCCTCATGCATTTTGAGCTCTTGACCATATTGCACATCTTAATCAGAAGCACATGTTGTCCTATCTGTCATGGAGCTGTCAAATCTCGTTGTTTCATTCCCACCATGAAGCTGAATAAATATGCCAGTGCTCCCCGTTGATAGTGTAATGTCTCCAAAAAACTGTCCTAAAATATCTAATTTCATTGTTTTTTCTCTGAACAGGCGAATTCTGATCAAAGGTCGTTTTTGCCAAATGGGGTGGATTCATCAGTGGATTCAATTACTGCTGCTGGATCGATGGGGTATGCCGTGCACAATGGAAACCAATTGGATTTCCCCCAAAAATGCTAACCCTAACAATCTATCTCCCAGAATATATTTAAGAGAAGTAAGAGTAAAGGATTTTAATTAAAAAGCTTTTTGACTGTAATGGACAGGCTTGGGACCAAATGAAAATTAATTAGTTGTTTTGTCGTTTTTCATTTACTGCTCTGCACAGGCCGTTTTTGGGCCAAAAATCCTTATGTTGAGGTTAAACATTACAAAGTCAGCTCATTGCTCAACAGCATTGGAATTGTGTTTTCCACCCACAACCCAGAGATGTACACCACATTTTTTGTCAGCACTCGCATTATTACGCACACATTGGAGAAAGAACTTGTTGATTTAGGGAATGATCATGGTCATAGTTTAATAATACTATTATTGACCGTATTAGAAAATGAAGTTCAACAATGGGGCGGAGTGCTAAACAACAACATAAAATGGGCATAAACCAAAAATGTTTTTGAAAAGTAACCACATCGCAGACTTCCAAGACAAAGCTGTCATAATACTGACATGTTACAAGGCCACATTCTCAAGAAAGTAACGACAAGACTCCCAATATTAATTTAAATGCTTTTATTGATTTAGAAAATGTTTTTATTGATTTAAAAAATAGTTGTATTGATTTAAAATGACATGCATCCGCTAAGAAAAATAGTTCGTTGTTACCGTTTGAACTACGTAGCTTCGACAGCGTTTTTGCAGAGCTTTTTGATTACAGATTTTAAAACAACGTTGCTTGCTTTAAAAGTAATTTAAGTAATTCATCCAAATTACTGTGCTCTCCAAATATATGAAAATTAATATTAAAATCCTCCATGTTGCTCTCAGACGGGAGACAACGGAAGACTAAAGACAAGCAAACAGTTTGAAAAGCAAACTGCATGCAGTTTGCTTTTCGTTTGTTAAATCGACCAGACTACTTTCTGCAGATGTGAGCGTCCTTAACAACGGTCAATAAATCCTTGACAGCGGTCTGTACTACTGGATTAACAACGTGTCACGTGTTGTGAATTGATCAGAATTGAGTATTCAACTAATCCATGTAATAAAATAGATTAACAGCACAGTGGTTACATTGACTTAACTATCCACCATTACACCCATAAAAATACATCAATGCACAAGATGCAACCTCTACAGGCAAATACTTTGTATCTCCCATTCCCTGACACTACAGGATTGAATGTTGCAGAGGTTTTTTAACACCTTTTCGTTGTTTAGTTTGATGAGACAGAGGCACCCAAAGAAAGAAAATGTTCAAGAAACTGAAATTGAAAGGAAGACAACTAGAGCCAGATAGAGAGGAAACAATGAGCCGAGGGGAGATGGGGCAACATACAAAGGGAGGGAAAAGACAGAAACCTCCCTCCCTACATACTACCGTTAACACAGATTTGGTTTAGCATTCAAACGTTTTTAAATACAGACTTTGACAATTATAACATTGCTGATGAGACAAACTACAAATCATTTATGACATTTCAAAATGTCGATGTAGATGTCAGCCTGATTGGCAGTTATCCTGACGTGGCATTTCACTTTATTACATTATTCAGAATCAAAGTGACAGGCAAAGACGGTTCAGCCTGTAACTTCATCACAAAAGGGATTTATTATTGAACAGCAACTTCTCACTCCATATTTTTCACTCTTAAAGAGGAAAGTGTAGCAGTGCAAGTCATTGCTTCTGTAAATTGGTTACGTTTTTTTAAGGCTTTGCAGTTTCATCACATATTGCCGCTGTTTGATGTCTAAATAATGAACAATTTGCTGTAACGGTTGCGGCAGTACATAAGTTGTAGTCTGATAAACGTGTTACAGAAGTCAGGTCACATGTTTTTCTGCTTTCAACGACTTTTTGGTTTGGCTATTCCTGGAACTTGCTATCCAACATACTGGCTGCACACTTGTTGGAAGTGATCAACACATTGCACACTGGGTGCACACCCATTTTACTTAACAAGCATCAAACTGAGCTTCAAACCAACCGTTGTGACAAATTACAGCTGTATATAACCTGGTTTTATTATATTCACCCTCCTTCACCTCCTCTCCGTCCTCTGCGCAATTTATATTCTAACAAGCAATTAGTATGTATTGAAGACATTTCACACTCAATTGCACTTTTTACAAACTGATCCCAACTCACTCGCACTTCACTACAGAGTGTCACTTCACATAAACCCTCGCAGATCCAGAGGAAACAATAAGGAGGAGAGTATTTCAACAGGTTATCTGTGGGACAACTCGTCAATTCAGCCTGTATTTTTAATACATTTTAAAATTGTGCTAAAGAGGAATTATTTTACCGGACATTTTGACCGGGGACGTTCAAATGTTGCCATGTTTTTCATAGAAATACTGATTTACATAAAGCTTTTCTCTGTATGATTTCAGTTGTTTACAATGTGACCCACTACATCAGTGGTCGCCAACGAGTCGATCAAGAGTGTGGTGCGGGTAGATCGCGGACCGTTAAAAAAAAAGTAACAAAAGAAAGAAAAAGAAAATAAAAATAATAATGTTTGAAAAATACGTTTTTAGATGTAAACCTATCATCCACCATCCCGTTAGCAGGTGCCACTTAATTGACGTATATTTGAGACACCTCAATAATATAATACAGTAACCTTGTTTTACGTGAAGCTCTTCATGACACAAGAGAGGATGCCAGGTGTTTCCACAACAAGCTGGAGGAGAGTCCTCCCCTGTCAGACTGAGGGGCTCAGGTGAGCTAAAGGACTCTGAGTGTTTAGAACGGTTTTGTCACAAATTATTCAAAAGATTATTTCCGAGGCACACCTTCATATGATCATTATAGTTATACAAACAATAAGAGAATAAATGAAAAACAGGTATGAAATACTATATGGCAGTAAAACAAGAATATCATTTAAAAGGGGAGTGATTTGTAAAATATCCATAAAGAAAAAGAAAATCTGTTTACAGTTGTGTTTCATATGGGTGCTGAGAGAGGTATCCATAGATCTCTTCATGTTGCTCTCAATGTGCACCAGATTGATGCATTTAACTTCAATATTTTAAAAAAAGTCTTCCCGGGGGAGCATGCCCCCGGACCCCCCTGGAGGAGGTGAGGTCCGCCCCCCACTCGTAAAAAATAGCACTTTACCCCTGCCTATATGCCGTGAGCTGATTATGGAGCCTTCATTGTAACAGTAATTCAGATGCAATTAGCCTATAAAAGGCCTCAAATTGGAAGCACTGTCTGTGCTGTCTTTTTTCACTCACACTTCTGCAATAGGTAGATCTCGCCTTTCACCTAGGCCGAGGTCGGTGATCTTGGGCTTAAAAAGGTTGGTGACCACTGCTCTACATGGATACCACCCTGATGAAGAAGAGGAGCTGATGAAGGCAGCTGATGGGATAGAAGATAACTTACATGTTTGCCAAGGTGTGGAAGATGATAGATCTTAATAAACATTGTATAAGAACACTTTCATCTTACTTTTTTACACCTATAGGTTCAAATCCTGCATTTTTAGGTATGGATGTTTTCCTTTTTTACAGCTTGGTGGTTAAAACACTCCCAAGTAATTATTTTAATGAGACAAACTTCTTTTTTATTTGAAATATGTATGTTTATTTAGGTCAAAATGCATATTCACAGTGGTCCACTAATTACAGGTTAAGCATAGTGCCGTCCATGGGTGTAGGAAGAATCCTGAATGTGGGGGGGAAATTTTTAACGGGGGGTTTGGGGATGCCCCCCACGAAAAAAAAAATAGATTTCCTGCATTCTGGTGCATTTTGGTGGTTTGATACTTTTATGTGGCTATACTAGCATGAGGGAAATGATGGGTACATTTTGTAATTTCATCCAGTAGTAAAGAAAGGAAACATATTTGATTATTAATTCAGAGCCATCTTTGAATGAATAAAAAGCAGTTTAAATGCCCATTTTTTGTACATTTATATACAACAATAAATATTTGTGAGTGCATTGAGAGATATTGTTGTGGAGAGTCATTTATATATAAATCGCAAAATAAATGTGTGAATCCTTCTGTGAGCATTTATTAATATTGAGACTGATCTGACTCCATACAGATGTTAAGTTCACCTAGGAATGATATCATTGACTTAAATGTTCAAATAAATGTTGCTCTTCTGTCTATATTGGTCATATGATGCCCCTTGACTGAAATGTTTCCTGTTCAATATCCCCACTGATTTTCTTAACATTCTGGATGAGAGTCCGCATCACAATTTACTCTAAACTGTCATTTCCCTTTCATCACTCACCTCAGCAATGGACCTCTCTCCACTGTCCCTGTGTTCTGCCTCTGACTCACTCTCAAGCGACTAGATGTCAAGAGAGGTGGTGAAGTGATAATTATTTATTGAGCAGTATACTCTTTCAGATTGAATCATAACAAGTCATACTGAATGTAAATACAACTGACTCTAAAGTAAGTCCCAGTCTGTGGGATTGGACATTTTGAAGACTCAAAGTCCCAAGCAGTAGGTAGAATATCTATGTAATGTGCACAGAAAATAAACAGTTAACTGAATACTGGGATGGAAATTGCCTATAAGCACTCAGTAAAACATAAACACACACAAAAAGCTTCTGAATGATAAGAAGTATAATTAAAACATAATGCACATTACCATTTTGAGAGAGAGTACCGAAGTTAAAGAACTCAGAAAATAATCTCTTATCGAACTGAGGCTCCAGTAAAACACACTGACTGCGACTCTACATGGACATCATGGTGTTTACATGAGCACAGAGAGATCGGGTTATTCATGTTCCCTGTTTACATGATAAATACTAGTAACCTGGCATTTCGATGACTTTTCTCATCTAAACTATTCAGTATTTGTATCTCTCTATCATGACATACAGGACTGTCTCAGAAAATTAGAATATTGTGATAAAGTTCTTTATTTTCTGTAATGCAATTAAAAAAACAAAAATGTCATACATTCTGGATTCATTACAAATCAACTGAAATATTGCAAGCCTTTTATTATTTTAATATTGCTGATTATGGCATACAGCTTAAGAAAACTCAAAAATCCTATTTCAAAAAATTAGAATAGTTCCTCAGACCAAGTAAAAAAAAAAGATTTATAACAGCAAAACACAATCAAACATTTGAAAATGTCCATTAATGCACTCAGTACTTGGTTGGGAATCCTTTTGCACGGATTACTGCATCAATGCGGCGTGGCATGGAGGCAATCAGCCTGTGGCATTGCTGAGGTGTTATGGATGCCCAGGATGCTTCAATAGCGGCCTTTAGCTCATTAGCATTGTTGGGTCTGGTGTCTTTCAGCTTCTTCTTCACAATACCCCACATATTCTCTATGGGGTTCAGGTCAGGGGAATTTGCAGGCCAATCGAGGACAGTAATGCCATGGTCAGTACACCAGTTACTGGTGGTTTTGGCACTGTGGGCAGGTGCCAGATCATGCTGGAAAATGAATTCCTCATCTCCATAGAGCTTTTCAGCAGACGGAAGCATGTAGTGCTCTAAAATCTCTTGGTACACAGCTGCATTTACTCTGGGCTTGATGAAACACAGTGGACCAACACCAGCAGCTGACATGGCTCCCCAAACCATCGCTGACTGTGGGAACTTCACACTTGGATTTTGCTCCTCTCCAGCCTTTCTCCAGACTCTGGCGCCTTGACTTCCAAATGAAATACAAAACTTGCTTTCATCTGAAAAGAGGACTTTGGACCACTGTGCAACTGTCCAGTGCTTCTTTTCCTTAGCCCAAGTCAGACGCCTCTTCCGTTGTCTTGAGTTCAGAAGTGGCTTGACCATGGGAATACGGCTATTGTAGCCCATTTCCCGGATACGTCTGTGAACAGTGACTTTTGATACCTGGACTCCAGCTTCAGTCCACTGTCTTTGAAGCTCCCCCAAATTCTGGAAGCGACTCTTCTTCACAATGCTGTTAAGGCTGCGGTCATCTCTCTTGGTTGTGCAGCGTTTCCTGCCACATTTCCCCCTTCCAACAGACTTTTTGTGGATGTGCTTTGAAACTGCACTCTGTGAACAGCTTGCTCTTTGAGAAATTTCTTTTTGTGTCTTACCCTCCTGATGGAGGGTGTCAATGACGGTCCTCTGGACAGCAGTCAGATCAGCAGTCTTCCCCATACTTGTGATTTAGTTTACTGAACCAAGCTGAGTGTTTTTCAAGGCTCAGGAAACCCTTGCAGGTGTTTCGAGTTAATTAGACGATTCAAGTGATTCGTTGAACACCCTACTAGTATACTTTTTCATGATATTCTAATATTTAGAGATAGGATATTTGAGTTTTCTTAAGCTGTATGCCATAATCAGCAATATTAAAATAATAAAAGGCTTGCAATATTTCAGTTGATTTGTAATGAATCCAGAATGTATGACATTTTTGTTTTTTTAATTGCATTACAGAAAATAAAGAACTTTATCACAATATTCTAATTTTCTGAGACAGTCCTGTAAAGACGAAACTCCTCTCAAGAATTGAGATGCTTTTGCCGCCGCCGCCGCCATCACTGTTAACTCATTAACTGCTACCAGCTGATGACTTACTTTCCTCTTCTTTGAAAAAAATGTTCATATGTCCATGTTGTCTGGGGGAGAAAACATATCAAACCAAGAGATCGTCAGCTTTGATTTTCGCTGTATTAACCATTTCCTGAACACTTGGTGTGTGTGCCTTACCTCTGCTACCGGCATCGCTTCATACAACAGATCTGAGCTGTCCAACTATGACAACACTCCTTGAACATGCGCGCTATGTGAGAATCTGCCTTGGTACAAAGTAGCAGTGAAAACATGGTACGGAGTTTCATTGATTTGGGCATTCTCTCAATAAGCAAGTGGAATGGATTTGATAGTGAAGTTCTGACACAGCGCTCTACAAAGTGCGGTGAGTGGAGAGACCGATTCACGGACTTTCCACATGGTAAAGGTGAGGTGGTCTAAACTAATCATTTGAAAAAGTGGGGGGAACTTGTCCCACCCTCATATAATGGCTGCGACGCCCATGTACCGTCAATTATTAATCACATGCACTTTGGACATGGACGAAGTTGAGAATGATCTGTCACTTAGCCTTTGCTGATTTGTATTTGCCTAATCTGTCTGCTTCCTGCCGCTGTGTACTATAAATGCCCCTAAATTCTAACTGTACGCCTCGATTTGAGACTATAAAACCTCCATTAAAACCTGCCTCGTGTCTAAAGTTAAATAAACCAGTTATGTGCACACAGGCCCTTGGGAAACTCCAAAGACCTTGACATATTTTACCCTCATTGTTAGGGCAGCTTAGTCTGTGTAAAATATTAATACAGCAGCCTGTGTGCTATTTAGAGAAATGCTGAAAGTGCAACCAGAATGTGTAATTTATTTAAAAAGGAACACACTGCAAACAGTGACATCAGTTGTACTAAAAGAGATAGAAAACAACAACAGAGATAACATTACCATTCATGAAATAAAAAATTTAAAAAATGAATTTGCACTACAACAATTTAAAAGCCCAGCTTGAATTACACTTAACTTTATTGCATTTGATGCATACTACATTTACATTATGTACACTGATTCATTGCCAGCAGTGTACCAGAAGTGACATTACTGCCAGCATATTTCCAGTGAGTGGTGTTAATGAGTCTGCAGACGCTTTTATGATCAACGTGACACTTTAAACGAAGGACGGAGCGTCATATGGTGAGCTTTTATCTCATCATATCTCTCTGACAGGTTTAATTGACCTCTGGTTCCCATACATATGTCCTTGTCTTGAGATGTATCTTCTACATTTAATTGAATCATTACGTTTGCCATTCACAGCTCTGGCATTTTGTGTGTGTGTGTGTGTGTGTGTGTGTGTGTGTGTGTGTGTGTGTGTGTGTGTGTGTGTGTGGTGTGTGTGTGTGTGTGTGTGTGTGTGTGTGTGTGTGTGTGTGTGTGTGTCGGATACAGTAGAGAGTTGTTTGAATGCTGTGTTTACTTATGTGACATTTGTATGAAAATAATCCACCCTGATGAAAAATAAGGATGCATTGCATTGTATTGAATCAGGTAATGGACTTACATTTTCTTGTTGTTTTACAAAGGAAGAACCTAATGTTCTTTTTGAAAGGTGACTCCTCAATCTAAGGACTTGCTCTATTGAAAAAGTAAAATATTCCACATGTGATCCTGATATGTGCGCTAAAAATAAATAGTACTTGCACTTCCTTTGTGTTATTACTAATTTGGTTATGGCTGTGATTCACTTTAGACATCCCTATACTACCTTTGGGAAACATGGTGTTACCAACCGCTTCTCAAAACCCCCCAAAAAACACAATACTTGATCAGAATCAGAAGTCCTTTATGTGTCCAGCAGCGTGGAAATTGACATCATTAAAGCAACAAAGATACATTGCAGACAAAAGGATAAAGGAAAGGGTTTAGACGTACTGTACATATTAAACAAAGGAAAGCACATGCCATTAAAATATATATCAATGAATAAGCAAGGAACAAATATGAGGTTTACACCATGGTAAAAATAAGTAGCAGTATTAAAAAAACAACTTAACTGAATATATAAATTATTGATGGAGCCCTTGACATTAACAGACCTATTCACAGAAGTGTATATTGCACACAAGCATTTGTGTATAGCACAAGGTTTTTTTTTCACAGTGGTCTTGTGGTCAGTGTTTTTGTGGTTGTTTAGTCTGACCACTGCAGGGAGAAAGGACCTGCCGTATCTCTCCGTAAGACGCTATCACAATACATTAATGGTTAGGTGGGTAAGTGCTCTAGATGTAAATGTTATGCATTGAGGTTCACATGATATAATACCTTCTACCAGTAAGTGACATACGGTGTGTGTGGGGGGGGGGGCTCGTTTAGCCAGTAATCTGTATTCTTCTCCATCTCCCTCTTCAGATGAGAAAGCAGTGTCTAGCTAGCAGCACTTAATGGAATTGGATGTTTTATATCACACACACACACACGCACATGTACACACACACACACACACACGCACATGCACACACACACACACACACACACACACACACACACACACACACACACACACACACAGCCTCTGCTTCTACCCCTTTTAATCCTGTCATCCGTCTTTACAACACTCCTGCTTGTCTTACTGCCCCCTCTTTCCAGACAGAGCCCTTTTTTCCACATCCACATTCTCTCTGTTCATGTATTTTCTCACTGGTTATGCTCTGATGCCCCAGTGTTTGTACTGTCGTAGTGCATTTGTTGCTTAGCAGGGAATATGTATTTTATGTGAGCACATAATTCATACTGGCTCCTCGTATTAGTTGTGTGTGATTGTGTAGCAGGTGTTTACGATTTATAATTGAGTTCGATTTCATCTCAAGCCGTCGTCGAGATTGTCTTAAGAACGCCTCCTTAGACCTGCTCCAAACCGCGCCTGCTGAAAGAATGTTAACCCAGACATTTGGCTGACATTCAAAGCCTGCTTCGTAATAAAACCCAATATTTAGTTATTCAAAGCTTTATTTTATACAGGACAGAGGACACATTACATTGCAGAATGGCATTGTAGAAATAAAACAGAAATAATAAGATTTATACTGTTTTTCATCAATATATTATAGGTCTCAGATATATACAAAACATGTCTCTGAAGAGTTTGGCTCCAAACACCAAACAGATCATTGCAGCATCCCATAATCCCCTCTGTTTCAGCCCTGTTTCCAAAGTGCTGATTCTCTGTCTGTTACTTTAGATGAAAATAAGGAGCCCCTCCCCACGCCCCTCAGAGAGAGATTTGGTTAGAAAGAAGCCAATGGTGCTCTAGGAGGAGATGCAGGTGATAAGGGGGGGGGGGGGTTACCTTGGTTGCTGATTGGCTAATCGTTACACAAGCCAAAACATCGTTATGACATCATAAAGTGGCCAAAATCTGATCAGCTCATTTTCAGACTGGTTTTTATATAAATGGATCAGGACAAAAAGTGAGCGAATCTTTTTTCCTGAAACTTTACTTTACTGCCAATTTCATAGTTATATTAAGCCTATGTTCTTTTCCTTGACCAATCTCAAAATAGTTCAGTTGTATAGACATGCAGAGGAACACACAAGAAAGCTTTGTGCGGATAAGTTTCTTAGAATTTAAAAAGGTTAAATCTTTAGCCGTTTTAATAAATAGCCCATATTTTATTGATATACGGCATTCATTTGTGTGTTTACAATCTACATACTAGTTCAGTGATGTTCACTTGCCTCAGGCACATTGAGATTGGAGTTATACCTGATGGTCCATCCCCTGAGACAATGATTGATGCACAACATCTCCATGGTGCATTGAAGGTCTGAAGCAGCATCAGCACACACCCCTGCTTAAAACTTTTTCATGATTTTTCATCAGCAGAATACTTCTGAGCTAGTTATCAAACTGTCGTTCCTTTAAGAATAATATATTCACAAGTAAATGTCACAATTACCAACACCTGCTTCTTAATTAGCCTTTCCTCTTTAGCCGCAAACTTTGATTAGGGACATTGCTCTATGTGTCGTTGTTTTGTACCCATTCAAATAAAGTGTTTGTATATTATTAGTTAACAAAACAATGAAGCGGTTTAAACTAGTCTCCTTTCTCTTAAACGTATGTATAATCTTACATCTCTTAGCATTTTTAAACTTAAAGTTTCTCCCTTTTATATAAGCATCGTGTACAACTATCACATTGCATTCACACATAATTTCAGAACGGCAAGTCAAACTTTCTAGAGAGGTTCTGAATCAGAGCTGTTTCATTTCTTCCTCACGACTTTTCACTTCTGCAAACAAGACCTCAAAGGTGTGTGTTTGGTGGATTCTCCCTTGGAGGATATGTGCCTGTCAGCCATGGAAGTATTTTTGTATAAAATATTCAAATCGTACTTTTCATGTATGTTTGGGTTGTTCTGGTTACTGTGTAGTGAGCTTTAGCAGTTTAAAGATGAACAATCCTTATTTTAGTCCTTAAAGATGTCCTAATAGCTGGTGGTAATTGTCTTTCAACTAATTTATTAATTTAAAGATCACAGCAAAGCGATTGTAGCTTTGACCTTTTAAAATGTGTACTCTAATTTAGACCTTTTAAAGCAACCAATTTAACCTTTGCAGTGATAATTACGAAACAAACACAATGGTTATCTCAGGAGGATGTTATCTTAAATTAGACATATTTTTAATTTCTGCCCTGCAGGTTGTTGTCTTTATCGTATGAAAAAAAGTGTATTCTAATTTCATAAAGTCAAAACCATTAGAGTTTCACCTCTCTTTGCTATATCATTTGGAATGGTCTGTGTTTTTTTATTTACAATTAAAAACTCCCTCACTATTAATAAGATAATGGAATAGTTTCCCTAGGTTGCTGCAGGGAATACATTGATCTATTAAAAAAACGTGACTTGCTAGTATCAGCTAGGTTTTGTTTCTGTGTTTTAGATATTCACAGAGAGTATACAGAAAAATTAGTAAACAGGAATCTTTTAATTTAAATGTGTCTGATGTTGTTCTTTGTGGATTTATCCCTCTCAACAATTGTTTGATCGTTTATGACTGTATGTTCTCAAGATAATAGTTGAGTAGTTTGGTTAAAGGAATATACAGGCAGTTTTCAGGCATTGAAGCAACAAAACATACATTCATTGACTTAAGAGGAATTAAACTTGTGAGCAAAAAGGGGGGATTTCTCCACTGTGTTCACTAAAAAAGGGTTTGAAAGAGGAAAAGAAAGTAAGGGAAAAACAGAGGGGTTACATTATCTAAGAATGGAAAAACGTAAATAGATATGGCAACGTAAAGCGGAAAAAGGGGGCAAGAGAGGAATATAGAGGTTGAATAAAAATGCATAAACAAAGGATAATTTTGTATTATATCTATGGTTTGAACTAGGTTTATGCAATGACTGGACAATACTAATACAACAAGGAATAAGGCAAAATGAAACATTTCTAAAAGCATGTTGCATGCCACTTTAAACCCAGGGGAACCAGTCAACGCTTGACACATTAGCTTCATGTTGCTGGCTCAGTAGCTTTCATGTAATCCATTAATCATCAGGATCATTATCCTCTTGGCCAGAGGCAGGAATCAATACTCTTATTTCAAAGGATGTAATGGTAAAAAGAGGATAAATGAGGGAAGCCCTGGTTTCAATTCATGACATTGCACTAGTTCTAAAGCAGTAAGTGTCCATTTCCAGGAAGCTACATGGAGCGATAACTCACTATTAAACCTTTTAAAATGTTTAACCTCCACCTAGACTCATTTATGGAAAGCTGACTCAACAACAGGCCCACAGCTTGAAATGTGTATATCCTAAGTAACCGTCTGGATGTATTTGTCTTGCAATTTGGTCTAAAATGAACTATCCTTCCTTTACATTTCCTACACATATTCATTGTCTCCAATGGATATATCGTACCAACTGACACGTTCTCTACTGCCATAGGCTGATTAGAGATGTAATTTATTCAGTTGATTATCTTAACAGTTCCTCATAATATATGTTCACTTAAAAGCTTTGAAATTGGCCAATACATTGATTAATGACTTCCTTACTAAATTCTTAATCATTACTTAACTAATGCCAGTGTCAGGTTAAATAAAAAAAAAATGGTTTTAAATGTCAGAGGAAAGTGCTTAACGACAGTGATATCTTCCCCTGTTCAAAATGGCAGCACACTGCTCCTAACACTAGGATGGGTCAAATGCAGAGAAACAATTTCCCCATGGGGATTAATAAAGTATATCAAAATCAAAGGTTTGCTCTGTGTTAGTGCTATTAGTAAATGTTAGTATATAAACACGCTAAACTAAGATAGAGACAATCCTAAGTAAGATGTTGACATTACTTGCCTAACATTAGTGAAAGTTGTCATCATGGGCATGTTAGCGTTGACAAGAACTTGATTTGTTTGTGTTATTTAAGGTAAAAGTAAATGGGCTTGCCAAGATTTTGTAACTTGCGCGCCACTTTCAAAGTTTGCCAACCATTTCAAATGTTCTGTTGCTTTGCTCGATCAAAGTTCTTCAGGTTATGTTATTTTTTACTTTTGCTGGATTAACATTGAATGCATTAGACTCACTGCAAAGGTGTTTTGGATAAGACATAACACATATTGGTTTATGCACATGTCTAAGCACATGGTGGTTAGTTATATCTCTCACAGGCTCCGCCCTCTACTGGACTCTATGGGTACTACCCATACTAACCAGAGAACACACTACGCCTAGAGCAGGGGTCGGCAACCCCTGGCACGCGTGCCAGCATTGGCACGCGGCACCGTAACCAGTGGCACACTAGGAATAAGTGGAATAAGTGTGCACAAATATTTAAATTGTATTTTCGGATCCTGAACGAGACCGCCGCCAGAGCGCGTCTCCCCGTTACATGCACGCAGCGCAGCCCCGCTCTCTTTATCGCCAGGTGACTTTCTGCCGCTTTCCTCCATGGTGCTGATCGTTTCACCACAGAGGAAAACACTTCACTAATTGCAGTACCTATAAGGAGCTGTACAAATGCCGCAGTTTTTGCGTGGCTGTGTCTTTAGTTGAAAGCCCAGTTCTAGCCCATCTGCTCATCTCTCATTGAAATAATATGCTACAAAGGGGCGCACTGGCCATCTGTGTGTTGAACTTTCCTGTCGGCTCCCAGACCGTAGTCGAGGAGGGCAGAAGCAACAAGCTTCAGGTTCAATAACCCACTTTAGCTGTTCTTCTGTTTCACAAAATACATCACAGACCTCTGTTTTTCTGCTTCCTCGTTTCACTTCCAGAAACATACACACGTTCTCTCCATAGGTTCTCTCACTGTTGCTCTACCATCCACAAACACATATGCACAAGCCGCACCCCTCTCTCTCTCTCTTAAAGGGACAGCGATCTCATCTCACTCTGCGTGACCCTATTATTATAACATGTGTGTTCTGGAGAATCACAGAACGGACGATAGTCCTTATTATTATGCCGCTTAAACCAATTATTTAAATGTGTTTGTTAAATTCGGCATCATGTAAGTTGCGCTGACAGGTCCACACACTGCTCCCCCGCAGCGAGGCTCCCCCCCCCCCGCCGTTGATAATTTTCGATCGTTGGCACGCTGATACAATTTTTTTTTTTAAATGGCACTTCATATCAAAAAGGTTGCCGACCCCTGGCCTAGAGCAAAGACTCCAATGCAGTTTACCATAGTGGTAAAGGCTGCATTATGGGGGAGCCCGCACTCACACAAGAGCGTGTGGCGGTGCGTTCAGGGACCGTAGTAAAACACACTACGCCTATAAAGATTCCCATTAATGCTGTTTACTGTAGTGGTGAGAACAGCATTAGGGTGGAGCGCGTGCTCACACAAGAGCGCGCGGCGGTGCGTTCAGGGTCCTCAGTAAATAATCGGTTTAGTTTTGCGGGAGAACGGGTCACCAGAGAGTATCACAGCTTCATAGCTGCGGCCCCACAGCTGAGGGCTTGGCCATTAACACAATGTTCTGGGGAATGGAAACTCAGCTGTGTGCTAACAAGGTGGAGGGACAGGAGGACGCTGAAACGGGGCTATTCACTCCAGTTTTGCAGCGTCCCACTGTACCACATGTCTATACACTATACCACTGTATCACATGGACCACTGTCTTGTGGGTGTCCCACACCCACCTCTTTTTATGGGCATGCAAGAGGTAAATCTGTCCTCCCAGGAGGAGATGTGTTTCCTCTCAGCAGAGATTCAGGCTCTGGTGCAGAAACAGGCTGTGTCTGTTGTGCACCCTCAGCACAGAGAAAATGATATTTATTACATGTACTTCCTGGTTCTCAGGAAGACAGGGGAATTCAGACCTATTCTAGATCTCCGCGGCCTGAATCGCCACATTTCCTGCAGGAAATTCTGCATGTTAACTATGAAACAGTTACTGGGGCTTGTGCAGCCAGGCGATTGGTTCACCACCATCGACCTGAAAGATGTGTACTTTCATGTAGAAATTGCTCCAGAGCACAGAAAGTGTCTGCGTTTTGCCTTCCAGGGGATAGCCTACACCCTACGAGTTCAACAGGCTGCCGTTCGGCTATTCCCTATCCCCACGCACATTCAGCAAATGTGTGGCCACAGCGCTTCAACCGCTGCGCGCCCACAGCATGAGAGTTTTATTTTACTAGACGACCTCATAGTCATGGCTGGGTCCCGGGAACAGGCAATGTTTTGCACAGCACAATTGATCACACACCAACCAAATTAGGCTTTACGATCAATTGAAAAAAGAGCACCCCCATACCTCACCAACAGGCGTTGTAGTTGGGAGTGGTGCTCGATGCAAGTGTGCTACGTGCCACCCTGTCAGAGAGCAGAAGTGCGTCCCTTCTCCGGGCGGTTCACGCTGCGACAGGGGGCGACAGTGACAGCTTTAACTGTCATGCAGACTTTGAGTCTCATGGCGGCTGCTCACATTGTGGTCCCGCTGGGGTTACTGCATATGCGCCGCCTGCAGAGGTGGTTCTCCAGCCTGCGTTTGGATCGCAAGAGGCACAAATGGCGGCTGGTGACCATCCCCCCCCTCAGTGGAGGGCAACCTCCGGTTTTGGGGGTCCCCGGATCACCTCCGGAGGGGGTCTCCACTCGGACGGACGGATGACCTCCTACATCACAGTGTTCACGGACGCATCCAGAACAGGATGGGGAGGGACCTGCCTGAAGAGGGCTATAGGTGGGCGCTGGGCTCTAACAGAGTTTCGACACAGCAACCTCCTAGAGCTACGGGCGGTAGTGTTAGTCCTCCAGCATTTCATGCCCCTAATTCAAGGGAGACATGTAATGGCCAGGAGCGACAATAGCACCACAGTGGCTTATATCAACAGGCAGGGCGGAGTCCGCTCCGCCGCCTTGTTGACCACAGCGGAGAGGCTGTGGTTATGGGCTTCAGAGGTGGTGTTATCCCTGAGAGCCCTCCATATCCCGGGACTGGAGAACAGGGGGGCCGACCTCATGTTGAGTGGCGGCCCCCTGCCAGGCGAATGGACGCTTCACCCGGAGGTGGTGAAGCAGATCTGGGCCCAGTTCGGGAGAGCGGAAGTGGATCTGTTTGCCAGCCGGCGCAACAACCACTGTGCCCTGTGGTTCTCCATGGCCCTGGGCGACGACCCGCCCTTGGGGGTGGACGCGTTTGCACACGAGCCATGGCCAAGGAAGCTGCTATACACCTTTCCACCGCTGCGTCGCATTCGCCCTCTCCTGGGGAGAGTGAGGCGAGAACGTCTGTCAGTCATCCTAGTGGCTCCGGACCGCGTCGGGGCGCCGTTGTACTCAGAGATGACATAGATGAAGGTGGGCCAGCCCTGGGCGGTTCCCCAGTTCTGGGGGGCAATGTCTCAAGAGGCAGGTGCAATCGGGGCGTTACCCACTCTCGGCCAACCTCTCCAGGCTTGGCTCCTGAGAGGGACAGGCTGAGACAGGGTGGATTGTCTGACAGTGTTACTCTATCTAGTAGTGTCTATCCAGGCAGCTAGAGCTGGATCCACCACAGCCTGTTACAGACCAAGGTGGCTAGGATTCCAGCGATGGTGGGAGGAGAGGAGAATAGAGCCCCTATCTTGTGAGTTAGGCTCTATTTTTTCCTTCTTACAGTTACTGGTGGACAGAGGGCTTGCACATTCAACAGTGAAAGTGTATGCAGCAGCCATCTCGTCCTGCCATGAGGGATTTGGCGGCAGGTCAGCCTTTAGTCAACCACTGATGTCGCGGTTTTTACAGGGGGTCAGGAGGCTGCGCCCAGTAGTGCACGCCTCCACCCCGCAGTGGGACCTGCCCCTAGTGCTTGGAGCTCTGGTCTCAGAACCATTTGAGCCCCTCTCCTCCCTAAAAGCACTGTCGTGGAAGACAGCTTTGCTGCTTGCCTTAACGTCAGCCAAAAAAAGTGTCCGAGTTAACCGCTCTGTCGGTGCACCCGAGCTGTTTGCTGATTCGGGGTGACCGGAGCAGCGCGACACTCAGACCAAACCCCTCTTTGTGCCCAAGAGCCTAAGGAGTGCGTTCAGGTCGAGGGCTATTCAGTTAGGGGGGGTTTAGTCTTCCCCCCCCCCCATGGTGGGGACAGGGAAGCTAAACTGCACCTCCTCTGCCCGGTGCGTGCGCTAGCATGTTATGTGGAGCGCACGGCTGCCCTTAGACGCACCGAACAGCTGTTCGTGTGCTTCTGGGGCGGGGTGATCGGGAAAGCTCTGTCCAAGAAACGCCTGGCAGGCTGGCTCTGCGAGTGCATTGCACATGCCTACGGACAGGCAGGGAGGGCCTGCCCCACGGGGATTCGTACGCACTCCACACGGGCTGTAGCTATGTCAACAGCCTTATTCAACGGTGTGAGTGTGGAGGATATATGCGGCGTCGTGGTTGACGCCAGGCCCCTTCATAAGGTTGTATCTCTTGGACATGTCGGGCTCTTTCTCCTCGTCTGTGCTTGCGGGGGCAACACAGGACTGGTAGGGGGGGGGGGGGTTGTGGGTCAGTTGGCATCTGACCCCCTCCCTGGACGTAATGCGCCTTCGCTGTTCTCGGGCCCTCTGAGGGTCCCGGGATGGGCGAGGGGCGCGCTGGGCCCTTACAGGGCTGGAGGAATGCTCTCCTCCTGGAGGGGGGTAGCCCTCCACACCACCTGTTATCCTTAGGGATTCAGGGAGGCAGGCGTGTAGTAAGCCCATTCGGGGCCGAGGAGGCTCTCCCCATCCGTCTATGGGCGGGGGGGTCCCCTGGCACTGTTTTTTGAGCACACCTTCTGCGAGGTAAGCGCGGCAGGGTGTGCTCTGTCAGCCGCAGCCCAGACTTTTCCACGGTCACAACCGGGTTAAAGGGGGGGGGGGGGGGCAGCAGCTGCTGACCAGAAAAGCCGGTCAGGGGCAGTAGGGTGGAATGTTGTTGTTGGACGACAGTGCACGTATACATCGGGGCTCCACCCACTGTACCTATAGAGTCCAGTAGAGGGCGGAGCCTGTGAGAGATATAACGTTGGGTTACGTATTGTAACCCTTGTTATATTAGCACAGGCGGAGCCCTCTACTCAGGGCACTGTCTGTCCTATTCCGCTCGCTGAAGAGAGGTGTAGGATGATAGTCAGGAGGCGAGGCCTCCTTTTATACAGTGTGATGCACGCGCATTCAGGTAGGCCAGCCCAAGGCCGGCTACGTCTATAGAAGTCTCAGTGGGAGAATGCTCCCAGGGTAAGGTAGTACCCATAGAGTCCAGTAGAGGGCTCTGCCTGTGCTAATATAACAAGGGTTACAATACGTAACCCAACGTTATGAGGTCCTTACAGGACAGGACAGGACTTCAATGAAACACAGAAGTGCAATAGCTTTCTGTGTGGGTTTTTGATTCAACCTTTAATAACTAGTAAAGGATGATGATTCATTTTCTTTCAAATGAAAACCTTTCTTTTGTTTGGATCTGCATCCCCTAAAGCCTTGATAAAACATTATTCTGTATTCATTAAGCTTCTTCTCTTCAAAAATATAAAACTAAAGCGCAAGTAGTGAATGAAATTTCACTCGAGGCTATGTGATAAACATAGAACTGAAGCAATGTGAGCTTTTCCAAGAAAAACATTGTTTAGAACAATTTATTTTCACCATTACAGACTAAATGTTATCATCTTTCAACCTGCTTTCCAGCTAGTATCTCCCATCTCACATTCTAATTATGTTACCCACCGTTAAGACTTTATCAAAACAAAGCCTTTAAATGCCAGGACAACAACATTTGTGCTCACATCCGATCATAGAGTTTATGAGGATATTGCATTAATAATCGAACACATTCATCAAGAATAACAAAATGCACCTGAAACACTTCGTCTTCACATTGTTACTGATAGGGAAACAGTTTATGACTATTGATGGCATTATTTTAATTTCCAACGGATAAACACAGCATATTAACATGCTGTTCATATACTAAAGAGACTGATGCAAAACACAAACAATCAATAGGAGAAATCACTTATAGAAAGGCTAAAATGAACATGAGCCAGCGCCAAGTTATTTCACTAAATAGAGGAAGCATTCTGAAGTTTGAAGTTGGTCCAACTGTTTTGCAAGGAGCTTTTTGACCTACAAAAGTTGTTATTTTGTTGCATCACGGTGCGAAAGGACTATTTAAAACAAACTCTCACGTTCACCTTGTGGAATAATAATTGAGTCATTGATCCTGACCAACAGATCTATCAACAGATATGTTAGTTATTTATTGTTTACATCTGCAGTTCAGTCAGACAACTCACGTGTTTCTTAATATGTTTATTAGAAGCATGCATATAGTTTAAGTTTGGCGTCTAGGCTCGGGCCTCATCACTCCACAGATTTACAAAGAACATTGAGTGATGATTAGATAACTATCACCCGAGCCTACAGGTGGATACTGGGATGGAAGCTGGGGTGGAAGCTGGGGTGGTGGTGGGGCAGGCAAGCAGCAGCAGCCGCAGCAGCAGCAGCAGCAACGTGAACACAGCAGTGGCAGCAGCAATAGTGAGGCAGAGGAAGGCAAACCTGGCAGCCTAAATAGAGCGGCATGTTTAGGAGAATGTGTTTAGTTGTAAGAGGGACGAGGCGCGCCATGTATTAATGTATGATTGGTGCTCGATTTGAATGCCTGAATTAGCTCGCAGGCTTCGCCCCATATGGGCTAATTTTTGTCCCTATAAATAAGCTTTATGATTTGGCTCAGAAGACTCTTGGCTGGTGGGGGGATTCCTTGATTAGAAACGTGGCGTCAGCTATGCCAAGCCTTAAAAGCCTATAATATCCCCCTTGAGATCATGTTGCTGTTCCTCTTAAGGGTGCAATACTTTGTACTTTGTTAAGTGTGTGATTTTGGGAAAGCTTTTTTACAGATAGCTTCCTTTCTTTCTGTGATCTCGATATAACTTTTGATCCCTATGTACAGTTTTCTTCTCTGTTCAAAGTTTTTATGATCTAGATATGTTCAAAGTAACATAAAACTGTTTATTTATAAACTAGGCAAGCATTAGCTTTAGCAACAACACAATCCCCCTAAAACTTAATGGTTTAAAGATCCCATTAGAATGCCGAGCCAGGGCATTTAAAACCCTATAATGCCAAGTGTATCATATTTAATACAAGAGTTTCTGAGAACTCTACTCATCCAAATGACTAGTAGGCGTATGCGTTCCTAAAATACCTGTTGTATGCAATGTGATGCATGTCTTCTGCCTTCTGGTGGATTATCGGCGCACTGCAGGCTGTAGAGCGCTTTTAATGACCAAATCCAAAATGGCTACCATCATGTAACAGTGCAGACGCTTTTGGAAGTGACATCTTTGCCAATATTGAATAAATTACAGTAAACATTACTTTTATATTGTTACTGATATTTCACTATGATTATTTACTGCATTAAAGCAACTTATAATCAGTTTATATTTTGTAGCTTATTTCATAGAAAAATCGTGTTGAAAATGTATGTATCAAATAGTACAGTAGGTATTTGAGTACATTTCTCTGGAAAATAGTATAATTAGTGTCATTGTAGTACATTTCATTATGCTTACCACCATGCCAAAAACACTGTTTATATTATTTAATTAAACTAATTAAAGATTAAAATGTAATATATTAAAAGCAAAAATTGAGATATTTACGTGTTTTTTTGTAACCCGGTCATTCTGTAACCCGGTGAGTCAAATGTTGCAATGACTCACTTGCTAATAATTGCCACAACTTATTGATTTTTAAAACAATTCCTTGGTTATCATAATCTATGTTATATTGACCAAGTCAATGTTATATTGACCAAGTCACTGCAAACATTGCTGCTACAACCCGTTGCTGCAGATACATGCTTTACAACATCAGGAAGATACATCCCCAGCTGACCCAGAAAGCCACGCAGGTTCTGGTCCAGGCTCTCGTCACCTCACGCCTAGACTACTGCAACTCCCTCCTGGCTGGTCTACCTGCATGTGCCATCCGACCTCTGCAGCTCATCCAGAATGCAGCGGCTCGTCTGGTCTTCAACCTTCCTAAATGTTCCCACACCACTCCGCTCCTCCGCTCCCTTCACTGGCTCCCGGTAACTGCTAGAATCCACTTCAAGACAATGGTACTTGCGTACCATGCTGCGAATGGATCTGGCCCTTCATACATCCAGGACATGGTTAAACTGTATACCCCAAAGCGTGCACTACGCTCTGCATCAGCCAAACGACTCGCTGCACCCTCGCTGCGAGGGGGACCCAAGTTCCCATCAGCAAAAACACGTGGGTTTGCTATCCTGGCTCCAAAATGGTGGAATGAGCTCCCCATTGACATCAGGACAGCAGATAGCTTACACACCTTCCGGCGCAGACTGAAAACTCATCTCTTTCGACTCCACTTCGAGCGATAGAATTACTAACAATGAACTGCTAACAGAGCACTTATATACTAATAAAGGACTGGCTTATCTATAGCCAGCTGAGTAGCACTTGAAATGTTTGACTCTATGAAACCTGATGTACTTATATGATTCTGTTTTCTTCAGGGTTGTGTCTTCCTGGTCGATTGTACTTATTGTAAGTCGCTTTGGATAAAAGCGTCAGCTAAATGCAATGTAATGTAATGTAAAAGTCAGAGAGTACAACATAATTTGTGTTTGCATGTACTTTTAGATGGCAAAGAAATACTCTGTATTTATATAGCCTGTTGGTTCGGGTTGTGACATGTTCAAAATCTTCCAAATGTAATAATCAATATTTGTTTTTGTTTCAAATGTAGACGTTGTTTTGTTCAATAAATAAACGCCTGACGTATCAAATATGATACAAAAAGAAAATCATATATGTAAATAATTACCAAATATGTTGTTGTATTTTGTTAAAAGGTGCAATAAACACCTCAATTTAAAAAAAATTATTTGATGTGTCAGGCTTCACAGGGTTTTAAAATGATCAATGTCTGCCAAAACCATAGTGATAATATTCCTACAGCATAGTTGGATGTGATTAGTTTATATTAATCTATTTGATTTAACCCCAATTAAACACTTTCATTAATCTAATCGGACAGTCTGCCACTATGCTGATGATACTCAGGTGTTTGTGCCTTCATAGGCCGATGATCATGGCCAATTGGCCTGCTTTTTTTTAAATGAAAGAAAACGTAATTTCTCTTGAATTAGATTAAAACTTAGTTGCTAATGGTTGGCCATTCTCTACCAGTCTGATCAAAAGAATGTACATTAGGGCAGATTGTCCATCGAATGTGCAAAAATAAATATTAGTTCTATGGACAATCCTGCACTAATATTTCTTTTTGCATATTCAATGGACAATCTGCACTAATGTACATTCTCAAAATATTGAAGTGACTGTTATTTTGTGTATATTGATTGTTACATAAAGGCATAACCTCCTAGTCCTGCAGCATTTCCTCAGCAACTTTGCCAAACTTTGATTACAAAATATATTTAAGAGGGAAAAACAAGGAGATCTGAAAAAACAATTTTATTCATCAGTGATCTGATTCTCTTTGCCCTATTGATGCCATTGTATTGCCATATGTAACATATGTAAAGTCTTTCATCTGGAATGATAGAAAACTATGACGTTAACATGCACAAATCCACCAAAAAACAACCTGCAGCAATTCTCCCGTAAAATAAGAAATACATAAAAACCATGAAGGTTTGTAAGTCCTCCAGCTTTCAGAAATGAAATTACATTTGGTCACGAAGACCATGCAAGAGCATCGTTTGATGATGCAGCCAATTCTTTATTTGAAAGGGAAATAAAGCAGGAGTAAGGGTGACAAAATATATAAATTCACTGTTTAACAACCTATACTCCACGCTGTTGTTGACAGTATGAACAATGTAATCAAATGTTATTGTATTCCTCCATGTTGTTCCTGGCCAATAATCTCTCTTATTGAGAATCCAAAATGTTACACATGAGGTTGAAATGGTAACATAATGAATTCATTAAGATGAGTCATGGTTAGGGTTGGGTATCGTTTGGGTTTTAACGGTTTAGATTCCGGTTCTGCTTTTCGATTCCGGTTCTTTTCGGTTCTCAAAATAAGTCCCATGCCAATTTCACTGGGAGAAAAATATATTTATGAAAAAATTAAGTCAAATCTGTATTCATATTTACAAATCACTTCATACTGTTTAATTTGGTGGCTAAATAAAACATGAAAATCCTCTCTGCATTGTTTTTGCATTCACAAGTCAGCTCTAAGTGGTGCAATTTGAGAATGTGACTCACGGTCCTACACAATAGCCACAATGTGCATCAAGACTTACCACAATACCTTAACCTGAAAAGTATTTCCAGTGGTTCTACAAACTGCAGCCTCATCATTTGAGAGGCCAGTGTGTCTTATAAGCAGCAACACCGAATGAGGCATTGAAGCAACACAACATGCCCCCTGAGCAACTCTGGTAATTTAGACGAATGAGATTCCTCTTAAATGGTCCAGAACAAGGTTTAACAAGTCTAATATACTGTACCCACAACGAAAGCAGATTAAGGTTGATTTAGGACTTTGTTTACCTTAAAGCTTGTTGATTTCTAAGAGTCACTGCACCAATAGATACAAACACAACTAGCCTTTATTGTTAGTGTTCTTTGCCAGATTAAAAAAACAAGACAAACCAGAGATTATTACATTTTAAAGCATAGACTGGTGTCTGGTGTCTAAAGTCTACGAGTTGTACTTACCTCTGCCTCAAGATGCTCTCTCTGCAGAATGTTATTACTAATCCTATAGCACTGTGGGAAAATCATTTCTGTGTGTTGTGCAAAGCTTACTTGTGCATAGATACTTGATTATGTGATTGCCTTTCCATTGTTAAAGTATATTATATGCCAATGCAGCAGTTCCTTTGTGTGTGTGTGTAGTGTGTGTGTGTGTGTGTGTGTGTGTGTGTGTGTGTGTGTGTGTGTGTGTGTGTGTGTGTAGTCATCGAAAACGGCACGTATTCTTCCTGTCTGCAGATCCCACACAGCCCTTCTCTTGCCTCATAGGACATAAGGACTTAACTGTTAATGGGATATTTGTTTGAGTGAGACCCATACACAGACATAAACATATGATTAGAGCTGTAGAGGGAGAAGACATTATTACCTCCTACTGTGAAGATAAGATATGTCTAAGAATTAGCATTCGGATGTGCAGATAATGTAATCATTCACCTCTTTCAACAGGGAAAATGAGGTACTCATGAAACAAAAAGTCTAATAAACCCAGAACCTGTTCAGCCTTTTGCAATTCCAACATTTCAATGAGCATTTTGTGTAAAACTAAAAAGATACTCAGGTGGATGGAAATGTGTTTTATCTGTGCAGGGCAGTGTGGGCAAGTTACAAGTTTGTAGAGTGACCTTGAGAATAAACTGTATATTTTGTAAAAAGCGCGGCCATATAAGGCTTGGATATTTCCTGGTTCTTCCTGTATCATCTTACTCAGATCAGGACAAATCTATAATCTTGAAGCGATATCCCTTTGCCAACGTTTTCAACTTGCATGAACAGCTTTTTCCTTGATGGAGCTCCATTGAGGGGTTGAGGCTGATAATTGAAGGATGTACATGACATTTTATTGGATGACTAATGTTATAGACTAATATAAAGGAAGTATGCTTTTCTTCTTGGACCTTTCCATGTGAAGGTTGTACTTCAATCTCAGGACTGCCTTGGTTTTGGTGCATCCTCAGCCTTTCTCTCTCCTGACTACATGTGTGAGAGTTTGGGTCGATAATAATGTTAACAGCAATTTAAAAAAAGGTTGAAGTGAGCTTGACTCATTTACATAAACAGTACAAAGTTCACAGCTCAATACACTCAACATATTTCCGCACATTTTGATAACGGCAAAAGACTTGCCCAGCAGGGTGAGCAGATTAACCCAGCGGGACAGAAAATCACTACATTGTATGAAGCCTGGGTAAGCAGTGTGGAGTTTGCACCTGAAAAACTCCGTTGGGTGCATGTGCAGTTTTGTCATCCATAGTTATTACTGCCCACTGTGTGTCATTTCTTTCAGACCAACAATAGTGAGAAACGGTATTTAAACCTTGAAAGTGTTTGACAAGTTCTGCTTCCAGATTGCCCACTCACTGATATAGAAAGTTTTCTTTTCACTGCACAACCTACACTGTTACCTGTTTCACATATGTAACATAAGCAGTGCTTTGTGTAGGAAAAATCAATTAACCAACATAGTAAAGTTCACGTTGCTGTGGGGATGAGAATATAACCTTCACCTTCTTATGTATTTCATTTGAAGAAATTACTAGTTTTTCAAATGAAATGCCCATTCATTCAGAATGTAAACAATCCTTTAACCTTAAAACGAAGTTGCAATACTGTCCCCGCTATGAAGAATTGCTTCAGACTAATTTGAGTAAAACTGTTTTTACCAACCTTTGCTGTTGGCGAGAAATTAATCGAGAATTAAGGTAACAGGAACTGAGGTGTGCAAAACATGGAATAAATGTGATAATTCTCCCTTCCTTCACCCTATGGACGGAGTGAAAAGGAGAGGTGTCGCATTTTTGGACCTGGCTTGCTCAATGGCAGTGAAGAGTCTTCAAGGAGGTCCTCCAGTGTCATTTTCTATAGAGGTTGCTATGGTTCAGATTCAATTGTACCACCTTGGTCAAGTGTTTTCTAATTATTGTATAAGCCTGCCTGTGGTACATGCTGCACTAACTCCTGTTTCCACCGCAGTGACGTGTGAGCAAAGGATAGAAAGAGGAATATATTTAAAAAGTGAGCAGCATGCAGAACAAGTTTGGGCATTGGCCACAGCTCTTGTCTCTGATGTTAGCTCTCCAGAGGTCTCACAGTGAGTTTAATATCTGAATGTACGGGCTGTTGCCTAGAAACAGCAAGTTTTTGCGCGCTCTTGGTCTGTAGCAGCTCTCCAACAGCTGGACGGTGGTTCTCTGGGATCAGATGAGCTTGAGGTTTAGCTGCCATGCTGATGCACATAAGGTGAATACATTCTAGACTTTAGTTTACTTGCCAGTGCTATCCACCCTGAATTTTTGACTACTCCAACGTTTTATGTTAGAAATGTATAGTATGAGTCCCCAGCATTTAGAAACTGCCGGATGCTAACTTTCATATGTTGGGCAGTTTGCACAAATAGCATTCGTTGCGTCAATTAGCATCATAATGGATTGTCCGATTTGGACAATATAGGAGTGATTTTGTTTTTGAGGATACTGAATCTATTTATTACATTCTCAGGATAAAAAATGCTGGTTGAAAACAGAAAGTTGCCATATTTGTACTACCGTTCGGCTAATTCTGATACATTTTGAGTCAATTTAGCAATTCAGAGAATGCTGAATTGTTTGTATTGGACAGGTTGCTTATTACTTGGTGGGACTCAGAGACAACATATTTGGTTGTGTGCTCATATTAGTTAAGCAAAGACATACTTGGCATTTAGTCTGGAAAGTAAAAGCATGATTCCATTTACCGATGAACAAGACAAGACCATGAACTTTTTTGTCTTTGCCTCTTTAAATGCACCTACATGCATTAATAGGTGTATGTGTTTGCGTCTTTCCATTACTAGTCAAGGTTGCAGATAAATATATTCTGCTTCACCACGATATTCATCATTTCTGCCACATCTCCTGTTCCCCAACTTCTCTCATACAATCTGTTCCACACTCCAGCTGCTGTGTGACCTTGGCCTTGGGCATGGCACGTCAGCAGTAAAGCAAAAATGTATGCTACAAAATGCAGAGCTTTGTATCAAATAATTAGCCTCTGTGGCAACTGTGCTTTTATCTCCAATTTGAATACACAGTCAAAACCTTTTCTGCTGCCTATAATGCTGATAGCAATGTTTTCAAACAGTGCTACTAAAGAAATGGATGACACAACAATATCAGAGAAGAAGATCAGAGATGAACAAAGATGAGAGAAAAGGTCATGAAACAAAGGACACAAGAACAGAAACTTGAAGAAAAGCAGGAGAAGAAGATGACATTTTAGATGTTTAGATCAGCTATGAGAACAGCTGGTTCACCTTGAAGGCACAGACTTATTCCTTACAATGCTCAGTTTAACACAATTTAGTATAAAACAAATCTTTGAAATGCTATTTGTTTTAGAACGGTAACGTTTAGTCCCTGTTGTATTATTTATCTTTGTGAGGTGTTTTTGTGTGTCTGTGTGTATTAATGTGTTACGTTTGTTTTAAAGTTAGGACATAACAGCAAGTCCACACAATTTCAAATCAGTGTAAGTGAGTTTTCTCTTCAAGTATAAATGTGTTAATGCAATAATGGATCTCATTGTTTTGAGTCTTATTGTTGAAAAGAGACCAGAACACTAGTTTGCTTTGATAATGGTTTTACTAACTAACCCCTTTTATCACATACAGAACCAACTGCCATTGACCAAAGGTACAGAAACAGTATAGATGTTTTCTCAAAATGACACTCCCTTTTAAATCTTCTGTTCTACTTGAACATTTCATATGATGATATTTATCTCATTTAACTATTTATGTTTATATAGTAAGTACACAACCATAACCCATTAACCGCACATTGGTTTTAACTCAGCTCAACTACACTAACTACTAGAACGAATGTCTCTTTCTACTCGAAATCCCTGAGTGGTAGCCACATATTCCCACAAGATGTGGACACTGCAAAACCTGTGCAAAACCCAAGGAAAATACTATTTGTATGATTATTTTAGCATCTACTGTACTGTACCTTTGTCGGATAAATGTGTCTTTGTGTGTTTGAGTAGGCTGCTCTTACCTCTCTGTTTCATTCTGTGAATCTGTCTCTCTGTTATTGTCACAACCTTCATGTCCTGATGCTGCTTCATTCACCATCATCCTCAACAACCTTCTGTGTCTGACAGCTTAAACATAAGCCTTCACAGTTTTTGATCTTTCCACATGATGATCTAGTGAATAAATGAGACTATAAACTACAGCAAAGGGTTACTACTGGCCCAGCATACAGTTGGCTGCAATATTATTTGTTATTTTTCAAATCTTTCTCGTCTAACACAATTTAAAGTGCAATTTTTGGTTGCAACATGAGCAAAGCTACAATAATAACGTGACTTTCACCTCCCAGTTTTTCCCCGCTGTTAATTCTTGCTGTGTGAGCGGACCTTGCTGTTTATAATGACTCTGGATGGGACCCAGGAAACACGCCTGATTGTTATTCTCCTAAATGGTGTAATGAGCTCCCCACTGATATCAGGACAGCAGAAAGTCTACACATTCTCTGTCACAGAGTGCAAACCCACTGTTTTTACTGCACCATGGCCATAAATACGTTTTCTTTTTTTTTATCTCTCTTCTGGATGAGCACAAACAAAGATTTGGCTTATTTGACGTCAATGCAGTAGCACTTACAATGGTTTATTGAGAGCTAAAGTACTTTCAGGATTCTTGTTTTTTTTTTGGTTGATTGCACTTATTGTAAATAGCTTTGGACAAAAGCGTCATCTAAATGAAATGTAATGTAATTATGTTGTAGTAAAACAAAAGACGTCTACTTGTCTAATATACTTAATCTGTTCTATTGCCGGTGCCAAGGAAATCCCATGCATTCAGATGAATCCTTGTTATTGAATGGCTAAAATACTATAAAACAGCCAATTTGACTCCTTCTAGATATCCTTCAGTTTGTTTACTTGGAATCCTAATTTAAACGAGGGTCCAAATTACTTTCTAGGTCGCAGACACCGGAGTCAGGCATTTTGAAATGTCTCTCTTTTATCTGAGAGCTGCTGAGTACCAACACTTAAAGAGTAAAGAAGAATACAAAAATGAAAAGGTCAAGAGGCTATGGTAATGTTTTCTAGGGCAATAAAAGACAGCAGGTTTTAAAAAAATGTTTTACCTTTATTCAACCAGGATTGGTCTCATTGAGATTAAAAATCTCTTTTTCATGAGAGTCCTGGGCCAAGAATGGTAACAGCACAGTTACAGACAATTTTAAAAACAAAAAGTAATTGACTGCATGAGAGGATCTTGCGCAGGAACTTATGAATAAAAACTCCTGAGGCCTGTACGACGAATCCAGTTCAACAGACCCTGGATATGTTTGAGTTATGTGGCTTAACTAACCCAAAGCAAACGCGATCTCGCTAAGCGGTCCTACGACGCTGGTTATGAACTCCGTAACTCAAGCCAGGGTTTCTCTGTCCGGCTGAGTGCGCGTGCACGTGAAAGGGGCGGGGTTAGCAACCTTTGATCAATCACAAACATGAACAAGTGTCCTGGGCTCACAATGACTCTGAATTATGATCAGTAGAAATGGCCATGACATGGGAGCTTTAAGCTTTCTTAACGCTAATGTTATATTAGTCATTGTTCTGAAGATGGGAGGTGATATTCTATTAATTTTCACACAGTCAGTTGATCTTTGCCGGCCGTCTTTCCTGCAACGGCAGCAACCTGCTCCGGAGCAGGTTGCTGCCGTTCACCATAAGTTACCATGGAGATATATCCCGGTAAGAAGAGAACCAGCGTCGTAGGACCGGAAGCCAAGAGTTAACCCTGAACTTACCTCGCCAAGTGAAAATCCGGCTTCGTAGTACAGACCTCTGGGCTTGACATGTTGTCAAGCCCAGGAATTAGGAAGTAAGAGGTGATGAAGGTAGAAGAACAACTTTTGATTCCCCCCAATTGGTTCTAGGCTCAAATCTCCATAGCTTTACCCCGAGCCAGTATTACATCAAGCTTATGTTCAAGAATGAACTTAACTGAGGTAAACTTGCTAGATAGAGAAAGCATGTAAATCATATAATCTTAATACAAATCATTTTGCTATAAAGATCAGCTATGGGTGTATGGCTTCCATTAACTCTGCTTGATGCGTGCTTTGAACACAAACACACTGTGTATATGAGCCCCATACTGAGAGATGTGTCTGGGTTCATGTCAAATTGTGATATGCGATGTCAACAAATGTTACACCCAGAGTTTACACATAAATATAGATCACAGTGGGCGAATTGCGTGAAGTACAACAGCATGGCCCCACAGCTGTGAGAACTCAGCAATCAGGCGTCCATTTTAGGTAGCTCTTTCCTGGAGCGTCAGCTTCAGCGTCAGACAGACGAAGACTGACAAAGACATTGGAGTCCTGCGGGAGTCAAAGACTGACAAAGACATTGGAGTCCTGCGGGACTAACGAGGGTGGCAAAGAGGAGGAAAATCCTCCTCTGATTGAGCTAATTACCGCTGGTTTTTATTTTATTTAGTTTTCTAACCCCTCATGCTATAATCATGTGTATTTTCTCCATTCCTGTTCACGTGTCTTCTCGCAATCATCGCTGGCCCCGTGTATCTCCTAATCGCTATAACCGGCCTGCTCTCGTCTATCCCACATGCTCCACTGACATCCAACATCTAGTTTCAGGTGGCCTGTGGAACTGCCAGTCAGCTGTTCCTAAGGCTGACTTCATCTCTGGCTACGCCTCCCTGCAGACCCTGGATTTCCTTGCTCTCACTGAGACCTGGATTACTCCATTCAACACATCCACCCCAACAGCTCTCGCCACAGCATATTCCTTCTCCCATACACCCAGACCCACTGGCAGAGGAGGTGGCACTGGTCTCCTGCTCTCTCCCAAATGGAGCTTTTCCCTCTTCAAGCTACCTAACTTCACTCCTTCCTCCTTTGAATTCCATGCCATCACAGTAACCCATCCTATACAATTAACCATTGTTGTTCTCTACCGTCCACCAGGCGCCTTGGGAGACTTCTTGGAGGAATTAGATAATCTCCTCTCACACATCCCTGAAACTGGCCCTCCCGCTGTACTTCTCGGAGACTTCAACCTCCAGTCAGGGAAGATAGACGAACTAACATCTCTGTTAACCGCCTTTGCTATCTCACTGTCTCCATCCCCACCAACTCATAAAGCTGGCAATGTCCTTGATCTCATATTCTCAAGGAACTGCACTACTTCTAACCTCTCTGTAAACCCGCTCCACACATCCGATCACTTCTTCATTTCATTCTCTCTACCCCTTTCCAAACATAACAAACTAATCTCTTCTCATCCTGCACCTGTCCGCCGTAACCTTTGTTCCCTCTCCCCCTCTACCTTTGCCTCAAACTCTTCTCTGTACTCTCTCATCCTCTCTGGACTCTCTCTGTCCTCTCACATCTCGGCAGGCTCGTCAGTCCCCTCCTGCTCCCTGGCTAAATGACGCACTGCTTGCTAATAGAACCGTCCTTAGGGCAGCAGAGCGGAAACGGTGGAAATCCAAACACCATGACGACCTCCTAACCTATGAGGCTCTCCTCTCCTCTTTCTCTGCTTCGATCTCTCAGGCAAAAAGCACTTTCTTTCAAGATAAGATCCAATCTTCCTATTCCAATCCCAAAAAACTATTTTCCATCTTCTCCACCCTCTTGGACCCTCCCAAAGAGAATCCCCCCTCCTCACTTCTGTCAAGTTTGTTAACCACTTTGAAAAAAAGGTTGATGATATTCGCTCTTCTTTTTCTGACTCACCTTTACTCACCGCTGGGTCACCAGACCCTCCTTCCACCCACACACTAACCTCCTTTTCCCCTCTCTCTCCAAGTGAGCTTCTTACCCTCATTACCTCTGCCCGCCCTACCACCTGTCCTCTGGACCCTATCCCTTCAAACCTCCTTCAGACCATCGCTCCTGATATTCTACCGTTTCTCACCCATTTCATCAACACTTCTCTAACTTCTGGTCACTTTCCAAATAGTCTTAATAATAATAATAATAATAATAATAATAATAATAACTTGAATTTATATAGCGCCTTTCAAGGGACCCAAGGTCGCTTTACAAGTAATAGGCAAAAAACAACATAACAAAACAAAAGGCAGACAGACAAAACAACAGATCGATTTAGGGGCCGAAAGCCTTGGCAAACAGATGGGTCTTGAGGGCCCCTTTGAAGGCATCGAGTGTGGGGATGTTGCGAATCTCCGCAGGGAGATTAAGGAGGCAATATATTCCGAACATGAGTGCAATATATGTTCACAATGAGGAGAAATGCATGTTCTGGTAAAACAAATCTAATTGTTTTTTTTCTATCAATGTGTAACAGTTATCAACATACTCATTAAAAGAAGGACAAGGAAAGAATAAAAGCTTATAAACAACACATTATGTAATGACTCAAGACAATTTTCATGTAATTATGTAATAAAACCCACATTTTGTAATAATCTGCTGCATTCTGTAATCAACAGCCTGAACGCAATATAAAATACATTTCCCTACATTTTGTAATAAATTATTACAAAATGCGTGAGTTGCCCTTTTAAAAAACTGTAATATTCATTATGTAACCATAACCAAACTGTAAATATATCCCAAAATTGATGTTGACATGTTGGCTAATGAATGAACACTTGATCTAGTTTTGGCCAATGAAAGATATTCTACTGAAATATTTTTTAATTAATTATGAGTAAGGATGATTCATGGTTGAATAAATAAATAAACATTTGTAATGTTATTGTTTGCAACTCATTTTGTAATAACCACTGCAATATGTAATAATATATTTCAAAATGTGGCGACATGTATTACATATTTGCATTGAACTTGTTTACTACATAGTGGGCAAGTTATTACAAAAGGAGGTGTTATTACATAATGAAGGGAAAATGTATTACATTTTGTATAGGTATAGTTAATAAATGATGCATTGTTATTTCATACAGGGCCAAAAAGAGCAGTCTGTTATCCTATTTAACAATCTTGTTTTTTGTTTCACCTGGTAACAACTTTAAACATGAGCTGATCAAAAACAAGGTCCTGAACAGGGCCAAAAAAAACAGTCTTGTACCCTATTTAATCGTCCATCTTGTTTTTTCGCTTCACCTGGTGCCTTAACTCACAAATTCTTGTGTTAATGGATTTTCTTATATCTGATGTCTTGATCCCTGGATGGTGGTTTGCTACAGCATCTGTGGAACAGAACAATTACAAATAATTAGAAGTTCACAAACGACAGCAGGAACTATAACAATATCCATAATATCTATATTAAAGCATGGGCTGGTTGGTGAATAATGTGGGAATGCAAATAGTGGAAGAATAGGCTTTGTACATTTTCGTCTGAGTGTGGTATGTTTTATGGAATTTCGACCAAGCATCTGCATCTGTAACAGTTCTGTTTAAAATGTTTTAAAATGTAATTGCATTCATCTTTAAAAGGTGGGGTAGGTAAGTTTGAGAAACCGGCTCAAGATACACTTTTTGTTATATTCCATGGAATGCTCTTAACATCCCGATAGTAATGAATATCTTAAGTGTTTGACACAAAATCCATAAAAAAATGTCATCTGTGGAAGCCGTAGTACTGTAAAAAGCACGACCAATCATCTGAGCCGGCCCAGCTAAAATAACTGGATGGCCTACCTGCCTGTCAGCCTTCCATCTGTGCACAAACTTATCTCGTGCCCTCATTGGTCATGTGCACCTTTGTGTGTAGGAGGAGGGGCTCTGTAAGGAAGTGGCAGATTTTTTCCAGCGGTGTATTTTCAAATTCTAGCGCACTTGAGCTGGTTTCTCCAAAAATTACCTAACCCACCTTTAAAAGACTACTTTTATTGAATGAGAGTTTTACCTAGCACAATGAGCCTGGGGTGGTGGGAAGGGAGAACTGGGCCTCGACATCGGCAGGAGTTGTAGTCGCCTATGAGTATTAGAATTTAGATGAACAAAGGCATAGAAAAACCCTGAAACATGCACTGACACAAAGCTACAACCCTCAATTATGCAAGTAGTTGTAGTAAATACATACGTATATACAATATACAACAATATGCATAGTGCAATTAGCAGTACCAGTAATAAAATAACTGAATAAATAACTAAGCTGAATAGTGAATAAAGTGATATGTGAAAACTTTAAAAATTACAGTGAAATGAAATGACAGTGCGTTCCTCACCACTGTGATCTGGCTCCTCTGTCCTCTTGACGTGTGGTTCTGCAGGCTTAGTTCGACCTATGAATTTCAACAATGCTCCTGTAAAATATATAGTTATAGTATTATGGGTCAACATTAAAATAACATACATTGGAGAGCAAAATCTGAAATTCCATTGACTGTATAGGCTACATATTATCCACACAATTGTCAGCAGGGGCAATAACAACTAAAATGTGAACTAACTTGAATGCATTAGTCCACAACACATAGCCTAACTAATGTTAGCTTACATAGTTACTAACATCAGAACACATAGGCTAACTGTGGTTACATTACTTAACCAGCTCATCATCTTCACCAGTCAGAAAATGTCCGTTAGCCGCGATGCTAATTTCCGCTATGTTAAACTCCATTCAAATCAAATCAAATCAAATCAAGTTTTATTTATATAGCACATTTAAAAGCGATTTTTGGTCGAGCCAAAGTGCTGTACATGCAATAAAAACACTTATAATCACAATAAAAGACAATAATTTACAACAGATATATAACAAACACAGGGAATAGTCAGGAGTCGTGCTCCGCTCTGACTAGAAGGCCTGAGAGAAGAAGTGAGTTTTTAGTGAGGATTTAAAAACCCCTAGGGTCTGGGCCGACCTCACGTGGAGGGGCAGAGTGTTCCAGAGCCTGGGGCCAGCTGCTGCGAAGGCTCGGTGCCCTCGGGTTTTGAGCCTGGTCTTGGGCACTACCAGCAGCAGATGGTCAGCAGACCTTAAAGCTCTGGCTGGGGTGTAGCGCTGGAGGAGTTCAACTATATAGGAAGGAGCCAGCCCATTTAGAGCTTTAAAAACAAGTAAAAGGATTTTAAAATCAATTCTGAACCGAACTGGAAGCCAGTGCAGTGAGGCCAGAATTGGGGTGATGTGGTCACGCTTTTTATGGCCAGTCAGCAAACGTGCAGCTGCATTTTGGACCAGCTGCAGGCGTTTAATTGACGCGTGGTCCATACCCACATACAGAGCGTTACAATAGTCCAGCCTTGAGGTAACAAAGGCTGTCTTTAAATGTCTTTAAAAGATAAATAGGACTTGGTTTTGGCCAATAGTCTTATTTAAAAAAAAACTCCATTGACTTATGCTAAATGTTAGCGATCTAAAGGTCCGCTATTTTTGGCTGTTTTGGGTCGACTTCAGTTGACTGTAACATCGAAAGTCTTCGAAAGTGAATGTTCACAAAGCTGCGGACCGGTTATACACTTATACACAAGGGAACTAACATAGCTAATTTAACTAGCTAATGTAGCTGTTGTAGTGCCGAGAGACAGGACATACGGATTAAGCATCTAGACTGTACATGCATAATTATTTCAATTTAAAATAGTTTTAAATGCTCACACTCATACCTGACTCGTGCAGTATTTTCTTCTCGTTTCGTTTTCCATTTCGAAGCACCTGATGAATGCTTTCTCTTTGACAGCGCCATCATCAACAGACAGAGGCGGCAACGCACATTTGAATCTGCCAATCAGATCAATCTATTGCTGGAGAGGGGGGGCCTTGCTGAAATCTGTGAGATGGATTGGTGATGATCACTGGCACGTAATGTGTCCAATGAGAACGTTAACACGTTATAGCGAAGACGGAGGTCAGCCACTGTCAGCCGGAAGTGGCGCATTCGATTACTGTTTGGGCTTACTGCCGTGGATGGGCTGCATTCCACTCCAAATAGCCGGTCGGCCGTAACCAGAATCCAAACGCCAGCTGTTTTATGGATTCTAATTTAATTTCCAAGAATATCTCAGTACTGGGTTATTTCCAATTTCAAAATAAACATATATATTAAACAAATAGAAATAATAAGTAAGTATATTATAGTATATTCAAGAATGAAAAATACATATATATATGCATATATATATATATATATATATATATATATATATATATGCGTGAATATATGCATATATATATAAATATGCGTGTATATATACATATATGCGTGCATATATGCATGTGTGTGTCTGTATATATTTATAAACTGTATATTATTTTCAATGGAGTATTTGTTCTTTTTTAATATATACCATCAAACATATGTTCATATATAAAGTGGGTAACTATACAAAACGAAGTGAGATAACTGTTTATGAATATCTGTTCAACTTTATGTAAACTTGTGTAACTCATGAAAGATAAATGAGTGTTTCAATAAAACTTACATATAAAAATGTATAGTGCAGTTTTTGTTTTGATTGCAATATTTTTTTTTATATGTATCAATATATAGCCATACATGGTCCATGCATATATTGCAATATATTTAAAAATATAAGGACTACTTCCCCATATATGGAAATGTATGATCCAGTATATTGTATTATATTTACCAATATATTACAATATATTGTTGTTTCATAGTACACACATGTTCTGCACACATCTGGCTTTGGCAGGTATTGTGTGCTTTGTTGCTGACACATTGGTCCCTTTGGATTAACATGTTACAGTATTAGCTTTAGCATTGGTTTAGCTTTGAACTGTCACAAAAGAGACCTATGATACCTGTCTTATTGTTGCTCTCTCATGTGTTCTGTGTTTACTGATTAATATCCTAATCACACACCATATGTACTGACATATTTCTTTCATCACAAATAGTACGACCAACTACATGGCTAATAGAAAACACTTGTTGTTTGAATCAATTAAATAAGCTACTGGTCATACTGGCAGCAGTTTATGGCCCTAAAACAACATCTCCTGGCCTATATTAGACTGGGCTCACAGTCAGAGTAAAGTCGAAGCACCATGAATTTAGCCGGAGGCTAGCTTTACCCGCTCTGGGAGCAGAATTAGTTTCCACTGTAAAGGGTTAATGCTGTAGTTAACCCTGATCAAACTGTGAACATGACTCAATCCACAAACCTACTGAAGATTTATACAGAAATAAAGGTGAGAGAAAAATCCGAGGGCACTTTTTTACAAATCTTTAAAGCCCTCTCTTATAATGACTTTGCACAAGGGTTACATTTGTATTTATCCTTTGAGTACTACATTCTGTTCAAATTTTTGTTGACCCTATAACCTTTTTAAAAGGCAAAATTGTTATCTTATGCAGCAACTGTCTCACAGAATGAAAGCATTAATGCAAAATAATCCATTAAAGTTGGCAGGTGACACCAAAAGGAACAGCATGTATTTTTATCGCTCAGCTTAATATTTGTCAATTTTGTGGATTTTGAGTGGAAATGAAGGAGTAGGTGATAGCAAGTGTAGATCTAGTGTCCAGTTAAAGCTACTTGTCAGAACTTAGTGTTGAGGTGTTGAACCAAACAAGCTACTATCACTCGGCTACTGTAACAATGGCAGAGAATAAGCATAAAAGATTGCCATGAAGAGAATCATTGCAATCATCATAGGCATACCATTACATGATATGAATGAATACTGTGTAATGCAGTATGATGAATAATGATAACACAATCACATGCATTTAATGGTGGGGTAGGTAAGTTTGAGAAACCGGCTTGGGATACACTTTTTGTTATATTCCATGGAATGCTCTTAACATCCCGATAGCAATGAATATCTGAAGTGCTTTGACAAAAAATCCATAAAAAATCTCATCTGTGGAAGCCGTAGCGCTGTAAAAAGCACGACCAATCATTTGAGCCGGCCCGGCTAAAATAGCTGGATGGCCTACCTGCCTGTCAGCCTTCCATCTGTGCACACACTTATCTCGTGCCCTCATTGGTCATGTGCGCGTTCGTGTGTGTTGGAGGAGGGGCTCTGTAAGGAAGTGGCAGATTTTTTCCGGCTGTGTATTTTCAAATTCTAGCGCACTCGAGCTGGTTTCTCCAAAATGACCTACCCCACCTTTAAATATATTTTTAAAGTACCTATTTCCTGGCTGTTACTTCACTTATGATAGGCAGTCATAAGAGGGGGGTTTATCCCAGGGTTAGGGTTATTGGTCAACCAATCAAAGAGCTTGAGAACTAATCATGGGGCTTGTCAAACAGAGCACATGGTGTAGTCCTAAACGATAGCTGGGGATTCTGGGTAGTGTAGTGTCTTCTGCCATCCTTTACTCAAAAATATTTGTTTTTGTTTCTCCGAATCGAAGGGGAAAAATACAAAAGCATTGCACACAATTTAAACCAATCAATGTTGTGTAATTAACAAGGAAGATCTGGTGTTTTTTAGTCGATGAGTAGTGCAGATATCACTGTAAAATCAATCGACAGTAAGGGCGGGGAATACTTACTTCCGGGTGTACAATTCTCCGTTATCCAATGGGAATGGACGCTCACATTGCCTTTAAGGGCAGCCGACACAAACGAATGCCGTGCTTCCATGAGCGTCAAATCCCACCGCAGATGGGAATGCATTGAAATCAGTTGAAAGCTATTTGCGTCCCTTTATGAAACTGAAGGAGCTTAGGAGCGTCACAACTGCACGCCACGGGACCCTGACCAAACGTCGCTCCTGGACAATTATGGAGTGACAGTGGGTTGTGCAAAACAGGCTCATTGCAGTCACTAATAATCCAGTGATGAGACTCATGCATTCAATTGGTCATTTGCATTGCTGAATGTATTTCCTGAATGTATTGATTTGTTATAGATTTTCTCTATTTGTAATTGATGTTATTTGTTATTGATGTTATTTGTTGTTATTGACTGATGTTATTTGCTCAATTTGACTGATATTATTTGTTATTGATTTTATTTGTTATTATATAAATGGATCTGGACAAAAAGAGAGAATCTTTTTTCCTGAAACGTTCAGAACCTCTTTACATAGAGGGGACACATGTTGATGTAGAAAAGACATGACAAAGTGGATTTTGCATAATAGGTGACCTTTAATATCAGAACAACTACCCTTATAATTTTGTCACTTTGAGGATATCTCTACCACATTGAATATGTGTCATGCTGCAGTGGTTAGAATAGATGATGATGTCTTCTTATTTACAACATGCTGTGAGAAAGTTCTGGCGTCTCCTTTAAAACTTCTGGTGCACCGACTGCCGTATCAGCATTATGGCGTTTGCATGCAAATAAGTGCATGTGTGTGAAAGTGTTATATTATGGATATGTGTGAATGACGCACACAACTGTTTGGCACCACATTAATGTAAATGTCATGCAATCTGTACCCTGTGTGTGTGTTTGTGTGTGTGTGTGTGTGTGTGTGTATGTGTGTGTGTGTGTGTTTGTGTGTGTGTGTGTGTTTGTGTGTGTGTGAGTGTGTGTGTGTGTGTGTGTGTGCGTGTGTGTTTTGTGTGTGTGTGTGTGTTTGTGTGTGTGTGTGTGTGTGTGTGTGTGTGTGTGTGTGTGTGTGTGTGTGTGTGTGTGTGTGTGTGTGTGTGTGTGTGTGTGTGTGTGTGTGTGTGTGTGTGTGTGTGAGCATATGCTAACAGCAACTGTGACGAGCCAGAGTTAGTCAGCTCAAAAGCTTTAGCCTGCAGTGTGAGAAAAAGTTTTTAGAGAGTAGTTGTCCATGGATAAGTGAGTTTGGCAATTTACTTGTCCGAATACATTTTTCACTTGGGCAAAAATTGGGGCCACTGGAATCTTCTTCTTTGCCATCGTATTTTACATTTTCCCACGGTTTTTACGACACCGCTAACGTAAGTGAGCGGTGAGATTTTACTGCATCACACATAGGGTTGGGTATCCTTTGGATTTTAACGATTCCGGTTTTGCTTTTCGATTCCGCTTATTTTCGGTTCTCGATTCCGGTTCTTTGAGAGGGTAAAAATAAGTCCCATGACAAACTGGGAGAAAAATATATTTATGAAAACATTAAGTCAAATCTGTATTCCTATTTACAAATCTTCAAAACTTCATACTGTTGAATTTCTTACGCTTATTGAATACAATTATATATCTCTGCATTGTTTAGTTAGTTCTAAGTGGTGCAGTTTGAGAATGTACAATTGGCCCAGTCTCCTCTGATGTTACACTGCAACCTGCCTGTGAGACAGAGTCCAACCACACATCTCCAACACATAGGACATAACCTAATAATAATAATAATACATTATATATAGCTTATAGCCTATAGGCCTAGTGCTTTTCTACAACTCAAAGACGCTTGCACGCTTACACATGTCCTGCAATACACATGCTGCAGCTGCCCAGCTGCTCACTGTTTGTAAAAGTAAATAAATAGTATTTTCATTTCAATAATGTACTTTCTATACCCTGCTTCATAAACAATACTGACATCCCTGTGCTCCTCCGAGTCTGGGGGACCGGGGATGTGAGGACAGCGCGAGGACAAAGACAGGGAGGCTGCTTTACTTCATAAAGGAAATGGCGGTCAATATTAACAGGAGCTAAAACGCTTAATAACCTTCATTACGTGTTAGAGAAAGAACATAAGAAAGTTTGACAAAGATGAGGCTGTTAAACGGGCAGCGGATCCGCTGTGTGTAGAAAGAGAGAGAGAGAGAGAGAGAGAGAGAGAGAGAGAGAGAGAGAGAGAGAGAGAGAGAGAGAGAGAGAGAGAGAGAGAGAGAGAGAGAGAGAGAGAGAGAGAGAGAGAGAGAGAGAGAGAGAGAGAGAGAGTGTCAGTCAGTTTACTCTTTCAATTGTTTTGCAGTCATTTTAGCTGGTAGAGATCTGTACATCTCTGATTGGCTCAGAGGAAAGCTGTAATTTCTGCTCCTCTCTCAAGCCCAGTCGAAACCGCGTGAGAATATACACGCCCTGCCCAGCTGTCGCCCATCAGCTGTCGCCCATCAGCTGTAGAGCGTTAACTAATTAGAGGGGCGTGGCCCCACTGCTGTGTGAACTCATCAATCAGGCTCCATTTTAGGTAGCTATTTCCTGGAGCGTCAGCTTCAGCGTCAGACAGACGAAGACTGACAAAGACATAGGAGTCCTACAGGAGTAAGACTGACAAAGACATAGGAGTCCTACAGGAGTCACGAGGGAGGCAACGAGGAGGCAAATCCTACTTTGATTGAGCTAAGTATCGCTGGTACTTTATTTCATTTTGGTAATCATGTGTATTTTCTCCATTCCCGTTCATGTGTCCTCTCGCCACTATCACTGGCCCTGTGTATCTCGTAATCGAAATATTCGGCCTGCTCTGGTCTATCCCTCATGCTCCTCTGACATCCAACACTTAGTTTCAGGTGGCCTGTGGAACTGCCAGTCAGCTGTTCCTAAGGCTGACTTCATCTCTGGCTACGCTTCCCTGCAGTCTCTGGATTTCCTTGCCCTCACGGAGACCTGGATTACTCCATCCAACACATCCACCCCAGCAGCTCTCTCCACAGCATATTCCTTCTCCCATACGCCCAGACCCACTGGCAGAGGAGGTGGCACTGGTCTCCTGCTCTCTCCCAAATGGAGCTTTTCCCTCTTCAAGCTTCCTAACTTCACTCCTTCCACCTTTGAATTCCATGCAGTCACAGTAACCCATCCTATACAATTAACCATTGTTGTTCTCTACCGTCCGCCAGGCGCCTTGGGGGACTTCTTGGAGGAGTTAGATCATCTTCTCTCACACATCCCTGAAACTGGCCCTCCGGCTGTACTTCTCGGAGACTTCAACCTCCAGACGGGGAAGATAGACGAACTAATATCTCTGTTAACCGCCTTTGCTTTCTCATTGTCTCCATCCCCACCAACTCATAAAGCTGGCAATGTCCTTGATCTCATATTCTCGAGGAACTGCACTACTTCTAACCTCTCTGTAAACCCGCTCCACACATCCGATCACTTCTTCCTTTCATTCTCTCTACCTCTTTCCAAACATAACAAAATAATCTCTTCTCAGCCTGCACCTGTCCGCCGTAACCTTCGTTCCCTCTCCCCCTCTACCTTTGCCTCATCGGTGCTCTCAGCCCTCCCTTCCTCTGATTCGTTTCAACTCCTGCCTCCAAACTCTGCTGCAGAAACTCTCCTCTCTACTCTCTCATCCTCTCTGGACTCTCTCTGTCCTCTCACATCTCGGCAGGCTCGTCAGTCCCCTCCTGCTCCCTGGCTAAATGACGCACTGCGTGCTAATAGAACCGTCCTTCGGGCAGCAGAGCGGAAATGGTGGAAATCCAGACACCGTGACGACCTCCTAACCTATCAGGCTCTCCTCTCCTCTTTCTCTGCCTCCATCTCTCAGGCAAAGAGCACTTTCTTTCAAGATAAGATCCAATCTTCCTATTCCAATCCCAAAAAACTATTTTCCATCTTCTCCACCCTCTTGGACCCTCCCAAAGCCCCTCCCCCCTCCTCACTTCTGTCAAGCGACTTTGTTAACCATTTCGAAAAAAAGGTTGATGATATTCGCTCTTCTTTTTCTGACTCACCTTTACTGACCGCTGGGTCACCAGACCCTCTTTTCAACCACTCACTAACCTCCTTTTCCCCTCTCTCTCCAAGTGAGGTTCTTACCCTCATTACCTCTGCCCGCCCTACCACCTGTCCTCTGGACCCCATCCCTTCAAACCTCCTTCAGACTATCGCTCCTGATATTCTACCGTTTCTCACCCATTTCATTAACACTTCTCTAACTTCTGGTCACTTTCCAAACAGTCTCAAGGAGGCGAGAGTAAACCCTCTCCTAAAGAAACCCACTCTCAACCCGTCCGATGTTATAAACTACAGGCCTGTCTCTCTCCTCCCGTTCCTGTCTAAAACACTTGAACGCGCTGTCTTTAAACAACTCTCCTGTTATCTCCACCAGAACAACCTCCTGGATCCGCACCAGTCTGGTTTCAAGGCAGGTCACTCCACAGAAACGGCCCTCCTTGCTGTCACTGAGGAACTGCACACTGCTAAAGCTGCATCCCTCTCCTCTGTCATCATTATGTTGGACCTGTCAGCTGCATTCGACACGGTGAACCATCAGATCCTCCTTCGCACTCTCCAAGAACTTGGAGTTTCAGGCTCTGCACTCTCCCTCCTCGCCTCATACCTCAAAGACCGTACCTACAGGGTAACTTGGAGAGGGTCTGAGTCTGACCCTTGTCAATTAACTACAGGGGTCCCTCAGGGCTCTGTTCTTGGTCCCCTCCTTTTCTCTCTGTACACAAACTCGCTCGGCTCGGTCATTAGCCCGCATGGTTTTTCTTACCACTGCTATGCTGACGACACCCAATTGATTCTGTCCTTTCCCCGCTCAGAGACCCAGGTCGTCGCACGCATCTCTGCTTGTCTAGCTGACATCTCTCAGTGGATGTCTGCTCATCACCTCAAGCTCAACCTTGACAAGACTGAACTGCTTTTCCTTCCGGGAAAAGATTGTCCTACTCTTGACCTGACGATCAACATCGGCACCTCTGTTGTTTCCCCGACTCTGACCGCAAGGAATCTGGGTGTGACCCTGGATAACAACCTCTCCTTCACTGCAAACATCGCTGCTACAACTCGTTGCTGCAGAAATACGCTGTACAACATAAGGAAGATTCGTCCCCAGCTGACCCAGAAAGCCACCCAGGTTCTGGTCCAGGCTCTCGTCATCTCACGCCTAGACTACTGCAACTCCCTCTTGGCTGGTCTACCTGCATGTGCCATCCGACCTCTGCAGCTCATCCAGAATGCAGCGGCTCGTCTGGTCTTCAACCTTCCAAAATTTTCCCACACCACTCCGCTCCTTCGCTCCCTTCACTGGCTCCCGGTAACTGCTAGAATCCACTTCAAGACACTAGTACTTGCATACCATGCTGCGAATGGATCTGGCCCTTCCTACATCCAGGACATGGTTAAACTGTACACCCCAGCGCGTGCACTCCGCTCGGCATCAGCCAAACGACTCGCTGCACCCTCGCTGCGAGGTGGACCCAAGTTCCCATCAGCAAAAACACGTGGGTTTGCTATCCTGGCTCCAAGATGGTGGAATGAGCTCCCCATTGACATCAGGACGGCAGAAAGCCTGCACATCTTCCGGCGCAGACTGAAAACTCATCTCTTTAGATTCCACTTCGAGCGATAGAATTACTATCAAAGCACTTATATACTAACATAGGACTGGCTTATCTATAGCCAGCTGACAAAGCACTTATATACTAACATAGGACTGGCCTATCTATAGCCAGCTGAGTAGCACTTGAAATGTGTGGCTCTATGATACCTGTTGTACTTATATGATTCTGTTTTTCTTCTGGGCTGTGTCTTCCTGGTCGTATGTATTTATTGTAAGTCGCTTTGGACAAAAGCGTCTGCTAAATGCAATGTAATGTAATGTAAAGAGAGAGAGAGATGCTGAGCTGCACCATGCAGTGATCAGCTGATACGGAGCATAGAGAAAGAGAGCTGCAGTCTGCGGGGCTCGGCCTCGCCTCCTGTCCTCACAACTCTTATTAATCCCGGTACTGGACAATGGTTATTTGTTCCTACTCGGAACCGAGTTTTGCTTCCCAACCCTGCCACTGTGCTACACTTCCCGCCCCGCCCCCGTCTAACTGTACAGAAAGCGGCGAGATAAATTTCCTTAGGAATCGACAAGCAGAACCGAAACTAACAATTCTAAACGAACAATGGCGGACACGTACAATTTGTGAATGAGTTCTGCCTTTTGTAAACTGAATTTAAAAAAAAACTGTCACTTGTCCGCCGGACAAGTCAATTGAAAGATCTACTTGTCCGATATTGTAAATAACACGTCTCGGATGGTGGGACGTGTACTTTTTCGTACACTGGCCTGTGGTGAAAATGTTCCCACACCACGCCGCTTTTCTGCTCACTTCACTTGCTTCCAGTAACTGCTAGAATCCACTTCAAGACACTGGTACTTGCATACCATGCTGTGAATGAATCTGGCACTTCCTACATCCAGGACATGGTTAAACTGTACACCCCAGCACGTGCACTACGCTCTGCATCAACCAAACGGCTCGCTGCACCCTCACTGCGAGGGGGACCCAAGTTCCCATCAGCAAAAACACGTGTGTTTGCTATCCTGGCTCCAAAATGGTGGAATGAGCTCCCCATTGAAATCAGGACAGCAGAAAGCTTACACACCTTCCGGCGCAGACTGAAAACTCATCTCTTTCGACTCCACTTCGAGCGATAGAATTACTAGCAAAGAATTGCTAACAAAGTACTTATATACGAATAAAGGACTGGCTTATCTAAAGCCAGTTGAGTAGCACTTGAAATGTTTTGGCTCTATAAAACCTGATGTACTTATATGATTCTGTTTTCTTCAAGTTTGTATCTTCTTGGTCGAACGCACTTATTGTAAGTCGCTTTGGATAATGCAATGTAATGTAATGTGTGTGCGTCGTTCTGTTTGTGCGGTAAATAACGGTGAATAAATTGTCTTGTCCGTGTGACAGATACACATTTCCACTTCTTCCTTCTGTTTCTCCTTCATCACATTTCTATTCAAATTCAGTTAATTTGATATATGCTTTGGTATTCCAAGAAAACAAAGCAATTCCTTTTGCAAGCAATACAATACACATACTTTGTGACAATGGTAACAATCAACCACAAGCTGTGTATCAAAATAAAACTCCTTCCATGATTTCTTATTCAAATAAGCTGTAATTTACTATTGAAATGACATGTTTTCATTTCTACCAAACTGTATTGTTTTCTTTGATTTTCCAGTTTATTTTTTCCATTTTTCTTTTTATTCCTGCCTCTGATTAATTCACTTTCCCATTTCATCACCCTTTCTTCTTCTTGTAACATAATCCCTCTCACACTCCGACATACTTCTACATTGCATGCCACTACCTTCTCTATTTCTCTCTGCTTCTCATCTCTTTTCCCCATCGTCCCTCTCACTATGAGGATCCCACAGGATCAGGTGTAGAGACGGATAATGGCTATGTCGAAAACAAGAGATACCACCTAGAGCCAAAGACTGAACACACAAGGACTGTAGTTGGTTCAGCTGTTATTTTTTTTAGAGATTTAGGAGTTACTCAGAAGTCATATGCATTTAAAAATCGGGAAACAGTTAACTTAAGTTGTGGAAGTAGATAAAATGTCAAATTGTCCTGGAAGTTCACTCGCATTCTGGCACCTTCTGTAGAGTTGCTGACACTTTCAAGCATCTTCTCGTCGAGGTGGTAATGAGACATTAATGATGAGCTGTTTTACCACATCTAATTAATCTGTGGGTGACTGGAAGCACAAACAGATGGCTTTTACGAGGCTGGTTATTTCCCAGAGGTCTTGGTCATATTGTGTGGAGCAGGATATGAAACTCCTTTTTTCACTTTTTAAACGTGTATGTTTGTGTGTGATATCTCCAGTGAAGAACACACTGATATTTCCAGCCACCTACACAACAGTCAGTCTTTAGCTTTTTGCATGGTGTTGGAGCTCAAGGTTCAAGGCTTTTATTGTCATATGTACATAACTACAGTGTAGTTATGACGACGAAAATCTTAGGTCCCAAGCTCCAACAGTGCAACACAATAAAACAGAAAAACAGAAAAAATTGAGTAAATAGTAAATACAAGTAAATACAAAAAGAAAAATAGTAAAATAGTGAAATAGTGCAATAAGAGTCTATATACAAGTGATTAGAATATGATATGCTATATTAGATAAATAATTTCTAAGTAGCAGCCAGATGAATGTTATGCATGTTGTTTCTAAGTTCAGGTGTTTAATAGTCTTCTGGCCCGTGGGATGAAACTGTCCCTGAGTCTGGTGGTTTTAGTCCTGATGTCCTATATATTGCTCTATATTATTTAATAGTGAAACATTCATTTTCTTGCTGTAATTGTTTATACTAAATTCATTATTATTTAGTGTTATTATTTAAGTTAGTTAAAGTCGCTTTTTATGCTTTTATTTTGAAGGCATCTTTGGCTATTTGATGATTTGGGCACCTGGTGTAATTGTGTATATTGGAGACGGGTGTGTTGGGAGCACCAGTAGGCATATCGTTTTTAACCAGGGAAAGCACAAGGAGGCCACAGGAAAATTAAATGTTAAATGGAAAATAGTTAAATGTATTTTGGTAATATTGGAACCTGGAATAAATGCGCAGAAGTAATGTTCTTGTCTGGACTTGGATCATTCCCTACGTACAATTACGTTAAAGTTAATTTCTGTTTCACTTCTCTATGATTTTGGCTGCTACACATGATTTTAAACAGTTTTCAATCTTCAGCTAAGATTTTCTTGCTAGAGTATGATTGAGGAAACGTAATTCCATGTTATAGAGCTGGTCCATTTTGTTTTTATTATGGTATATCTGTTAGTGAATGGTGGTTTCTTTTAAATAGGAGAACAAAGAGGTTGTTTATCACTGTTATCATAGATAAATCTGACCTTGATGCAGGATGTGTGAGCTCTATGCAGATATAACCAGCTGTACTGAGAACACCTTCAAGGGGATTTATAGCCCTCTAAGATGACCATCTGTAATACAAAGTAAAGACATTTGTTTTCAATCAAAAGCACAAGGAAATGTCCTTCATTAGTATTTGTGGTAGCAATCAGTATAGCACAGCTGTGTTCTGCATTGTTTGAACACATATTTAACCATTCAGATTGCTTTCAAACTGCTGGCATAGGGCGCCTCCAGCCCTATAGCAGAACGCACTGCAAACTGGGTTTCTTCCCGTTTCATTCGCTTTGCTGTGTCGTGTTTCGACAGCTCTTTTTTTCTTCTACATGGCGGCTCTGATGTGGCTCCAGTATAGGATCTTCCAGAGAGACCAGATTGTCCCAGAGGACGCCCCAGGCACGGTGACGACAACTGGGTAACTCTGCCAGCCAACAGGCCCTCCTCCTGGGAACCAAGATACACACACACACACACACACACACACACACACACACACACACACACACACACACACACACACACACACACACACACACACACACACACACACACACACACACACCACACACACACACACACACACACACACACTCACTCACACACACACACACACACACACTCACACACACTCTGGGAGAGAGTCAAATTACACTGCTGGGCTCGATAACACACAGCTCACACACAGGGCTCAGGCTGACATTCCCCTCTTGGCAGTGTGACATGTTGAAGTGTCTCTCTCTGTGTTCAGTACAAGCCATGAAGAACAGCACGATCATTTAATTAAACTCATTTATGGGTACAGAGGCCAGCTAAAAGAGGCAGTGAATGACCAGGGACACAAAGTAGGTCCAACCATCTCCTGTCTCCTGATGTGTTTGTGTCAATTACACAAAATCCTGATTTTTAATGTGTTGTTAGTTTGTTCTCAATTCATCATTAGCTGCTTCTTAGGAAATCAATCTATAAAAATAAACATCACAATCCTCATTAAAATGTAAGAGCAATTATACCTTACTGCATTATTCTTTTCATTCTGTCAACCACCATTATCATGATAGCTGCTCACTTTTAACAACTCCAATACAGCATAAAGCGATCTCTTATTCTTCTCTTCATTATACAAATTGGTCAACACATGTAATGTCAAGTGTTTTGTGACAAAGCCACAGAGGGTTAAAACCTGACTTATCTTTACAGAGGATTTAGAGTCTTTTAGCTGATGGAGACCAACCAAAGCTAAAAGAGACCGGCTATCTAATTAATATTGTCAAATGGCCAGAAACAGTTAAATGTACAAACTATAAACGTTGATTTAAGGCCTAACCACCAACCCCAACTACTTGTGGTAAGTGAGAAGCTAAGCAGCTATGGTTGTTCAGTCAAGTTCATGTCATGCGGCAATATTATCGAGCAAGCTGTAATCGTTTGTTTCCCCTAAGTGATCAATGAAATGTTTAAGCCATTTTGGCAATCTCCCATGACCCCATCTGCTCATGAAGCGACCTTACAAGAGGTCCTGACCCTAACGTTTTAAAGCTCTGCAGTAAGTAAGACACAACTTGTATATATAGCTGATGGAAGCAATATTAAACGCATGATCAATGGCCACATGGGCAGTGTTACAGCTGCTGCCTTCCTGGTCGTCTTAACTGTGTTAATCTGTGTTGTATGTAAATGAACTGTGTGGTTGCCCTGACGTGATTGGCTGCCATCTCCTGGTCCGCCTCCTGAAGATTGTGATTGGAGCACGCCGGGCCCGAAGCACTCCAATTGCAGCGCACAGCCGGCGCACACCTGTTGGAGATGACTACAAAGCCTTGGGGCAATTATCACTTTGGAGGTTCTGACATGTGGACAGACGCCTCTCGCTACTTGCTCCTTAGCGAATTCTGTTAACTGTGGTTAAACTTGTGTGATTAGTAGTGTCTAGAGTAGCTTAGTTAGAGTGTAGAGTAGCTTAGTTAGTGTTTAGAGTAGCTTAGGATTGTGTGACTGTTGCCTTTAGTTTAGCTGTGTTTGCATACAGGCTCCTTTGTTAGTTGTACCACTTAGATAGTGAGGGTTATTTTGTTTATCTATATTTCTTTGCATTTAAGTATGCTCCCTTTTTATAGTTCTCCCTTTGTTTGGTTGTTCATTTAAACTTGCACCTTTGTGGTCACTTTGTTTGTTTCCGGCTGCCTGCCTGCCATTTTGTTACTTGCTGTATAATAAAACTCTTTATAATTATTACCAGTTCCATACTGGTGTATGTTGCATTCCTCTTCCCCTAGTTGGGACGTAACATACACGGGGGCTCGTCCGGGACTGTTGCCTTTCGTTTAGCTGTGTTTTTGTACAGACTCTTTTTGTTAGTTGTACCACTTTTAAAGTGAGGTTTTGTTTTGTTTCTTATTTAGTGTAATAGTGTTAATTCCCCTGTATGCAATTAGACTCCTTTTTTAGAGTCCTCCTTTTGTTGGTACTTTATTTAATTCTGCGTCCTTTTTGGCCGTTGTTTGTGCCAGGCTGCATGTCCTATTATTTTGTTACCCTGCTATCTAAAATAAACCCATTATAATTATACCAATTCCAACTGGTGTGTGTTGTTTTCCTCTACCCCTAGAGGGGGACGTAACAGGCAGTATGAATTCAGCATGTGGTCATTCCTGTTCTCCTTGATGTCATTGACACATAGCAGGTAAACAAGATTAAAGATCCCAGGAAAGGGGGAAATATTTACAGTTAGTTTTCACAGTTATATTAGGTTTGACTCTTGGTTTATAAATAGGAAATAATGCCAGGGATAACTGTTGAACAGAGAAACAAAGATAAGGAAGGACAAACCTTCTGACTGTGTTTTAGAGATTAAATACACTTTCAAAACACAGTGAGAACTCCTCCTGGCACACATGATAAACCTGTTCATGCAACAGCTAACCCGTACGTCTTACACATCCAGGATTTCTGTGTGGTGTGAAGCAGGTGTGGGTAATGTCCTGAAAAGGGTGTTTGTGTGTACTTTCAAGCATGGAGACCGGCTCTGAAATATGTGAAGGGTAACAGACCTGTGTCCATGTACTCAGCATGTGTCTGATCTCGTGTTTCACACAGCGACCTCTTTGTGTGTGAACTGTCAACACTTGGAGATTAGATCTTAATCACTAAGTGTCTCTGGTGGCATGTTAGGGATGTATGAATGACCTGATCACACACCTTACACAGGGAAGCAGAAAATCAGCTTATAAACCACTACGAGGAAGGTTGAAAAAGGTCAGCGTTTGATGTGCTGTTAGATAACCGTTTTGTACTGTACGTCTGCATGTGTTTCCTCACTTTTAGAAAAATGTCTCCCTTACGCTTTTTAAGTCTCATCTCCTGTGTGGCTGCTTGTTTTGTTATCAGCTGGAAGCTAATTGAGATACAACTGTTCTGGAAAGTGAGGAAATTAAAACCTCATATTACAGACGGATGATCTCGCAGTGGGATCCAGCCTTTTTTCAAATCTGGCAAAACATGAAAACAACATCTTGGCATTCACAGTGATTCATTACTTTGTCTTTAAAACACACACACACATGGTCACACGCACACTTTAAACCATTTCACTGTAGTTTGTCGAAAGCTTTAATAATTGTGTAAACTCTTGACTGCATATTAACCAAGTTCAGGCAAAGAATCTTATCTGTAACTTTGAAGTTTTTTTGTATCTGACTGTCGTAATGAAAACATTTTACAGACCTGAGGCGGCAGCAATGACATTGAATTGGCACTAAAAGTGTCACCACATCTTATATCAACTCGGTGTAATTTGCTGTAATAAAAAAAGTCTATTACACCTTAACCTCAGCTCTTATTCCTCATATTTTCCTTGGCACTTTTATTGTCCACGATCTTTGGAGGGTCACAGGGATATTGTCAGTGAACTGTTTCTCTGACACTTTCAACAACATTTTGCTACAGTCTTGCACTCAATTTAAATTCATTTACAGGATCACTTAAGTAGTCAAACTATATACTGTAAATGGTCAAACAGGAGTTCAAATATCATTTTAAAGTATTTAAGGAAAAGATAAAAGTATTTGATTTGTATTGTGTGCCTCTACTGTGAACATGTTTAAATGTTTACATGAGAGAAGGGTTAGGAAGAGAGAGCAACTCCCTCTGGAGAGAACTTTGGGATTTGAGCCTTTGCAGACCATTTACATGCACTCAAACCTATAACACAATGCAGGAAAGGGAAAACCCTAAAAAGCATAATAGGACCCCTTTAAAACATATTTTTGTTCTATATATGCAAATGTATATCCATTGTGAGCTACATAACATTTAATCTCTTGAGATGCAAACCACATGAGATTTAGAGGGACAGTTTTAACATTTCTCAGACTGGCTGATGTTATTTCTGATAGGTTCAAGGTTCTTTATTTGTCATACGAACATAGCAACAGAGTAGTTATGTCGATGAAAATCTTAGGTCACAGACTTCTCCAACAGTGCAACACAATAATACAGAAAAATATAAGCATTACCCACACGTGTTGTGCATGTGTGCATTCACATGTGAGTACTCAAATGTGCTGATGGAGACTTTAATGTTGGTTAAGAGGATTTCAAAGAGATTCAAACAGACAGATAGACACTCACAGATGTAAGAAGCACAACACAGGAAATGAAAGGAACAGAGAAATCAAAAACGAATACAGAATAAAACAAAGATCAGATAGTTTAGTTACAATAATCATTGACATAATGACAATGCATAGACCATCTTTTATTGTTATTCAGATCTGGAGTAGCAATCGCACTAAACACTCTTGTAACAGTTTTGCTGATTTGATGTTCTTTATCCAGACACCATTCAAACATATTTTAAATGTTTACAGATTGTTTGAAATCTTAACAGCGGCTGAAGATAAAATGAAATCACAGCAATCCTGGTTTAAATAAAAAAGAAGGAGGAGGGATGGAAAGAAGAGGAGCCATGAGGGGATGAGGGACAGACGGTACCAACTCATGTGTGTCCGATGCTGACTCATGGATGATGTAGATTGCGATAATGCTGAAGAATGGAAACCTACACTGCTGCACCACCCACATACACACACACACACACACACACACACACACACACACACACACACACACACACACACACACACACACACACACACACACACACACACACACACACACACACACACACACACACACACACACACACACACACACACACACACACACACTACTTGTCCTACAACCTTGCATTAGCGAAAAACATGAACCCACTGACCTAGTAGTAATTATGAACATTAATATAGCTTCTCCACGTGGTAGAGCTAGCATACAGTAGGTCCAAGTATGAGGTTTAATCCAAGTTGTGTACCCATTTAAAACTGAACAACCCAATGATAGCTGGAGTTAAGTGCATGATGTTACATTTGAACATTAAACACTAATTATTTATGTTTTAAATAAACAGTTTTTGGCACATTTATTGAATTTGAAATAGCAGCTATTACCCAAATGACATAGCATAATGAGTGTTCATACATTGCTACTTTTCCAAATTGACCTCTGGAATTTTTTATGTAAAATGACAAAATGATATAAACATAAAGGACAATGTGCTATATAAATATATCTTCCAAACTAAACAAACTTCGTTCATAGGGTAAAGCAGGTCTCACTTCAAATAAGGGAACATTTACTCTTTAAATGCCACTGGTTCAGTTCTGGTGAAGGTCACTGAAAGTTTAAGATCATTATGTTAATGCCAGTGCAAGTCCGATCTTTTTTTTGTTGACATTTAACAATCACAGACTCTTAGTAATTGTAGCAGCCTCACTAAAGCGTCCATTATTTCTTAATTTCTTTCTTTTGCAAAGTATTGTTCTCATTAATGGTCTCTGGTCAGGGGTTATGGTCAGTTTTTTTTCATACAGCATTTGAATCCAAAACTCAGCTGTATAATTCCAGATATTTTATAAATATACATATTTAAAACACTGACAGTAGTCCTCTTGTAGTCCTTTTGTACAATCTTTAGGGCCAGTTGCTCCACAAATAAATGACCTCAGCCTCAAACGTTCTATTCTAAAGAAAGATTTACAGCTTGACCAAATTAATTTAGCCGTATTGATTATTGTTATGGATCAAGGGGAAGGAAGGGGGCGTCAGATAAAGCTTAGCTTCACTTAACCCCCTAACTTTGGTGTTCGCGATCAAATTTGACCGGTCCTGTTTTAACTGCTATTACATTAACACAAAAACCATTAATCATCACCAAATTTAATTTAACACCCTTTCAAACTGTAAATATTGTATCAGTCAGACTACTGGTATACATGAAGAACTGCAGTAAATATACAAAGCATAGACAATGAACATGTATTGCGTGTGCCAGGTGTGATCCATGTGGGGGGATGGGCACATAAGTGCGAGAAATGAACAATCAAATTGTTCTGTGTGTGTGTTTGTGTGTGCCACTCTGCCAGGTGTGATTCGCATAAGGGGACACACACACATCTAGAATATGTGTGTGTGTGTGTGTGTGTGTGTGTGTGTGTGTGTGTGTGTGTGTGTGTGTGTGTGTGTGTGTGTGTGTGTGTGTGTGTGCGTGTGTGTGTGGTCTAGCATTACTATACTTGTGGGGACCTAAATCTGTTTACATAGTCACGTGTGGGGACTCACCTCCCTTATGGGGACAAATTGGAGGTCCCCATGAGGGGAATCATTAATTTTAGGGTGAAGACTTGGTTAGGTTTAGGGTTAGGGTTAGGGTAAGGGTAAGGTTAAGGGTAAGGGTTAGGGTTAGGCATGTGTTGGTTATGGTTAAGGTTAGGATAAGTCTCCAGGAAATGCATGTAAGTCAATGTAATGTCCCCTGAAGTGATGTATACATGGTATGTGTGTGTGTGTGGGGGGTGTGTGTGGGTGGGTGGGTGGGTGGGTGTGTGTGGGTCGGTGTTTGTGTGTGTGTGTTTTATCTGATCCGGATGATTACCAATTCCTTTTCTTTATGGCGGGAACACCATGGGTGTTACAAAGTTGACTAAATCATCCAAAATTCAATTGAAGTGGTGAGCAGCTATTTGATATGTTCAAATGTCTACTGTGAAGGATATCATAAAGCCTTAATGCAATCGAATGTAAAACAAAAAAAGTTATGATTGATGAAAGTAGTAAATTGGTCAGATTTGACCCGAAGACAACAGGAGGGTTAAGAGATCAATACAATTTCATTTATTGCATGACCTCACAAATTCAAGTTTATCTTCTTACACACAGCACAGGTAGGCAATAAGATGAAAGGGATTTCCAGTTCAACCCAGTAAACAAACGTGACATGTGGACGTCATTATGTAAACTGATTGTGATGGTGTCTGATGTGAAACCAGCTGGATGAAGTAGATGGAGAAATTGGATGCACATCAGTGAAGAATGTGTCCTTGAGCAAGGTGATCAACTCTTTCCTCCAGTAAAGTTGCCACGTTTCAGAGTGGCCTTCTATTGTGGCCAGCCTAAGGCACACCTGTGCAATAATCATGCTGTCTAATCAGCATCTTGATATGCCACACCTGTGAGGTGGGATGGATTATCTCGGCAAAGGAGAAGTGCTCACTATCACAGATTTTTTCAGATTTGTGAACAATATTTGAGAGAAATGGTTATTTTGTGTTTATAGAAAATGTTTTAGATCTTTGAGTTCATCTCATGAAAAATGGGAGCAAAAACAAAAGTGTTGCATTTATATTTTTGTTCAGTGTATTAACAATCGCTGTATGGTGAAGCAACATTATTTCTCTTACCTCCATATATCTCTCTTAGTGTTCTGTCTTTCGACCTTACAGTGTCCTCTCAGCTGCACACAGAGCTTTACCCACAGGTATAAAATGTGTGGGAAGTGGAGACTCAGGGAGGAGAGACACCTCTGTAAATAAAACAGATGAAGCAATAAAAAGAAAGCAGCAGAAAAAGGAAAATTGAACCGTTTTTCATAAGAGCTCAACTGCTTCAGGGTACAGACTGTTCTCTGAGCTTTCTAAACTTTTTTTCACAATCTTTTTTTCCTCACTCATCATTCTGCTCCATCTTCTCTCATGCTGTAGATGTGGCTTGGTATAACTGCAATGCTCATAATTATACTCCTATATATACAGTAAGTAGCAAAAATCCTGTTCTGCAACTATCATCTCCCAACTCTGCATCAACCTCTGTAGTTGTTCTCAACTAAAAAGAAGCAGAAACCACATTTAAATGTGATACACATGTCCTCATTCTCTGACCACCCCACACCTCTCTTTCTACTTGTGTGTCTATTTATATAGTTTAACTAAAAGCTAACCTAACTAGACTGTATCCTTTACGAGGAGGCAGTTTTGCCTTCTTTTTTTTTTAAAGACACTTTTTGTTATTCCAACCATCCAGCTCCAGTGGAACAGGTGCCATGTTCTGTTTTACTGCTTCATTTTGAAATGCATTTCTTCTTTGTGCCTGATTTGACTTCCTGTCTTTTTATTTTCCCGTCTGTGTGATTGTCTGATTGTGTTCACCTGCTATCCTTGTGTTTTTGCCTGCCCTATACAGCTGCGTCTTGTCTTTGTGATTAGTCTTGTGTGTATATTAATGTTTTCCCTTACGTTTTTAACAGTACGCCATCTATGTTCTTACCCATTGTGATTTCCGTCTGTCGCAGTTCCTGGTTTCCTGTCCCTGTCTTTAAATTAATTGAATGAACCCCACTCTCTTTATACTTTTATACCTGCCTCCCCTCTTTTATTCTGCATTTTGGGTCCTGATTTCCTTACTCACGTGACGTTTATAATGTGAGTACAGTAGAGAGTATGTAAATCTGGCAAAGAGATTACGACCTTGTAACTTCATCAGAGCGTAAATCGAGCTCAGCTCAAGAGGAGAAATGAGGCGTGAATAGAACATGAATTCAGGGCCTTGCTCAAGGGCATGTCAGTGTGGGTAATGAAGGAGGGGCTCTTTCACTTTCCCCACCAGAGTGTATCCCACTGGTCCAAGGATCGATCCAGCGACCTCCTGGTCAGACATTTAGAGAGAGTTCATCCAAGGTGCAACGAAAAAAGCAACCCTAAAGTCTCCAGAGTTTACTTCAAATTTCTAATGTAAGTACAAGAGGCTTTATGTCATTCAACACAGTGCAGTGGGACAAAACGCTCTGGTTTGTGCTCAGAAGAAGATCAATATCTCTTACACAGAGACCAAGCTGTTAAAATAGGTTTTCAGCAGAGGTTTATCAATACAGTTTAAAGAGAAAGAGGGGATTCTTATTGAATTTTTTTGGGGAGAAGAAAAAAGTCGATGACAGAAAAGGACTAAAAAATATAAAAACCAGAGTGGGAAATACATTACATTTTTAACCCTGACACTGACCTCTGTCTCAAACTATCCTTGAAATGATTCTTACACTTAGCCCATATATGTCCTCTTTATTCAGTGATATTTTATTTTGTTTTTTCTTGTTAAACTACTGTTCGTTTAGAACCACTTTCTCTTCTTAATTCTATAAAAACAACTTTTAATAGTACTTTATCTTAGACACCAGAGCGTATACGGTTCATAGTCCTAGGCCTCAAAAGCAACATTGATTTTAATGATTTCGTTTTTTTCAACTAGAATTTTTTTTTCAACTAGTAATAGTATTGATAATGATAATATTGAAAAGGTGGTGTATTACTCACTATTTTATTTTAACAAACTTATTTGTGTATGGGTAAGAGCAAACATACACACACACACACACACACACACACACACACACACACACACACACACACACTACACTACACTACCATAAGAGAAGCAGATCTGACTCTACAGATCAATAGCTCTCTGTGCACCTCTCTGTTTTAATCTATTACCGACACCACTGACTGACATCAAACACTTTAAAGCAATGTCTATTGATAACACTGAGAATCACAGAGAGGTGGAGGAACATAATAGAGAGTGGAAAGGTGAGAAAACAAAAATAAATACAGACAGAAAGGAAGAGTCAGTTCAGGACCTTTACGAGATAGAGAAGGGAATTAAAGCAGTGCTGGAGTTAAATAAGTGCTGGGTTATTTTATCCACTAAAAACAGTGGGTTGAGCCTGCTAGGTGATTATGTTGGATTATTTCCACGATGCTGGAGAACTTTTGTGCAGCAAAGCGGCTGGGTAGGTGGCCTGGTCTTTCTCAGAGACAATCGAAACAATGCAGATACAACTCCTCCTCTCTTTATCTCGAAGAACACAGTCCTCCATGTGCACGTGCAATGGCAAATGTCTTTAAAGTGGAAATACACAACTGTTCTACCCTCCCCAGTGATTCCAAGTGTTAGTCTTTTATGAGAATCATTAGAATAGTATAATGTAAAAAAGAGGAACATTGTACTACAAAAGAACATCTATATAACCCAGTGCTTCTCAAAGTGTGGTCCGCGGACCACTGGTGGTCCGTGAGCGCCCCCTAGTGGTCCGTGAGTATATTGGTAAAATGTCACATTTGAAATAAATAAATACATTTAAGTTTTCCGCACTCTCGCCGGAATATCTCCGCAATGGAGCGAGCTTAAGTTTCATTGCATGATATAGCCCAGCGCAACACCTTCATCACACATGTTGCCACTTGTTTGTACCATTTCAGGCGATTTGTAATCTGTTCTAGAAAAACGATGTCATTTTGGATATTTGTGGAGTTAGGTGGTCCGCGAGTGTTTTTTTATTGGTTAAGTCTTGGTATGAAAAAGTTTGAGAAACACTGATATAACCATATATACAGTGATGTATTTGTATTAAAGCCGATATCTAATGTTCATTTTCAGGTTCATATCTGTATTTTGTGACATGTCTCCATGCTTTAATGTTCAAAAAAGCTCTTTATTTTTCTCATACTGCCTGTACTGCAGCACCTCTTTTCACCCTCTGTCTGACACCAGAGCCGAGTCTGCTTTGATTGGTTAGCAGGCCGACTCAGTTGTGATTGGTCAACAGCTTAAAGATGTTCTACCCCTTAGTTTATCACGTAAAATGTGTTGGAGGACTAGGCAATAGAAGCGCCAGTGTTACATAGTGATGTCACTATGTTAAGGAAGTAAACACATGAGTCCAATGGAGGTGTTTCAGGTAGGGGAGGGAGTGTGTGGGAGAAAAACTCCCTCTGAAGGGAATTTTTGCCTTTGCAGACCATTTATATGCACAACAACCTATATAATACAGAAAACGGAAAAACCCCAGAAAGCAAAATAGGGCCCCTTTAATAATATATTGATGCTGATTTGCACAATTTAATAGGATTTGCCTGCTGATGGTATAATACGTCCTGGGGCCAGGTTGTTATTGGTGTCACCAATGTTGCAAAGACAACTGACAAGTCGACATTGTATGTAACTGTTGGGAGAAATATTTGCCATTAGTAGAAAATGAAGAACAAGAGGAACCTTTCCCATAAAGTTAATGTATAGTGCCACCTTTGTTGCTTGTGTGTCAGCAGCAGTCCTTATTCCTGCCGATCAGAGATCATTACAGCCTAATGTTTCGAGACGTCTCTGGGTGTCTGCGTTTGGCCTGAAAATGTCATTTACTCTCCCCGAGCTGGATCCATCTAAATCTGTGCTCTTATTACTTTCCTCCCACTGCTTCCCCTTTGTCTCTTTTGCAGCTAATGTTCATTACGACTGGCTGGCTTCCAGAATTAGAGGAGTTTTAGAGTTTAGAGCAAAACGTTATATAATCAGGTCTGCCGTGACACGCCAAAACAGCTTTTTAACATATTTTTTCGATGGTACCAAACTCCTTCCATATTGACACAGTATCCCCCCAAAACCTGTATGCTGTATATTTGTCGGTGGTAACATTTCTTTTGTTGTTCTTTGCTGCCTGTAGGGGTTTGTACTTTCTTTGTTTTAATGAAGCTAGGTGCCAGTATGGTTTCCTGGCCACTCACCGTTTTTAAAGTAAAGCATGAAGGCTGTCCCAGGATCCAGAGAACACACTGAGAGTCTGAAAGCAGAGCGCTGGGGTTTAAGGGACTATTGAACTCTGATTCAGACTTCAAAGAACGAACCCAGTGTGAGGAGGATAAGTCTCCTTTTTTCCTGTAATAATATCCTTTCTCATTACTGCTTAGTTTGAAAACACACTCCACAAAGGGGTGTAATGAGCAATAAATTAGCAGTTTCTCTAAACTATCAAGCTGGTAATAGAGATAATGAATAGCTGCTAAAATGAAGCGATGTGACCGAGCCAGGGGGAACCATTCCATCGAGAAAAGATACAAGGCCTACGGTAGACCCTCCTCCCTAATTATGCTTGTAATAGTTTCCAAAGTTCTTTGAGTTGCCCGTCGACCCCTCTCCCTTGAGACACACACACACACACACACACACACACACACACACACACACACACACACACACACACACACACACACACATACACACACACACATACACACACACACACACATGTACGTGGATACACACACACGAAGACCTTTTCGAACACTGACACTTTAATTGGTCCTGAGCCACACTGAGAAGGACGGCTGACATGACACTTTGGCTAATGACATAGTCTGTCCTGTTGAGTGGACACACACACACACACACACACACACACACACACACACACACTAATGAGGAACATGGGTCCTGTCTTAACGCAGATGCTCAAAGATCATCAAAGCACTAAAGTTTCACTGCAATAGGAATTTGTTTTATTCACAGTATTAAAGTTCCATGTGACAGATTTGAGCTCTAGCACACACACACACACACGCACACACAAGTAGGGGGTTCTTTCACAAACGAACAGCACCACAGCAGACTTCCTTATTCATTTAATTGAGACTCTGCATGTGTTGGCTCAGTGGGGAACCCAAAAAAGGAGTTTATGCTGGCTCAACTTTTGGAGAAGTTTATCCGGGCTTACATTTTTGCAGAGTCATCAGGGAACATTTGGTTGCCCCATTCGAAGCTCACGATACTTATTGCAAAGCATAAACATAGTAATAATGTATTATTTCAAATAACCAGCTTCCAGTTTGTTCACAATGACAACAAGACCCCAAAACGTCACACACAACGTACAGTAACTACATCTAAGTGTTAGCATTGATAAGACACATGAGTGCCAGGCAAGCCACCATGTTTTTTCCTTATTCTAAACAAGGCTAATTGTGAATTGTATCCATTTATCTGAATCGAACTCCTTTTTTAACACTTATAATGACTCACATGAGACACTTTTTTGAAATCCCATTTGGATTTGGGGATTTTATGATTACTGTGAAAGTAGATCTATGCAAAAAATAATTATCGCCAATCATAACCCAAGTTGTCTCTAGTAAACAAATTATTAAAAAAACAAAATACAACATTCATCATCAGGTGTGACACTAATGGCGCGTTTCCACTGCAGGCCTCGCTCAGCCTCGCTCGGTTTGGTTAGGCCTTATTACATCCTCCTTCGCACTCTCCAAGAACTTGGAGTTTCAGGCTCTGCACTCTCCCTCCTCGCCTCATACCTCAAAGACCGTACCTACAGGGTAACTTGGAGAGGGTCTGAGTCTGACCCTTGTCAATTAACTACAGGGGTCCCTCAGGGCTCTGTTCTTGGTCCCCTCCTTTTCTCTCTGTACACAAACTCGCTCGGATCGGTCATTAGCCCGCATGGTTTTTCTTACCACTGCTATGCTGACGACACCCAATTAATTCTGTCCTTTCCCCGCTCAGAGACTCAGGTCGTCGCACGCATCTCTGCTTGTCTAGCTGACATCTCTCAGTGGATGTCTGCTCATCACCTCAAGCTCAACCTTGACAAGACTGAACTGCTTTTCCTTCCGGGAAAAGATTGTCCTACTCTTGACCTGACGATCAACATCGGCACCTCTGTTGTTTCCCCGACTCAGACTGCAAGGAATCTGGGTGTGACCCTAGATAACAACCTCTCCTTCACTGCAAACATCGCTGCTACAACTCGTTGCTGCAGATATACGCTGTACAACATCAGGAAGATTCGTCCCCAGCTGACCCAGAAAGCCACCCAGGTTCTGGTCCAGGCTCTCGTCACCTCACGCCTAGACTATTGCAACTCCCTCCTGGCTGGTCTACCTGCATGTGCCATCCGACCTCTGCAGCTCATCCAGAATGCAGCGGCTCGTCTGGTCTTCAACCTTCCAAAATTTTCCCACACCACTCCGCTCCTTCGCTCCCTTCACTGGCTCCCGGTAACTGCTAGAATCCACTTCAAGACACTAGTACTTGCATACCATGCTGCGAATGGATCTGGCCCTTCCTACATCCAGGACATGGTTAAACTGTACACCCCAGCGCGTGCACTCCGCTCGGCATCAGCCAAACGACTCGCTGCACCCTCGCTGCGAGGTGGACCCAAGTTCCCATCAGCAAAAACACGTGGGTTTGCTATCCTGGCTCCAAGATGGTGGAATGAGCTCCCCATTGACATCAGGACGGCAGAAAGCCTGCACATCTTCCGGCGCAGACTGAAAACTCATCTCTTTCGACTCCACTTCGAGCGATAGAATTACTAACAAAGCACTTATATACTAACATAGGACTGGCCTATCTATAGCCAGCTGAGTAGCACTTGAAATGTGTGGCTCTATGATACCTGCTGTACTTATATGATTCTGTTTTTCTTCTGGGCTGTGTCTTCCTGGTCGTATGTACTTATTGTAAGTCGCTTTGGACAAAAGCGTCTGCTAAATGCAATGTAATGTAATGTAATGTAATGTAACAGCTCTTCATATCTGTTCAGAATCTAGACAAAAGTTAAACAAGTACAAACCACAGACTGCCTGTGTCATGGCGAATACAGTCGCTGGTTTATTTATGTCTGTATAGGCCGTTGTTGTGAGTGTGGATGGTCGGAGCATATATAACGTTAGCTTAGCCAAGCTCCATTTAGAAAGCACTTTAAAGCATTTTAAAAGGCTTTTCGCCTGCCGTCTGTCTGCAGACTTGTCAAAGCATTAATTCATGGTTTTTACTAACCGGTATCAGTATGTTGTTCCTTCGGCATCATTTTGAAACGTGTATTACAATTAAATCACAGTAAAATATGTTCATCTTGTTGTAGTTGTAGCCCCCTTGCCAGCGATTCTCTCTAGTTTAGCATACTCAGCCCGACTCAGCCTTGTTGTTCCTGGCCCTAGAACCACGATTTAGTCGGGCCAGAAAAAAGGTGAAAAAGTAGCCCCGGGCCAAAACTAGGCCAAGTTGAAGCGCAACCAAAAACGGGCCCCGCACGGCTCGGCACGCTTAAAGCGAGCTACCCGCTGCAGTGGAAACGCGCCATAAGTCCTCATTGGCTGCACACACAGTAAATACCCCTTTTCCGGAAAATATTGCCCGTAAGGACAAGAGATATGTTGAGTCTGTGTCTTGCTTTTGGCTAACTGTAAAGTTGTGTAGAATGTGTTAAGACTAATGACATCGCAGCAACAAACCTGCCTTTGAGCTACATCTTTATGAGGTCCCACAGTCTAAAATGCAAATGAGTTTCACTCAGGACCATATTTTTTATATTATTTTCCAGCTTCTCTGGTCTTTCCCTAATCTATCCTAAGGGGGTTTAGCCCCATTGAAAGCATGGTGAAAAGCTGATGAATGGACAGGCCCCGCTGAGTCTCTTCTGTTCGGCACGACCAGCAGCCAGAAACAGTAAGAAGACAGTAATCAATCATCCGATATTGGTCTCTTTCGTGTGCATACAGTCAGTCATTTCCTTTCCTCCATTGACTTTTCTTGGCTTCACTGCTTTCTGAGCTGCGTATTCCATCCCTCCAGAGAGCCATTCCGCTCTTACTCTCTTATTTTATTTCCTATTATTTAATTCTTCCTTCATTCTTTCTCTCTCACCCTTTCTGTCTGTATTCATTCACGGTGCCAGTTGCATTTTCTCTGCTCAGGAAAGGGCACAGCAAAAACCACAGTGTACATTGTACTCTATAAGAGTACATTTAACACCAGTCTCGGGGTGTATATAGGTCCAAGAGTTTGGTGTTCTCTGAACACCATCAAAAGAGTAAAATATAAACTCCAAATAAAGAGTTAGATTCGAACACTTTGGGAGTCAAAATATACACTATAACTTTTTTGACACTGTTTGAGTGCTTTCCAACACGTACGGTGTAAACCTAGAACCCTCAGAGAGTTCAAATGTACTCTTAGTCAGTCTTTTAGTGTCACTGTGCAGAGCTGATTATTCAACACTTTGAGAGAGAAAATGTACTCCATGGTCATTTTTCACACTGTTTCAGTGCTGTTTAGCTGATGTACACCAAACAAACAATTTTGGGGTGAATCATTAACACTTCAGGAAATAAAGTACACATCAGATTCTTGAAAACATGCGTTTATTTAAAAAAATGTGATTTTGATGTGTTTTAAATATAACATCTAATCAGTAGCAACATCAAACAACCCACAACATACATTGGTCATAGGTGAAAATGTGTGTACATTTGCTCATTAGGCCTCTTTAGCCTGGGGAAACACTTTAGAGGTCATCATTCCAAAATCCTGTTACAACAAATGGACAACGTGGAATACCATACACTAGTGCTAATGTGCAAAGTAAACTGACAAAAAATATTGTTTTGAAAGACTAACAATCACCGAGCAGGATGACCAACATCTAAAAGTGTACATGGCAACCAGTTTACATCAATTTGTAGATGGTGGTCTGCAAAAATGTGTACATGCCGTTTAAGGCGTGGTCATAGGAGATCCCAAACACATAATGTGCTTTAAAAAGTTCATCAAAACTGACCGGGAAGACTTGGCCTTGCAGGGAAGGAGCTCACCATCCAACGCAATGTAGTACTCATGGAGCTGTTTCTTGTGGTCCCAACTGCTAGGATGTAGGGTTGCCTCCACTGGACCAGAGTACTCCTGAAGGCTGGAGATGACTGTAAGATAACAATAAACACAAATATAAGTACACTGTACATCTTATTTTGATGGATGGGTCAGACACTGACAAAAATCTTTGATAGCAAATCAGATCAGCTCGGCAGAAGAAAAACAGAAGTCAAATGCAACATACACATTAAAGCAGCAGTAATATAAAACCTAAAAGCATCCCAAAAATAGTAAAACACTGACAGGAACAATTTCACTGCACAATGAGTGCTTTTACTGATACTTAAAGTACATTTAGCTGATTATACTCGCATACTTTTACTTAAGTTAGGTTTTAAGTGCAGGCCTTTCCATCCATCCATCTTCTTCCGCTTATCCGTGGTCAGGTCACGGGGGTAGCAGTTCCAGCAGAGAGCCCCAAACTTCCTTTTCCCTGGCGACATCAACCAGCTCTGACTGGGGGATCCCAAGGCGCTCCCAGGCCAGAGAAGAGATATAATCCCTCCACCTGGTCCTAGGTCTACCCCATGGTCTCTTCCCAGCTGGACGTGCCTGGAACACCTCCCTAGGGAGCAGAGCGGAAATGGTGGAAATCCAAACACCGTGACGACCTCCTAACCTATCAGGCTCTCCTCTCCTCTTTCTCTGCCTCGATCTCTCAGGCAAAAAGCACTTTCTTTCAAGATAAGATCCAATCTTCCTATTCCAATCCCAAAAAACTATTTTTCATCTTCTCCACCCTCTTGGACCCTCCCAAAGCCCCTCCCCCCTCCTCACTTCTGTCAAGCGACTTTGTTAACCACTTTGAAAAAAAGGTTGATGATATTCGCTCTTCTTTTTCTGACTCACCTTTACTCACCGCTGGGTCACCAGTCCCTCCTTTCACCCACACACTGACCTCCTTTTCCCCTCTCTCTCCAAGTGAGGTTCTTACCCTCAATACCTCTGCCCGCCCTACCACCTGTCCTCTGGACCCTATCCCTTCAAACCTCCTTCAGACTATCGCTCCTGATATTCTACCGTTTCTCACCCATTTCATCAACACTTCTCTAACTTCTGGTCACTTTCCAAACAGTCTCAAGGAGGCAAGAGTAAACCCTCTCCTTAAGAAACCCACTCTCAACCCGTCTGATGTTATAAACTACAGGCCTGTCTCTCTCCTCCCGTTCCTGTCTAAAACACTTGAACGCGCTGTCTTTAAACAACTCTCCTGTTATCTCCATCAGAACAACCTTCTGGATCCGCACCAGTCTGGTTTCAAGGCAGGTCACTCCACAGAAACGGCCCTCCTTGCTGTCACTGAGGAACTGCACACTGCCAAAGCAGCATCCCTCTCCTCTGTCATCATCATGTTGGACCTGTCAGCTGCATTCGACACAGTGAACCATCAGATCCTCCTTCGCACTCTCCAAGAACTTGGAGTTTCAGGCTCTGCACTTTCCCTCCTCGCCTCATACCTCAAAGACCGTACCTACAGGGTAACTTGGAGAGGGTCCGAGTCCGACCCTTGTCAATTAACTCCAGGGGTCCCTCAGGGCTCTGTTCTTGGTCCCCTCCTTTTCTCCCTGTACACAAACTCGCTCGGATCGGTCATTAGCCCGCATGGTTTTTCATACCACTGCTATGCTGACGACACCCAATTAATTCTGTCCTTTCCCCGCTCAGAGACCCAGGTCGTCGCACGCATCTCTGCTTGTCTAGCTGACATCTCTCAGTGGATGTCTGCTCATCACCTCAAGCTCAACCTTGACAAGACTGAACTGCTTTTCCTTCAGGCAAAAGATTGTCCCACTCTTGACCTGACAATCAACATCGGCACCTCTGCTGTTTCCCCGACTCAGACTGCAAGGAATCTGGGTGTGACCCTAGATAACAACCTGTCCTTCACTGCAAACATCGCTGCTACAACCCGTTGCTGCAGATATACGCTGTACAACATCAGGAAGATTCGTCCCCAGCTGACCCAGAAAGCCACCCAGGTTCTGGTCCAGGCTCTCGTCACCTCACGCCTAGACTATTGCAACTCCCTCCTGGCTGGTCTACCAGCATGTGCCATCCGACCTCTGCAGCTCATCCAGAATGCAGTGGCTCGTCTGGTCTTCAACCTTCCAAAATTTCCCCACACCACTCCGCTCCTCCGCTCCCTTCACTGGCTCCCGGTAACTGCTAGAATCCACTTCAAGACACTAGTACTTGCATACCATGCCGCGAATGGATCTGGCCCTTCCTACATCCAGGACATGGTTAAACTGTACACCCCAGCGCATGCACTCCGCTCTGCATCAGCCAAACGACTCGCTGCAACCTCGCTGCGAGGGGGACCCAAGTTCCCATCAGCAAAAACACGTGGGTTTGCTATCCTGGCTCCAAGATGTTGGAATGAGCTCCCCATTGACATCAGGACGGCAGAAAGCCTGCACATCTTCCGGCGCAGACTGAAAACTCATCTCTTTCGACTCCACTTCGAGCGATAGAATTACTAACAAAGCACTTATATACTAATATAGGACTGGCTTATCTATAGCCAGCTGAGTAGCACTTGAAATGTTTGGCTCTATGATACCTGATGTACTTATATGATTCTGTTTTCTTCTGGGCTGTGTCTTCCTGGTCGTATGTACTTATTGTAAGTCGCTTTGGACAAAAGCGTCAGCTAAATGCAATGTAATGTAATGTAATGTAATGGAGGCGCCCAGGTGGCATCCTAACTAGGTGCCCGAACCACCTCAACTGGCTCCTTTCGACGGGAAGGAGGAGCGGCTCAACTCCGAGTCCCTCCCGGATGACCGAACTTCTCACCTTATCCCTAAGGGAGACACCAGCCAGCCTGCGGAGAAAACCCATCTCGGCCGCTTGTATCCGCGATCTCGTTCTTTCGGTCATGACCCATCCTTCATGACCATAGGTGAGGGTAGGAACGAAAATGGCCCGGTAGACAGAGAGCTTTGCCTTCTGGCTCAGCTCCCTTTTCGTCACAACGGTGCGGTAAAACGACTGCAGTACCGCTCCCGCTGCTCTGATACTCCGGCCCATCTCACGCTCCATTGTTCCCTCACTCGAGAACAAGACCCCGAGATACTTGAACTCCTTCACTTGGGGTAAGAACTCATTCCCTACTTGGAGTGGACAGTCCATCGGTTTCCTGCTGAGAACCATGGCCTCAGATTTGGAGGTGCTGATCCTCATCCCAGCCGCTTCACACTCGGTTGCGAACCCATCTAGTGAGTGCTGAAGGTCGCAGACCGATGAAGCCATCAGAACCACATCATCTACAAAAAGCAGTGGTGCAATCCTTAGTCCACCGAACTGCAGACCCCCTCCCCCATGACTACGCCTCGAAATCCGATCCATGTATATTACAAACAGGATTGGTGACAAAGCGCAGCCCTGCCGGAGGCCAACCCTCACCGGAAATGGGTCCGACTTACTGCCGAGGACCCGGACACAGCTCTCGCTTTGGGAGTACAGAGATTGGATGGCCCTGAGTAGAGACCCCCTCACCCCATACTCCCGCAGCACCTCCCACAGTAACTCCCTGGGAACCCGGTCATACGCCTTCTCCAAGTCCACAAAACACATGTAGACCGGATAAGCGTACTCCCAGGCCCCCTCCAGGATCCTTGCGAGAGTAAAAAGCTGATCCGTCGTTCCACGACCAGGACGGAATCCGCATTGTTCCTCCTCAATCTGAGGTTCGACAATTGGCCTGACCCTCCTTTCGAGTACCTTAGAGTAAACTTTCCCGGGGAGGCTGAGTAGTGTGATGCCTCTGTAATTGGCACACACCCTCTGATCCCCCTTTTTAAAAAGGGGAACCACCACCCCGGTCTGCCACGGTTCCGTTTCCGATTTCCACGCAATGTTGATGAGACGTGTCAACCATGACAGTCCCTCAACACCCAGAGCCTTCAGCATTTCTGGGCGGATCTCATCCACCCCCGGGGCTTTGCCACTGTGGAGTTGTTTAACAACCTCAGTGACCTCCCCCCGGGAGATTGGTGTTTATCCCCCGTCATACTCCAGCTCTGTCTCTAACATAGAGGGCGGAGTTGTCGGGTTCAGGAGTTCCTCAAAGTGTTCCTTCCAACGCCCTAACACTCCATCAGTTGAGGTCAACAACGTCCCATCCTTACTGTACACAGCTTGGATGGTTCCCTGCTTCCCCCTCCTGAGGTGTCGGACAGTTTTCCAGAACAACTTTGGTGCCACCCGAAAGTCCTTCTCCATGTCTTCTCCGAACTTCTCCCACACCCGCTGCTTTGCCTCGGGAGTCCCCCGGGATTCAGTCGGACGGCTTCCCTGACCACCGGTGTCCACCAGGAGGTTCGAGGGTTACCGCCCCTTGAGGCACCTAGGACCTTGAGACCACAGCTCCCCGCCGCGGCTTCGGCAATAGAGGCTTTGAACACCGACCACTCTGGTTCAATGTCCCCAACCTCCACAGGAATGCCTGAAAAGCTCCGCCGGAGGTGTGAGTTGAAGGCCTCCTGAACTTGGGCCTCCTCCAGACGTTCCCAGTTCACCCGAACTACACGTTTGCGCTTACCAGGTCTATCCAGAGGCTTCCCCCGCCACTCGACCCAACTCACCACCAGATGGTGATCAGTTGACAACTCCGCCCCTCTCTTAACCGAGTGTCCAAAACATACGGCCTCAGGTCCGATGATACGATACCGAAATCGATCATGGACCTTCTGCCTAGGGTGCTCTGGTACCACGTACACTTATGAGCATCCTTATGTTCGAACATGGTGTTTGTTATGGCCAATCCATGACTAGCACAGAAGTCCAGTAACAAACCACCACTCCAGTTCAGATCAGGGGGGCCGTTCCTCCCAATCACGCCCCTCCAAGTGTCTCCATCATTGCCCACATGTGCGTTGAAGTCTCCCAGCAAGACTAAAGAGTCCCCTTTAGGAGCCCCATACAGGACTCTTTCCAGGGTCTCCAAGAAGGCCATATACTCTGAACTGCTGTTGGGTGCATAAGCACACACAACAGTTTTCCCCCCCATAACCCGCAGGTGTAGGGAGGCGACCCTCTCGTCCACTGGGGTAAACTCCAACAACGAAGCACCCAACCGGGGACTTGTGAATATCCCCACACCCGCCCGGCGCCTCACACCTTGAGCAACTCCGGAGAAGAAGAATAGAGTCCAACCCCTATCCAGAAGTAAGGTTCCAGAGCCGACGCTGTGCGTAGAGGCGAGCCCAACCAGATCCAACTGGTAACGCTCCACCTCCCACACAAGCTCCGGCTCCTTCCCCCCCAGAGAGGTGACGTTCCACGTCCCCAAAGCCAGCTTCTGTCGCCCGGGTCTGGTCCGTCGAGACCCTCCGCTTTCACTGCCACCCTTTTGGCAGCGCACCCGACCCCATCGTTGTTTCCCGTAGGTGGTGGGCCCGCGGGACGGAGAAGCGGAGGTGTTGCCCACGTTGCCGTTTCGGCCTGGGCCCGGCCGGGCTCCGTGGCAAGCCCGGCCACCAGACGCTCGCCGACGAGTCCTCCTTCTGGGCCTGGCTCCAGAAAGGGACCCCGGGCTTCTTTCGGGCCGGGTATCCTCACTTCTTCTTGTTTTTTTCATGAGGTCTTTTGAACCAATCTTAGTCTGGCCCCTTGCCTGAGACCAATTTGCCATGGGAGACCCTACCAGGAACACAAGGTTCCAGACAACACAGCCCCCAGGTTCATCAGGGCACACAAACCTCTCTACCACGGTAAGGTGCTGGTTCTTCAGAGAGGAAGAACCAGGTCTTTTACTTATAGTATATTCACAGGGTGGTATTTGTACTTTTACTTAACTTAAATCATATGAAACTTCTTCCACAACTGGAATTGGTCTATTGCACCTGTACAGTACCAAATGTAGTGCGAAGTTAGACTTAACTGTTAACAGCATTATATCAGGCGGGAGGCGAGAGCCTCGAAATCATTCAATCTACATGAGTAACGTAAATTGGCGGTAGCTAAGCTAACAGCTGCTAACGTTAACGGTCTCATTATTTCAAACGGTGCCTGCAGACTAGAGTTGATTATCGATTAAAAAAACATTTATTCAAGGCCGCTGCCACACTTCCGTAACGTTACCCCCTGTCGAATGATTGGAAAGAGGAGCGGTTTTCCCCCTGAGTGTGAAGCGGCAGCTAAAATAGCAAAGAAACACATATTTCGCTGTCAGAATAACGTTAATCTGATTGACTAGGGCTAACGTTACCGCTGCAATAACGTCACAAATATTCTACTTGCTAACGTTATCGTTTTTAGTTGTTTAGTTATACAAATTAAAACAAGAAGACAAATATGAATATTCAGAATTATTCACTTGGTGTCTACTTACCTAGCGTTACAGTCCTGCGGAGAAATGTTGCCGTGTTCGATCCATGGATGTATAACTCTTGCATCAATCTGTCACGGTCACGGTCACGCTTTTCCTGGAGAATATTTTAAAAAAGCCGAGGGTCACGAGGCTGCGTTACACCAATGAGAAGGCGCGGCCTATCTGATGACGAATCGAAACCTAAGATCGATGCGGACCAGACAGACTCAATGCAAAGATATACTCTGAGGGAGTCCATCATCCCAGAATAAACACTACACAAGTCAACACCAACACCACACAAAGAATCAACACCAAAGAGATGTTCTGGTGCACTCTGTGCACAAAGTTACTCATCAATACTTTATGTCCATTCTACTCCAAAGTGTAACAATTTCTACTCTGGTCATCAGTACTCTGGGATTTTAACACTTTGGTATTTGCTGTGTGTGTGTTTAAATTTAATTCCGTCACGTTTGTGTGGAATGCCTTCCAGGAAACAACGTCTGAAAATTAGCACCTTTATCGCCATATTTAAACGATTATTTCACATCGCGCATCACGCGTGACTGGACCATACACTCCATAAGTGGGTTTAAAAGGACCCGTATTAGAATAATATGTGTTTTTATGAAATGTTTGTCATTTTGGTTAAGAAAATCACTTGTATAATATTTAGTATTGTATTTTGGTTCACATTAGAAATATTTTATATTTAATTTTTCGCAATTTATAATTTTAGACATTCTTTTTACATTTTGAAAAAAAAACGTTTTGAGCATATTGTCCCAAAGATCTCCGCTATTCTGAAACTCTCACAGTATTCCAGTCCCTTTTCAAAACTCATCTCTTCTCCTCTTGTCTACTCATAGCCCACCCCCCATCAATCCATGCCGGTTGATCAAGTTTGATAGTCCTATACCCCCCACCCTAACATTCCCTTATATTGTAAAGCGATTTTGAGTCCTTGAAAAGCTCTATAAAAATATAATGTATTATTATTATACTGACAGGTATCAGATATTGCTGTGTAAAATAATCTTCCTGAGAGGTGTCACTTTTGATGTTGTCTGTATGCTCTACAGTGAATGTATTCCTGACAGCCACAGGTGATAAGAATCAAAGGTTCCCATAGGATCCCATAGAAAATTGTTGACCCACTTATGGAAGCTTGGGGTAGTAATACAAAAACTAGCCCTAAAACTATAATTTCTTAAAATGTAAATTTTAAATTTGAATGGCATGATATCCAAAACATGTTTTTTGAGGAATAGCTGGAATATGAAATGATAAATAATTTTAATTACAAAGATACTTCAAGAAAACCACCTCACCGGGTCCAAAAAGACCCACTTATGCATCTAAGGGGTACGACTAGCAGCTACTCTTTGGCATAACTCTGAACTAAGGCAAACAACATTTTATTGGGAATATTTGTGATCTTATATTGAAACAAAGACACAAAACCTTTTACTTTTCAAAGTCCTAAAGATCCAAGCCCAGATCTCAAGTTTTAAAGTATTTGTGAACCCATCCATACATGATTGTAGCAGACAAAGGTTTGCAAATTAAACGCCCCAGTTGGAAACCTCTCCACTTGACAATAAAATAATGCTTATTCCCTATAGCTGTATGACTCCACTAAATGGCTTAACAGAAACAAAATAAAAAGGGAGCGCTGTCCAAAGGGAGCCTGAGAGGTTTTAAAATAAATCCAAAAGCTGTCACACACATGTAGAGAAGCACACTCCACAAACACATACATACATAGTCAGCGTAAACACTTTGGCCATTATACACAGACATAAAACAAAAAACATTTGCTATAAACTCAGTCTGAACACACACACAAAAAAATAAAAGACAACCAGGGGCAGTTTTGAGTTGTTAAGGTTAAGAAACAGAGACAACATCATTATACACTATTAATTCATTTCTTTTTTTCAAATAAGAACAGAAAGGTGGTGCAGTGTGTGTGTGTGTGTGTGTGTGTGTGTGTGTGTGTGTGTGTGTGTCACACTCTGGTTCAGGGCTCAGCAGTTCCTTGTCCTGACACTTGAGTTTATTCTTAGATATTGGGCAGCTGGAAGCTACAAAAACACACAGGCAAAAGAAGTTCACAAATACTGACAAAAAAGCATGCTCAATACACGCACAGATTCAGTTTTAATTTGGTAAGTAAGACACAACCTAATTCCATTCACAATGTCCTCTTAGCAATTGAACAATGTCTTCCTGTTAGGCAAGATGTGTATTGATGCTTATTATTCTTCAACCAAAGTGACAGCAGTGACAGGAGGGGACATGATGCAACAAAGAGCTCTGCCCGAATATAATATGGCCGGACAGATTTGTAATTTTTCGAATTTTCCCTGGGCAGAAAGTAGGGCTGCTCGATTATGGCAAAAATCATAATCTCGATTATTTGGGTCAATAATTGATATCACCATTATTAAAAATGATTATCCATTTACTTTGAAAACATCAATTTATTGGAAAAAAAAATGTGAACAGTATGTGTTTAACAGTTGATTACCCTGAACTTTAAGTATAATTCAACTGAAATACCAATAAAAAAAACAATATTTGAAAAAAAGTAATAATAATAAAATAATCGTTTTATTTCGATTACGTTGTTTTCGTAATCGTTGCAAGCCATAATCGTAATTGCGATTAAAATACTATTAATTGAGCAGCCCTAGCAGAAAGTCGCCATGTTGGCAACAATAACAGCTTGTCCCTTCAGGCTTCCCTCCATATAGCCACTCCCCCGAAATGATCATTATGAACATAAACAATGTTAAATTAAATTAATAAATTACAATGAACCATGGATGTGTAAGGCAAGGCAAGTTTGTTTATATAGTACTTTTCAGCACGCGACAATTCAAAGTGCTTTACAAAACAAATTAAAAGACTTTTTAGGAATAAATACAGTAAAAACATTTTACAACAGGCATTAAAAGCAAATATAATAAAATAAACTACACAGGTTTACAATACATGTTTAAATGGCATACTATAGTGTGAATATGAGCAGCTCAATTAAAAGCGATTTAAAAATAGCAAGAGTTTCTGCAAACGTGCATGATTTGGGGAGTTTGTTCCAGATTGTCGGGGCATAATAGCTAAATGCTGCCTCTCCATGTTTTGTTTTTACTCTCGGAACCGATAGCAGATAGTTCTTAATTATGTAGGAGATCAACAATATACTTTGGTCCTAAACCATGTAATGATTTCAAAACTAGCAATAGTACTTTAAAATCAATTCTTTGGCCGACTGGAAGCCAGTGTAAAGATTTCAGAACCGGACTGATGTGATCCACTCTTTTAGTGTTAGCGAGGACACGTGCAGCAGCGTTCTGAATCAGCTGCAGCTTTCTGATGGATTTCTTTTTTTAATACACTATTGCAGTAGTCGAGTCTACTAAAGATAAAAGCATGGACAAGCAAAGGGCGTATAAAGAGAACTGTATCGAGTGGCTCTGTTAATTCCTATGAAGGTTGCTTATTGTCCCATATAGTCAACATAGCCTTAAAAATAATGGGATCTCTGAGGGATCTTCAGCATTCATCGGTCCCAAATGCACACCTGCAATTTCCTTAAGCCTTTGATCTGATCCGTCGTATCCTGTCTTGACTCAATCACATAAATGAAGAGGCATAGTAACTCTAGATTTCACACAACTTTTAAGACTTATTAATTTAAAAAAAAGGATAATCAAGTGTTGGCACTGAGAAGTTAACTAATTAAAAGTATATATGTATGCTGATTTATGTCTCTTTCCTAGTGTAAGTCAATATGAACACGTTTTGCCATGACATCACGTGACTAAAACAGCATACAACCGTTGGCCACTTCAAAGATTTGCTTCAACACCTGCCATACTTCCTCAGGGCTTGTTTTGAACGTAAACAATGAAGATTTACTTACTTAAAACTCATAACAGTCAGGCTAGCAGCTTGTGGAAGACCAAGATTGGGCATAATGAATACACATGCACTAGATGGACTTATTACAATCCAGCCAACGACAGATACCACCCTTATTCTTTTGTCTTAAGAGCATTTAATGTATGGTCAATCATTTCAACAAACATAACAAAACTGTCTCCGAAATGCATCAAACACAAAGCTTTGACCATAAGCGATGGACCAAAAGTAGGCCAATGAAAGTGCAGAGGAATGAAAGTGGACAGCTGTGCCATATGGTACCATGTAGTGTAGCACTTCAACTGTTAATAGACCTTTCGGCGTAATCTGCTTCCCTGCCTTTCTTTATATTTCCTGATTTTAACCCACATGTTTCTCTCTCCTCTCCTTTTCCCTCCATTGCTCTGGTGTGATCAGTCATAAGTAGGGTGATTAGCAAGAAAGGGAGAGTGGGAGTGAGTATGACAGGAAGATGGAGAGGACCAGAGTGATAGAGACGGAGGGAGAAAGATGGATTCAGAGAATGAGTGTAACCCATTAGAGAGGGTCTAAGCTGAGATTTATGTCGGCCAGAACTTATTACAGATGAACAGCAGATGAACAAAACGCTAGTGTGAGAAAGCTGGAGAAAAGCCATACATTATTCATCTAATTCCTCACTCTTCACACTCCAGTTTTTCTTTGATTTTTTCTCTTAGGTACAAACCACAGACTGTCTGTGTCATGGAGAATACAGTCGCTGGTTTATTTATGTCTGTATAGGCCGTTGTTGTGAGTGTGGACAGTCGGAGCATATGCTGCGTTAGCTTAGCCTATCTCCATTCAGAAAACACGCATTTTAAAAGGTTGTTCGCCTGCCGTCTGTCTGCAGACTTGTCAAAGCATTAATTCATGGTTTTTACTAACGAGTATCAGTATGTTGTTACTTCGGCATAATTTTGAAACGTGTATTACAATTAAATCACGGTCAAATATGTTAATCTTGTTGTAGTTGTAGCCCCCTTGCCAGCGATTCTCTCACTAGTTTAGCATATTCAGCGCGGTTGTTGGCCCGCTTGTTGGCCCTGATAGAACCACGATTTTGTCGGGCCAGAAAAAAAGGTGAAAAAGTAGCCCCGGGCCAGATCTAGGCCTAGTGGAAACGCAACCAAAAATGGGCCCGGCACGACACGGCACGCTTAAACCGCGCTCCGCGCCATGGTGGAAATGCGCCATTAGTCTCTCTTTTTTCATGAGCCGTTTTTTATAATTTGTCCTCTCCTGTGTTTCTGCCCCTATTTATTCTATCTCTCTCTATCTAAATTTCCTTGATACCAAGCACTTTCCAAGTCTCTGCAACCTTGTCTGGACACACAGCCATACACACATGCACACACTTATGCCTGTCTCACACAGTCACAAAGGATGTTTAGTATGTAGCCATGTTACAGATGTCCTTCAATCACTCAAACAGCAAATATCACAGAGCAAAAACACACACTTCAACATGGACACATGAGAATATTCCATTAATTTAGCGATTCAATATGCGTAATGAAAATATAATCCTTGTACACTGAAGGAGGCCAAACTCTTAACCAGTTTAGCCCTGAGCCTGTTTTTCAGGTCTCAGGCTCGAAAATGACATTCCCAGAACAAATGACCATATCTTCCCTTCTAAAAGGGTTACATTAATAATCTTTTTTCTCAAAGTAATGATAAACCTGTGAGTTGGATGTAGAAAAGTCAGAATCAATACAGATGTTTTTTATTTTAAAGAAAATTCAGATTGAACATAGTACAAAACTGTAAATTATAGTGTCCGTCCAAATAATATGTTTTACTTATAGTGAAAAGTACCCTTGGATGATGGTAAGGTAGACTAAAAGCTTAAGGAATCCAAAGTACAACATATAATAAGTACCCTGTATCAAGATTGATGCAAAACAAGTGACATTTGAACTTTTTAGACAGATTTAGCAAAATAAACTCCACCTCTGAGTTGATTTGGGTGGAAATGGGGGTTTTTACCATTTCTCTGGAACCCATTGGTCGATTTTGGTGATTGACATCTCTTTCTGACCGTTAGAGCCAATAGAATCGAAGGGGAATCTCCCCACTCACACACATGGTAAAAAAAGGTGGGGCTTCGTGCACACAGTTTTGCATGAGAGTGAAGCTGTCTCTAGCTCTAACATCTGAAAACCGAAAAGCAGGTTTATTGCTCATGGATTATCAGAAATCATTTAAAATGGACACAGAGCCATGTTAGCGTTTTTAGCTATATGTTTTGATGTCTGTTCTTGTTATTATCTCTGCGAGTTCGTATAATTGAGTGATAATGAGGGTACCCTTCGATTCTGTGTCACCTCCCGATGTGAAACGATGGGTTGGATGTGCAGCAAAGATAAATAATAAGGTTTTGTGAGTGAATTTCGGTGCAGTCATCTGTTAGCATTTTTCGCTCATTTTTCATTTCATTTCAAACCTTTATTTATACAGATAAATCCCATTGAGATCATTGATCTCTTTTTCAAGCGAGACCTGCTCAAGTAGTTCCACATGAAACATAAAAACATAAATAGAACAACAAAAGGACATCATACAGCATCATTTACATAATTATCCACATAAACAGATACCAATAGCTTCCGATTGAGTAGCATCCAACCGAGCTTTAAAAACATTTAGTGGCACCAGATTGTTCAGTTTCCATTTAATTTGCAGACTATTCCAAGACAGCGGAGCTGCGCATCTAAAAGCTGTCTTCCCTAAGACAGTCCTAGCAGTTGGCACATTTAATAAAACCACAGCATTCGATCTCAGGCAGTAGCCACTTACAATTTTCCGTGAGATCAGGGAGCAGATATAAGATGGAAGTTTCTCTAACATGGCTTTGTATATAAAAATATACCAGTGACTGAGCCTCCGTACAGTTAGTGAAAGCAAACCAGCCCTTGCATACAGGTTACAGTGATGGTTTAATGCTTTACAGTTAGTCACAAATCTCAGAGCACTGTGATACGCATCATCTAACTTGACCAGGCAATTGGCAGGTGCATTCATATAAATCAAATCACCATAGTCCAGCACAGGTAAAAAGGTCACAGTGACTAGCCTTTTCCTGGCCTCAAGCGAGAAACAGGACTTGTTCCTGTAGAAGAAACCTAGCCTAACCCTCAGCTTTTTAAGCAGGTTATTGACATGAAGTTTAAAAGTGAGACAATCATCAAGCCAGATACCAAGGTATTTGTAACAGGTAACCACTTCAAGTTTTATTCCTTGCGTAGTTACAATATCTAAAACAGGCTCTGGTGTCTTTTTAGCTTTAGAAAAGAGCATTACCTTGGTTTTCTCAACATTTAAAAGAAGCTTTAGTTCAGAGAGCTGAGTCTGAATAATATTAAAAACAGCCTGTAATTTAACACCAGCCTCCTGAATGGAGGGACCTGCACAGTACATCACGGTATCATCTGCTCATTGCTAATTCAGAGGCTCAGCGTTAGCATTGTGGGTTTTCTTTGAACATTTTTTTTAAATGATCAGTTAGATGAGTTTCTTCCCGTTACATGGATATAAAACATTCATAGTTTATTAAATGAACATGCCCTCAGACACTGTTTCCTGCAGGATGTTGCAGGAGGGCCCCGGTACCGGGGTCTCTCGGGCTTAACAGGTTAATAACTTTACTTTTTTTGGGTCATCAAAATGTTTCCAAAGATATCTCAAAAACAGGACATTATTATAACTCCAGGCTTTCTGTCTCGAGAGAACGTCAGAGCAGTAGAGAATTATTAAAAACATGCATCACACACACACACACACACACACACACACACACACACACACACACACACACACACACACACACACACAACCTACGCTGACCAGACCTGAGGCTCTTTCTGAGCACCCTGACCACAGCGTAGTGACAGGGTTCGTTTCGCAACTGCCGTCAGCGAGAGGGTCACGGGGTGATGACATCATCGCCCAGTCGTCAGGGTGAAACAGGGTGTGAGCCTTTAGGGCTGCCATTGCCTAAGATGCTTTTTACAACTCTTATTACACAACTGAGTAGGAAACTCAATTCTGATTGGTCAATTTGAACGTTCAATTCTCTTTTTCGATAACAGACGGTTGCCAAGGACGCTCTGATCATACAGTATGAACATGTGCTGTCATATCAATCCGCAGAAAGAAGTCCGGTCAACTTATTGTCTTCTGTGGTGAAAAAACCCACATTAGCTTTCCTCCATCAGAAAACACTATGGCATACTTTTGGAAAATGTAAATACTGCTTTATTTACTTTTTTATTTTACTATATTTATTCTTATTTTTTTAATGTTATTATAGTGTTCTTAAAATAGTTTGCTATCTGTGTTTTTTTATTTTTGTTTACTTTTATGTATGCACCACGACACCAAGTCAAATTCCTCGTACGTGTCAACCAACCTGGTAATGAACCTGTTTCTGATTCTGATTTAAAGACACAGAGAGCGGGACAACAAAGAAATCAACAGAAGAAGACAGTGAGGAAGTAAACACTAAAGGGAACAAGCTATAGGCTATTGCAGAGTTTTAAGAATGGTTAATGGAAATTAAACAGACTTGGACAGTCACAGAAATCCTCGATCAGTGCTGCCTTTATTTTAAATCATGTTGCTATTGTCACAGTTCCAGATGTTGCTTGACAGTAGAACGGACAATTTTCCCTCAGTGTAAATAAAACGAGCATTTTTAAATAGATAAAATCATGTTACAATCAGAATGTTGTGTCAAATTATTGAATATTTAGTAAGTAGTCCTGTGATAAGCTGGATAACACGTAGCATGTCGGTCATTATAGCGATAAAAACCCCAATAGGGTGATTGTGGACCCGAAGCATATCTCTTACTGTATAATGACCTTGTGAAGTTGATATGTTGAATGCGCTATTGACACTAATTATATAGAAGGCAAAGTTGCAAAGTGTCAGCATTGACAGGGGAAATAATATCTCCCAGAAATGAACAAAAAATATATTTAATTTAGTTATAGGTGTAATTGGTGTGGTTGAAAAACTAATAATTTTAAGACACCCAAAAAGTGTTTATTTTGACTTCACTCATGCAGAACTAAGGTCAGCATTCTTTCCACAGATGGATTTATGATGTTCAAGACGGATTGAAGTCCAATATTACTGCCTGCGTTCACTGAAGTAAAAGAAAGGAGGAGCAGGCATGACTAATATGTCAACATTTGTTTGCAAACTGTTTATTGATTGTCTTGGCAACAAAGGACACTGAAAAGGAATAGAAAGCAAGGCGAGGAGCTGTACATCAGATCACAACAAACTATATTAATGTGAAGTTTATATCTTGATAAATATTGCATTTCATGGTGTTGGAGATGTAGGGATTAGTCCATGGGTGGGAGGAGGAGAATATATATTACACATGCATATCAAATCTGTTGGGTAGCATGTTTAGGGTTTAGTTTGCCAGCATAAAGATGGCTTTAAGAGATTATCAAAAATGATTACTAGGTGGAAACATGCAGGTTGTGTGTTGACTACGTTGCATGTGGCTGTAAGGCATAAACTGGATCAGCATAATGATCTGTCTATCCTGGCAAAAGTTAAGGGTTTTTGCATGTGGAAAATATGCTGGTCATATAGTATGAAGTAGTACAAATGGTTTAATGGTGTGATAACTATGCATCCATCACTTTGATCATCACCTCACTTATTACCTGGTTAAGTAATCATCATTTTCTTAGTTAGAATTCTAGTGTCTAGTCTAGTGTCTCTAGTTGTCCTACTTCTTCACATAAAATACTTTTTTAACAAATGCTCTTGTGCAGACTAAACCTTTCCTGTCCTTTCCGTTGCTCTGCTGCTGATCCGTCTTGGCATTTCTCTGCAGGCGTTAACGAGGCCAGCTGTCCCTGACAAAGCAGGACCCTTCAGCTACAATATCCAGGGGAGACAAGAGACCAAAAGAAGGTTGTTTCCACAGACGCTGTGCAGACGTTTTTTCTGCATGTCGTCTTTCAAGGTCAATGGATGATCACGCCCTATAGCTGTTATTATTTGTCCATAAAGAGCCTGAATCACAAGAAATCCTGCATACAATTATATTTGTATTCTCTTTACTTCACTCCACTATAGCCTTAACTTCAAATTGATCCTGCATTTACAACACACTCTCACTCCCTAAGCGTCCAGGAGCGAGGCTTAGTCAGGGTCCCGTGGCTTGCAGTTGGGACGCTCCTAGCTCCTTCAGCTTCATAAAGGGACGCAAATAGTTTTCAACTGATTGCAAAGTATTCCCATCTGCGGCGGGATTTGACGCTCATGGAAGCACGGCATTCGTTTGTGTCGGCTGCCCTTAAAGGCAATGTGAGCGTCCATTCCCATTGGATAACGGAGAATTGTACACCCGGAAGTAAGTATTCCCCTTACTGTCGATTGATTTGACAGTGAGAGTCTCATAACACGCACATTTGCCTCCACATCCAAAGATCTACAGTTATGCCAACACACACACACACACACACACACACACACACACACACACACACACACACACACACACACACACACAACAATAATATTTATAGTGTCTCAGGGTTAGTGCGATGTTTTGTGCAAGTACAATGGCTCTAGTCCCGCTCATTTATTCATCATGTTCACACTCTGAAGCTCCTTCCAGGCACTGGGCGGAGGAAAGATGGAGCCAGAGAGGAGGATATTGACACAGAATTGGAAAAAATAAACAAAACTAAATAAGACAACTGCATCCACAGCTTTGTTTGCAGCTCTATAATACCAACACACTGTCTCCAAACAAAGCACTGATTACTGATATATTTACACTCACCCTAACCAATGTCATCAAGTCTGAAACTTACCAAACCAACCAACAAAGGCAACTAGACTTAACAAACCAGTGTCTGCGAAAAGGGTATAGTTTTTTGGGTAGAAATGGCCATTTGTTTTTGGGATAACAGGCTTTCGGAAAAATGGGATTAGAGTCCAATGGGACATCATTGGGGTTTTGGAATAATCTGCCTTTGGAACAATGCAGTTTTGTTGAATGTTGTTCAAGCGTAATTTTTAGGGGATCAGGCTGCTACTGTGTGAGACTGTACTATTATGTCAGCATGGCAATATTCTCCCCTAAAATACAACTGAAGATGGTGGTAAAGTCATCACTTGTGCATGTATCTAGCATAAACCAACATTATGAGGACATTACATTTTGACCTGAGGGTGGTGGTAGATATTTGAATTTGTCAAGTCAAATATAATTTGTCAAGATATTTGAATTTGTCAAGTTCAATCAAAACCACAAATGTAAACATGATCTAGCAGCAATTTTTATCAGGATACACTGTCTGAGAACCATGGATGTCTGTGCAAATGTTGTGCAAATCCCTCAGGAACTCAGGAAATGTTCTATCATTATTGTTGTATCAGATACTGGTATATAAAAGCAAAACATATGCAGATTATCCCTTCAAGCAATTTACTGGCAGAAGAGATAACGACTCCTCATGTTAGACTAACTCTGCCAGGGGGGAGGAAACTAAAGTAGAGACTCCAAGAGAGGAAGAGAATGAGTGAGTACGTTAAGAAAGGGGGAGAAAGAGATAGAGGGAGAGGGAGAGAGAGAGAGAGTTAGCATTCACAAGTTTTAGTGTTGCAGCAAAGACAAATGTGTGTTTACCATAAATGCTCAACTTTCTTTCCCTATCTCTGTGTCCCTCCCCGATATCTGTCCTCCCTCCAGCTTCCTCTCTCTATCTCTATCCAGGGGGCACTCTGCCACTCTGCTTCAATCTGTGTGTGAAATTATTGCGTAACATAGCTCTATGGGGTTGGAAAGGCTTGAGGATTAAGCTGGGTTCTCTTCAGACAAGCGTAGAGGGGTTTTCCTTTTTTTGGTGTCTTGGTTACAGTGTGTGGGGGGGCTTTGTTTAAGTTGGATCATTACTGCTACCATCAATCCATCCATGCCATTGCACCATGACCCCTTCCTGTATGCCCTCACCCTTCACATACATGGTATACTTCTTCATTTCCATTCATCCCTCTACATGCAGTGGTTTAAGCTTCATCTAACCCATTCATCAGATTATCCACTGATCCATTTATCTCCTCATCCATCCATTAATTAACCCCTTATTGTCTCAACTTCAGCCTTCCTTGCCTCTTTCCATCTCATCTCCTGTATACTGATAAACAGAACTGACAGTGAACTCCTTTTATAGTTGTGTCTTCATGCTGGGGTTTCAGGGTTAAAGATTTCAAATCTTAAGAGACCTAAAGATATCCAGTCTCATTTTCACTATTAACCGAAACAAAAGGGAATGTAAAATATCTCTTCCACTCTCTTCCTTAGCAAGTAAGCGTGAGGCGGAAAGCTCAGACGCCTCCTTTGCCTTAAACCTACTTATGAGACTGTATATGTGGAGTGTTGAGCCATGACCCAAATGAGTATACAGAGAATAGAGGATTATAGCAGAGGGAAAGTAGAGGGAAGAGGAGTGGAGAACCATGGCTTGCATTTTCCATGCCATGCCTCAAGCAATCCTATTGTCCTGATTGCTTAAAGCCTTTTTGTTCACAACATTAGGGAATATGCTGTACACATTATTTTTCATTTTATTATAATGCCTTTTACTATTAGCTGGCCACTGTCCCACTGGATGTAAACCGCTAATAGTAATTTATTCATTCCTTTTATAGAGATGGGGCTTTCCAGAATATGAAATAAGCAAATCACTATGTAGCCTAACTCTAGTGCTCTAAAGGCCCGGACACACCAGGCTGACACCAAAGAACTGACACAGACGGACCCCAACTGTTGCGTCGCCTCGCGTCTCTGCGTTTTGGCCATGTGTCGCACTGGAACACACCGCAAAGACTTCAGCCGGCGGCAAAGAAGCACGTACGCACTGCGCATGCGTGAGTGGCAATAACTCTCCTTACCAGCAGGCGTCGGTAGTGTGTATTCGTCATTCAAAAGAGGCAACAACCGGAAGACAGACTGCGTGATACACCGAGAGAAGAAGAACAGGCTGCGTGATAAACAAACAAATAGCGTGCGTTCCATTTTCACTCTACAGCGAGAAGCTCATGGGGCTTTCCCGAACCAGTGTCGAGAGCTGGAGTTAAATGAAATCTCAGATTTGCCTTCTTAATAGTTTGTTTGGGTCCCTCACTTCCGTTTCGCTTCTCATGCACTGATTCGCTAGCTGAACAGCCAATCAGAGTGATTTATTTTGCAGACTGCCTTTGGCACTGCCAAAAACTCGCCAGTTTTCAGCCGAAAAGGCGTCGGCCCGGCTGAAAAGACCCGATTGTGCTGGACACACCAATCTGAGTAGGGCGTGTCGACGCTCATCGTCGGCCTGAAGCCCACCAATGGCCAAAATTGCCTTGGTGTGTCCGGGCCTTAACACATAGTAAGTGATATGCTAAGGGTTGGGACATTTTGACATGTCTCTTGCAGTTGAACAGCTAACCAATCAGAGCAGACTGGGCTCTGGTTTCAGACAGAGGGTGAAAATAGGTGCTGCAGCACAGGCAGTATGAGAGAATAAAGAGCTTTTTGAACTTTAAATCATGTAAACATGTCACAGTAGAGCAGGAGTGGACAACCCGCGGCTCTCGAGCCACATGCGGCTCTTTGCCCAGTCTCATGCGGCTCCTCAGTTCATTTTTTTTTTCCGCATATGTAACCTACCCAGTTCACAAAGGGTTAACAACACACAAGTTCCAGCCCAATCGTTACATAGAGTTTAACAAAGAAGTGCTTTAGCCAATCAGAATGCAGATCCTGCAGTACTGGAGGCGGGCTTTACTGCACTCGCGATGTGACAGTGAAGAGACTGAGATCTGCTTCCGATCAGCAGAAATATAACTCTGATAAAACCGTAATAACTCAATATAATGTCAAATCAAAATGGTAACAATTTGCATATGTATCACATATGTGTATGTGAGAAGGCCTGCTCCCGGAAAGCTGGCAACTGACACGGAAGGGCTCCCGAATTGGGTGATTCGCGGTAAAGAAATAAACAAGAGAGAAAGTGCATCTCTGTCAGCAGAGCTTCTGTCAGTCAGAGGGTTAGGTAAAAGTTGAGATGTCATGTGAGGAGAATTAACAAAAATACATTTTATTTATTTACATTTATTTTTAAATAACTGTCATGAATCTGTGTGTGAGATACAGACAGGGAGAAAAAAGTCGAGGCATATTTTTATGAAATTATTAACAAAGATTGCAAATGTGCCCTTTCATGCATTTGAGCCCCTTCCACATCCTCTGCACATTTCAAGAAGCAACATGCAGTAAGATAACTATTTTTTTTAAATGTTTTGAACTGAGAGTTTGTGTGTGAGACACAATATTAATGGTTGACTATAACTGGCCTATGATCTTAATACTGGTAGTAAGTCCATTTCTGTCAATATCATGGACTGTGACATTTATAGGAAATCTGGCTGAGTGGAGGTATATGTTTCTGTATGTGAGAGGGCGTGTGTGTCTATGGGAGCGTGTGTCTTTGAGTGTGTGTGTGTGTGTGTGTGTGTGTCAATTGTTTATTTTTAGATTTTCATTTTGTACGTGTGAGAGATAGAGAGGGGCACACAGAGGAAGAGAGTGAGGGAGCACACAGAAAGGCTAAGAGCAAAAGAGAGGTCGGGGACATGGGTGCCTGTGTGTATGATGTGGCTCTTTGCAGTAACACAGTAAAATGATTGGCTCTTTACCTCTGATTGGTTGGCCACCCCTGCAGTAGAGGCACTGAGCATATGTGGTCTTCGATCAGCTGGTCCCTTGTTTTGTTTGTATCATGCACATGGATGCACCTACAATACACAATGTCATTTGTACACTACTGATTGACAGCTTGTAGCAAAAGGATGTTGTAATCAACACATAAAATAAGGAGAAGACTAGCTAACATAGAGGTAGATAGTGCACACCTTTAATGAAACACATTGTCTTACAGGCACACACAATGCATTTTAGCAAGAAACACTGAATCCATACATCAACAGAGCTGTTTTAATTGCTGATACCCTTTAAATGTACCTATGTACCGGGTTAACCTTAACTTGGGGGGAATTGTTTATGACCTATCATTGAATTCCTAAATAGGCATTGACTGAGGCAGATCACAACCAAGTCCTCATTCATTTCTAAATTCTAATTGGGACTTTTTTGTCTATATCTAAAATGATACAAGCTATAGAGTGGTGCAGTGACGAGTCATAAAACCCGGAAGTGATTTTACCACTACGGGTTCCCTTGTCTCAGAGTCAATGGGATTTCTCCATAGGATTTTGGAAAATAGCTCGAAATAAGGTCTGTGTTTGACACAAAGTCAAGAGACGGATCATGTTTTGTTCTACGACATTAAATACAGTGGGGCAAAAAAGTATTTAGTCAGCCACCAATTGTGCAAGTTCTCCCACTTAAAAAGATGAGAGAGGCCTGTAATTTTCATCCTGGGTACACTTCAACTATGAGAGACAGAATGAGAAAATCACATTGTCTGATTTTTAATGAATTAATTGGTAAATTCCTCGGTAAAATAAGTATTTGGTCACCTACAAACTCCACTATGGCCAAGACCAAAGAGCTGTCAAAGGACACCAGAAACAAAATTGTAGACCTGCACCAGGCTGGGAAGACTGAATCTGCAATAGGTAAGCAGCTTGGTGTGAAGAAATCAACTGTGGGAGCAATTATTAGAAAATGGAAGACATACAAGACCACTGATAATCTCCCTCGATCTGGGGCTCCACGCAAGATCTCACCCCGTGGGGTCAAAATGATCACAAGAACGATGAGCAAAAATCCCAGAACCACACGGGGGGACCTAGTCAATGACCTGCAGAGAGCTGGGACCAAAGTAACAAAGGCTACCATCAGTAACACACTACGCCGCCAGGGACACAAATCCTACAGTGCCAGACGTGTCCCCCAGCTTAAGCCAGTACATGTCCAGGCCATGCAGCAAACTGGGGCGGTGGTGGCGCAGTGGTTAGAGCGTTGGTCATCAGATCAAGGGGCGTTGGTGAACTCCAGTTCGAATCCCGCCTCGGCCGCCACTGCGTCAGGCCGTTGTGTCCTTGGGCAAGACACTTTACCCGCATTTGCTCCTGTGGGAATGTCCACAGTAATGACTCTTACATGTCTAATATGTGTAATGTGTACTTGTAAAGCGCTTTGAGCACCTGTAAAAGCGCTCTAATAAAAAATGTAATGCATTATTATTATTATTATTATTAAACTCTGGGGAACAGCCGGGACGCCAATACGGAAGTGCCACACACTGCAGTTCATACATGGGCCGCTAGGGACTGGCTGCAGAAAGGAGCAATTTCCATAGACCCCCATGTTAAAATGCCCAACTTTACAGCAGATAAAAACATGTTTCTACCCATGGATGCAATACATATTATTAGCGATATAGTTAGATTCCACCTTCATGATTATGAATCTGTGAGTGAATTGTTTTCTAACACGACCCTTTTATTTATATTAGGTCTTAAAGTTTTTGCATAAATTAGGGCGTGGTCACTTTGATGGACATGTACATGCCTCACTGTCAGCTAACAGCAACTTGTCCACTCTGCTAGGCTACAACATTAGTTAGTCATAGTACTGTACTTGACCCTTTAGCTTTAGCCGTGTTCGTGGTGATTGTGCCTTTTAGGGAATATTGTTACAAATACCAGACAATTAATTAATTAAATGTTGTGCTGTGCTCTTGAATGTACTAACAGAACTTCCAAGAAGTCTAAAATGATAATATTATACATATTAACCCCCGTTCGCAGGTGTTTGTGTGCTTGGTAGCTTAGCTTGTTACTTATTAGCCAGCTAAGGACGTAACCCTTTGTGCATACATATACATTTTAGTTTATGATTCAGCCTTGGGTAAGACTTTTATAGGCTATGGCTATGACGCCCATAATGCTAAACCGGAGCAAATGTTAATAGGGGACCAAATTATCCCAGTGGTGGCCGCCGGAGCTAACGGAGCCGCAGGGGGCCAGCTCCAGCCGGCGTCCCGGAGCTTGCCCACTGCGGCTCCGTTAGGTCCGGGCGGTGGAGTCCGTCGTTATAACTGGAGATCAAGGAATGCAGCGAAACACAGACTTGGTTCGCCTGCTCTAGTATTAGCTAAATAAATTATGTTGAACAAGGCTTATTAAGCTGAACATCGCCACAATTGTTCTGCTATGTATCGGTACTTCTTTTCTTAACGTGTGAATGACAAGCATTAAGAATAACAAAATATAGCTAATTCTCTTGCAGATTGTCTCAATTGATTATGAATGTAACGTTTATATAGGGGAACTACACTGTTAGCAGTAACTTGGTATGCATGTATTTCATGTTAGGTTAGCTTCTTAGCCTGAGCTAGCTCTGTTTACTTCCAGTTCGGAGGCAGCAGGTCCCGCCTCGGCTCCGCCTCGTTGCCCTTATTTGGAGCAGGCGGGATTAGACTCTGACGTTGCTGTCAAGCCGTTAGTGGCCGACTCCGCCTACTAAGGGCTTCTTGGCAACTCTGCAGAATCCTATGGTTGACGTCACGGACACTACGTCCATTTATATATGGAAGCACCCCCCAGGATTGCCAAAGCACCCCCTAAGCACCCCTAAGAAATATGTTTTTTTCTTCTTCTTTTTTTTTTTCGAAAATTGTTATTATTATTATTTTTATTAAATTAGAAACATTATTGATTACATCAATGCAAATGTGAAACAAACACATTTTTGACCAAAAACATAAAGCCAACACAGGCGATATGATTAGGTCAATGGCCAGCACCTATTCGATTTTTTACCTACCCATAGGCTAAATTACTTTGACACTTGAGTGACTTCCTGTTAGCTAGAGCACCAAATTATTTGCTAACAGCAAAGTGAAAGATGGATCGTTTTTTACTCCTTAAACGTCCACGTGTGGACACTCATTCAAAACCACCTGAAAGCGAGAGGGATTCTGCACATAATAGCCTAGCGTCTTGAGTAGCCTACAAGTAGCTTCTCTGGTCTCTGTGTTTCATTCAAGCTCTGCTCTGTGCGTGTGTGTGGCACGAGCCATTTTGTGTGCGTGCGTGAGCGAGAGAGAGCTCGCCTCGCGCACCGGTGGGTATCTACCGGAGATCGTTGTGGTTAGCATCTGGTGCTAGCTAGCCAAGCTAACGGATATAAGGAGCTTTTTCAACAACAAGGTGGAGGGAGAACTCTCTCCTGTCAGACGGAGAGTCTCAGATAACCTCAGCTCAGGTGAAGTAAAGGACTCTCAGTGTTTAGATAGTTAACTTTAGTCTAGTTATCTCAGTGGGTCTCAAACGGTTTGTTTTAAAAAGGGTGTGTGATTTGTAAAATATCTATAAAGAAATAGAAAATCTGTTTACAGTTCTGTGTCATATGGATGTTGAGAGATGTATCTATAGAGCTCTTAATATTGCTCTCAAAGTGCACCAGATTGATGCTTTTAAGTTCAATATTTAAAAAAATCTTCCCGGGGGAAACATGCCCCCGGACCCCACAAGAGGAGGTGAGGTCCACCCCCCACTTGTAAAAATAGCACTTTACCCCTGCTTACACCTATATGCCGTGAGCTGATCGAGCCTTCATTGTAACAGTCGCGGGTACACTGTGTGTGCGTGTGGGGAGTGTTGCAGTAGAAAATTCAACTGTAGCGCTGGTGCATTAATGGGAAACCCTTAATGTTTGAGCACCCTCTATGAAACGTCAAGCTACCCCACAGCACCCCCTAGAGAAAATCTCTGGCGCCGCCACTGGTTAGATGAAACCAAAATAGAACTTTTTGGTAAAAACTCAACTAGACGTGTTTGGAGGAGAAAGAATGCTGAGTTGCATCCAAAGAACACCATACCTGCTGTGAAACATGGGGGTGGAAACATCATGCTTTGGGGCTGTTTTTCTGCAAAGGGACCAGGACGACTGATCCGTGTAAAGGAAAGAATGAATGGGGCCATGTATCGTGAGATTTTGAGTGACAACCTCCTTCCATCAGCAAGCGCATTGAAGATGAAATGTGGCTGGGTCTTTCAGCATGACAATGATCCCAAACACACCGCCCGGGCAACGAAGGAGTGGCTTCGTAAGAAGAATTTCAAGGTCCTGGAGTGGCCTAGCCAGTTTCCAGATCTCAACCCCATTGAACATTTTTGGAGGGAGTTGAAAGTCCGTGTTGCCCAGCGACAGCCCCAAAACATCACTGCTCTAGAGGAGATCTGCATGGAAGAATGGGCCAAAATACCAACAACAGTGTGTGAAAACCTTGTGAAGACTTACAGAAAACGTTTGACCTCTGTCATTGCCAACAAAGGGTATATACAGTTGCAAGAAAAAGTATGTGAACCCTTTGGAATTACCTGGATTTCTGCATAAGTTGGTCATAAAATGTGTTCTGATCTTCATCTAAGTCACAACAATAGACAAACACAGTCTGCTTAAACTAATACCGCACAAACAATTATATGTTTTCATGTTTTTATTGAACACACCATGTAAACATTCACAGTGCAGGGAGGAAAAAGTATGTAAACCCCTAGGCTAAAGACTTCTTCAAGAGCTAATTGGAGTCAGGAGTCACCTGAAGTCCAATCAATGAGACGAGATTGGAGGTGTTGGTTAAAGCTGCCCTGCCCTATAAAAAATACACACCAGTTTTGAATTTGCTATTCTTAAGAAGCATTGCCAGATGTGAACCATGCCTCGCACAAAAGAGCTCTCAGAAGACCTACGATTAAGAATTGTTGACTTGCATAAAGCTGGAAAGGGTTACAAAAGTATCTCTAAAAGCCTTGATGTTCATCAGTCCACGGTAAGACAAATTGTCTATAAATGGAGAAAGTTCAGCACTGTTGCTACTCTCCCTAGGAGTTGCCGTCCTGTAAAGATGACTGCAAGAGCACAGCGCAGAATGCTCAATGAGGTGAAGAAGAATCCCAGAGTGTCAGCGAGAGACTTAAAGAAATCTCTGGCACATGCTAACATCTCTGTTGACGAATCTATGATACGTAAAACACTGAACAAGAATGGAGTTCATGGGAGGACACCACGGAGGAGCCATTGCTGTCTAGAAAAAACATTGCTGCACGTTTGAAGTTTACAAAAGAGCACCTGGATGTTCCACAGCACTACTGGCAAAATATTCTGTGGACAGATGAAACCAAAGTTGAGTTGTTTGGAAGGAACACACAACGCTATGTGTGGAGAATCCAAAGGGTTCACATACTTTTTCTTGCAACTGTAACAAAGTATTGAGATGAACTTTTGTTATTGACCAAATACTTATTTTCCACCATAATTTGCAAATAAATTCTTTAAAAATCAGACAATGTGATTTTCTGGATTTTTTTTTCTCATCTTGTCTCTCATAGTTGAGGTATACCTAGGATGAAAATTACAGGCCTCTCTCATCTTTTTAAGTGGGAGAACTTGCACAATTGGTGGCTGACTAAATACTTTTTTGCCCCACTGTACATCAGCTGTGACCCCACTGGTGGTTTTTGAAGAGTTAACGTGTCTGAAAAACGATGGTTGTTAACAAGTGGCTGAATAGGACTACAGAAGTTGTCAAGGACATTGTACGTCATTACACCAAACACGTAAACACTCCCACTAAGTTTGTTTGCCCCTGTTCTGCTTGAAAACAAGTACCTGCCTTCTGCAAACTGTTCAAACAAACGCTTCAACTTGTACAATTTTGAATCTGTATGGTTGAATACCGATCTTAAGTTAGCTTGACGTTGAAGTTGTGCGACCCTGCTGTACTCGGCTGTAGTTCGTTTATAGCATAGCGACAGCGTTAGCCTTTTGCTTCTGGCGATTAGATTTATGATTCGAAATTATAAAAGTAGGGTAGACATGTGGATATTATCCGGCTGAACAAAAAGTGCATTCATCAAACAGGTTCTTTTTCCAAAGACCTTATTTCAAGCTCTTCTCCAAAACCCTATGGAGAAATCCCATTGACTCTGAGACGAGGGAACCGGTAGTGGTAAAACGCTAACTCAATTCCGGGTTTTAGGACTCGTCACAGCACCACTCTATTGAATTTCACACAAGTCATTTGATGGAGAAGAGGGGCATGCGTAATAATATAGGATGAAAAGAATATGAAATGCACTCTACAGCTTTTACGCTTGCCACATGTGTTAAACATGTGCTGGTTGTTGCATCAATTATCCTTGTTCAGATTTACATGTATTCTCATGTGAATGCATGTACATTTAACAATGGTTTATACCACAGTGATGTAAACACACTCTGTTATATTTTTGTTTGATGTAGATAAACACACCAATAAAATGCATACAGCAGCTTTGAATTCCATTAAAACATAGGATGTGACAGCTTTGTACTCACATGTAATAAATAATCATAAATGCACATGGGTATTCATTACTTAAAATGGTTTGTATTATTAGTGATGGAAACATGTAGCATGTTGTTGCAGCTGTGTTTTGATGTCATGTTCACACACCCACACACACACTCACATACATACTCAGGATCACCACAATGTAGTGCTTTTATAAAATGAATATAAACTCGTACATGAATCTGATGAATACATAATCAGTACAGTTTGTAATACTGCCGGTGTTGGTTTCAAGCAAACTGGACACTGTCAGTGATGAATATGCAGCAATTAACTGTGAGAGGGCTCCTTCTGTAATAAAAAAGATATGTTGGCAGCGTACAGTGTGCTTCAACCCAATGAGTCACCTTCACATTTTAGCTGGCAAATATCTTCTCTTTACAACTTGCTGTTTTTGTGACTAATGCTACTGCAGTGTGAAAACCAACAATTTGCCTTTTGTGGAAGGCAAGAACAATAGTGATAGTATATGTTTCAGCACATTTCATATTACTGTATTATGTATTGCTGCAAGAGTACTGATTATATAATTAATTTAACGTATCCTTATGCCGGGTTTGCATCTGTGTAAAACAAATCACTTGTCTATGAATGTTTTTGGAACAGTAGTTTTCTCTTAATATTTTTTCAACAAACAGATTCGAGACAGAAATAAGAGACAGTTGGGGGTTATAGATTAGCTGTATTTTTTCATGTTTTACTTCAGGTTTATTTTTCAACAATGTCTCACAACATTTAAACTCTCAACAAAGATATATTGGATTGGATAACATATAAACCAGACAAGATCGTTCAGGACTCATGTAGGGTTCTTCTGGACCTATTTGAGGATCGCTCACCTTGATTGTGTGCTTGTGAAGCAATGCATTTGTTCAGATGTCTTACATACCTGCAGGATTCTTGCCTTTTTAAGTTTGTGTATTCATGGTTTGCATGCACTTATTGTAAGTCCCTTTGGATAAAAGTGTCAACTAAATGAAATGTACTAAATAAAGTAACACAAGCATAAATGTATATTGCTCTCATGAGGTGTGCATAAAGATTATTCTGGCCTTGTGTTTATGTGTTTAAGACTACTTATAGTGTGTGTGTGTGTGTGTGTGTGTGTGTGTGTGTGTGTGTGTGTGTGTGTGTGTGGGGTTGTGTGTGTTTTAATGGATCCATAGAACACTAGAAAGAGTGTGTATGTTTGATTGAGTTTCACATCAGTGACATTTAGAGAAAAGAGGGAGAGGTGAAAACACAGAAAGATAAAGAGACGTTGTTACAATGTGATCCTGCCTACTCAGCACCATGGTAACAGTTACCGTGACAGCCGGAGGGGTGGGAACGATAGGATGGAAGCTCGTAGATTCCTGGAAGGATTGGAGAAACCTCTAGTTATCTGTCTCTTTCCTCCTCCATGTTTCTCTCTCTAGGGGAGTACACCTCAGCTTGCTGAAAGCCCCCCCTCCCTTTAGTGTTACTGATAATGGGTAGTTGCCAAGGTCACCAATCCTCCTATCCAATCATGATACTTATTTGTGTCCCCTTCTTCCTGGTTCTTAGTAATTTGACCTCCGTGTTGCTCGGGGCAGCGAACTTACAGTGGCTATCATGATCTTTCCAGTGACATAAAAGTCAGGTCACGAATTGAAATTGGCCGTTAGTGGTAGTTGAAGTCATGGATTTCATCCCTGGGTGCTGCTGGCACCTAATTACACACCACAAACACAGACAAACAAACACACACACACACACACACACACACACACACACACACGTGTACACATCACATTCTGCTTGTAGATTTCCTTTCAGCACAAAGATTAGTTGTGATGATCTGTAATTATTACTCTCTCTTTACTACAGGGCCGGCCCTGACCAATTTGCTGCCCTAGGCAAGATTTTAGCTGGGGCCCCCCCTCCCCTCCCCAAATGCAGACACTTACTATGACTCGCGCGTTTATGCACGGTTGTGGCATGACCACCAAAACAGAAAGATATGGACACAAGATGTGTGCAACTGTATTTAGTTTCCTTTCCATTTGAACATGATTTAAGTCGGGGGGGACCTCACATCCTCTAGGGGGGTCCGGCAGCATGCACCCCCGGGAAGACCTTTTTTTTTTTAATATTGAAGTTAAAAGCATCAATCTAGTGCACTTTGAGAGCAACATTAGGAAATCTATACATCTCTCAACGCCCATATGAAACAGAACTGTAAGCAGACTTTTTCTTTGGATATTATACAAATCACTCCCCTTTTAAACTGTATGCTTGTTTATTAATAACAACTTTTTTGTACTGTCATATCGTTTTTTATACCTGTTTTTCACCTATTCTCTTATTTTTTTATAACTATAATGATCATATAAAGGTGTGCCTCACTGAGCTGATGTTATCAGAGCCGCTCAGTCTTTCAGGAGAGAGCTCTCTAAAGCTCTCCCCCCGCGGTCGCTTACACAGTAAATTCCAATGCTAATAAAAGCACACAGAAGCTGTGTACGTTTTTTGGGAGTTCGATTTATTTTAAATAAACACAAATACAAAATTAAAACTTATAATTGCACACTAAAACCATTATTTAAAAAAAAAAGAACAATTTCACATAAACCTCTGGTTTTTACTGGGGCTGGGCAGTTCAACTTGATTTTAAGGGGGGGGGGGTGTGCCATAGTTTATGGGCGCTGTACGCAATATAGGAGTAGTTCTGTTAGTATAAGATAATAAGATGTACTTTGTTGATCCAAAATCGGGAAATTGTGTTGTTATGAAATTTAAAAATATATATATTTTTAATTTCTAACGTTTTTTTTCCCCAATTTTCGGCGCCCCCTATGGGTTGATGCACCCTTAGCATTCACCTATACTGCCTATGCCGAGGGCCGGCCCTGCTTTACTAGACAAGCAGATATATGTTTCTTCTCTGTATTTGTATCATAATGTTAGCTATGTCCATATCAACATGTCAGATTAAGTATACAACATTCAATTTACAAAGGTCAGTATTGGACCTAACAGACTCAGGACACTGTTGATGCAATCCAAATGTCACATTAAGCTCATGCATACAAACGGCTTTGGAAAACACACAATGGATGAACAGATCAGCAAAGGCCAATTAAACCAAGCTAAGCCAATTTTATAAACACTTCATAGCACTAAAAGAATCCTCTGCAATCTCCCAAAATGTCCAAGATGTTTCCTGGAAACAATTATGTGTGTTGTTTCTAATTAAAAGGGAAATAAACACTGTGTTCAACTCGTACATTTCTTAAATAGTTGAATAGTTTAGTCATTATACTGTAGGTCATGTATACATGCTCAAATGGGAAATGTGTCTCCAGGCAAGACTATAAATCAACATTTACGGAGAATAACGTTGTAAGAGATTCACGTTTGAATAAAAAAAGTTGCCAAAACATGAAATCAATTATATGAAAAATACTGACGAATGAAATGAACTTTAAAAATAACCTAATGAGATGTTCTTCTACATGCAACAAATTATTTACAGCACAATGCAACAATTGCATCTAGCAGCAGGGACGTGTGTTAAACTATTCTTAACTATTTATACTACTACTTTGTCACATAATCAATACGTTAGCAGTTTGCTGAGGTTGTAGCAAATCACTGTTATCCAGTTAGAATTAAGCGTAACATACGACAAACGTGATAAAGACCAAAACTATAACCTTATTATCACTCTTTGAAGTCTCAACAAAATACTTTACACCCACGGCCCTATCAGAAACGTTGCTATCAGAAACAATGCCCGACTGTTTTGGACATAATATGGTCGGTGCATGTTTACATTAGCATCGCTAACACTCAGAGCTAACCTGAGGCTGTACTACGAAGCAGGATGTTCGCTTATCTTTCTTACAGTGCAGACGCTTTTCTGCTTGCTCCTGCCTCTGCTTACTTTTTATGCTGATTTTCCTATTCTTATTCTCTGAAAACTTCGAGCAGCGGCTCCTGGACATCAGCCATATTTCAAAATTTTTACGACGACCTCAGTCTTATAGTAGCGTGGCCTAGCAACAGCTAAAGCCTGGTAGGCTACTGCATGCTAGTTGGTAGCAAAATGCCTCCGTTCTCTACAGATTACTTCCACAAACTTATACAGAAGATCGATGTGTTGGAAATGAAAATGCAACGGTTGGAAGTTAACGTGGAAGTGAATGGACTATGTCGTGGGAATGACACCACTTTACCAGTGTTGCAAAATAATGGAGAAGGGTATGCTAACTCACAGCTAGTTAGCAGCTACAAGGATTCCAAGGATAAGGAGGGCTGTGTACTGGGTAATAAATCTACAAGTGGTAGTCCTCCCTGGAACTCTCTGGGTGCAAAGCCGAAGAGTAAATCATTTCCATGGGATTTGGGAGGACGGATACTAGGCAGAGCCCAGCGCTCTGAAATCTGTGATGCGACCGGCTGGCCTGCATTGTTATCACCCAGGAAGAGCGCCTCTTCAACCCCTGTTCCTAGGAAACCGCAGTGGAGAGCTGCTAAAGGGAGCATTACAAACAATCCTCCTAAACCACCAAGTGTGCCAATCCAGAACAGATACGCTCCGCTGACCGAGAACCGGAGATCTCTTTCTGATGGCCTGGATAACCTGTCCTCTTCACACAGCAGGGTAAGGACCAATATCTACTCCAAAAGTAAAAGGCTAGAGGGAAAGCTAACGACTGGGCCTGAAACTCTGATTGTGGGTGACTCTGCTGTAAGAGATGTAAAAGGTCTGTGTAATAAGAACAACACCAAAGTACTCTGTTTTGCCAAGGATGTGGTCTCTGACTTGGCTGAGAAGATCCTGCATATTGGGGCTGAACATCCAACTGTGAAGAATGTGGTACTACACATTTGAACAAATTATGTTGTGAAACAAGAGTCAGAAGTGCTGAAAGAAGACTTTAAATGTTTGTTGGATACGGTCAGCTCTCTAAATGCGGAGGTGTTCATCAGTGGCCCTCTACCGCCAGTCAGAAGAGGAGTGGAGAGATTCAGCAGATTGTTTGCACTGAACACCTGGCTTTCCAATGCCTGTACTGACCATTCTGTCCATTTTATTGACAATTTTTACTTTTTCTGGGATCGCAGACATCTTTTCAAGGCAAATGGAGTTTGCCTGAACAAGTCAGGAGTGAAATTGTTTATCTCTAACATTTTCAACTGCCTGCGTCATCAATCTGTTCCCTCTGCCAAGGACAAGCGGCAAGAGGAATCAAAACAGGAGAAAGACACAACACATCGCGCAGAAAACCCTGAAGAATTATCACTGCACCCGCCGGAGGAATGTTCTGATTATGGGAGACACATGGAGGAGTCTCCACTGCCCGTCACCCCCCCCCCCCCTGACAACGCCTTTGAGGATACTCCGTTCACCCTTTCACCCTCGCCCACCCTCCTGGAGTTCGTTGAACACATGAAGGTGATACAGAGGGTTGGCACCGATTCCTTCCTGGAGTTCAATAACCAAACTAAGGCGATACGCAGGGCTGGCAGCATGTCCTTTACCCCCGCTCCTCAACGACGGCCATCAAAATCACCGCGGAGACGTGCACCATCTCCCCCGTCTCCATCACCGTGCCTACGTCAGCCACCTCCCCTCCCTTCAAGAAAGCATCTGCAGTCTCCGAAGCCTGATAAGGATGTGTGTGTACAAAATGCAACAAACTCTTACTGATGTGTGCTGGGTCCAGGCTCAAGGGCGTATGGCACTCTCAACTCTTTCCAGGACATGCTGGGGCCCTGCCTGCCTATAGCTTTGCCGATATCTGTGTTGATAGGTAATATATTAAGAGCGGTGAATCATCTTAGATACAGGAAGCGCTCAAACGTTTGTGTGAGTTTATCTAATTTAGCAGTGATTCCATGTCAGCCACAGATTGTTACAAAAAACATGACTGATAGTGTGTTTAACAAACTTAAACTAGCTTTATTAAATGTCAGGTCTTTGGCAGGAAAAACATTTTTAATCAATGATTTTATCACTGAGCACAATCTTGATTTTATGTTTTTAACAGAAACTTGGATTGAACAAAATAACAGTGCAGCTGTTCTTATCGAATCAACCCCTCCCAACTTGAGTTTTATGAGTCAGGAAAGAATGCATAAGAAAGGAGGTGGAGTTGCTATTCTGTTCAATGATTCCCTTCAATACAGGAAGACATCTTATGGGAACTTTGCTTCTTTTGAATATGTGGCCCTTCAGCTGAAATGCTCCTCTCGAGCTCTGTTCCTAAATATCTATAGACCACCCAAATACTGTGCAAGCTTTTATGATGACTTTACTGAACTGCTGTCTATAGTGTGTATTGACTTTGACCGTTTAGTCATTGTTGGTGATTTTAACATCCATGTTGACAAGCCTCAGGACAGAGGGGCAAAAGAACTGTTTTGTGTTCTTGATAGCTATGGACTGACTCAGCATGTGACGGAGCCCACGCACAATAAGGGGCACACTCTGGACTTAATTATCTCAAAGGGTCTGAATATCTCTAAGGTTGTGGTGACTGATGTTGCGCTCTCTGATCATTCCTGTGTTTTCTTTGAGAGCTCTATTTCTGTTCACAAAAATGTTCAAAAAGAGGTAACCACAAAGCGATATTTAACTGAAAATACTAGGGAAATGTTTACTCAGAATTTTTCTTCCACACTTGCCCCTGCTAACATCTCAGTAAATGAGCTAGTAGATCATTTTAATTAAAAAATTAAAAATATTATAGATGCCATTGCTCCAACTAAGGTAAAGGAAGTGTCTGGCAAGAAAATATCTCCATGGAGAAAGGCCATGACCGTGAAAACAGAAAAAAGAGAGTGTCGAAAAGCTGAACGTAGGTGGCGAAAAACAAATCTCCAGGTTCACTTTGAAAACTATAAAGAGAGACTTGGCCTTTATAATTTGGAATTGAAAAACGCACGACAATCGTTCTTCTCTGACATCATTACCAAAAACAACGCATGTGCCTTGTTTGCTACCGTCGACAGACTAACTAACCCCCCAGTGTCAGTAGCCTCTGAATTTCTATTCACCAGGGCGTGCAATGATTTTGCCTCCTTTTTCACTGACAAAATTCAGAAAATCAGACAAGCAGTCAGTGCCTCTGCATCAGGAACAGCAAATGTGTTGTCTCTGTGTCCACTTAACATCAATTCAAACACCATGACACAATTCCATCAGATTAATGATAAAAACTTAGAGGACATTATACAACTTCTGAAATCCTCCTCCTGCTGCCTTGATATTATTCCAACGGGATTTTTCAAAGATGTTTTGCCTTGCATGGCCTCAGATCTACTTCATATAGTAAACAAATCTCTTCACTCAGGTATTTTTCCACAGGCCCTGAAAACTGCAGTCATTAAACCGCTCTTAAAAAAGAATAATCTAGATGCTTCAGTAATGAACAAGTATAGGCCCATATCAAACCTCCCATTTCTAGGTAAAATCATTGAAAAAGTCGTTTTTCAACAGTTGAGTAATTTTTTGATGACTTTACTGAACTGCTGTCTATAGTGTGTATTGACTTTGACCGTTTAGTCATTGTTGGTGATTTTAACATCCATGTTGACAAGCCTCAGGACAGAGGGGCAAAAGAACTGTTTTGTGTTCTTGATAGCTATGGACTGACTCAGCATGTGACGGAGCCCACGCACAATAAGGGGCACACTCTGGACTTAATTATCTCAAAGGGTCTGAATATCTCTAAGGTTGTGGTGACTGATGTTGCACTCTCTGATCATTCCTGTGTTTTCTTTGAGAGCTCTATTTCTGTTCACAAAAATGTTCAAAAAGAGGTAACCACAAAGCGATATTTAACTGAAAATACTAGGGAAATGTTTACTCAGAATTTTTCTTCCACACTTGCCCCTGCTAACATCTCAGTAAATGAGCTAGTAGATCATTTTAATTAAAAAATTAAAAATACTATAGATGCCATTGCTCCAACTAAGGTAAAGGAAGTGTCTGGCAAGAAAATATCTCCATGGAGAAAGGCCATGACCGTGAAAACAGAAAAAAGAGAGTGTCGAAAAGCTGAACGTAGGTGGCGAAAAACAAATCTCCAGGTTCACTTTGAAATCTATAAAGAGAGACTTGGCCTTTATAATTTGGAATTGAAAAACGCACGACAATCGTTCTTCTCTGACATCATTACCAAAAACAACGCATGTGCCTTGTTTGCTACCGTCGACAGACTAACTAACCCCCCAGTGTCAGTAGCCTCTGAATTTCTATTCCCCAGGGCGTGCAATGATTTTGCCTCCTTTTTCACTGACAAAATTCAGAAAATCAGACAAGCAGTCAGTGCCTCTGCATCAGGAACAGCAAATGTGTTGTCTCTGTGTCCACTTAACATCAATTCAAACACCATGACACAATTCCATCAGATTAATGATAAAAACTTAGAGGACATTATACAACTTCTGAAATCCTCCTCCTGCTGCCTTGATATTATTCCAACGGGATTTTTCAAAGATGTTTTGCCTTGCATGGCCTCAGATCTACTTCATATAGTAAACAAATCTCTTCACTCAGGTATTTTTCCACAGGCCCTGAAAACTGCAGTCATTAAACCGCTCTTAAAAAAGAATAATCTAGATGCTTCAGTAATGAACAAGTATAGGCCCATATCAAACCTCCCATTTCTAGGTAAAATCATTGAAAAAGTCGTTTTTCAACAGTTGAGTAATTTTTTGCATTTAAATAACTGTTTCGATGTGTTCCAGTCAGGCTTTCGTCCAAACCACAGCACTGAGACTGCTCTTGTAAAGGTCTTTAATGACATCCACTTAAACACAGACAGTGGAAGAACTTCAGTGTTAGTATTATTAGATCTCAGTGCTGCGTTTGACACTGTTGACCACAGCATATTACTAGACCGACTGGAAAACTGGGTGGGACTTTCGGAAACAGTCCTAAATTGGTTTGAATCCTACTTAAAGGACAGAAACAACTTTGTTTCTATAGGTAAATACACATCTGAGTTGACAAATATGACATGTGGGGTTCCTCAAGGCTCCATCTTGGGGCCTCTTCTCTTTAACATCTACATGCTACCACTGGCTCAGATAATGAAAAACAACAAAATAAGTTACCATAGCTATGCAGATGACACACAAATTTACGTAACAATTTCACCAGGAGACTATGCTCCAATTCAAACACTGAGTAAGTGCATTGAACAAATCAATGACTGGATGTGTCAGAACTTTCTCCAATTAAACAAAGATAAAACTGAGGTAATGGTTTTTGGAGCCAAGGCAGAACGTATAAAAGTTAGAGCTGAGCTTCAGTCTGCAATGTTCAAAACAACAGATAAAGCCAGAGATCTAGGTGTAGTCATGGACTCTGACCTGAGTTTCAACAGTCACATTAAAACAGTTACTAAATCAGCCTACTATCACCTAAAGAACATATCTAGGATTAAAAGACTAATGTCGCAGCAGGATTTCGAAAAACTTGTCAATGCTTTTATCTTCAGTAGACTCGACTACTGCAATGGTGTCTTCACAGGTCTCACTAAAAAATATATTAGGAAGTCCTCACTAACACTAAGAAAGTGGATCACATCACTCCTGTTCTGAAGTCTTTACACTGGCTTCCTGTGTGTCAAAGAATAGATTTCAAAATACTGCTGCTGGTTTATAAAGCTTTGAATGGTTTAGGCCCAAAATACATTTCTGATCTACTGCTAAATTATGAACCATCCAGATCTCTCAGGTCTTCAGGGACTGGTCAGCTTTCTGTCCCCAGAGTCAGAACAAAACATGGTAAAGCAGCGTTCAGTTATTATGCTCCAAATATCTGGAACATACTCCCAGAAACCTGCAGGTCCGCTGCAACTCTGACTACTTTTAAATGCAGGCTGAAGACTTTTCTTTTTGTCGCTGCTTTTAATTGAACTATTCATATCTTAGACTGCACTGTAACTTTTATCCATGTATTTTTTCTTTTAATGTTTATCCATGTATTTCTTCTTTTAATGTTTATTTTATTAGCTTTTCTTTTTAATGACTGATTTTAAATGCCATTTTCTTAATGTCTTTCATTTTTTGTAAAGCACTTTGAATTGCCTTGTGTTGAAAAGTGCTATATAAATAAACTTGCCTTGCCTTGCCTTAGCGAGCTAACTTTAGGGAAAACTCCGGCTTTCCGGCCCTACGACGCTGGTTCTCTTTTTAGCGGGCTAGATCTCCATGGTAACTTATGCTGTGCGGCTAACCTGGGGGGTATACTACGAATCTAGTTCAACCTATCCTGGATATGTTTTGAGTTATCCGGTTGACTTAATCCAAAACAAAGCCGCTCTCGCTAAACTGTCCTACAACGCTGGCTATCAACTCGTTCGCTCAAGCCAGCGGTGTCATATCTAGTTAGGTGCGTGTTCACATAAAAGGGGTGGTATCTGGAGCATTCGACCAATCACAAACATGGAGAAGCGTACTGACAGCGCAGCGTCATACTTCCTGAATGAAAAGTCAACTATAATATGAAGAAGTTAAACTTTAAACATCCATGACTTAAACACTTTATCCAGAATAAAAGCCACATAGCTGCAAGGTGAATACAGCTGGTAAAAGAAAAAGTGTTTGAATGCGTACATTAACAGGTTTATGATATCACTGCCCCGTCCAAGACACGAGTGGATCTGACTTTAATTACATTTGACTCGAGTGTTTCGTCAACTTAATGTGTTGCTTAAAATAATACTTATGCATACAGCCAGATACGGCTCAGCTGACTCAGATAAGGAAATATATGATACATTATGATGTGATATGATGTGATATGAATGATAATGGGACACATCGACGTCTGCACTCACAGTGCCGCTGACTGTAGGCTACGTAATGTTACTTTGATCCGGTTACTTATGTTGTGGCAGATATTTAATTAAGCTTTCTTAACATAGCCTAATAATATAATAGTTATAATAGTCAGATTGCTCTGAAGATGGGAGGTGATGTTCTATTCATTTTCGCGTTCACACAGTCGGTGATTTTGGCCGGCCGTCTTTCCTGTAACTGCAGTTTAAACTGTATTTCCTCCGCACACTGAGCTCTGATTGGTCAGCAGGCGTGGCGCTTTCGTTGAGTTGATCTCTTATCCTGGAACCTATCCTGCTTCGGAGCACAGACTAGGTTCCAGGATAAGTCACCATGGAGATCTAGCCCGCTAAAAAGTGAAACAGCTTCGTAGTACCGGAAATCCCAGAAGTTATCTTGCTAAACGAAAATCCTGCTTCGTAGTATACCCCCCTGCTCCGGAGCAGGTTATGTTGCAGGCTAAGAGATCAACTCAGTGAAAGCACCGCCTGCTGACCAATCAGAGCTCAGTGTGCGGAGTTTAAAGCGATCAAGTCATATTACAGGAGAAAGGAAATACAGAAAAACTGCCGTTGCAGGAAAGACGGCCGGCAAAAATCACCGACTTTGTGAACGTGAAAATGAATAGAATATCACCTCCCATCTTCAGAGCAATCTGACAATTATAACATTAGCGTTAAGAAAGCTTACTTAAATATCTGCCACAACATAAGTAACCGGAAAAGTAACAGTACAGTCCGCGGCACTGTGTGCAGACGTCGATGTGTCCCATTATCATTCATATCACATCATAATGTATCTCCTTATCTGAGCCAGCTTCTTGAGCCATATCTGGCCGTGCAGCACTTACAGTGTCACATACTGTATGCAGAAGTATTATTTTAAGCAACACATTAAGTTGACGAAACACTCGAGACAAATGTAATTAAAGCCAGATCGTGTTTTAGACGGGGCAGTGATATCATAAACTTGTTAATGTACGCATTCAAACACTTTTTCTTTTGCCAGCTGTATTCACCTTGCAGGTGCAGCTATGTGGCTTTTATCCTCAATAAAGTGTTTAAGTCATGGATGTTTAAAGTTTAACTTCTTCATATTTGACTAGTATTAAAGTTCACTTTTCATTCAGGAAGTATGACACTGCGCTGTCAGTGCGCTTCTCCATGTTTGTGATTGGTCGAATGCTCCAAATACCACCCCTTTCATGTGAACGCGCACCTAACTAGATAGGACACGGCTGGCTTGAGCGATCCACTTGATAACCAGCGTCGTAGTACCGTTTAGCGACAGCGAGTATGTTTTAGATTAGGCCAACCGGCTAACTCAAACATATCCAGGTTAGGAAAATCCAGTTTCGTAGTACAGGCCTCTGTACTGCATGACACACACACACACACACACACACACACACTCACACACACACACACACACACACACACACACACACACACACACACACACACACACACACACACACACACACACACACACACAGGATTACTGTTAATCTACACGTTATAGCGTTCGGTGCGTGAATTTCCGAGTCCCCTTGAATGCATCAACTGAAACTTCTGGCATGCCTGAGAAGTACCCGTATGTGCGCTCATAGCGCATGCGCAACTTTAACCAAAATGCTCGTTCACATCAAGCACGTCAATTTGCGTACACGTAACAGCACCGTGCGTTCATGACAGCATGGTAATATTTTGTTATTATGATGGATTTGATATTAACGAGGCGGCAGTTAGCAGCTAGTAGCTAGCTAGTAATTATGCTAATGTGACTTATGCTAATATATATATATATATATATATATATATATATATATATATATATACACAGTGCAATAAGCTTCTTAGTGCAATAATAAGCTACAGGGACGTTAATCTAACGTCGGTAATATTAACTTTATTTAATACAACATTTACGTTACAAGATGTAATCATACAGCCCATGTAGTATAATATTTTACAAATGATGAATTACAGCAAACATGTGCAATATATCCATTATTACAGCTCCGTGGGCTGGCAGTAAGCCGATATGGGTCCGTTCTTATTGTGCATCCATGGGTAAAGATAAACGCATGTAGTGCTGAACACGTAACTTGAACGTGCCGGGCGGCGCGGTCCCGTTGGTTAGATGCGCGTTCATAATGCAGAGGGAAATAACTCTCAGAATAACGTTATAAGCACATTTTTACAACTTGAGGAATGAATGTTTTTAATAAGGGCTATACAAGTGTTCATACTGGGTTGTTTATTTAGTTTAAAAAAAAATATCCAACGAGTTACAGACCACTCTTTCCCAATGTAAGTCAATGGGAAAAAGTGTTTCTGGGCCCAGCAACCTAAAGGAAGTGTAGTACCGCCGTTTGGCAACAACAAATATTCTCATCAGACTCCGGCGCACTTCCTGGGGGCTTGAGCGAGCCACGCCAGCAAAGCTCGGCTTCGCGTCCCACAATGCAGTTCGCCGAAAAGTGACGTCACCCCATTCAAAGTGAATGGTGAAGCTTTCAACGCACACCGTTGTGTGGATGGGCTGTGAGTGCTTGTTTGTCCCAAGTATAAATGGGTTCCTCAACATTTTACAGTAGACCAGTGCTTCTCAAAGTATTGTCCGCGGACCACTGGTGGTCCGTGAGCGCCCCCTAGTGGTCCGTCAATATATTGGTAAAATGTCACATTTGAAATAAATACATTTAAGTTTTCCGCACTCTCACAGGAATATCTCCATATTTGTGGAGTTAGGTGGTCCGCGAGTGTTTTTTTATTGGTTAATTGGTCCTTGGTATGAAAAAGTTTGAGAAACACTGCAGTAGACATACAGGTGTATGGGATTAGTTTTGTTTCATAAAGATAAAGCCACACTTTCTCAGAATAAAGCAAAACTAAGAGAGAAAAAAAACTGAGTCAAGCAAAATACATTTAATTAAAAAAATCTAAATATAAGTTGCAAACAAATCATTTGTGTAATCATGTTAACTATAAGTCTTTTTCTTTGTTTTAACATATATTTGTGTTTGCAGTTCTCTTTGATTCTTTCTCAATGATCAGACTTTTGCGCTCGCTGCAGCTCTTCTCGTTTGTGCTCCTTCATTTTTTGTTTTAGATTCTGACACAAACGTCCCAGGTAGGCGGGACTTTCAGGGGTGCGTCCCCATTGGCTACTCAGTTTTTGAGTGACTGGTGCTTAACTGTCAGACTGAGAGGATCTTATAACGTCAGCTCAGTGAGGTAAGGACTCTCTCAGTGTTTAGATAGTTAACTTTAGTGTAGGTTAACTTATCTCAGTGGGTCTCAAACGGTTTGGTCACCATTTAGGAAAACAAGTATTTGCGAGGAATACCTTTATATGATCATTATAGTTATTAAAGAATAAGAGAATACATGAAAAACGGGTATGAAATACTATAGGACAGTAACACAAGAATACAGTTTAAAAGTGGAGTGATTAGTAAAATATCCATAAAGAAAAAGTACATTTGTGTACAGTTCTGTTTCATATGGGTGCTGAGAGATGTAGGCTATCCATAGATCTCTTCATGTTGCTCTCAAAGTGCACCAGATTGATGCATTTAACTTCAATATTTTAAAAATAATCTTCCCGGGGGAGCATGCCCCCAGACCCTCCTAGAGGAGGTTAGGTACACCCCCACCTAAAACATGTTCACATGGATAGGATACTAAATACATTTGCACACTTTTTTTTGTATGGTGGCCTATGTCCATATGTTTCTGTTTTGGTGGTCGTGCCACAACCGTGCATGTATGCACAAGTCATAGGTGCGCTATACAATAGCACTACACCCCTGCAATGTGTGTGAAAAACAATAGACTTTACACAGGGGTAGACATTAAGGGTAAAATGCCACTGGCCCTCCGGGCCGGTGGAATTGTATTATCACTGGCCCCACCATTGTAACCACTGGCCCGGAGCATTCGTCCAAAGAAAAAAAAGACTAATAATGAAGAAAATTAACACATTTGTTGCAATAGTCATTTATGCACTAACTACATTACAACTTGTACTACAACATTTGAATCATCAGTTCTTCCTCATTTTCCTCAATTCTTCATAGTTGGTTTATTAAAATAATGATATTGTAGTCATTGCTAAATAATGTCTGCTATTATTATGAGTATTATTATTTGTATAATGCGCTTTCTGCCTTCCTGTCATTAGGAGTTAGAAATGTAATGGCTATGTAATAGATTAGATTAGAACCTTCATTATCCTAAACTGCTGGGACATTTCCCTATAGCCAATACCTTTATATTTTCTACTCTTCACTTACTTGTTAGCATAGGTCGGCATTGATGTACAGAGCCGGCAGAAGACCTTGTTTGTATTGGCATGGTATTGAGAGGTGCAGCCAGTGACGCGTCCTAAAACCAGGAAGTAAGTTGCTGGTTCCCTCGACAAAAAGCAATGGGATTTCTCCACAGGGTTTTGGAAAATAACTGGAAATAATGTCTGTGGAAAACAAACCTGTTTGATAAATGCACGTTTTGTTCAGCCGGATAATCTCCACATGTCTACCCTACTTTCATAATTTTCGAATCTTAAATCTAATGATAGATTATAAAAGGGTTTTTAGGACGCGTCACTGCACCAACTCCATCGATCAAGCTGGCTTTCTCTCCCTCTTTCTCTCCCTCTTCTTCTCATGCTCCCTGTCACTCTCCTTTAACTCCTCCGGTGACTTTCTTTTATTTGAAGATTGTTTTTTGCCCAGCGCTTGGCCGGTTACCGCTGGTATTAAAAACATTTTTGGCGAATGGTTAGGTGGCGCGATACTCTGTAGTGAAGGAGCGCGCTGCCGCTCACGGGAGCCTGCTCTCGCTGCGCTCCGCAGCAAACAACTGTTTGCTTTCCACCCAACAACGACAACCAACTCACGAAACGCTATGTTGTAGCGTTGATAAACGAAACAATTTAACTAAATTGCTAGTCAAAATACCAATACCACAGGACTATTTATTTTTTTTAAGCAATATTTTTAGTGGCCCGAGCGGGCAAGTGGAAAGTACATTATGCTTGCCCGGGGTGTCTAAATAGTGCTTAAAGATCAAATGCAAAGATATTTTTATAATTGCCAGTAAAATCGAAATCATATAGCTACAACACTATCTAAGATATTGCAGTATTAAAATCGGAGATAATATGCGTCTGGCAATGCGCAATATTTATTTTGTTCAACCCCCAACACCAAGTCAGACGATTTATTTCTCAGCCGCTTGTCTCCGCAAGATGGCGTCGCGTGACGTCAGCGTGGCCAAACATATTTCCACCTGGCTTATCGCTCACAGCTGCTTCCGCCGATAGTACAACTTAGTTTCGTTATCATGTCTGATTCTGAGTCGGAGGCCACCCAAGATCTGGAGTTGTAAAAGGGCTAAATTAATTGTTGGATGTAGAAGTGTCAGAATCAATATAGATGTTTTTATTTTAAAGTAAATTCAGATGGAACATAGTAAAAACATGTCAATTCTAATGTCCGCCTAAAAAAAACCCATTACTTATAGTGAAAACCACCCTTGAATGATGGGTTAGTAGATTAAAAGCTTTAGGAATCAAAACTATAACATATAATAAGTACCCTGTATCAAGATTGATGCAAAACAAGTGACATTTGACCTTTTTAGAGAGGTTTAGAAAAATAAAGTTCCATTTCAACTTTTTCACTGTAAAATCATTTTATTACTTTGAATTATCACTATAGGTATTCATTCCATCCAAATACAACTGTTGTGGAAAAAAACGTTTTAAAAAAAACTAATTTAACTGATCTTTTTCATTTATTTGAAGAAAAGAAAACACAATGTGAGCCTCTGAATTAGCCCCGAGTGAAACATGCTAACCTGTTACTGCACCGAAAATCATTCCTAGCTCCCTTATTACTTATCCTAGCTCCACATCCAACACATTGTTTATGATCGTAAAGACACAGAATCTAACGGTGCCCACCTCTATAAGCAATAAAACTGCAATTCCGTTATCTGCTGTGCTCCGTGCGCTTTGAAATCAAATCAGAAGTTGTTTACCTCAATTCTTTGGCGTTTCTGCATTGCCCGGCTCTTTCGTTCTTTCAGTTGTTTTTTGTGCTCAAATATGGGACCTGAATCCAGTAGACTTCTCAGAATGACTAGAGATCTTCTCATAGTCCAAAACAGTTAACAGGCACAGCAGAATCCCGATATGGGCCATTTTCCCAGACCAGCACACAGTATCCGCGATGTTCCTGGAGTAAATCAGCACGGCAGCAAAGGACAGACGAAAACAGCAGCGTGGAATCGCTCCGGTCCCTCCGTGGTATCCCCGGGGCCAGGACAGGTGGAAAGCAGGCCCCAGCGGTGGTAAAATCCTCCTCCGTACAGCAGTACACGCCCGGTGGAAGCAGGCCAAGCCCGAAGCGTGGATCCACTCCGTTTCTCCGCGACGACTCCGGGGTAAAAACCTCTCCAGTGCAGCCGTATTCTACAGGTGGGAGCAGGCCTCCGTAGATCGCAGAATCGCAGGCAGCAACAGGTGGAGCCTACTACCAATACGGGTTTCAGCCTCCGATGTACTTTTAATGCTTCTCCACCAACAGACTTGACGATGGCAGGATCAACATCGTATGCATCACACGCGAAGTGGTCAGAGCACAACTTGCTCCATTTTGTCGGCTGCCAGCCAACACGATTCACTAAAAAAATCCAGTTTCGGCGGATGCTTTTGTCTTGGGGAAATGCATGTAAACTTCTCCCAGATCCCGCACCGTTCGTACATCCGAAAGCACAACAATAACCCATGTTTTTGCGGATATAATTTTTTCTTTTCGAAAAACACCGCTGACATGTGAACGAGACTGCCTGGCCCAGAGACTGTTTGGCCACGGTGACGTCACGCGCGCGGAGGCTGCTGGGAATGACATGTCAGAAATTCAGACGGCTTTGGGTCGAGTTTTGTATCAATAAAAAGCTTTTTTTTGGGTGTATTATCTCGATTTAAATTAAATAAGAAATACAGGCAGTCTTAAAAACAACATTTCTATAAAAATATAGCATATTTGGAAGCTTTGCATTTGATCTTTAAGGGCCAGCGGGCCATTTATAATGGCGAGCCCTGCTTTACAGCATGTTTTTTGAAGTTGCGTTGGTGTTTGTGTGTTGGTTGTTGACGGCAGTATGTGCCCCCCTTGGTAAATGATTTCCCCCCCATTCGATTTGTTCTAGAGCCGACCCTGAGGAGGCAGGAGTGTCAGTTAACATGGCAGTGTAATAGATTGTTTTCGTAACATTGACAGTATTTTAACTGTCACCTTTGACGTTTGTTAATGTAGTTTAATTGATGTTTGGAAAGGATGAGAAGGTATTCTGTCTGCGCTTGTTTGTGTTCGTTTTGGAGACGTACGTGATCTGTTAAACTGTGATGACTAGATGGCTTTGATCTGGGAGACGGAGATCGATTGCTCTTGTCTCCGCCCACATATCTGGGTGGTTTCGCGGCACTTTCCTCACTCGAGTAAAGTACCGGAGAATGAAACCTAACTTTCACTCTTGTCAAAATTCTCCCCTTTTATCAGGTATGTAGATAGTACAAACACATAGCAAATTGGGCCAAACTATAACATAACATGTGTAAGGAGTGTTTTAAAGCGTTTGTGTGAAATATTGAGTGTGTTATTATTACGTTTTTTCAGCTTGGGCTGATGTGTGTGATAGCCGAGAATGTGTGTAGTAACGTCTACATGGTTACATAAACAAACACTGCGTAGCGCGCTTGCCGCCATCTTGTGTATTGTGTATGCACACAGTTATATGTAATTGTTGTCTTTATATTTTAGTTAAATAATTCTGTGAGGGTTCTGCTATGTTGTCAATTATATTATCTTATCAATGATATTGTGGTAATTAAGAAGTTTCATGATTGAAATACAGTGTTAATAGCCAAGTTGTATGTGCTATTGAAAGGTGTTGCATTTGTTGACTGACTCGAGTAAAGTACTGGAGAATGAAATCTAACGTTGACTCTTGTCAACATTCTCCCCTTTTATCAGGGGCATAACAGCAGCGGCTTGCGTTACTCCAAAAATAGTCAAGTTTGGATTCAAGGATTATTTTGTCGATGACGCTAATAAGAAGAGAACAGCGGTATGCAGGGTATGCAGCATAACGATCAGTGACAGGACCACCACAACATCCAACTTCATTGTCATTACAAAAAAACCCACAGAGAAAGGTACGTGCATGTGTTGTGTTAGCTAGAAAGCTAACACTACGTTAGACTTGGTTTCAAATCGATTAAGCATTGCAAAGAGTAGACAAAACGGTAAATGAACACTAGAACTGCCAAGGGATTCATTTTGACTAACCCTGATACTGACGTCAGGAGAGGGAGAGAGAGAGAGGAAAAGAGATGCCTCGTTTATTTCCCCTGTGTTATTATCAGAGGTTACTGTAAACTTTTGAATAATGTAGTTAATCTACTTTTAGTAGTTTGTTTAAATGTTTTAATTATGTTGTTTTTGTTTGTAGAAGGCATCATTCTTTGATTTATTGTAAAATGAATCTGAACTTTTTGATCTGTTATGATGAGAAACTGAAGCAATTTAAAAATGAACCCAATTAAGTGAGTTTTAAATCATCCTACTTACACTGAACAAAAATATAAACGCAACACTTTTGTTTTTGCTCCTATTTTTCATGAGATGAACTCAAAGATCTAAAACATTTTCTATATACACAAAATAACCATTTAGTTGGGGTGAGGATGTGTACAAGGCATTCAAGGACTATGTTCGTGAGTACAAGATTCCCATTCATAAAATAGTGTCCTTCACAACCGATGGGGCACCAGCGATGCTCGGTGTTCGTTCAGGATTTGTTGCGCTGTGCAGAAAAGACCCAGACTTTCCACCATTTGTAAACTATCACTGTGTGATACATCAACAGGCATTGGCAGCTAAAGCAATTGACATGTCACATGTAATGAATGTTGTTGTTAAGATTGTCAACTCAATTCGCGAAAAAGCACTCCAGCACCGGCTATTTAAGTCTTTATTGGACGAGCTCGACTCTGTGTATGGAGATTTGATCCTTCACGCAGATGTAAGGTGGCTCAGTCGGGGCAAGGTGCTCCAGCGTTTTCTGGATTTGCTGACAGAGATCATCAGTTTTCTGAAGTCGAGGAACGAGGAGTATGAGCAGCTGTCCGACGATACTTGGTTATTGGACTTGGGGTTCCTTACCGATCTGACTGCAAAACTCAATGACCTTAACCGAGAATTGCAAGGGAAAGACCAAGAGCTTGGTCACATGATTAGCGCAGTGGAGGCATTCAAAGTGAAGCTCAGTTTGTGGACCACTCAGTTAAGACATGCGAGGCTGACACACTTCCCAAATCTTGAAAAGGTGTCACAAAACCTCACAGACAAAACTGCTTTCCATCCTGAACAATTCTGCGCCCATTTGAACAAACTGACATCAGAATTTGGTGCTCGATTTGTGGAGCTACAAGACATGGGGCAAGTAGTTGGTTTTGTATCAAACCCTTTCCTCAGCGTTGACATTGAACAGCTGTCAGCTAAAATGCAGGAGGTGTTTACATTACCGATGGGTGTTGACATGGAGATCATTGAAATGCAAAGCGACATTGAATTGAAGGCCAGAGCAAGAGATCAGGACTTTTGGTCACTCGTGAGTAGAGAGAGGTATCCACTGATTGTGTCATGTGCGCTTAAACTGAAGGCCTACTTTGGCTCCACATACTTATGTGAAACGGCCTTTTCACAAATGAAAATAATTAAATCGAAGTATAGAACTCGTATGACTGACGCACATCTTACTGACTGCCTCCGGCTGGCAATCACTAACTATCAGCCAGATTTCAAAAATATAAATGCAACACTTTTGTTTTTGCTCCCATTTTTCATGAGATGAACTCAAAGATCTAAAACATTTTCTATATACACAAAATAACCATTTCTCTCAAATATTGTTCACAAATCTGAAAGAATCTGAGATAGTGAGCACTTCTCCTTTGCCGAGATAATCCATCCCACCTCACAGGTGTGGCATATCAAGATGCTGATTAGACAGGATGATTATTGCACAGGTGTGCCTTAGAATGGCCACAATAAAAGGCCACTCTGAAACGTGCATTTTTGCTTTATTGAAGGGGTCTGGGGGGTTCCGAAAACCAGTCAGTATCTGGTGTGAGGGGTAGGGGTAGGGTTAGGGTTAGGGTAATGTTGTGAATCGAGTGGCCTGTGTTCGTCGTCCATAACATACGCCTGCCCATACCATAACCCCACCACCACCATGGGCCACTCGATTCACAACATTACCCTAACCCTAACCCTACCCCTAACCCTAACCCTAACCCTAACCCTAACCCTACCCCTACCCCTCACACCAGATACTGACTGGTAAGACGGTGTGTAAAACTACACTGCCCAGCCAAAAAAAAGTAACCACTTTGATTTAACTAGGCCAGTAGGTAAGGACTTTCCACTGGATAATAACTGAAGTATAAAATAATGCATGACTGAAGTGATGGAGACCATGTTTGAAGGCAAACAAAAAGAGGAAATAACAGGTCAAATCAAGCAAATCCCCCTCTCAGATTCCACAGCAACCAGAAGAACATAAATACTGGCTGGTGATTTGATTAATCAGCTTTGTGATGGAATAAAAAATGCACAGTGCATTTCCTTAGCTGTGGATGAGTCCACTGACACCACTGACAATGCTCAGTTGCTGGTGTTTGTGAGTTTTTATGATGAGGCAAAGGGGGAGTTTGTTGAAGATGTGTTGGGCCTGACGAACCTCAGTGGACACACAAGGGGGCAAGACATTTATAAAGCAATAATGGGATTGCTGAATGAAAGAGGGTGCAGCTGCCTTTATTCATAACTGTGCAGCTCTTACACTGCGACTCTGAGGGATCAAGCACAGACACAATAACAATGAAAACTGCTGCATACAGATTATTTTTGTTTTTGCAACCTCGTGTTAAGAATCTTGTTGCAATTGTTTAAAAGTTTGAATGACCGTAATAAACGAACCTTTGTCTTATTGAAAAAAAAAGTTTGGACCTTACAATTTGTATTTGAGTACCCCTGGTATATACCAAAGTATTGAGATAAACTTTTGTTATTGACCAAATACTTATTTTCCACCAGAATTTGCAAATAAATTCTTTCAAAATCAGACAATGTGATTTTCTGGATTTTTTTTCCATCATTCTGTCTCTCATAGTTGAGGTATACCTAGGATGAAAATTACAGGCCTCTCTCATCTTTTTAAGTGGGAGAACTTGCACAAATGGTGGCTGACTAAATACTTGTTTGCCCCACTGTATTTGATCTAATTAATTTTAGTCTAATTTATTTGTATTTATCATAGTAGCTTGTGGAAGTGCGCTCCAAAATATTTGTTGATCTTGTTTAATGGTTTTTATTATTTAAAATGTATCATTTATTTTTGTATTGGTTTTTCAGTTGAATTACACGTTCAGGGTAATCAACAGTTAAAAATATACTGTTTTGTTGTTTTCAAAGTCAATGAATAATCGTATTTAATAATCGTGATATCAATTATTGACAAAAATAATCGTGATTATGATTTTTGCCATAATCGAGCAGCCCTAGTGTGTGTGTGTGTGTGTGTGAGTGTGTGTGTGAGAGAGAGAAAGTAACAAGAGCTATATTCAGAGCTCTGCTGCCTTGGCTACAACCTTTCATCATTGCTGTTGTATGATTGGTGTTTATCTACGGTATTTAGCATCTTCAGCACCTCCGCTTTTAGGGTTGGCGTCGCCCGGAGGTCCCCTGGTGTTGTTGCGGGAGCTGCTGCGCTAGCAAACGCTGCACTAGCAAACGCTACATTAGCAAACCAAACGCACATTTATTTTGCAAAAGGTGCCATCTCTAGGGAGATGTCACAAAATGCTTTTCAAACCAACTATTACAACAGTACGAAGAAAAACATCACAGATCTCTAAATGATCCAAATGAACAAGTATAAATACTCCCAGAAATGAACTACTATTCATTCAGCACCAGAAATACATAATTTAACAGTTGACTCGAATACAAATGCTCATGAAGAGTCGTGAATGATTCTCTTTACAGCAGCTTTTCATCAATTTCTCACATTTCTAATGAACATTGGCCTTGCAATGTTTCTAAACATTTCTAGTAAGAAGTTAAATCAGCCTCACTTGCTATAAACGTTTTTTTAATGATATATAATGACATTGTAATTGCAATTTAATCACCTCAACTATTATTGTAACTGTACACAGGGATGTTTTGCTAGAAGGGAGAGAGACAATGAAGACAAGCTGCTGACAAAAGGAAGCTGCTGGTTCAGTGCTTCAGAGACAGAGATGCATTTCTCCTTCTCATTCATTCATCTTGCATGTTTATGTGTTTGTGTATATCTCAACCTTTCCTGGAATGATTTGCTGTTGTACTTTGCAGTTATCTACTTATTTTTTCTTCTAACTATTAGGGCTGTAATGGTTCACAAACATTTCGGTTCGGTACTTACCTCGGTTTTTAGGTCATGTTTTGGTATGTTTTCTGTACAGTAGAAAAAATGATCACAAAACATAAAATATGTTTTATTATTAAACTGTGAATAATGTATTCACTCAAATAAATACAAAATATTATAAATAAACATTAAGGTGCAGCATTTCGATGAACTGAAATAATCTGTATTTGAACGTTACTGTACTAGTACTCACAAAACATAAACTATTAGCTTTGGGTTTTTAATTATTATTAAACTGTGAATATTCACTCAAATAAATACAAAATATAATAAAATAAACATTAAGGTGCAGCATTTCGATGAACTGAAATAATCTGTTTTTGAACTGTACTGTACTAGTACCTAAGCAGCCAGTTTGACATTATGACTTGCTTGTCATTGTATTTTCATGTTTTTTTAAAGAAAAATTAACTTGTCCACATTGCTTGCCGAAAGGGCAGATCTGCTGGCACCATAGACTGTATATATAAATGGACGTAGGGTTCGTGACGTCACCCATATGATTCTGCAGAGTTGCAGAGAAGGCCTTAGTAGGCGGAGTCGGCCACTAACGGCTCGACAGTGACGTCATAGTTCAACTCCCGCCTGTTCCAGCCTGCTCCAAATAAGGGCAAAGAGGCGGAGCCGAGGCGGGACCTGCTGCCACTGAGCTGGAAGTTCCAGAGCTAGCTGAAGCTGCTAAGCTAACATGCTCCCCATCTGCACACTGCGGTCGCATTTTACGTTTCTAAGGTAAGCGGACATAAAACTATTCAGCAAAACTATGAATAATAATCTAAGTTATTGAGTTTTTAGCATGATACTTCAGAATCTTAAAACCCCTTAACGTTTGTATGCAATTGTGCTAAATTCAATACTGGAATCAAGCAAATATTAATATGTTTGCATGACATTAGTTATTTATATTTTGATATCACTTAATTACACGTTTAATACATTTAAGTCAAGCTAAGGTACATGTGATGGTAGCTAGTTAGTGCTCTTACTTGTGATGCCTCCTCCAAACAGCATAATAACCAGACTGTATCATTAAAACTAAGTACCAGTTCTAGATCCTTGACTTTAGACAAACAATTCAAAAGACAAAATGTATTTAAAGACCAATCTTTATTTGAATGTGCCTCTTAACCTGAGATATTAGTTATACAGTAATAGTATTGACAATCTAAAAAAACTGAGCAACTCAACAGTCAACTTTATATTTCTTATTGTCCAAAGCATTTATTATTTTCATTTTTCCCCTCTCATATTCAGTGTGGACGGATTGAGACAGTGTGGTGTCCAGAGAGCTGCAGAGACTTCAGGGAGAAACCTCCGTGTAATGGACGTCCTGTCTGTTGGTTTGGAGAGGACTGAGGGTCTTTCCTCTGCGAGGAGGACCAGGCCTGATGGAGGAGCCCATGCTGGGCATAGCTGATAGCAACTGCACAGGCCTGGTCTGTCACTTTATTTGACTAAATGTGTTTACTTATACATTTAATAGGTTTGCACCTTCTGTCCATATGTGCTTTTTATTTAAAACATTTGATTAACTTTTGGTTCACATTTCAATAAATTGTATTTGTATCTGCACTCCTTTTGTCCATTATTCTTACTGAAAATGTTAGATTACACATTCACATCTGACTGAAGATTGGCCCCATTTATTTGTGACGTTGCAAACTCTGCGGTTCAAGGCACAGGTGATGTGAAGCTCATAAAGTGAGGCGAATAGAAATAATCAGCTGATGGAGTGTAGATGTGGAAATAGGTGCATTCGATCAGCTGACTGTTTTTACAATAAAAGTAGTTTCTTAGTGTACAGCTTTTAATGTTCCTCTTGGATGTTCTTCTTGACCCTCAGAGAAGGAGAAAATGTCGTGTCTTTCAGGCATGTCCTTTCTTAACAAAAATGACAGGAAACATAAAACATATTATTGCAGAACAAGTGTGTTATTTATGAAAGCTGTGTGTTTGTGTGTTTAGGGGCTGTAGATATAATTATTTTGTAATTGTAATGTTTTTTTTGTATTTCAACAGTGAGCTACAAAGACAATCAGATTATGAATGAACAGTATGAAGTTCATCAACATTGAAATATATGTTATTATCAAAATAATATTTAACTGTTATCAAAACGTAGTGCAACTGTAGACGCTTGCTCTGTTGTCTCACTGAAAGAATAACTTTTACCACGTTTTTTCAGACAATATTGAGAGATAAATAGTAGTAGTTCTCACTATGTGTTAAATATCTTTGCCTTCAATACATTAAATTAGAAAGCTGACAAAGTCATATTGCTTGTTAACATCTAAATGTAACTTTTTGCATGGAAAAACCCCTCAACTTAAGGGTTATGATGTGTATGTGTAGGTGATCTAGTATTTAGTATTGTTTAATGGAATGTATATCGGAGTATTCAAGTCAATACTTCATTCATTTAAACCAATATCTATCTTGATTCTTTGTACAGTATGAACAAAAATAGTCTTTGTACCTGTACTGAAGTTCACTGCTGTGAGGAGTCCAGTTCTGTCTCTCACTCTCTGGTCCAGCCTGTCTGCATCACCTGGACACCTTAAACAAACAGATATATATATATATATATATATATATGTAAAGCAGGGTTTCCGCTAGGATTTTTTCTCGCCGGTCAAATGTCCGAACAGAATTTATTTTACCGGACACATTTGAAACTTCCCGGTCATGTTTCAATAATAATAATAATAAGAATTGTGTAGCAGAGTTTCCGTTTTTATTTTAGGTAATTACCGGACTAGGACCGGATATGCTGACGTTTAAAACTCAGTTAATGGGGCTCGTTTTTATATTGCTTCAGTTTATAATCGTAACAGATCGAAAAATTCAGATTCATTTTTCAATAAATGATTCCACAAACAACATCATTATTACATTCAAAGAAACTACTTGTAGTAGATAAAGTACATTATTCAAAAGTTTACATTTTTTGAATGATAACACGGGAGAAACGGATCCTCTCTTTTCCTCTCTCCCTCCCTCTCCCTCTCTCTCTCTCCCTCTCTCTCCTGACAGCCCGTCAGTTTCTCATGCAGCGCGCTAAACAGTGGGCGGGGCTTCAGGTCAGACTCAGCAGCTGATCTGATCTCTCTCTCGCATCCGGTTACACTTCACTCGCGTTTATGTCCATATTGATCAGATCCAGCTCTCCTGATCGGCCTATAGAGAGCACAGATCAAGCAATTAAGAGTGAATATCGGCCGATAATGATCGGCGGCCAATCGATCGGAGCATCGGACATTTTGACCGGCAGGTTTTGAATTTACCGGTTTTTATTCAATTTTACCAACTAAAAACCGGTAATTACCGGCTAACGGAAACCCTGATGTAAAGTACCATGTGTACAAACAATGTAACTGATTCTCTTCTGTTGAACATGTTGGATTGTGTATTGTCCGAGTCAGGGTCCTTTTTATTTTAAAGTAACTTTGGAAGTTGTGTTACCAATGCTTACTGTTTATTTTATACCCATTTGGTAATGCAATTATTAAAAACAACAAGGTTTGGGTTCGTTCTTCAGATGACTGTGACGTTAACGTGTAAGCTCAATAATGAACTCCAGCTCAACCAACCATATTGTAATATCTAAGTAATCATCTTGAAATATGACATTAATAATTGTAATATACACACATCATATTGTGAGGTTGATTTCACATACACTACTTCGTCATTAGCTTGTCTACATACTTGAGCAAAGCCAATTTAAATTAACCTTAGCGATGCATACAGTTCCTACTTACATAATAAAATATCTCTAAGTTACAAGGATGTAACCTTATTTTATCAACCTCAAACAGAAGCCGTTTGTTCAACAGTATTATCCCACTTAACGCTTAACACTTGTCTATTTCATTTTAACTTTTATATATACAGTCTATGATTTTAACTTGGAGGCTACCATTAGCATCGTTAGCACCAATGTAGCTACCACTAGCTTACATGCTAACCCAAGCCTTACCATTCATTACGTAGCTGATGAAAATCATTAACACATAAATAAAGCACTCGAATTTCACTTACCGCATTCATGCACCTTCTGTTTTAACCGCAGAGCGAGTCACAATAGTCCGATATATAAGCATGAAGAACAAACAGCCACGGCCGGCTTCAAGTTGTGTTTCCTGGATGAACTGACCAGGCAGAGTCCCTGTAGCTAGCATCACGGAGCAGGTAGCAGAGAGACAAGAAGCTAGCAGCAGCAGTCACTTGACAGAGCCGTCACTCAATGTGACCACGCCCTAATTTATGCACAAACTTTAAGACCTAATATAAATAAAAGGGTCGCGTAAGAAAACAATTCACTCACAGATTCATAATCATGAAGGTGGAATCTAACTATATCGATAATAAAATGTATGGAGCCAGGGGTAGAAACATGTTTTCTTCTGCTGTGAAATTGGGCATTTTAACATGGGGGTCTATGGAAATTGCTCCTTTCTGCAGCCATCGCCTATCGGCCAATATATGAACTGCAGTATGTGGCACTTCCGTATTGGCGTCCCGGCTCTACCCCACAGTTTGCCGCTTGGCTGGCACTAACAATGTCTCCAGCTGTGGAGAACACAATCTCGCTAGGGACAGAGGTAGCAGATACAGCCAGGTAGCGCTTTGCTAACATGGCAACATAAGGATATTTGGCGTTTGTAATAGCTTTGGCTCGGTCTGAACTTTTTGCGAGTGGTGGAGGCTTAAATGCTAGTGGGAGTTGGGTTTGCACTTCAGTCTTTTTTCTTTTGGTACCGGTGATATTCACGTTCGGGTGATGCCTTTTCAAATGAGTGTGCAAGTTTGATGTATTGCCAGCCGCGTAACCAATTTTAGTTGAACAATGCCGACAAACCGCTTTGGTTCGGTCCACCTGTCTTTGTCCGTCATCCTTGTACGTAACTGTGAAACCAAAATTATCCCAAACCGGAGACTTCAATGATGCTGGAGGATTTTCGAGCTCAACTTTATCTGCGTTCGCCATTTCGACAGTTCCTCAAATTACTGACTAAATTTGAACGCATCCCTGTGACCAGCTCTCATAGCATGCCTCTCGTCCAATGAAATGACTTAGTCGCTCTATGACGCATTGAACCCAATGTGAGCAAATTACTCTGAATGCTGCGACGCAGCACCTGAGATTACTTCCAAAAAGTTGTTCACGTTCTCAATTTTTTACGTTTAACGTTATATTCGTTCGGTACACGCCGGTACACATGTGTACCGAACCGAAGGGCCCGTACCGAATAATTTCTACTATGAAGATAAGAGTGGTCTTACTCTGTTACGGCCTGTCCACACGGCGGCGTGCGTTGAAGCTTCAACGCAGCTTCCCATTCACTTTGAATGGGGTGACGTCACGCTTTGCCGAACTGCATTGTGGTTCTGTCGCTTCGCTTTGCCTCCGTTGCTCACTTCAAAAGTTGAAAATAGGTACATTTTTCAAGCTTCGACGGAAGCGTCAGCCAATCAAATCATATGCCAGTACAAGCTCTAGCCAATCAAACCGCGTGCTTGTGTGTCCGGGGCAGATTCATGTGATTGGTTGTTGGTTGAGTTTCAGACACGCCCGCTGGCAAGCTTCAACACAAGCTGCCGTGTGGACGCTGCGTTACTCTACACACCCATTTGTAGCTTACATGTTTATGAGAGAGAAAAAAACAACTTAATCTTCTTTCTCTCTCTCTGTCACACACACAAACACACACGTAAACTGTAAATAGGCTCAGTAAATGCCAAAGATAAGGATTATGTTTATCAGCTAACATAGATTTAATTTGACTTTCTAAAAATGATGATTCCTCTGCCTCAGTGGTTAGGGCCTGATAATTGTGACAAGATGTTTATTTTTTCAGTAATGATACGGTTGAAAGAGAACTGTTTGTTAATAAAGCGGTGTTTGGGTTTCCTTCTGGAGCCTAACCTTTAATGATTGAATTTGTTCAAACACTATAAAAGCGCTTTGTTTGATGATGATCTGGAGATCCCTTTCCGGAGCTCTGGCGTGTTTTCTCAACAATAGCGAAAATTACTCAATATGAGACAAAGCGGTCGGAAGAAGAAATAGAGCAATTCATAAAATAATCAGCATCCTTAAGTATAACACAAACAAAACAGCTTGCTCCTCATTTACCATGACCGGTGGAGATTGGCCCAAAGGATAAACATTACGCTTTGCATGGTGGGTAGTGAGCTGAAAATGACCTCCAGTTAGGGTGACCAGATGTCCTGCTTTGTGAGGGACTGCACATCATATTTATCATTTGTCCCGTGTCCCCCAAATAGAGACGATGTCCGATTTGGAAGCCCCCCATCCATTTTGTACACGATAAAGGACCAGTTCATTGCTTTAATTTAGTCAAACAAGAAGTGAATCACTAACACCAGTGTGATTTTTGTTTTGATTATGACCATCCTGGCAACAATTACAGAGAAGTTGCTAAATCTGTTGTTGTTTAAAACCAGAGCCCAGTCTGCTCTGATTGGTTAGCTGGCCGGCTCTGCTGTGATTGGTCAACCACTAAAAGATGTCCCGCTCCTTAGCCTATCACACAATGTGTTGGAGAGCTTCTTTTTTTTTGGTTTTTGGTTTTATGCAACAGAAATCTATACATTTGAAATATTCTTGTACATGTAGAAGCCTAACCAGGGACGAGAAAACTAGGACTAGCTATACACTCTCTAAACACATTTGTTTTATGTTCTCTCTCGATTATGTCTTATTGCATCATCCTTGTGAAATAAAATCAAACAATTATCATTGCGAAATAATTTAGAAAGAAGACCACGTATAAGAAAAAGAGCCCATAAGGAGGTGGTTTATAAAACAGAATCACCCCACATCTGTACAGGCAGAGCGCCGTAATCTGCAGAAAAAAAGTGCCCCCCCCCAAGGTCAAGCCTGTGTATCCCACATGGGAGTAGGAGCAGGAAAGTGAATGAGAACAATCATACGCCGCTAATACAACAGCGCAGGGAGATTTTTAAATATTGCAATTAAATTAAAGCGCTCATGTGTAAAAGACTATCCACTCGGTTAGGTTAGTTCAAGCTGGAGTGTAATCAACAGGGACATTACAGAGGGAGAATTAATGGTCTCTTTTCTGTGCACTTTATTTGTTTTCGGTTTTATGATGATTTTGCTTTATTGGCTGGTAAACAGTGCAGCGGGAAAGGAAATCAAAGTCAAAGGGAGGTTATGAGGCGTATTAAAACCTCTGTCACAGCAAATGCAGGCTTTGTGCCGTCTCCCCTTCACTCCATATAAACAGATCACTTCTATTCCCATAATACTGCAACTGACAGTTGGCTGACATTTGTATCCAGACTGGCATAAATAGCTACATTTGTTTTTTGTAATGTATAAGAAAGAAACCTTTTTTGGACTACAGGCAAATATAGTGAATATATATTTAGACTAGAAGAGGAATACTTTATCAATCACAGCATGTAAAGGATTGCAAATCGATTAAAAATGAAATAAAATAGAAAATACAACCACAGTTTTTCAACCCTACTCTCCAAAATAGTTACGGGCTTGTAGTTATGTAGATCCGGCATGTTCAAAATGTCTTTAACGCTTGTTTGAGTCGCATCTCGTGAAGCTGTTGGACTCTTATGAATTATGTTGTATCGACCAGTCATATTGAAGATGACAGGCCATTAGATAGCCTTTGACCTTTGGAATCCAATGGGAAAAGCCAATACTATATCTGTCCTTATCCAATCAAGATAATTATCACAAGGTTGAACCCTAAGGTCTCACAACAGAGATACTGATCTGTCCTTAAACAGATCAGTAAAGATAAAGGTGTACATGCCAGGTAAGTGTATGTGATATTTTGAATGTGGTGCACTTGTGGTCTGAAGTAATTAAGTGTGTCTGTTAACCGCAACATCCAGTGTTCATGTACCATGTTTCCTGTATTTCCTCTACCTTAAAGGTCACCTATCATGCTAAAAAAAAATAAAGGAGGGTGCTGAGCTCATGCGGGAGATGCTACCGGCAGATACTGCGGTGATGAAACGCCATATCATGGATTATCAAGGATTATTTCTGAAACAGTATGGAGCTCAAAGGCATTTTCTCTTGCCGGTTATACTGATATTGCCTAAATCTGTATTCAAATGTAGTTCCCTCTGTCAGCAACGTATCAACAACTACGCACACATTTTTACATTACATTACATTGCATTTAGCTGACGCTTTTGTCCAAAGCGACTTACAATAAGTACATACGACCAGGAAGACACAGCCCAGAAGAAAAACAGAATCATATAAGTACATCAGGTATCATAGAGCCAAACATTTCAAGTGCTACTCAGCTGGCTATAGATAAGCCAGTCCTATGTTAGTATATAAGTGCTTTGTTAGTAATTCTATCGCTCAAAGTGGAGTCGAAAGAGATGAGTTTTCAGTCTGCGCCGGAAGATGTGCAGGCTTTCTGCCATCCTGATGTCAATGGGGAGCTCATTCCACCATCTTGGAGCCAGGATAGCAAACCCACATGTTTTTGCTGATGGGAACTTGGGTCCACCTTGCAGCGAGGGTGCAGCGAGTCGTTTGGCTGATGCAGAGCGGAGTGCACGCGCTGGGGTGTACAGTTTAACCATGTCCTGGATGTAGGAAGGGCCAGATCCATTCGCAACATGGTATGCAAGTACTAGTGTCTTGAAGTGGATTCTAGCAGTTACCGGGAGCCAGTGAAGGGAGCGGAGGAGCGGAGTGGTGTGGGAAAATTTTGGAAGGTTGAAGACCAGACGAGCCGCTGCATTCTGGATGAGCTGCAGAGGTCGGATGGCACATGCAGGTAGACCAGCCAGGAGGGAGTTGCAATAGTCTAGGCGTGAGGTGACGAGAGCCTGGACCAGAACCTGGGTGGCTTTCTGTGTCAGCTGGGGACGAATCTTCCTGATGTTGTACAGCGTATATCTGCAGCAACGGGTTGTAGCAGCGATGTTTGCAGTGAAGGACAGGTTGTTATCTAGGGTCACACCCAGATTCCTTGCCGTCTGAGTGGGGGAAACGACAGAGTTGCCGATGTTGCCGATTGTCAGGTCAAGAGTGGGACAATCTTTTCCCTGAAGGAAAAGCAGTTCAGTCTTGTCAAGGTTGAGCTTGAGGTGATGAGCAGACATCCACTGAGAGATGTCAGCTAGACAAGCAGAGATGCGTGCGACGACCTGAGTTTCTGAGCGGGGAAAGGACAGAATTAATTGGGTGTCGTCAGCATAGCAGTGGTATGAAAAACCATGCGGGCTAATGACCGACCCGAGCAAGTTTGTGTACAGGGAGAAAAGGAGGGGACCAAGAACAGAGCCCTGAGGGACCCCTGTAGTTAATTGACAAGGGTCAGACTCAGACCCTCTCCAAGTTACCCTGTAGGTACGGTCTTTGAGGTATGAGGCGAGGAGGGAGAGTGCAGAGTCTGAAACTCCAAGTTCTTGGAGAGTGCGAAGGAGGATCAGATGGTTCACCGTGTCGAATGCAGCGGACAGGTCCAACATGATGATGACAGAGGAGAGGGATGCTGCTTTGGCAGTGTGCAGTTCCTCAGTGACAGCAAGGAGGGCAGTTTCTGTGGAGTGACCTGCCTTGAAACCAGACTGGTGCGGATCCAGAAGGTTGTTCTGATGGAGATAACAGGAGAGTTGTTTAAAGACAGCGCGTTCAAGTGTTTTAGACAGGAACGGGAGGAGAGACACAGGCCTGTAGTTTATAACATCAGACGGGTTGAGAGTGGGTTTCTTTAGGAGAGGGTTTACTCTTGCCTCCTTGAGACTGTTTGGAAAGTGACCAGAAGTTAGAGAAGTGTTGATGAAATGGGTGAGAAACAGTAGAATATCAGGAGCGATAGTCTGAAGGAGGTTTGAAGGGATGGGGTCCAGAGGACAGGTGGTAGGGCGGGCAGAGGTAATGAGGGTAAGAACCTCACTTGGAGAGAGGGGAAAAGGAGGTTAGTGTGTGGGTGAAAGGAGGGTCTCGTGACCCAGCGGTCAGTAAAGGTGAGTCAGAAAAAGAAGAGCGAATATCATCAACCTTTTTTTCGAAGTGGTTAACAAAGTCGCTTGACAGAAGTGAGGAGGGGGGAGGGGCTTTGGGAGGGTCCAAGAGGGTGGAGAAGATGGAAAATAGTTTTTTGGGATTGGAATAGGAAGATTGGATCTTATCTTGAAAGAAAGTGCTCTTTGCCTGAGAGATCGAGGCAGAGAAAGAGGAGAGGAGAGCCTGGTAGGTTAGGAGGTCGTCACGGTGTTTGGATTTCCACCATTTCCGCTCTGCTGCCCGAAGGACGGTTCTATTAGCACGCAGTGCGTCATTTAGCCAGGGAGCAGGGGGGGACTGACGAGCCTGCCGAGATGTGAGAGGACAGAGAGAGTCCAGAGAAGATGAGAGAGTAGAGAGGAGAGTTTCTGCAGCAGAGTTTGGAGGCAGGAGTTGAAACGAATCAGAGGAAGGGAGGGCTGAGAGCACCGATGAGGCAAAGGTAGAGGGGGAGAGGGAACGAAGGTTACGGCGGACAGGTGCAGGCTGAGAAGAGATTAGTTTGTTATGTTTGGAAAGGGGTAGAGAGAATGAAAGGAAGAAGTGATCGGATGTGTGGAGCGGGTTAACAGAGAGGTTAGAAGTAGTGCAGTTCCTTGAGAATTTGAGATCAAGGACATTGCCAGCTTTATGAGTTGGTGGGGATGGAGACAGTGAGAAAGCGAAGGCGGTTAACAGAGATGTTAGTTCGTCTATCTTCCCCGTCTGGAGGTTGAAATCTCCGAGAAGTACAGCCGGAGGGCCAGTTTCAGGGATATGTGAGAGGAGATGATCTAATTCCTCCAAGAAGTCCCCCAAGGCGCCTGGTGGACGGTAGAGAACAACAATGGTCAATTGTATAGGATGGGTTACTGTGACGGCATGGAATTCAAAGGTGGAGGGAGTGAAGTTAGATAGCTTGAAGAGGGAAAAGCTCCATTTGGGAGAGAGCAGGAGACCAGTGCCACCTCCTCTGCCAGTGGGTCTGGGTGTATGGGAGAAGGAATATGCTGTGGCTTTCTATCAGTATTTCTCTGTGTTGTGGTTGACATGATGATGACTGTTAGGAGTTAAGGGGAGAGACTGAGCATCACCATGAAATGTGCAAATTGACATACACATGAATAAAAGGGGGGGAAAAAATGCTTGTTTTTTAGGTTGTAAACTTTAACTGTTAACTGTAAGCCAACTAGACAGACAGTTTATCACTCTTCCTCCTGTACATTAGCAGATAAAAGGCATAAAATACTTGAATGAATGGTAAATAAAGGAGAACTGTGCGGAAAACTGCGTGGCGAACTGCGCACAAGCCGAGCTCATAAGCCGAGGACCCCTGTGCAATGTGAGGCCCCATGCAGCCTGCATGATCGGCCTGTAGGGAGGGATGACCCTGTGTGTGTGTGTGTGTGTGTGTGTGTGTGTGTGTGTGTGTGTGTGTGTGTGTGTGTGTGTGTGTGTATGTATGTATGTATGTGGTAGAGATGTTCAGTGTGTGTGTGTGTGTGTGTGTGTGTGTGGTAGAGATGTTCAATCAATCAATGTTTATTTATATAGCACAATATCACAAATGTTACATTGTCTCAGTGGGCTTCACAGTTTGTACAGAATATCAGTATGGCAATACGACACCCTCTGTCCTTACACCCTCACATCGTACCAGGAAAAACTTCCGAAGAAAACCCATAGTTTAAAGGGGAACATGGGAGAAACCTCAGGGAGAGCAACGGAGGAGGGATCCCTCTCCCAGGACGGACAGACGTGCAATAGATGCCGTGTGTACATTGAAAAGATAATACATTTACAACATAGGTAGTCCAAATGTTTGGAAATGCATGTGTCCATAATAAGAAGATAAATCCACGAGGATATCCATCCAGGACTTATGATCCAGGACCACAGCAACAGGCACAGCCACGACTCAAATCCAGGGCTCGCGATCCAGGACTCAGGACCACAGCAACAGGATCATCCATGACTCAGGATCCCGGCGTAGATAGACACCAAAAAGAGATTTGGGGGAAGCTGGGTTATTCGGAACATGAGAGTACCCAGGTACAGACAGAGAGAAGGAAGAAGTAAGGTGTCCCCCGACAAACTAAGCCTATAGCAGCAAAACTAGGGGCTGAATCTAATCAGCCCTAACTATAAGCTTTATCAAAAAGGAAGGTCTTAAGCACACTCTTAAAAACAGATAGGGTGTCTGCCGCCCAAACACAAACTGGAAGCTGATTCCAAAAATGTGGAGCTTGATAAGAAAAGGCTCTGGCTCCCATTGTACTTTAAGAGACTCTAGGAACAACCAACAACCCTGCATTCTTGGAACGCAATGCCCTAGTAGGACTGTAGGGTATAATGAGTGCTTTAAGGTAAGATGGCGCCTGCCCATTAAAGGGCTTTGTAGGCGAGAAGAAGAATTTTAAATTCTATCCTGTGTTCTATAGGGAGCCAGTGTAAGGCAGCCAGAACAGGAGTAATGTGGTCCCTTTTCCTAACTCTGGTTAGTACACGAGCTGCAGCATTTTGAATCAGCTGAAGCGACTTAATTGACTTATTGGTGTTCAGTGTTTGTGTATGTGTGTCCCTATCTGACTGTGTGTGTGTTTGTGTGAACATATGTAGTATAAAGATCCAGTGTGTGTGTGTGTACCAGTCTGTCTGTGGGCGTGTCTACTCTGATTAGATGATGTCACTCAGGTGTGTGGCCCCAATCTGCCCAGCAACACCATGGTAACCAACTGCAGAACTGAGTCCCATTAAGAATGTATTGAGGATTATATCTGACAATTTTGCCACATGTTCAAAAACTATGGCTCCTACAAAAAAATTACCAGACTGTGAGCATCAGTGAACCCCAATGAACTGATATAGGGTATAGGTGGACCTTTTGACAAGTTTTTGTCTCTTCATGCCCTCAAGAGGCATTTTGTTTGATATTTTTTTAACATAGGAGAGGTTTTCCTACGTTTTTCATGAAAAATGATGTCCAAGGAGTGTAGGGTTTGGGGATTATGGCAGGTTTAATATAAACATTTGGGCGAATTTCAAGCACTTTAGCCTTAACGAGCTGCGCAATACAAACTGATGTTAAAATCTGAAAAAGGCCTCTCGACCAAGCTGTAAACAGCATTCACACGAAGAAGAAGAAGATTTGCACAGCACTCGTACTAATAAGAAAGACAATTCCATTAATGATCAAAAACGTTTATTGTGGTATATTTCACATCATATTATATGATTAGAAACAGATGCCTTATCAACTCAAGTGCTTTATTCAGCTGCTTCTTTCCCCTGTAAAAAAACAAACAAAATATAAATACATACAGTGTTTATGCACAAGCATAAACATCATACTCTGCATACATCTGAATGTTTTCTCTGTCGTTCATTTCATAAAGATTTGGGCTACCTTGCCAGAGTCACGGCTCTTTGCTCTCAGTTTGTTGACCTGGGACTCTGCAATGTCAGCACGCTCCTCAGCCTCCTCCAGCTCATTTTGAACCTTCCTGCACTTGGACAGATGAGTATTGGCTTGTTCCTCCTGGAATAAGAGATACATAGTTTAAGGTACAGAAACCTTCAAACACTTTAAAATATAATATAAGAATGTGATGGTAATCTTAACAATCAGCAAGATGTGCTGGTATAAATAAATCTGACATATCTACAAAACAATGTATATATTGTCCTTACCGCCTCCTCAGCCTGCCTCTTGTAGGCCTTCACCTTCAGCTGCAATTTGTCAACCAGATCCTGCAGCCTGGCAACATTTTTCTTGTCCTCCTCAGTCTGTGCCAATTTAGATTTGCATGTTTAACATTTTTAAAAGGTTAGTATATTAGATTAACTGGTACTGTACATTTTAACTATGAAAGTAACCATACCTGATAGGTGAGCTCCTTAACTCTCCTCTCATATTTGCGGACACCTTTAACAGCATCTACTCCACGTCTCTGTTCAGCCTCAACCTCTGATTCCAGCTCACGCACCTTTTGAATAACATTAAACCATTAAGTATCCAGCTTGTTTTCAAAGGTTTCTTTCAGCTATATACATCTTAGTATGACTTTTTTTACCCTAGACTCCAGTTTCTGGAGCTGCTTCTTGCCACCCTTCATGGCCAGGTTCTCAGCCTCATCCAGACGGTGCTGCAGGTCCTTAACAGCAACCTCCAGGTTCTTCTTCATCCTCTCCAGATGAGCACTAGTATCTTGCTCCTTCTTCAGCTCCTCAGCCATCATAGCAGCCTACAGGAGACATCAAAACATGTTAATTAGAAATGTCAACAACAAAAATGGCCGTTAAAAGTAAGAACACATGACATTGAAACCTACATCAGTGATGGCCTTCTTGGCCTTCTCCTCTGCATTCCTTGCTTCCTGCACAGTGTCATCCACTTCACCCTGGACCTGGACCAGGTCTGTCTCAAGCTTCTTCTTGGTGTTCACAAGGCTTGTGTTCTAAAAGGTAAATATATTTAGCCTCTGAAGTCATCACATGCCTAATATTCATGTTAGTTGAAATTGTATTTGATTCTTGAATTATTTAAATGATTAGGTTGGTTCACCTGAGAGTGCAGAAGTCCAACACGCTCACTGGCATCAACCAGCTCTTGCTCAGCAATTTTACGACTTCTCTCTGTCTGTTCCAGAGCAGCTCTAAGTTCCTCAATTTCAGCCACCATAAGACCGTTTCTACGATCCACCATAGCAGCCTGTTCCTTGAAGTCGTCCTGGGCTCTGACAGCATCATCAAGGTGCAGTTGTGCATCCTAGTGAGAAAAAGATCCGACATATATACATGAATGACAAAATGTAGCCCAATCTACCAAAGTTGGAAAATAAACTGTTCCTTTTCTATACCTTCAGCTGTGCCTGCACATTCCTGAGCTGCTTCGTGGACTCAGCAGCCTGGCGGTTGGCATGGCTGAGCTGAATCTCCATCTCATTCAGATCTCCCTCCATCTTCTTCTTGATTCTCAGGGCATCGTTCCTGCTCCTGACCTCAGAATCCAGAGTGCTCTGCATGGAGTCAGTCACTCTCTGGCTGTTCCTCTTGATCTGTTCCATCTCTTCATCTTTCTCTGCCAGCTTCCTGTCCACCTCACCCTTAATCTGGTTGAGCTCCAGCTGGACACGCAGGATCTTAGACTCTTCATGTTCCAGAGTTCCCTAATGAAATCAAACAATTAAACACTCATCTTTGCCTTCAAACACTGATATATTTGTCAATGATTTGTAATGTTATGAACTCCCAGGAAAGAAATACCTCAGCCTCTTCAAGAGCTGTCTGGATCTCAGTCTTCTCTGTCTCCACCTGCTTCTTGGTCTTCTCCAGCTCATGGATGCTCTTGCCAGTCTCACCAATCTGTTCAGTCAGATCTGAGATCTCCTCTGCAGAAAGATACATGGGGTTTATCATATTGTTGAGCCTTAATTGGTAAAATATCAACAAAATGTCCAACTCATGTTGAACTCTGTGACATTATGTAGAACTCACGTTGCAGATTCTTGTTTTCACGCTTCATGGTCTCCAGATGATCAAGAGCCTCCTCATAAGAGTTCTTCATCTTGAACAGTTCAGTGCTGAGAGAACGAGCCTCCTTCTGTGCTCCCTCAAGCTCTGCCTGACCCTCCTCATACTTCTGCTTCCACTCTGCCAACACCTGAATAATACAATTCATACAGTTTATTTGGTTATGTTAAAGTCTCAGGGCAAAATAAATATTCATGTCATTGTTTGTGTGTTTTGACCAAACACAGTCAATTGTGTTACCTTGTCAAAGTTCCTCTGCTTTTTGTCCAGGTTGGCAGCAAGGCCATTGGCCCTCTCCACATCAATCATGAGGTCCTCCACCTCACTCTGGAGCCTCTGTTTGGTTTTCTCAAGAGAAGCACACTTGGAATTCACTGCCTCAATCTGTTCCTCAGCCTCCTGAAGGCGCTGGGCAAGCTTTTTCCTGTTTGAAAATGGAGGTATTTGTGGCTCAGTTAAACTCATAAAGTTACTAGTTATTTTCTAGTTATATTTGCATATATGAAACAACTAATTACGTATTACAGGGTTCGTACGGTCATTGAAAACCTGGAAAAGTCATGGAAATTCAAAATGCAAATTCCAGGCCCCGGAAAAGTTATGGAAAACATTATTTTTCCCAAAGTTTTGGAAAAGTCATGGAAATGTAACTAAAGTTGCGTCAAATATAATTTACATTTTATCTAATTGCCGAAATAATCTGCGGTCGCGAGCTGTTATGTGCCATCATGACGCGCATGGTATTATTTTTTAATATGTGAAGCGTGAGCTGTGTGCTCGAGTCTTCTTGCCTGTCGGGCCGGCTGAACTCTGCTGCTCCGGGATGAGGGTCAGCTACATTATCTACGGTGCGTTCCTTAACTGTGCGGAGTCACTGTGGCACAGACTGAGCCTCTGGTGAACAGCTGTTAGAACGGGCAGTTCAGGTGTTCAGAGCAGAGCGGCAGAGCGTGATGTGAACTGAAAAGTTTTTCTGTCGCAATATTATTTAAGGAATCGTTGAGCTAGCTAGCTAGCATACATTGTCACTATCTGCTAACGTTAGCTTTAGCCTTCGTTTTCTAATAGTTTTTTTCATAGGCTATAAACAGAGGTGGTATAAGTATAGATATTTACTAGAGTAAAAGTAGAAGTACTCAGATCTTGTACTTTAGTAGAAGTACTCAGATCTTGTACTTTAGTAGAAGTAGTCAGATCTTGTACCGGAGTAAAAGTAGAAGTAGGCTACTTATATATTGTACTTGAGTAAAAGTAGAAGTACTCAGATCTTGTACTTGAGTACAAGTAGAAGTACTCAGGTCTTGTACTTGAGTAAAAGTAGAAGTACTCAGATCTTGTACTTGAGTAAAAGTAGAAGTACTCAGATCTTGTTCTTGAGTAAAAGTAGAAGTACCAGAGTGTAGGAACACTCTGTTACAGTAAAAGTCCTGCATTCAAAATGTGACAGTAGAAAAGTATTCTCATCAAAATATAGTGAAAGTAGCGACAGTAAAAGTAGTCCTTGTGCAGATTGGTCCATTTCAGAATAATATATATCATATGTTTGATAATGATTGATCATGAAAGTGTTCTCAAAGCTGGTAAAGGTGCAGCTAGTTTGAATGACTTTGTAGACTGCAGGGCAGCTTGTGGATTTACTCCAGGTGGAACTAAAGTCTGATTCAACACTTGATTATATTTCACATCATTCATCCACATCTGTGAAGTAAGTAAAGATATTAAATACATGTAGTGGAGGAAAAGTACACCATGTACCTCTGAACTGTAGAGGAGTAGAAGTACACAGTAGCAAAACATTGAAATACTTAAATAAAGTACAAGTATCTCAAAATTGTACCCACGTATAGTACTTGTTGAGTTTATGAACTTAGTTACTTTACACCAGTGGCTATAAAGATAGAAAGACTAAGCCTTGCACAGAGGCATGACAATACATTTTCAAAATGCTCAACAGTGCTGCCAGAATTATAAACTGACTGCTACACAATTAAAATAAATGCTTTTATATATTTATATTAGATGTGACTCTTTGGCGTTTCTGTTATTACTAACTGCTGCTTTAGTTGTTCTGACTGCTAACATCCTGTTATTCCTCATTTTAAAGCCGATATCCCGTGGCGTCGGGGGGCTCGGATCCTTGTCACCTTTTTCTTACCTGATGAGTTTGCCTCCCTGACTACAGTTGCTTCAGCGTGTAGAAGCTAGTAAGCCTACTATTTGATTTGTTTTAGATAGGCACAACATGTTTCATATGCAGACCTTATTTTCCTGTTCCATGTTCAAATAAACCATTTTCAGTGGTAATTTTTTTTTGGTCTTGGAAAATTAGGTAAAGGTCATGGAAAAGTCATTGAAAATCATTGGTGAGAAAGTGTATGAACCCTGGCATTAATTAATCTAAATGATTGGCCTCAAAGTAAGAAGCTACACACATTTTAAAATACTAATGTTATTACCAGCAATTCAGGAATCAGTAGAGTTTTTGCTAAAATGCTACACTTCTGACCATTTAACAGTTTGAATGTCACTCACTTGGATTCCTCAAGCTCCTCAGTGCGCTGGATAGCATCAGTTTCATACTTCGATCTCCACTGAGCCACCTCACTGTTGGCCTTGGACATTCCACGCTGCAGCTCAGCCTTGGCCTCCTGCTCCTCTTCAAACTGCTCCCTCAGCAGATCACAGTCATGGCGGGCTGATTGCAGGCCATGGGCAAGAGCATTCTTGGCCTGTTGTAAGAAATATTATTAACATTTACACAATTTCTAAATCACAAACAAATCATACAAACATATACTATCTTGATGGTTTCTTACCTTAACCTCCTCCTCAATCTGTCTCTTCAATTCATCAATCTGCTGTGTGGAGGCCTGCTTGCCTCTGGTCAACTGAGAGACAAGAGCTTCCTTCTCTTCAACTTGACGGCTGAACTCACCTTGTGTGAAAAATATTATAATACGTTAGTTTGTGTTACGTTTCTCAATCATATACTCCACAGATGGTTCACCAAAAACATGTAGATACCATTTTCTGTCAGGAGACGTGCTTTCTGTGAACTTGTGTCATTGATTTGGCGGACGTTTTCATCATTCTTGGTCTTCAGTTCGCTAAGTTGGTCCTCAAGAGTACGGCACATCTTTTCAAGATTTCCCTAATGAGGAAGAAATCAACAAGATTAGTGATCAGATTTTATTCACAAAATAATTTACATGATGTACTATATTCATATTGGTAACATATAATATAATAAAAAAAAGCATGTAATGCTAGTGTACCTTTGCCTTAGCAACATTCTCCATGTTGCTAGAGAGGTCATCAATCTCCATCTTGTATTCACTCTTTTCCTTCTCAAGCTTCTGCTTGACACGCTGGAGGTTGTCAATCTGCTCTCCCAGCTCAGCAACACTGTCAGCCTGCTTCTTGCGAAGGGCAGCAGCAGTTGCTTCGTGCTGCAGAGTGGACTCCTCAAGGTCACGACGGAGCTTCTGGAACTCAGCCTCACGCTTCTTGTTCATCTCAATCTGAGCAGCGGTGGCACCTCCTGCCTCCTCCAGCCTCTCACTGATCTCCTCAAGTTCCCTGGAGAGGTCAGCTCTCTGCTTCTCAACCTTGGCACGAGCTGCACGCTCAGCCTCAATCTCCTCTTCCAGTTCCTCAATACGAGCCTGTTGAATGTAGATGTTTTGTCTTTTAGCAATCATTCACTTTATTACACACAATAGCAAATGTATGCAGTATTGTTAAGTGTAACACAATATCTCACCTGGAGCTCCTTGATCTTCTTCTGGAGCTGAGCACCCAGAGACTGCTCATCTTCAATCTTGCTAAGTAGCTGACTGCATTCAAAGTCCTTCCTGTGAACAAAATTGATAAAGTACATTGAGTTCATGCCATTGAACACTTCTTTAAAAAAAATTATGTTGTTTAAACAGAAAAACTAAGCTACTTTTTGATTTTCTCATCAGACTGCTGCTTGTCATTCTCAAGATCCATGACGGATTCCTGGGACAGTTTGAGATCACCCTCAAGCTTTCTCTTGGTTCTCTCCAGGTCCATACGCAGCTTCTTCTCTTGCTCCAGAGAACCCTCAAGCTAAACAAAGGTATACATTTTTAATTATCATGTTAAAGAATAATCTTGCTTAGCCAAATCAAGTGACTGTAAACTTACATCATCCACTTGCTGCTCAAGCTTGGTCTTGGCCTTGGTCAGAGTGTTGACTTTGTCTTCCTCTGCCTGCAGGTCATCAAGAGTCTGCTGATGAGACTCCTGAAGGGCTTTCTTTTCCTTGGTCAGCTTAGCAACGCTCTCATCCTGAGAGGCCATCTCCTCGGTCAGGTTCTTCACCTAAGTGTGCAAGAAAGATTTTGTTAATACAAATAAATAATTATAATCTCACTACCTAATGGACAGATCATTGATTACAAACCTTGTTCTCAGTGGCATGTTTCTCCTTTTCCACTTTGGCCAAGGTAAGCTCCAGGTCATCAATATCCTTCTTGAGCTCAGAGCATTCATCCTCCAGCTTTCTCTTCTTGGCAGTGAGCTCAGCATTCATTTCCTCTTCATCCTCCAGTCTCTCAGTTGTCTCTTTGAGTTTGGCCTCCATCTGAATCTTACTCTTGATGAGTCCCTCACATCTCTCCTCAGCATCAGACAGATTGTCTCCTTCCTAGACCATTTTCATAGAAATACATGTTAGCTCTTATATATTCACGAACATGAAAAAGCGTATTTGTCTGTTGACGTGTACTTACAGATGCTACTTGCAGAGCCAGATCAGTCTTCTCCCGCAGAAGGGAAACCATCTTCTCCTCCAGTTCCTTCTTCTTGGCCAGGGCAGTAGCCAGGTCAGTTGTCATTTTTTCATAGTTCTCCTTCATATTTGCCAGCTCCTTCTCAGTTTCAGCACTCTGCAGCAGAGGCTTAATCTTGTAGTAGACCTTCATCCATGGCCAGTGTTTGACATTCATGAAGGAGCGCACGTTGTACTGGATGGTGTATACGGCTTCCCTGCACAGAAAAAATTGGTTTTAGACAATATCTATTTTTTCTTTACACCATTGATCAGAATTAGCAGGTTTCAACGTGCCTCCTTGCTGTCATCTTGACAAACTCTGTTCGCATGAGATAACCACGACACAAAGCCTGAGTAATTCTGACCAGAGATGCCAGTTTTTCGTCTCTCATCTCCTCAAGGGTACCCAGCAGGCCAGCCTTGAAGAACACCTGAACAAACAGAAACAACAAATGTTTTCAGAATCAGAATACCTTTTTTCAAGGAGGGGAAATATAAATGTCTTTCAGCAAATAAATGATAAATTCAAGTAATGAACACTTGAAACACTGTATAACAAGCAAGCAAACAAACAAAATGAAATATGTGACTCCTATTTACGTGATGGTTTTTGGTTGGATGGAATGGTTTTAAGGCCAAGTCTTAATTACTTGTTTCATCGTAATCAAGGAAGTATTGTTTTTAATTTTTTATTATTTGCCGGGATGGAAAAAGAGAGGCTACCAGAGTTGACCTCCTGAGGTAGTTTCATTAATTACATTTATAATACATACTACCGTAGTCACAGTAACATCCAACAAATACACTGTACAGCGTCTTGGGTAAATATTCATTAGCTCAGTTATGAAGTAAATGTAAAGTACTTACCTTGGTGTGTCCAAATTTATATTCATCATGAGGAACATCAATTGACCCAAGCAGCTTCTCTGAAGCCTTCTTGTTGTCCATGAACTGACCGTCAGGGATGACAGCGGCATTCAGCACCTTGTATCTATATGAAAGAGTTTATTGTCAGGAGGAGCATTACATTGTAATAATTAGAGGTTACAATTCTATGTATAAAAACATTATACCTCTGCTTGAAGTCAGCATAGAGGATCCTGCTGGGGAAACCTTTTCTGCAGATTCTAATACCCTCCAGGACACCATTACACCTGAGCTGGTGGATAACCAGGTGGTTCTCCATAAGACCTGTACAAAAAAATATTATATATTTAATTATTTGAATAAATAGTAGGATTTTAGTTGATGCAACACAGAATTAAAAACCAAACCAGTCATCAATACTGTTGTATATGTACCTGGAGTCTTTATCTCATTGGGAATCAGACAGCGCACAAAGTGAGGATGGGTGGCCCTCAAGTTCGTCATCAGCTTGCCCAAGTTCTCCTGTAATCCATAATAGTGTCTCATGTCATGAAATGCCACAATTGGGAGTTTTAGTTTAAACAGAGATTTATTAGTTATGTTTGCTTTGAGAAAACTTACCCTGAACTGTGAGGACACAGTCTGCATAGAACCACCCTTCTTCTTGCCTCCCTTCTTAGTATTATCTGTTGATGTTTTGTTAGAATGTCAACAAATTAGCATAAACAAGTAATAATTGATGAGTTAAAATAAAATAAAATTACAAATATACATATATACATTTGCTTTGTAAAAAGTACATATTATCTCTGGTTTTTAAATGTCTTTACTGTAGTTACTATCTTACCCTCAACTACTGGAGGATACAGCGAAACCAGCAGTTTCACTGAGGATTTCTGGTACAGCTGAATGACAGAGTCATTCAGGGGATCCTTGTTCTTGTCCAGCCAGCCAGAGATGTTGTAGTCCACGGTACCAGCATAGTGCACCAGGGAGAAGTGGGCCTCAGCCTTGCCCTTTGCGGGCTTTGGCTTCTCAAATGCTCTGTTTTTGCCAAGATGCTGGTCATACAGCTTGTTCTTGAAGGATGTGTCTGAGGCCTTGGGGAACATGCACTCCTCTTCAAGGATGGAGAAGATGCCCATGGGCTTGAAAAGGTTGAAAGAGGTATATCATTTAGTGATACATTATAACAAATAAAAAAACTGTTACATATGATGTATGATATAATAAATGAAGTGGTTACCCTTTCAATCAGCTCAATGCAGGCAGCCAAGTCCATACCAAAGTCAATGAACTCCCAGATAATACCCTCCTTCTTGTACTCCTCTTGCTCCAGGACGAACATGGTGTGGTTGAAGAACTGTTGCAGTTTCTCATTTGTGAAGTTGATGCACAGCTGCTCCAATGTATTGAACTGCAAAAGGACATATCATCTTCATAATCTCTTACAAGGCAATAAGAACTATTATTTATTGAAAAGTATCAACTGCTAAATTGTTCAAACTCTGGCTTACATCAAAGATTTCAAAGCCAGCAATATCCAGCACACCAATGTAGTACTGTCTAGGTTGTTTGGTGTCCAACATATTGTTGATACGGATGACCATCCACAAGAACATCCTCTCATAGATAGACTTGGCCAGGGCAGGCACTGAGTTGTTGACCTTAAAGAAAAAAAGTGATGTGATTTCATTTTTGAAATTTTTTACAACTGGTATATTATATTATTTTCAAGATACATGCCGCTAAAATTCCAAAACTAAACAAAAATTGAATCAAAGATCTTGAATTTAGAATTCAATTAGAACTAGTACAGAAAATGCCAACTGACATCACATATAGTTTTCCTAATGAAATCTGTACTACATTTTGTGTTTATAAATAGTAGAATGTTCGATATTGACCGTCAGTGTTTACCTGAGGCACAGTCTGTCCCTTGGTGACATACTCATTTCCGACCTTCACTCTAGGATAGCACAGACCCTTCAGCATGTCAGCGGAGTTCAGACCCAGCAAATAAGCAACCTTGTCAGCATCTGAAAATAATTCAGAAATGTCCATCATAATTTGTGAAGAACACAACGTTATCAAGAAATGTATCAATGTTGTTGCCAAGCTCTAAGCTTTGAGCTAAGAGTAAATACTCACCGTCTGTGCCATCAGGCTCAGCCTGCTCCTCACGCTGCTTTTGCCTGAACTTCATGTTACCATGGTGAAGCACAGCACCGGTCATCTTGTAAATGCTCATCTTCTCTTCATTAGTGAAGCCCAGGATATCAATAGCATTCTGATTTCAAAAGACACAAAAAACATAATTGTTCAAGCAAAAGTTCTTAAAAGAGTTGTAATGATGTTGCATTTATTTCACAAAGTCTATTTAAATATGTTGAATTGAAAATTACTCACATCCGTGGCTTCCAGCTCCACTTTGTCATCAATGCTGGCCACAACGATCTTACCCATGCTACACATGGGGAAGTCGTAGGGGTTGGTTGTGATGAGTGCCAGTTCTAGAATCCAAAACAGATTAACATGTTAGTAGATACTTTTTATAAATGTAAAACTCTAATAAGGTTGAAACAATTGCAATATCTAATTCTCCTTACCAAGGAGCTCTGGTATGTGGCCGGTCATCATCTGGTAGAAGATATGGTAGCCTCTCTCTTCCTCAAGCTGGAATGTCACTCTCGACTTCTCCAGCAGATCTACAAGTTTTGATCATGTCAGTGCCAGGCTAAATCTTACTTACAGTAGTTTGTATACACTATAAGGATTGTTACTTACAAGTCTCAATATCAGCACTAGCCAGTTTGCCAGCTGTGTTGAAATGGATTCTGATGAATTTACCCTGTTTGAAATAACATAATCATTAATGTTCCTCCACATGTGCAATGTAACAATGCTTCTCTCGTGTGTAGAAACTGTTCCATACTTACAAAACGAGAAGAGTTGTCATTCCTCACAGTTTTGGCGTTACCATAAGACTCAAGCAATGGATTGGCTGCAATAATCTGATCCTCAAGTGACCCCTAAAATCCAGGTTAAGAATAGCGGTCAGGAAACATCATTTGTTCATCCCTGAAAAAACTTCTAAAGATAAAGAATCCTGAATCGTCATCATCATAGAGTAACATACCTTTGATTCGTCTCTCTTGGGTCCAGAAACTGAGATTGTTGCAAAGTACTGGATGACACGCTTGGTGTTCACAGTCTTTCCAGCACCAGATTCTCCACTAGGTAGAGACAGAGATTATTAAGAACTTGACCAATATGTTTGATTAATCTTAATTAAAACAGAATTGGTACAATTGTTAATGTTACAAACTTACGTGATCAAGACAGACTGGTTTTCCCTATCTGTAAAAGTAAAAAAAACATAAATCAATCACGTACATGTTAAAAACTGAAACCCTATACTGATGCGTTTTTAAATGAGTGGTAATGACTTACCAGTAGCCATGAACTGATAAGCGTTGTCAGAGACAGAGAAGATGTGGGGTGGAGCCTCCATACGCTTCTTGCCTCTGTAGGCACTTACACATTCAGAATCGTATACTGGGAGCCACTTGTAGGGGTTCACAGTGGCACAGAACAACCCAGAGTAGGTCTAAAATATATCACAGAGAATTTAAATGTAACTTCATGTTTCCAGCAAACATTTTTCAGTCTCATTAGGCAATTAGTCTTACGTAGATCATCCATGCTGCATAACGCTCTTTGAGGTTATACAGCACAGAGGCTTCATTGAGATGGGTCATCATGGCCATGTCCTCAATCTTGTCATACTTGGGAGGGTTCAATGGGAAGACCTCCTCTTCTTTCACTACCCTCTCCTAGAACAGGAAATGTGTTACAATGACAAATTATCAAATTGAATTCCTTGTACACACGGATTTAATGATACGAACCTCCTCAGTTCCCAGTATTTTGACAGTGACTTTGCCACCATCTTTCTTGAGGATTGTTGCCTTCACGTACAGCTCCTTGACATCAGACACAAAGCAAGCACTCTTGGCATCAAATGGTGCGTTTTGAGCCTCAATTCTTTCCCTCTCTGGCTTACGAAGGTAAATGGCAGCCTTGCCATACAAGGCCATCTCCGCGTCGGTACTCATGGTGGCAGTTTATTTCTGTGAAGTACACACAAGTAAGATACATCTTATTAATCTTACTTATTTTAATGTTTTCAATCAATTTGATTCAACAGCCCAGAATGTCTGTCGTCAAACAGAGGTGTGTGGCACAGTGGATAGAGCGTTGGTGTTCGGATCAGGAGAGCACAGGTTCAAACCCCACTGCAGTCAGCATGTCGTTGTGTCCTTGGGCAAGACACTTCACCCCCACAGTATTGAGTATGTAAGTTGCTTTGGATAAAAGCGTCCAAACAAGTAACATGTAATGTAATGTAATCAAAGAAAAAGAAGCATACTGTATCCCTATTAAATTAAATTCTCCTTGAAATTGAAATGGAAGGATTCAAATCAAAATTCTCGTTAAATGTGCTCAGCACCGCACTCAGTGAAATGTAGTCTTTGAATTTAACCCATCTTAGTATTAGAAGCAGTGGTCAGTTACTATACAGGGCCCAGTAAGCAGTGTGGGGGTCAGCTGCTTTGCTCTCGGAGGTAGGAAGTAAACTGAAATGTAGATTGGTAACAGTCCACACTTCAATTATTTTCCTGTGCACCGCTACCAGAACACATTCCAGTATGGAAATAAAAGTAATTAGCTCATTAAAACCTTTTTTCTAACTTACATTGACGGAATAAAATATATTTACAAATGTAATGTAGTTGAAATATGTGCATACCTGTTCCACTCTTATTGAAAAGTCAGAAATATTCCAAAATCCTGTTGAGAAGATATCATATTGGTCTTAAATCAACACAATTGTTCATGATAATTTTTACAATGAATTTGTATTTTAAACAAATTGAGAAAATACAGAATGCATTGAAATGCTATACAGCAGAAGATAAGCCTACCACAAGCTGAAGTCTCCAAAAGTCTTCCACCACACCACCTCTGTCCTGTTGGGGCCCCCTTATATACAATCTGGATTGTTGCTTACGCAGCGAGGTTAAATATGGACTGTTGCCAAATATGGTGTGGACAACAGGCATCGATTGGAACAGGTGTTCACAGTACATCTTGTATTTTGGCCCGGTTCCAGAACAAAAATACTTGGGGTGCATCTGAGATTACAGGGGGTGCAGCAGTATTAGACATGAATATTCTAGACATTGTCTATTTTTATAGCACGAGCTGCAAAATGAACGCCTTACCCCACTGTACAGGCGAGTACTTGTTTAGATATACCTGGGCAGGCTCTGTCTCCTGGCACCTGCGGGACGCCGAGGGGCGGCAGTGTTTCGGGCGACGAAGATTGCTGCTCCGGTGGCAAAGGCGGCGAGTCAGGCGGGGTTAAGTAAGTGTCCACGATGGAGGGTAACGTGATGTTCCCTGCTGACCTGTTGCTATTGTCTGCAGTAGATGCAGTGTTGCAGGCGTTTAGTGATGGTTGCTTTAACCATTTTCGTATAAATGATTATCCACAGATGTTTGTCACTGCTTTGGAAGCACTTTGGAAATGATGTAGACGCAGCGGGCAGGTCACGCGCACCTGACACAATTTGTTGTTTGTATTTTTCGCTCCGTTCTCTTTTTTGGATAGAGGGTGCATAACATTCAACATGGGCTGCAATGCATGCCTATGCAGGGGTGTAACTTTAGTTTGAGAAGTGGGGGGGGACACAAAACAGGGGGTCTGGGTGCTCTCCGCAATAAAACATCGATATGAATCCCATTTCCTGCATTTCTACAAACATGTATGGACTATGGTGATAAAAAAATACAGGCAAAAATGTAGTGTGTAACATATGCACCAAAAGTGAATGCTGAGCACAGAATTATTTATACGAATCAGTTTCGATCAAACCTCTCTAATATAAATGTAGAAATGTCAGTGTGTGGACCAGCACATCAGAAGTCTAGGTCGCTCAGGAGAAAATGGATACTGTGCAACAAAGGTGAAAAGACACAAAGCAGACGTTGTTTGGAAAAGGTAAAGAAAGCTATAATATATTCTCTTTCTTTCAGATAAACATTTGATATACAGTACATATATATTCAGTTACCTTGAATTCGAGAGTATCCTGGTTTTAATTATTTGTACTTATTTATTTTATAACTATTTTGATATCATTTAGTGTTATTACTTCTGTTTTAATTATCCCTATTTAATATAAACTAATGGTTTTATTTAAATGTATAGCTAAGCTATATATTCTAATTTTGGGAACCAAGACTCTCTATTTTAAATGTTATTTCAGATTATTAAATAAAATAAAATCACATTACTTCTATACACATATAGTTACTTATAACATATTCAACATAGTATCAAACAATCAATAATCAATCAGTTCTTGGCTCTCAACTTGTGAAGAGGAAAAGATGCACAAGAATTCTGACTTTTCCTCAAAACAAAAAAACATTTTTTTTTTTTGGAAGAAAAAGTCAGAATTCTGACTTTATTCTCAGAATTCTGACTTTAAAGTCAGAAATACCGGTAACTGTAGAGAACCAGCTTCAGTGAGAGACTTACACATTGCAGTAGGCAACAATGGAGGACGTGAGTGAATTTCTGCACGCCAGAGGGGTCCAAGAGGAAACCATATTGCAAATGGAAGAACAAAAGGTGAGTTATAAATATATAAGTGTGTTTTGGGCGTTCGTAAAAACAACAAAAAGGCATTATAATGTGAAATGCAGACATTGATGAGCTCGCAGCAAGTGCATTAGCTTATGCTCTGGCTATGGCTCCCCCCCCCCCCCAATCTAATTGAGTAAATAATGGTTTAGTTCGCTGACACTCAGGTTTGTGCTTGTTGGAACAGTGACGACTAACCAAGAGCAACAGCCTGGTGGTTTTCAAGTTCCTGTAGAGATTTCATTAAGTGTGTTTAACAAGGCAGCTAGCTGAGAGCCTGACAGACCTGCCTGGTGGGGAAAAACATATCGCCCAGCCTTCTTTTTTTTGCCGTCATTACTTCAACTTATTTTGCCTGTAACAGTTTAGAGATCAGTGGTCAAAGTACAACGCAAGTAGACAGTTGCTAATTATATACCCAATATTCGCCCAGTATAACCCCTCTAGGTACCGTAGCATTGTTACCACAGGGTTTGGGCCATTGTCCTTTTACCTCACAATCACATAATTATCAGCATATGAATATGAATCTTGCTGTACTGTCTGAAGGGGATTAAAACAGCAGGACAATGTTGGTAATTGTATCTAGTATGTGTTGCTGCGTATCATGTCAGTCTCTAACGTTAACGTTACTGAGTGTAACTACTCTGGTCTTAAAAGAATGTTACGCATCGAACTGATGTCCACAATCATATTTATGTGCCTCTTGGAACAAGTTAAAAACACTTTTAAGGATTATAGTTATGTGAAGGTTATAAACTTTAGGGTATACAGGGAAACTAGTAGTTTGTTTTTTTCTAACAAAGTGACGGCAAAAACTTTTTAAGGATTAATATTCGGAAAATTAATGAATGTTTTGTATTATGAACAGGACTGATTTGGTCTGCGAAATGGCAAAATAGTATATATCTATATACAACAATGTGCAAGGGTTGACAATAGTTATAGAATGTGCACAAACTTGATTGTGTTTTCTTTTCTTTCTTCTTTGCAGATTGACAGCGACGTCATTGGTTTTATGGATGATGCCACTCTTCAAAAATACATCCCCTCCTACGGAGACCGAATTGCCATCTTTAATTATTGTAGAAGTAAAAAGCCCACATCAAAGCGAATAAAAGGACTTTATGAAAGGCTGAGGGAAAGAATGACACTGAGATCGGAAAGTTCTCAAGGAAACGCATCAGGTACAGAAACAAAAAAAAACACAGACAAAGAAGCTGAAAGCCACAAGAAATATTGAAATAGTGTCATTGTGAATCCAGCCTAACACAACCAAACAAGTAAGGGCAAAACAAGGAGATGGCACTAGAACAATTAAACTATCAACTAATGCTGGTTTGAATTAAATCCTTGAAACAGGAAATACACTATTTGATCTGATGGAATATCACCTAAAGGACCTGAATCAGAGTTCGACTTTGAGGTGTGGGATCTTAAATAAGCTGACTGATAATTCGCTGCTATCATCTCTACGGAAGAGGATTAGGGCCACATTAATTTTTGGGGATTATTTTTGTTCGGAGAAAAAAGTCTGAATTCTGAATTTAATCTCAGAATTCTGACTTTGAAGTCAGAAAAAAAAAGAAGTCAGAATTCTGACTTTAATCTCAGAATTCTGACTTTAAAGTCAGAAATACCGGTAATTGTAGAGAACCAGTGAGAGACTTAGACATTGCAGTAGGCAACAATGGAGGACGTGAGTGAATGTATGCACGCCAGAGGGGTCCAAGAGGAAACCATATTGCAAATGGAAGAACAAAAGGTGAGTTATAAATATATATGTGTTTTGGGCGTTCGTAAAAACAACGAAAAATTCACATCTAATTCAGTAAATAATAGTTTAGTTCGTTGACACACAAGTTTGTGCTTGATGGAACAGTGACGACTAAACAAGAGCAACAGCCTGGTGGTTTTCATGTTTCTGTAGAGATTTCATTAAGTGTGCTTAACAAGGCAGCTAGCAGCTAGCTGACAATCAGAAGGCTATTAACCATAAAAATGATCCAAATCTCAAACATCATCTCGTCTAGAATGGAGTAAGGCAGTTGTGGTTGTGGGAAAAATGATAATGTAAAAAAATACACATTTTATGAAACAAGTTAGTGAGGTTAACAGTAAGAGTGTTTTACACTTTCTGGCTTTAAATTAAAGGTAGGATTTTTGTTCCTGCATATAAAGTGTTCCTGATAAATAAGATCAGTACTCCGTAATGGACACTTTTACTGAGCATATACTGTGTAAAATATGAAGAAGAGTCTTAACCTTACAATATTTAAACAATGTATTTTCTGTTCTATTTTGCAGATTAAAAGCAACGTTATTGTCTGATGTACAATTCAACTTCAACTGCCATATTACAACCCCTCCTACGAAGACCAAATTGTCCTCTTTATATTCTGCATTACATCAGTTTGCTGTGTTGCTCACAACAATGCCTGCAGGGCCGGATTTGGATGACTTAATTAAACTATACTTGAGATTAATAAAAGTAGTGTGAGTAATAATAATATTATAATTCACTATGTTCGTGGACATTGCAGCAACCTCAGCCTCCTTCCAGACAGGTAGAAGTTATGTCTGAAAGCTTCTTAAGACATGTCGTCTACATTTACTGTGCTTTTTTTCTATGCAGGATGAACTTGATGAAGTGGTCAACACCTGGAATTCCCACAAAATCAGACCAAGATCAACTGATGACACAGCATCTGGTCGGCCAGTGATTATGTACTCATTCCCAGAGTTGCACAGTGCTGAGGATAGACTCAAACCTATTGCCATGGAGGAGGTCAATTTTTGTATGGAAGAGTGTACACCCAAAGGCCAGTTTCCATGCAATACAACTGTTTTTGAACTGTGTTGTCTACTCATGGCGGAAAAAGGATGGGATGATCCAGCAGATCCATTTGCTGCAGCTGATCTATACATCCTGTTACGAGATGAAATACAACGACAAGTATTTGATTAAGGGTACATGTAGCGTACATGTTATTATGCAAAACACAAAATACTGTTCAGAACAACACTTTAAGTATAAGTTAAAAAATAAGTCAAAAATATATCGATAAAAATCATAGTCAATGGTATTTCATGTATTCCTTACATGTTTGTCTCTCAGCAACACTATTTTTCTTTTTCTTTACAGCTTTTCAACAGTTTTTTAATGGTACTGTATGTATGGGCCACATCTTTGTTAAATTTTTCTACATTGTATACACAAATAATTTACTATGTGTTACACAATGGTAACAACTGATTGCTAATTTTCACTCAGTTGCCAGATTAGTTCATGTGCACTCTAAAAACAGTAAGAGGCCAGTCATTAATATTGCCATGTAGTTTGCAGCAACTGAGACGGCCTTGCTTAGACTGGGCAAACTTCCTCCTTTAAGAAAGGATAACAACGCCAACCGCTGACATAACAAACCTGCTAGTGCCATGTATTAGTGAATACAAATATCACTTTAGAATGACTTATTGATTGCCACATATGCATACAATAATGAACATGTTATTTTTCAGCATAACTCCATTTGTTTTTACTAAAAATGTCTAATCACATTCTTGCAAAAGTGTAAGCACAAATTGAATGATTTAACCTATAGATGCATTGTTCACACCTTTTTGCAAAACACATTAATTAAATGGATCAGATTGTCTTTATGCAGTAACACATTTTATTTATTTATTTCAGTTACTTTGAGTATTTCAAAAATGTGGTTACATTTATGTATTCTCGAAACTCAATGTAGCCATAATAACTTGAGGTGAACAGACTTTGGGAAGCTTGGTTGTGAGTTCATACTAATAGGAGCAAATGTTATCCAATGCTGATACAATGAGTATGTCAGTGCAGTATTCATCATATGTTCTCAGTATTGATATACATCAGTATTTTAACTGTATTCACCATAACATTGCAACCTAGTTTTGGAAAAAAAACAATTAATTTTACAGGGCTCAACGCTAACTTTTAAAAGTGGTTGCCAGGCTGGCAACAGGCATCAGCTTTTGGTTGCCAAAACTGAAAATACGGTTGCCATTTTTTAGTCACCTTATATTTTAAATAACTAAGATACTATACAGTTATACATCAACTTAACAATGAACATGTGACACAAAAGAATGTTCAAATGCTTTACAATAGGTAATTAACACAATTATTTGAAACTTAAATGGTAGGAAACTTGTCCACCCTCAATTGCTGGCATACAAAACACCAGTAGTGCAGCTGTTGTTCTGTTCTTAACAGATCACTAGTTTCTTGGCCATCCGTTGCCTCCCTTTCAAATGTGGGTTTTCTTGACCTTTGTGCTGACCCCCACCATAGATCCATTGGCCCTTCAGCATTGAAGTCTTGGATTGGCCAGACTAATACATTTCTAATGTTAAATAAATGAAAACCATTCACAGTTAAGAATTAGATATTAATTATTAATGATGTAAATTACCTTTAATATGTCTAACTATATTTAAAATACCTTTTTTATAGAAGTGATTATATTTGTATGCCAATATTTTCTATGGTAAAGTTTCGTTTTGCACTTTTATTTTGGTAGTAATAAGATCGGGACTCTTATTTTGAAGGAACTTTTACCGGAAGTGAATGGACAACGGAGCAGAATGTTTCGCCTCCCAAGACTTTACCCATTTTCTCTTTGCTTTTCGTTCGGGTTCCCCTTGCGCTTCATCAGTTGAATCACTTTGAACATTCATTTGAGATGTTGACGGGTTGGCCGAACTTTTTACCCCACAGTCAAACAACTTAATTTGCTTCGCCATTTGTTGTAAAACAAACACACGGCATACCGCGCACGCGAGTAAACGTGCATCGCTTTCTGGCTCCGTAATCACACCAATGCACGTGGAACTTAAGTATCAGGTTCCGACTGGTCACAACAATAATTAAATATCACTCTTAATACAACAAATAATTAACATTTATCTATTTTGGGGTGCACATTTAGCTGTTTGCTGTCCTTATTTATCTATGTTAAAAACTGGTTGCCACTGATGGTAACCGAAAGGCCAAGAAGTGGTTGACATTTTTTCTGAATGGTTGCCAATGGCAACCGTTACTGTCGAGTCCTGCTTTATTAAGCCAATAAAGGATACCATTTCTAGACAATTAAATACAAATGTAATATGTAAAAAAGGCATCAAGAATTCAAAGCATACATACACAGAATTTTAAATGGTAGTGTTCTTAATTAATTAGCAATTTTATTTTATCATTGTTTTTAATGCCAAATGACTAATTACTTTTTACACATTAGTGTCAAATATGAATTACTATAAGATATTTTAGAAAAGTCTTGAACAACTATTGCAAAGCTTATTTATTCAATCACTTTATACCCATAAGAATAGGGAACTTTATCAACATTCAATCGAAGACCTGAATACAAATGTGGTGTAAAAAAATACATTTGATTCACAATGTTAACTTACATTTCAATGTTAAAAGTAACATTTAACAAAACATGAGAATTCCGCACAAAGATGACCGGAAAATTACACCCTTTTGCATTGCTTTTTTTTTTTTTATTATTGGTTGATCCACAAGATGTGAAATATAGAAACAGAACAAATATCTGCCTGCATTGTGCCAGTGCAATAACAATTATTAAAGTATCCAAAGATAAAAGATAGGGTTTGTTGCACACAACAATGCCTGCAAAACAGATGTTGAGACTTAATACAACTTACCATCAGAATGTCTTTCAGTATCAAAGCAATACTTGCAATCTTAGTAAAAAGCAAACAATTGTAATCATAACTTCTCATAACTAAGATAACTGGTAGAAGACTAGTTCAGTCTGTTTATATGAACATCTGAGAGTTGTGTGTGTGTGTGTGTGTAGGGAAAGTGTGTGTATGTGTATTTAGTTGTTTAAAAGAACCAACAAGTCCACCACTTGAAATTTTAACAAGACATTTGGAATCAAGGCAATGTGACACCTGAGGAAACATTTGATCATAAAACATTTTAAGCAGTATTTTAAGATTATGTCTTAATGACTTTTGCCACTAGTATACAATATGTTCTAAATAAACAAGTATGCTTTGTACAAGGCACTTGCTTTGAAACTTTATATACCGGTCAATGGTCAGATAAGGGGTTAGCTACACATTCATGCTTTTACACAAGTCATTCACCTGGGTAAGTGGCATATCATTTTACAATTTACACAAAAATGTAAGAGGGAGCAAACAGTACATTGTATTTTACAACTGTTTGTTTCCATATAAGAAAAATTAAGCATGCCACTGTTCTTGTTTGAATCCTTAAACCTCTTAGCAGCATTACAAGGTATTGAATTACATGAACAAATTACATTTCTGTCCAGTCAGGTTTGTGTTGTGCAACTGGAGAATAATAGTCAATATGCAAGTTTGTGTAGTGAAATATGGGCTCCCTTCTGGCCGGCTGGACATCTTTATAACTACACTGAACAAAAATATAAATGCAACACTTTTGTTTTTGCTCCCATTTTTCATGAGATGAACTCAAAGATCTAAAACATTTTCTATATACACAAAATAACCATTTCTCTCAAATATTGTTCACAAATCTGAAAAACTCTGTGATAGTGAGCACTTCTCCTTTGCCGATATAATCCATCCCACCTCACAGGTGTGGCATATCAAGATGCTGATTAGACAGCATGATTATTGCACAGGTGTGCCTTAGGCTGGCCACAATAAAAGGCCACTCTGAAACGTGCAGTTTTGTTTTATTGGGGGGGTCCGAAAACCAGTCAGTATCTGGTGTGAGGGGTAGGGTTAGGGCTAGAGTAATGTTGTGAATTGAGTGGCCCATGGTGGTAGTGGGGTTATGGTATGGGCAGGCGTATGTTATGGACGACAAACACAGGCCTCTCGATTCACAACATTACCCTAACCCTAATCTTACCCCTCACACCAGATACTGACTGGTTTTCGGACCCCCCGAGACCCCCCCAATAAATCAAAACTGCACGTTTCAGAGTGGCCTTTTATTGTGGCCAGCCTAAGGCACACCTGTGCAATAATCATGCTGTCTAATCAGCATCTTGATATGCCACACCTGTGAGGTGGGATGGATTATCTCGGCAAAGGAGAAGTGCTCACTATGAAAGATTTTTTCAGATTTGTGAACAATATTTGAGAGAAATGGTTATTTTGTGTAGATAGAAAATGTTTTAGATCTTTGAGTTCATCTCATGAAAAATGTGAGCAAAAACAAAAGTGTTGCGTTTATATTTTTGTTCAGTGTAGTAAAGGTCCTGGTGAAGTGCTTCTTTTAGGTCTCAAATATATACAGTATCTATACAGCACACCATTACTTGCAATTCTGCACAACTACTTTGAACATGAAAAACTCTTAACAGTTTGGATTGGTTGGGTAATTGTTGTTGGAGTCTAAACTGTAAGGGAAACTTCTGCAGCAATGGAGAGTCAGGACTCAGAGAGACACGAGGAGAGTTGGAGCTTTGATGTCAAACACTGGTAGTTTATTACAAGTCAACGGCAGAAGAATTCATATCACAAGTCACAGCAGCAAAAGGTTCTGACTGCACGGGTGGGTTCTCATGTCAATTATGATCAGCCTCGCATCTTGGTAGACCTTTTAACTAGTCAAATCTACATATTGGGTATGGGAGTAAACATCTGCAGACACAGGAGATGTCTCTCACATCTGTGGAGCTTAGAAAGCCAGCGTTCTCACACTCGCAAAACCCCCCGTGCCCGGCAGGTCAGGCCATAAAACCTAGTATCAACATACGACTGCATTAACACATTCCTTACGGGAGATTAGAAGCAGGGATGGTCGTAAATGTCAACACACAGAATAAGTTAAATGTCTAGGAGTAAAGACAGAAATATTCCCTCACAGTTTCTCCCTTTTTATCATTTATTGATAACTTTAAAACATTAGTCTAATAATAATTTGGTCAATACTTAAATCAATAGGCGCCTTCAGATTTGAGTGTGGTCTCACCGTACATCAATTACATCACAAAGTAGAATAAGATTGAAACATTCAACCACAATGATTGATACAGACAATCGCAATAGAAAATCATCTCTCATCAATGTTTGGTTCATCTTTTGTCAAAAGCACAATCATGAACACACATAAAACACAGATGCATAATAGCAAAAACATCTACTTTAAAATAATATGTTTTAACATTTAACTATTAGTTGATCTCACTTATCAAACTATAAAATCAAAACCAGCTTGCAGTTTAAAGATTTACTTCAAGGCAATCACTAGTCAAAAGCATTTTAAACTCAGGACCATAAGAGATCCAGCTAAGGTATACAATCAGTTGTGATTTTGGTCGATCTGTAATCTGCAAAATTGCAGTGTCTTCAATTTAGGATTACTTTACGTTTACTTCATTACATATTAAATCAAAAGACTATAGCATGATAACATAATTACATTACTTCAACTATCAATCATTATGTCATTTCATAATCTGAAGGGAAAATTAAACAATTCTCAAAATGTTTAACAATCTGAAAAGGAAAAGTTAGGCAAATATTTAAAGACTTTTGTAAAAACCTGGAAAGGAAGGATTACACATTCTTAAAACTTGAAACATCATTTTAGGTATGTCTGTGCATGGGTAACACATTGAAGAGTAGTGTTGTTAAGCCTGATTGCTGAACAATTAAGGATATTAACAGTATCTGTTATCATATTAGAAATATCTTATTATTCAATACCTTATAATCTGATAATATCAATTAATTTATTTTGTTTAGTATGAAAGTGTAATCTGATCTGACAAAATATATTTATCACCACTATTTAACGTATGTCCGGTCATTGTAAATATAAAAACAATAATTTATTGTACATCTGTAAACATCCGGTCATTCAATTCAAATGTTATCTTTGTACGAGAGCTGGAAGAACATGTCCTCCTGACTCGTTCTCCTCCTCTCTTTATGACACAGAGTGTCTGGTGTATGTAAAGGCATCCTGATACTGTATAGATTAGCACTGAGGTGCTGATTGGCTCAAACTCTTCTTCATCAGAGCGCCATATTTCAACCCCCCCCAATTGCTCTGCTTTTGTGTGGCTCATTCAGTGAGCACTGTAGTTGATCCCCCCAGTGAAATGGAGGCTCATCTGCCTGCATTCCTTCTGCTATCTGCTTGAGAGCAGTGCAACTGCGTATTCCAAGTGGCGCATCAAGGTGCCACTTGGAGAGGTTAGGAAGACCTCTGCTCCTCCAAGAAACATGGAACCTTGTATTATAGAAGCCTCTGAAGCTCTCGCTCGTCCTGTAGGGTTGTCTGCTTGAGCCCACCGAGCAGAAAGATGAAGAAGCATCCCATCTCCTCAGAAAGTTGAAGATTAGAATCCTCTCATCTCGAACGACCTCGTGCTTCCTTGCCCGTGGCTGGGGGTGCTCTCTGCAGCCGGAGAGTGACCCTCTCTGACCCTTGGCCTTCAGAGCTGTCCTAGTTATTGGGTTAACACTTGATAGGGATGTTTTCCCGAGTGAAGACAACTCAAGGTAATGGATTTGCACATTATCATTTAATTACAAAAATAGGATAGGCCCCTCAGAATTACAAAAATAGCTTCATCCCCTTTAACATCTGAGTCACTGCTGAAGGCATAGCATGAATGGAATTGGGTGTCTGAGGGTGTCATTACTGAGAAATGTCAAACAAATTCAAAACCTTACATTTGAAAACAGGTTTGCATTCCTCCACTTAAGGTGACGTTATGATTGGAAACAATAAAAGCTAATTGTTTTGACGTAGAATCTATAAACTGAATCGTTAGAGCAGAACAGAATGGTCGTATTGTAGCCTGAGTTTCGTGCATTCTCCAGCTTTACCAGGTGGAAACATTGTCCATATAACGTGAATACATGCAGAATTAGACAGTAAGAGGCCCCTGACAATAGGCCTATTTTAAAAATAGTAGGGGCTTTTAACAGCTTGCAAACATACAAGCATCCCCTACATAGCTGTATGAATAGCCTTAAAAAGCAACCCTCTCTGTGGTAACGAGAGTCATGTATCTGACCCAAATGCCCTAAGTGAAGCCGTTAGTCTCATCTGACTGACCCAAGGGTTGGTGCTGGTGTGACAGGGAGGCTTCCAAGTGTTCAAAGCAGATGTCAAGCTTTCAGTTCATGGCTCGGTGGGGGGGAGAAGACCCACGTGAGATAGTATCAACGGCTGTAATGTTCAGTTTGAGGAGCGTCATTCTCTCTGGGAGCAGGAAATGGTGTCCATTCTCGGACCAGACCATTAATGTCATGTAGAGCAGCCATAGCATCTCTGCGACTGTACTCAGCCAGACTTTAGCAGGGTAGAACTGGGTGACTCTTAGTGAAGCCGTCCAAGGCCATAGACAAAATGGAACCAGGTACTAACAAAAAGGACACAAGGTCATCAATGTCTCTCTTTACGTTTGGCCTAATCATAAAACAAATTAGTGGGAAAAATGTGGAACACTAATCCATCATCATGTGAAATGTTGAGTTAATTTAAATAATTACTTATGGGTTGAAATCAAATTAACATTAACATTAGAACTAAAGTCAGTCAAAATTGGACTCGCACAGATCAGAATCTAAGCAATACACCATTTTCCCAGCTCTGTAATGAAAAAGATAACAAGACTAGGTACATTACGGGAGCATTAAAACACCCAAACATGCACACGTATCTTATTCTAGTAGAGATGAGAGGACAAGGTATAATGTTGTGAACAAAATTATCAAGTCAAAGCTTCAGTATTTTATCTTATGTAGCACATTTAATTCAATAATTAATCTTGAATTACTAATAACTCTAAAGAAGGAAACAATTTACAAAGTGGATAAGGCGAATACCCATCCAAAGTGTGTGTGTGTGTGGGGGGTGTGTGTGGGTGTGTGTGCGTGGGTGTGTGTGTGAGCAGCTTATCTGCCCAAGGTTTAAAACATTTGGGACAGCAGTGAGAATGTTTATGAGAAACAATTTGTAGCTTAGACTGAACTCGAAGGAAACTAGACTGGAATTTTTTGAAGAACTCAAAACACTTGTACATTAATTAAAGACATTTGACATTTAGCTTGAGCTGGGTTAATACTCTCTATATGGTATTTCAATTTGGCCAAGTAGAACCCCTTCATGGATTTGGCTTGCAACTAGGGCTGTCAGTCGATTAAAATATTTAATCGCGATTAATCGCATGATTGTCCATAGTTAATCACGATTAATCGCAAATTAATCACACATTTTTTATCTGTTCTAAATGTACCTTAGAGGAATATTTTTCAAGTTTTTAATACTCTTATCAACATATGAGCGGACAAATATGCCCTATGCAAATGTTTATTATCATTTGAACAATGACAACAATTCTCATGAATATTAAACACAACAACCTCTGAACATTACAAATATTCGCCTCAATTCAACCTGGAACCTCTCTCATTCAATAATACAATACAAAGTGTGTGCGTGTGTCTGTGCGTGTGTGTGTGTGTGTGTTTGTGTGATGGATCGTTGGAGCTATGTGCAACTCAAGGCATATGCTCGAACGGGAGCTGCCTGGACGCTGCGATCATGTTGCGCGCACTATCCGTGCTGAGTGTGCTGACTTTTCGTACAATGTCTCACTGTCTGGCTTCCTGCATAAAGTCAAGTGCTCGGCGCAGTTGTCGGCGAAATGTCACTCCTCTGTTTTCATTGAAACAGCTCCTTATATCCGTTAGCGCAGCTAGCTAGCACCAGATGCTAACAACAACAATACACGTAAGGTCTCTCCCGGTCCTCCGATGGCCAGTCGGTGCCTGCCGGTGAGCGTGGAAGTGTGGTCTGCAGCAAGCGGACGGCAGGAGCGGGGCTGTCAGCATCAGCTTGTAGATGGTATTTTAAACTCGTTAACGCATTATTAACGCATTAACTTGACAGCCCTACTTGCAACACAAAGTGATACTGATCTCTGTCTGTTAGGATTTGGAAGTCTCATGATTTATTGTGTGGGCCTGTGAAGGAGAGGCCCGGGAAAACAACATCTATATTGGAACTGTAATTACTGATCTTAAAGAGATTGCAACATTATACTCCTTAAAACAAATTGCTCAATTCATTTAACACATGTATTATGCATACAATAAAAACCTCAACAAATATATTGATCCTGGCTTAACCAGCAACCTTTACTCTATTGTTCATAAGCTCGTCAGTAGTTTAACAACTATTAGAATTGTAGTAATGTCTATAGACCAATTGTACTAGAAATAATTTGAAACAGTTTAATAAAGAATGTTAAACTATATTTAAAAACTGTAATTGAACTTCAACTTATATAAATTATCTGATTCCAGTGGCCAGTTGGAATAGATAATCAACAAAGTTTCCATTTTGCAGCAACAGCGTAAAAGGTTTCAACAACAATTAGTATTATGTCTGAGTCTAGTTCTGTCTTATCTGCTTTGTTTTGGAATGTGTTCAATACATTACGTTTTTGTATTCATTATTACCTAGGGGTGTAACGGTACACGTACCCATACCGAAATTATAAGGTACGGGCCCTTCGGTTCGGTACACGTGTGTACCGAAGTGTACCGAACGAATATAACGTTAAACGTAAAAAATTGAGAACGTGAACAACTTTTTGGAAGTAATCTCAGGTGCTGCGTCGCAGCATTCAGTGTAATTTCCTCACATTGGGCTCATCGCGTCATAGAGCGAGCAAGTCATTTCATTGGACGAGAGGCATACTATGAGAGCTGGTCACAGGGATGCGTTCAAATTTAGTCAGTAATTTGAGGAACTGTCGAAATCACGAACGCAGATAAATTTGAGCTCGAAAATCCTCCAGCATCATTGAAGTCTCCGGTTTGCGAACATTTTGGTTTAGCAGTTACGTACAAGGATGACGGACAAAGACAGGTGAACCGAACCAAAGCTGTTTGTCGGCGTTGTTCAACTACAATTGGTTACGCGGCTGGCAATACATCAAACTTGCACACTCATTTGAAAAGGCATCACCCGAACGTGAATATTACCGGTACCAAAAGAAAAAAGACTGAAGTGCAAACCCAACTCCCACTAGCATTTAAGCCTCCACCACTCGCAAAAAGTTCAGACCGAGCCAAAGCTATTACAAACGCCAAATATCCTTATGTTGCCATGTTAGCAAAGCGCTACCTGGCTGTATCAGCTACCTCCGTCCCTAGCGACAGGGTGTTCTCCACAGCAGGAGACATTGTTAGTGCCAGCAGATCTGCTCTTTCGGCAAGCAATGTGGACAAGTACATTTTTCTTTAAAAAAACATGAAAATACAATGACAAGCAAGTCATAATGTCAAATTGGCTGCTTAGGTACTAGTACAGTACAGTTATAATACAGATTATTTCAGTTCATCGAAATGCTGCACCTTATATGTTTATTTTATTATATTTTGTATTTATTTGAGTGAATATTCACGGTTTAATAATAATTAAAAACCTAAAACTAATAGTTTATGTTTTGTGAGTACTAGTACAGTAAAGTAGTTCAAATACAGATTATTTCAGTTCATTGAAATGCTGGACCTTAATGTTTATTTTATTATATTTTGTATTTATTTGAGTGAATACATTATTCACAGTTTAATAATAATAATAACAAAATATATATATTTTATGTTTTGTGATAATTTTTTCTGCTGTACCGAAAACGTACCGAACCGAACCGTGACCTAAAAACCGAGGTACGTACCGAACCGAAATGTTTGTGAACCGTTACACCCCTATTATTACCATACAATAAATAGATTAAGAATAAATGAAACAAATAATACAACATTGACCTAATTGAGCAGACAGATTATTATTTATTTTTTTGCAACCCTGATCTCCTCAGGCAGGTCTTTACGACCAGCAGTGATGCCTCTGATGGTCTCAGGGTGTAAGACGGGGCATAGGGTTTAAGCAAGGTCACAAAGATATCTTAACATACCAGCAATGCAATTTAAAATGTATTCTTAAAGCAATAGGTATTTTTCTTCTTACACCTACAGCGCACACCCTGAACAGTGTGCTTCTTGTTTACATTTTCCTCTGCACACTCAGATGCAGGACATAAAAACACTCTTTTGCTATTTATTTTCATTTTGCAGCACATTCGCAGCACATTTATACTATAATATATAATTTTGCTTTCCATCTTTCCATTATTTATTTTTCTCAAGTCATTTACTTTTGGTGAGATAACTAAAGTTTAGTTCATTTTACCCTGGCTATGGACTGATTCATTATTAGTTGTTACAAAACATACACAAGACGGCGGGTAGACAAACCAATATAGACCCCCCATACAAACAATTAGACAAACAGACATGAACTCGCAATAAACACCAGCGCGACAGCAAAGTTCATCCAGCTCAATTTAGTCCGAATTAAGAGGTTTCAGAGGGGGTAGGGAATTATAGATGGGGCACCTTGACTCGCGCGTCCACCCTTGTATACAAGTGCTAAGATCGTGCCTGAAGACCGTCCAAAAGCAATAACTAACTAATAACCAGGAGAACATAGACTTTTTTCCGCTACCCTTTCTCTCCAACAACAGCACAGTTAACTGTAGTCCTACACGACCAGTCTATAGTATACACCCGCCATCGAGTTCATCACAACGATGAAACACAGTTTTGTTCTACACTTGCTTGCCACTGCCCATCCGTGATCAATTAGCCTATAATTTTATGTATGCACCCCGGACCGCCACCAGCTCCTCTAGCATAATGTAGGGAACGCTCCCAAGCAATGTAGGGAACGTTCATCCAGCAAAGTAGAGAGCTGTGGCGCATCGGGTGATGCAAGCACCTCGCGCTGCCCCGGCCTTGCCAGCAATGTAGAAGACGGTCACAAACAACGAGTGCTTTTAGACCATCTCCTTTTTAATAGAGACGGCGGTGGTGTGAGTTAAAGATATAGACACAAAGCTGTGACTTTCTTCCTCTCAGCTGCACGGCTGCAGCCACCCAACAACGGGGGGATATTTACACACACCCCCGCGGCTGCTTCTGCAGCCGTGTTTAGAGAGGCGATGGGGGGAAATATCTCGGGCTGCTTATTTTTAACTGCTGTGTTGGCCGCTGAAACCCCCAGAATTCGGCGATTCGTTCAATACAAATCTGTACATTGCTTTTATACAGAAGCTCCACTTTACTGATTTATTTCTTTAACACATCTGTCACACATGTTATTATTTTAAAAAAGTGTACTAAACTCATTTTCGGCCAACCTATAACCAGCCACAGTTAGCTCCACTTTGCTCATATTCCACAACAAATAACAGACTAAGCTGTGGTCAATGCCCCTTCAATATGCCACAACAGGCAGCAAAGCAACATGAAGACCACCGCCAAAAAGACAATAGAGTGGTGCAGTGACTTCACCTCCCTCCGATCCGCACACATTAAAGCAACACGGATACACGCTAGGCTAACGTATTTTCTCATGCAACTCACCATCATATAAGAGGCAATGCTCTTGGGTAAAAGTAGCAAAGTCGGTCAATCTACGTCAAAAGTTGTCCAAATAACTACAATCAATATCCACAGTGCTAATGCTACTGAGTCATCGTCCCAAAAGGATAAACAGCGCATCTCAGCAGACACGGGGCGGGTCTAAACTTTGATTGGCTTAGCCTTGCTTTACAATCACTTGAGATGGACAGGGGATTTATCTAATCACACTCATTTAAATGTTTTCATGAAGAATAGTCTAAATCATGTTGTCCTAAATTGCATATTGTGTATCTATATTGTTTCTATTTTAGTTTCAAATAATTTATATTGTTTGTGTATGTAGTGCTAAGCCCTAAAATAAAGTTGACATATTATTCAGTGTTATTTCTCAGTGTCTTAGTAACCGGGGGTTACAAGTGCCAGAAAGAAAAATACTGAAATATGTATAAGGAAAAGCTTAAGTCTTACTTTCTTAATTGTTTAATATAGGGGCCGATAGCCAACACTGGAGATAATCATTTCATAAAGTCAAACATTTTCAGACTTAAAATTAAAATAATGTGAGGTTCAATTTATTTTTCTTTTATTTATGGTCATATAAAAAATGATTCAAAATATGACCAGATGAACCAACAACAGGTAAAAATAGAAAAATGTAATATAATGGCTTAGGTCGAAGGTTTAAGACAAACAACAGATAATCAAACTTTTAATATAAAGAAAATGTTTCATCGTCCTCAATCTATCCTTTTAATCCCATCTCTCCATGTATCCTTTACTGTCCTCTCTGCTCTTCTCAGCTAAAATAACCAAACACATACCTCCTGTACTCATTCGCAAGGATAAACTCCTGGCAAATAGTTTCCCTGCTGACTTTATCCAGCAATTCTTTGTGAATGTGACAGACTGCTACATTGTTAATGCAAATTTGCATCATAGTACTTCTCAGCCAGGTCTTCAACCTCCTCTGAGCACTGAAGCTACTCTCTGCTTCAGAAGAGGCTGCAGGAACAACCATAAGAAGCCGTATAAGGGCTTCTACTCAGAATAGCTGCGGCCTCTCAAGTGGGGTCAAATGCAGAGATGGATGGGTCAAATGCAGAGAAACAATTTCCCCACGAGGGATTAATAAAAGTCCATCTTAAGTGGATTTGAATGGGTACTGGAGCTTAAACATGTCAAGCTGCACCTTCAGTGACCTTTGGTTTAATTCAGGATACTGGTCCACCACTGCGGTCAGGCTTGGATTTTCGTCATTTTAGGGGCAAGGCCATTTGGCCTCTGGTGTCACATGTTTTTTTAGGGCGCAAAGGCCATTGAGGGAAACATTTGGATTTGGAGCTTACAAATAATTAACTTCACTTTCTGATAAGAAAAACACACGAATGACATGGAAAACAAATCACTTATTTAGTATCAATAATGTCAAACATTATATCCTCATATAGGCCTATTCCTCCTTAGTATTACTGTATATAAACCGTACTTTACTTTGAATAATTAGTGTTTGGTATGTTTTCCATCTACTACTTCTCCCATTCACAAATCCAAAATCAAATCAAAAAATCTAAAATTCTATTAATATGTAACAAATATATTCCATTTCAGAGCAGACGAAACGGCCTTCAAGGGTTAAACTCTGCACATACATCATTTAGCGAGAGCACGTATGTTTTGGATTAGGCCAACCGGCTAACTCAAACATATCCAGGTTAGGTTGAACCAGCTTCGTAGTACAGGCCCCTGCTCTGACTAGATGACGTCACTCAGGTGTGTGGCCCCAATCTGCCCAGCAACACCATGGTAACCAACTGCAGAACTGAGTCGCATTAAGAATGTATTGAGGATTATATCTGAAAATGTTGCCACATGTTCAAAAAATATGGCTCCTACAAAGAAATTACCAGACTGTGAGCATCAGTGAACCCCAATATGGTAAGAAGAAGAAGAAGAAGAAGAAAAGTAAAGAATACAAATAAGAAAGACAATTCCATTTAAGATCAAAAACGTTTATTGTGGTATATTTCACATCATATTTTATGATTAGAAACAGCCAATCAACTCAAGTGCTTTATTCAGCTGCTTCTTTTCCCTGTAAAAAAACAAACAAAATATAAATACATACAGTGTATTATACAGTGTAGCATAAACATCATATTCTGCATACATCTGAATGTTTTCTCTGTCGTTCATTTCATAAAGATTTGAGCTATATTTGTTCTGTCAAGACTTAAGTATTGCATTAAGAGATATTTAATTACATTTTCATTCATAAAAGCTGAAATGTCTTTATAGTTACCTTGCCAGAGTCACGGCTCTTTGCTCTCAGTTTGTTGACCTGGGACTCTGCAATGTCAGCACGCTCCTCAGCCTCCTCCAGCTCATTTTGAACCTTCCTGCACTTGGACAGATGAGTATTGGCTTGTTCCTCCTGGAATAAGAGATACATAGTTTAAGGTACAGAAACCTTCAAACACTTTCAAATATAATATAAGAATGTGATGGTAATCTTAACAATCAGCAAGATTTGCCGGTAAAAATAAATCTGACATATCTACAAAACAATATATTGTCCTTACCGCCTCCTCAGCCTGCCTCTTGTAGGCCTTCACCTTCAGCTGCAATTTGTCAACCAGATCCTGCAGCCTGGCAACATTTTTCTTGTCCTCCTCAGTCTGTTCCAATTTAGATTTGCATGTTTAAATATTTTAAAAGGTTAGTATATTAGATTAACTGGTACTGTACATTTTAACTATGAAAGTAACCATACCTGATAGGTGAGCTCCTTAACTCTCCTCTCATATTTGCGGACACCTTTAACAGCATCTACTCCACGTCTCTGTTCAGCCTCAACCTCTGCTTCCAGCTCACGCACCTTTTGAATAACATTAAAACATTAAGTATCCAGCTTGTTTTAAAAGGTTTCTTTCAGCTATATACATCTTAGTATGACTTTTTTTACCCTAGACTCCAGTTTCTGGAGCTGCTTCTTGCCACCCTTCATGGCCAGGTTCTCAGCCTCATCCAGACGGTGCTGCAGGTCCTTAACAGCAACCTCCAGGTTCTTCTTCATCCTCTCCAGGTGAGCACTAGTATCTTGCTCCTTCTTCAGCTCCTCAGCCATCATAGCAGCCTACAGGAGACATAAAAACATGTTAATTAGAAATATCAACAAAAAAAATGGCTGTTAAAAGTAAGAACACATGACATTGAAACCTACATCAGTGATGGCCTTCTTGGCCTTCTCCTCTGCATTCCTTGCTTCCTGCACAGTGTCATCCACTTCACTCTGGACCTGGACCAGGTCTGTCTCAAGCTTCTTCTTGGTGTTCACAAGGCTTGTGTTCTAAAAGGTACAAATATTTAGCTTCTTAAGTCATCACATGCCTAATATTCATGTTAGTTGAAATTGTATTTGATTCTTGAATTATTGAAATGATTAGGTTTGTTCACCTGAGAGTGCAGAAGTCCAACACGCTCACTGGCATCAACCAGCTCTTGCTCAGCAATTTTGCGACTTCTCTCTGTCTGTTCCAGAGCAGCTCTAAGTTCCTCAATTTCAGCCACCATAAGACCGTTTCTACGATCCACCATAGCAGCCTGTTCCTTGAAGTCCTCCTGGGCTCTGACAGCATCATCAAGGTGCAGTTGTGCATCCTAGTGAGAAAAAGATCCGACATATATACATGAATGACAAAATGTAGCCCAATCTACCATAGTTGGAAAATAAACTGTTCCTTTTCTATACCTTCAGCTGTGCCTGCACATTCCTGAGCTGCTTCGTGGACTCAGCAGCCTGGCGGTTGGCATGGCTGAGCTGAATCTCCATCTCATTCAGATCTCCCTCCATCTTCTTCTTGATTCTCAGGGCATCGTTCCTGCTCCTGACCTCAGAATCCAGAGTGCTCTGCATGGAGTCAGTCACTCTCTGGCTGTTCCTCTTGATCTGTTCCATCTCTTCATCTTTCTCTGCCAGCTTCCTGTCCACCTCACCCTTAATCTGGTTGAGCTCCAGCTGGACACGCAGGATCTTAGACTCTTCATGTTCCAGAGTTCCCTAATGAAATCAAACAATTAAACACTCATATTTGCCTTCAAACACTGATATATATTTGTCAATGATTTTTAATGTTATGAACTCCCAGTAAATAAATACCTCAGCCTCTTCAAGAGCTGTCTGGATCTCAGTCTTCTCTGTCTCCACCTGCTTCTTGGTCTTCTCCAGCTCATGGATGCTCTTGCCAGTCTCACCAATCTGTTCAGTCAGATCTGAGATCTCCTCTGCAGAAAGATACATGGGGTTTATCATATTGTTGAGACTTAAATGGTAAAATATCAACAAAATGTCCAACTCATGTTGAACTCTGTGACATTATGTAGAACTCACGTTGCAGATTCTTGTTTTCACGCTTCATGGTCTCCAGATGATCAAGAGCCTCCTCATAAGAGTTCTTCATCTTGAACAGTTCAGTGCTGAGAGAACGAGCCTCCTTCTGTGCTCCCTCAAGCTCTGCCTGACCCTCCTCGTACTTCTGCTTCCACTCTGCCAACACCTGAATAATACAATTCATACAGTTTATTTGGTTATGTTAAAGTCTCAGGGCATAATAAATATTCATGTCATTGTTTGTGTGTTTTGACCAAACATAGTAAATTGTGTTACCTTGTCAAAGTTCCTCTGCTTTTTGTCCAGGTTGGCAGCAAGGCCATTGGCCCTCTCCACATCAATCATGAGGTCCTCCACCTCACTCTGGAGCCTCTGTTTGGTTTTCTCAAGAGAAGCACACTTGGAATTCACTGCCTCAATCTGTTCCTCAGCCTCCTGAAGGCGCTGGGCAAGCTTTTTCCTGTTTGAAAATGGAGGTATTTGTGGCTCAGTTAAACTCATAAAGTTACAAGTTATTTTCTAGGTATATTTGCATATATGAAACAACTAATTACCTTATTAATTAATCTAAATGATTGGCCTCAAAGTAAGAAGCTATACACATTTTAAAATACTAATGTTATTACCAGCAATTCAGGAATCAGTAGAGTTTTTGCTAAAATGCTACACTTCTGGCCATTTAACAGTTTGAATGTCACTCACTTGGATTCCTCAAGCTCCTCAGTGCGCTGGATAGCATCAGTTTCATACTTCGATCTCCACTGAGCCACCTCACTGTTGGCCTTGGACATTCCACGCTGCAGCTCAGCCTTGGCCTCCTGCTCCTCTTCAAACTGCTCCCTCAGCAGATCACAGTCATGGCGGGCTGATTGCAGGCCATGGGCAAGAGCATTCTTGGCCTATTGTAAGAAATATTATTAACCTTTACACAATTTCTAAATCACAAACAAATCATACAAATATATACTATCTTGATGGTTTCTTACCTTAACCTCCTCCTCAATCTGTCTCTTCAATTCATCAATCTGCTGTGTGGAGGCCTGCTTGCCTCTGGTCAACTGAGAGACAAGAGCTTCCTTCTCTTCAACTTGACGGCTGAACTCACCTTGTGTGAAAAATATTATAATACGTTAGTTTGTGTTACGTTTCTCAATCATATACTCCACAGATGGTTCACCAAAAACATGTAGATACCATTTTCTGTCAGGAGACGTGCTTTCTGTGAACTTGTGTCATTGATTTGGCGGACGTTTTCATCATGCTTGGTCTTCAGTTCGCTAAGTTGGTCCTCAAGAGTACGGCACATCTTTTCAAGATTTCCCTAATGAGGAAGAAATCAACAAGATTAGTGATCAGATTTTATTCACAAAATAATTTACATGATGTACTATATTCATATTGGTAACATATAATATAATTAAAAAAAAGCATGTAATGCTAGTGTACCTTTGCCTTAGCAACATTCTCCATGTTGCTAGAGAGGTCATCAATCTCCATCTTGTATTCACTCTTTTCCTTCTCAAGCTTCTGCTTGACACGCTGGAGGTTGTCAATCTGCTCTCCCAGCTCAGCAACACTGTCAGCCTGCTTCTTGCGAAGGGCAGCAGCAGTTGCTTCATGCTGCAGAGTGGACTCCTCAAGGTCACGACGGAGCTTCTGGAACTCAGCCTCACGCTTCTTGTTCATCTCAATCTGAGCAGCGGTGGCACCTCCAGCCTCCTCCAGCCTCTCACTGATCTCCTCAAGTTCCCTGGAGAGGTCAGCTCTCTGTTTCTCAACCTTGGCACGAGCTGCACGCTCAGCCTCAATCTCCTCTTCCAGTTCCTCAATACGAGCCTGTTGAATGTAGATGTTTTCTCTTTCAGCAATCATTCACTTTATTACACATAATAGCAAATGTATGTAGTATTGTTAAGTGTAACACATTATCTCACCTGGAGCTCCTTGATCTTCTTCTGGAGCTGAGCACCCAGAGACTGCTCATCTTCAATCTTGCTAAGGAGCTGACTGCATTCAAAGTCCTTCCTGTGAACATTTTGTATAAGTAAGTGCATTGAGTTCATGCCATTGAACACTTCTTTAAAAAAAATTATGTTGTTTAAACAGAAAAACTAAGCTACTTTTTGATTTTCTCATCAGACTGCTGCTTGTCATTCTCAAGATCCATGACGGATTCCTGGGACAGTTTGAGATCACCCTCAAGCTTTCTCTTGGTTCTCTCCAGGTCCATACGCAGCTTCTTCTCTTGCTCCAGAGAACCCTCAAGCTAAACAAAGGTATACATTTTTAATTATCATGTTCAAGAATAATCTTGCTTTGCCAAATCAAGTGACTGTAAACTTACATCATCCACTTGCTGCTCAAGCTTGGTCTTGGACTTGGTCAGAGTGTTGACTTTGTCTTCCTCTGCCTGCAGGTCATCAAGAGTCTGCTGATGAGACTCCTGAAGGGCTTTCTTTTCCTTGGTCAGCTTAGCAACGCTCTCATCCTGAGAGGCCATCTCCTCGGTCAGGTTCTTCACCTAAGTGTGCAAGAAAGATTTTGTTAATACAAATAAATAATTATAATCTCACTACCTAATTGAGAGATCATTGATTACAAACCTTGTTCTCAGTGGCATGTTTCTCCTTTTCCACTTTGGCCAAGGTAAGCTCCAGGTCATCAATATCCTTCTTGAGCTCAGAGCATTCATCCTCCAGCTTTCTCTTCTTGGCAGTGAGCTCAGCATTCATTTCCTCTTCATCCTCCAGTCTCTCAGTTGTCTCTTTGAGTTTGGCCTCCATCTGAATCTTACTCTTGATGAGTCCCTCACATCTCTCCTCAGCATCAGACAGATTGTCTCCTTCCTAGACCATTTTTATAGAAATACATGTTAGCTCTTATATATTCACAAACATGAAAAAGCGTATTTGTCTGTCGACGTGTACTTACAGATGCTACTTGCAGAGCCAGATCAGTCTTCTCCCGCAGAAGGGAAACCATCTTCTCCTCCAGTTCCTTCTTCTTGGCCAGGGCAGTAGCCAGGTCAGTTGTCATTTTTTCATAGTTCTCCTTCATATTTGCCAGCTCCTTCTCAGTTTCAGCAGTCTGCAGCAGAGGCTTAATCTTGTAGTAGACCTTCATCCATGGCCAGTGTTTGACATTCATGAAGGAGCGCACGTTGTACTGGATGGTGTATACGGCTTCCCTGCTCAGAAAAAAATTGGTTTTAGACAATATCTTTTTTTTCTTTACACCATTGATCAGAATTAGCAGTTTTCAACGTGCCTCCTTGCTGTCATCTTGACAAACTCTGTTCGCATGAGATAACCACGACACAAAGCCTGAGTAATTCTGACCAGAGATGCCAGTTTTTCGTCTCTCATCTCCTCAAGGGTACCCAGCAGGCCAGCCTTGAAGAACACCTGAACAAACAGAAACAACAAATGTTTTCAGAATCAGAATACCTTTTTTCAAGGAGGGGAAATATAAATGTCTGTCAGCAAATAAATGATAAATTCAAGTAATGACCACTTGAAACACTGTATAACAAGCAAGCAAACAAACAAAATGAAATATGTGACTCCTATTTACGTGATGGTTTTTGGTTGGATGGAATGGTTTTAAGGCCAAGTCTTAATCACTTGTTTCATCGTAATCAAGGAAGTATTGTTTTTAATATTTTATTATTTGCCGGGATGGAAAAAGAGAGGCTACCAGAGTTGACCTCCTGAGGTAGTTTCATTAATTACATGTATAATACATACTACCGTAATCACAGTAACATCCAACAAATACACTGTACAGCGTCTTTGGTAAATATTCATTAGCTCAGTTATGAAGTAAATGTAAAGTAGTTACCTTGGTGTGTCCAAATTTATATTCATCATGAGGAACATCAATTGACCCAAGCAGCTTCTCTGAAGCCTTCTTGTTGTCCATGAACTGACCGTCAGGGATGACAGCGGCATTCAGCACCTTGTATCTATATGAAAGAGTTTATTGTCAGGAGGAGCATTACATTGTAATAATGAGAGGTTACAATTCTATGTATAAAAACATTATACCTCTGCTTGAAGTCAGCATAGAGGATCCTGCTGGGGAAACCTTTTCTGCAGATTCTAATACCCTCCAGGACACCATTACACCTGAGCTGGTGGATAACCAGGTGGTTCTCCATAAGACCTGTACAAAAAAATATTATATATTTAATTATTTGAATAAATAGTAGGATTTTAGTTGATGCAGCACAGAATTAAAAACCAAACCAGTCATCAATACTGTTGTATATGTACCTGGAGTCTTTATCTCATTGGGAATCAGACAGCGCACAAAGTGAGGATGGGTGGCCCTCAAGTTCGTCATCAGCTTGCCCAAGTTCTCCTGTAATCCATAATAGTGTCTCATGTCATGAAATGCCGCAATTGGGAGTTTTAGTTTAAACAGAGATTTATTAGTTATGTTTGCTTTGAGAAAGCTTACCCTGAACTGTGAGGACACAGTCTGCATAGAACCACCCTTCTTCTTGCCTCCCTTCTTAGTATTATCTGTTGATGTTTTGTTAGAATGTCAACAAATTAGCATAAACAAGTAATAATTGATGAGTTAAAATAAAATAAAATTACAAATATACATTTGCTTTGTAAAAAGTACATATTATCTCTGGTTTTAAATGTCTTTACTGTAGTTACTATCTTACCCTCAACTACTGGAGGATACAGCGAAACCAGCAGTTTCACTGAGGATTTCTGGTACAGCTGAATGACAGAGTCATTCAGAGGATCCTTGTTCTTGTCCAGCCAGCCAGAGATGTTGTAGTCCACGGTACCAGCATAGTGCACCAGGGAGAAGTGGGCCTCAGCCTTGCCCTTTGCGGGCTTTGGCTTCTCAAATGCTCTGTTTTTGCCAAGATGCTGGTCATACAGCTTGTTCTTGAAGGATGTGTCTGAGGCCTTGGGGAACATGCACTCCTCTTCAAGGATGGAGAAGATGCCCATGGGCTTGAAAAGGTTGAAAGAGGTATATCATTTAGTGATACATTATAACAAATAAAAAAACTGTTACATATGATGTATGATATAATAAATGAAGTGGTTACCCTTTCAATCAGCTCAATGCAGGCAGCCAAGTCCATACCAAAGTCAATGAACTCCCAGATAATACCCTCCTTCTTGTACTCCTCTTGCTCCAGGACGAACATGGTGTGGTTGAAGAACTGTTGCAGTTTCTCATTTGTGAAGTTGATGCACAGCTGCTCCAATGTATTGAACTGCAAAAGGACATATCATCTTCATAATCTCTTACAAGGCAATAAGAACTATTATTTATTGAAAAGTATCAACTGCTAAATTGTTCAAACTCTGGCTTACATCAAAGATTTCAAAGCCAGCGATATCCAGCACACCAATGTAGTACTGTCTAGGTTGTTTGGTGTCCAACATATTGTTGATACGGATGACCATCCACAAGAACATCCTCTCATAGATAGACTTGGCCAGGGCAGGCACTGAGTTGTTGACCTTAAAGAAAAAAAGTGATGTGATTTCATTTTTGACATATACAAATGGTATATTATATTATTTTCAAGATACATGCCACTAAAATTCCAAAACTAAACAAAAATTGAATCAAAGACACCCTTCAATTTAGAATTCAATTAGAACTAGTACAGAAAATGACATCACATATAGTTTTCCTAATGAAATCTGTACTACATTTTGTGTTTATAAACAGTAGAATGTATGATATTGACCAGTATTGTTTACCTGAGGCACAGTCTGTCCCTTGGTGACATACTCATTTCCGACCTTCACTCTAGGATAGCACAGACCCTTCAGCATGTCAGCGGAGTTCAGACCCAGCAAATAAGCAACCTTGTCAGCATCTGAAAATAATTCAGAAATGTCCATCATAATTTGTGAAGAACACAACGTTATCAAGACATGTATCAATGTTGTTGCCAAGCTCTAAGCTTTGAGCTAAGAGTAAATACTCACCGTCTGTGCCATCAGGCTCAGCCTGCTCCTCACGCTGCTTTTGCCTGAACTTCATGTTACCATGGTGAAGCACAGCACCGGTCATCTTGTAAATGCTCATCTTCTCTTCATTAGTGAAGCCCAGGATATCAATAGCATTCTGATGTCAAAAGACACAAAAAACATAATTGTTCAAGCAATTTAAAAATTTTAAAATTTAAAGTTCTTAAAAGAGTTGTAATGATGTTGCATTTATTTCACAAAGTCTATTTAAATATGTTGAATTGAAAATTACTCACATCTGTGGCTTCCAGCTCCACTTTGTCATCAATGCTGGCCACAACGATCTTACCCATGCTACACATGGGGAAGTCGTAGGGGTTGGTTGTGATGAGTGCCAGTTCTAGAATCCAAAACAGATTAACATGTTAGTAGATATTTTTTATAAATGTAAAAGTCTAATAAGGTTGAAACAATTGCAATATCTAATTCTCATTACCAAGGAGCTCTGGTATGTGGCCGGTCATCATCTGGTAGAAGATATGGTAGCCTCTCTCTTCCTCAAGCTGGAATGTCACTCTAGACTTCTCCAGCAGATCTACAAGTTTTGATCATGTCAGTGCCAGGCTAAATCTTACTTACAGTAGTTTGTATACACTATAAGGATTGTTACTTACAAGTCTCAATATCAGCACTAGCCAGTTTGCCAGCTGTGTTGAAATGGATTCTGATGAATTTACCCTGTTTGAAATAACATAATCATTAATGTCCCTCCACATGTGCAATGTAACAATGCTTCTCTCGTGTGTAGAAACTGTTCCATACTTACAAAACGAGAAGAGTTGTCATTCCTCACAGTTTTGGCGTTACCATAAGACTCAAGCAATGGATTGGCTGCAATAATCTGATCCTCAAGTGACCCCTAAAATCCAGGTTAAGAATAGCTGTCAGGAAACGACTTCATTTGTTCATCCCTGAAAAAACTTCTAAAGATAAAGAATCCTGAATCGTCATCATCATAGAGTAACATACCTTTGATTCGTCTCTCTTGGGTCCAGAAACTGAGATTGTTGCAAAGTACTGGATGACACGCTTGGTGTTCACAGTCTTTCCAGCACCAGATTCTCCACTAGGTAGAGACAGAGATTATTAAGAACTTGACCAATGTGTTTGATTAATCTTAATTAAAACTAAATTGGCACAATTGTAAATGTTACAAACTTACGTGATCAAGACAGACTGGTTTTCCCTATCTGTAAAAGTAAAAAAAACATAAACCAATCAAGTACATGTTAAAAACTGAAACCCTATACTGATGCGTTTTAAATAAGTGGTAATGACTTACCAGTAGCCATGAACTGATAGGCGTTGTCAGAGACAGAGAAGATGTGGGGTGGAGCCTCCATACGCTTCTTGCCTCTGTAGGCACTTACACATTCAGAATCGTATACTGGGAGCCACTTGTAGGGGTTCACAGTGGCACAGAACAACCCAGAGTAGGTCTAAAATATATCACAGAGAATTTAAATGTAACTTCATGTTTCCAGCAAACATTTTTCAGTCTCATTAGGCAATTAGTCTTACGTAGATCATCCATGCTGCATAACGCTCTTTGAGGTTATACAGCACAGAGGCTTCATTAAGATGGGTCATCATGGCCATGTCCTCAATCTTGTCATACTTGGGAGGGTTCAATGGGAAGACCTCCTCTTCTTTCACTACCCTCTCCTAGAACAGGAAATGTGTTACAATGACAAATTATCAAATTGAATTCCTTGGACACACAGATTTAATGATACGAACCTCCTCAGTTCCCAGTATTTTGACAGTGACTTTGCCACCATCTTTCTTGAGGATTGTTGCCTTCACGTACAGCTCCTTGACATCAGACACAAAGCAAGCACTCTTGGCATCAAATGGTGCGTTTTGAGCCTCAATTCTTTCCCTCTCTGGCTTACGAAGGTAAATGGCAGCCTTGCCATATAAGGCCATCTCCGCGTCGGTACTCATGGTGGCAGTTTATTTCTGTGAAGTACACACAAGTAAGATAAATCTTATTAATCTTACTTATTTTAGTGTTTTCAATCAATTTGATTCCACAGCCCAGAATGTCTGTCATCAAAGAAGAATACACATATCCCCATTAAATAGAATTGTCCTTGAAATTGAAATGGAAGGATTCAAATCAAATTCTCGTTAAATCGTCACACAAATGTGCACAGCACCGCACTCAGTGAAATGTAGTTTTTGAATTTAACCCATCCTAGTATTAGAAGCAGTGGGCAGCTACTATACAGGGCCCAGGAAGCAGTGTGGGGGTCAGCTGCTTTGCTCTCAGAGGTAGGAAGTAAACTGAAATGTGAATTGGTAACAGTCCACACTTCAATTATTTTCCTGTGCACCGCTACCAGAACACATTCCAGTATGGAGGTAAAAGTAATTAGCTCATTAAAACGTTTTTCTAACTTAGATTGACGGAATAAAATATATTTACAAATGTAATGTAGTTGAAATATGTTCATACCTGTTCCACTCTTATTGAAAAGTCAGAAATATTCCACAATCCTGTTGAGAAGATATCATATTGGTCTTAAATCAACAAAATTGTTCATGATATTTTTTACAATGAATTTATATTTTAAACACATTGAGAAAATACAGAATGCATTGAAATGTTATACAGCAGAAGATAAGCCTACCACAAGCTGAAGTCTCCAAAAGTCTTCCACCACACCGCCTCTGTCCTGTTGGGGCCCCCTTATATACAATCTGGCTTGTTGCTTACGCAGCGAGGTTAAATATGGACCGTTGCCAAATATGGACTGTTGCCAAATATGGTGTGGACAACAGGCATCGATTGGAACAGGTGCTGACAGCACATCTTGTATTTTGGCCCGGTTCCAGAACAAAAATACTTGGGGTGCATCTGAGATTACAGGGGGTTCAGCAGTATTAGACATGAATATTCTAGACCAGTGGTTCTCAACTGGTGGGTCGCGACCCAAAAGTGGATCGCGGACCCGTTTCAAGTGGGTCGCGGATGTAAAAAAAATTTGGAAATTTTTTTTTGGGAAATTTTTTTTGTTTTTTTTGGGGAAAAAGTCAAACTTTTATTTTGAAGGCCCGATTTTCTAACGCTGTGCATGCAGTCGGCGTTGGACTGGAAGTAACGGAGACCATAAACGATTTTGAAAACTTCTGTCACATAGTGATCATCTTCTCAATAAAATATCTTTGCTGATGTTTTCAGAATCAAGATTGTTGCCGGAAGTCCCCACGGAGAATAACTTTGCTGTAGAACTCTTCTTTATACATCCATGGTTACAACTTCAGATAAAAATGAACACATAATGAAATATGACTCCCGGTCTGATGATTGACAGGTCACAGAACAATGGGAGCTATTTACCCTTACCCACAATTTAAAGTAAGTCACACAGACTATCTCCCCTTTACTCTTCTCGCAGCAAGATGTCAGAACAAAGTGAAAAACAAACAATGGCATAAAATATTATTAATATGTCGGGTAGTAATAGATTTATTTATTTTCTTCTTAGAGTACCAGAATGCATAGTTTATGTTAGTATTTCTAAAAATCTCCTGTGGGAGAATCCCCCCAGACCCCCAGCTGTGGTTGGGTTTTCAGCATGCGTGCCTTTTTATATAGTTGAGCTTTAATTCCATCATCTCATTAAACCTTTTTAAAAGCATACTTTAGTTCTGTGAAGGGATATAAGGGATATATGCGCTGTACTTCACTTTTATTAATATTGTATGCTGAAAAGCGTATATATTACAGCACCATTTTTTGTTAAATAGATTTGAGTGCTTCAAAATGTTGGGTCGCGATGTATTGACCAAGTAAAAAGTGGGTCCCGAGGCCTGACCAGTTGAGAACCACTGTTCTAGACATTGTCTATTTTTATAGCACGAGCTACAAAATGACCGCCTTATCCCACTTTACAGACGAGTACTTGTTTAGATATACCTGGGCAGGCTCTGTCTCCTGGCACCTGGCACCTGCGGGTCGCCGAGGGGCAACGGAGATTGCTGCTCCGGTGGCAAAGGCGGCGAGTCAGGCGGGGTTAAGTAAGTGTCCACGACGGAGGGTAACGTGATGTTCCCTGCTGACCTTTTGCTATTGTCTGCATTAGATGCAGTGTTGCAGGCGTTTAGTGATGGTTGCTTTAACCATTTTCGTATACATGATTATCCACAGATGTTTGTCACTGCTGTGGAAGCACTTTGGAAATGATGCACACACAGCGGGGAAGGTCACGCGCACCTGACACAATTTGTTGTTTGTATTTTTCGCTCCGTTCTCTTTTTTGGATAGAGGGTGCATAACATTCAACTGGGGGTGCAATTCATGCCTATGCAGGGGTGTAACTGATTTGAGAAGTGGGGGGGACACAAAACAGGGGGTCTGGGGGCTCTCCCCAATAAAACATTTCTCGATATGAATCCCGTTTCCTGCATTTCTACAAACATTTAGGAACTATGGTGATAAAAAATACAGGCAAAAAGGTAGTTGGCCATAAAGATAGATTCTGCCAGAAAGAAAAATACTAAAATACGTATAAGGAAAAGCTGTCTTACTTTCTTAATTGTTTAATATAGGGGCCGATAACCAACACTGGAGATAATAATTTCATAAAGTCAAACATTTTCAGAATTAAAATTAAAATAATGTGAGGTTCAATTTCCACTTTGTTTTTTCTTCTTCTTTTATTTATGGTAATATAACAAATTATTCAAAATATGACCAGACGAACCAAAAACAGGTAAAAATAGAAAAACGTAATATAATGGCTTAGGTCGAAGGAAACAACAGATAATCAAACTTTTAATATAAAGAAAATGTTTCATCGTTCTCAATCTATCCCTTCAATCCCATCTCTCCATGTATCCTTTACTGTCCTCTCTGCTCTTCTCAGCTAAAAGAACCAAACACATGCCTCCTGTACTCATTCACAAGGATATACTCCTGGCAAATATTTTCCCAGCTGACTTTATCCAGCAATTCCTTGTGAATGTGACAGACTGCTACATTGTTAATGCGAATTTGTATCATTGTACTTCTCAGCAAGGTTTTCAACCTCCTCTGAGCACTGAAGCTCCTCTCTGCTTCAGAAGAGGCTGCAGGAACAACCATAAGATGGCGTATAAGGGCTTCTACTTGGTCGAAAAGGCCACGGACTTCAGTCAACTGACTCCTCAGAATAGCTGCGGCCTCTGAATTGTATTTGAATGGGTACTGGAGCTTAAACATGTCAAGCTGCACCTTCAGTGACATTTGGTTTAATTCAGGATACTGGTCCACCACTGTGGTCAGGCTTGGATGTAACAAATATGTTCCATTCCAGAGCAGAAGACACAGCCTGCAAGGGTCAAACTCTGCACATACATCATTCAGCAGTGCACAGTGAAGCTCCAACATTCAACTGTATGAACTGTGTGTGTGTGTGTGTGTGTGGGGGGGGGTGTATGTGTGGTAGAGATGTTCTGTGTGTGTGTGTGTGTGTGTGTGTGTGTGTGTGGTAGAGATGTTCAGGGTTTGTGTGTGTATGTGTGTCCCTTTCTGACTGTGTGTGTGTGTTTGTGTGAACATATAAACATCCAGTGTGTGTGTTTGTGTACCAGTCTGATTAGATGATGTCACTCAGATGTTTGGCCCCAATCTGCCCAGCAACACCATGGTAACCAACTGCAGAACTGAGTCCCATTAAGAATGCATTGAGGATTATATCTGACAATGTTGCCACATGTTCAAAGGCTCCTACAAAAAAATGACCAGAAAGTGAGCATCAGGGAACCCCAATAGGCGCATTCACACTGCGGTACTTTTCCCACAAAGGTTCATGCGAACTTAGTTCAGTGAACTCTTTTATCGCGTTCACACCAAAACGAGCCGGTACTAAATATAGCTCTTTTCTCACAAAAGAGCCGCTCGTAAGTCCCTGCTAGAGAGCAGGGACTTTCGAGCGGCTCTTTTGTGAGAAAAGAGCTATATTTCTGATTGGCTGGGCGGATTGCAAACCACGCCCCGTAAAACTTCCAAAAAGTTTTGTGAAGCCGCCATTTTATTATCCTCGCATTAGCATTATTAGCATTAGCATTAGCCCAGCGCAGAAATGCAGAGAGACTAACTTATGGCAACACAAAATAAAACATGGGAGCGGTGGAGATGAGGAGGTGTCGGCGTTCTGGCGATTTACTCGGAAGGCTTCAGTAGAAGCTGCTGGGAGTCCCAGCAACTTCTACTGAAGCCAGTCCCCAACTCCGGGGACTTCCGGCCGGGGACTCCGGGCGGCAGTATCCGCCGTGAAGTTGTTTGTAGCCTGCCAGTAAACCCAAAGCAGAAGAAGAAGAAGTGAAGTCAGCGGCTTCATTTGCCTAATCCACCCCCAGGGACTTTTTCCGATGTGAACGCGATCTGTACTTAGTTCATGCGAACTAAAGAGTTTGCATGAACTAAGTTCGCATGAACCTTTGTGGGAAAAGTACTGCGGTGTGAATGCGCCTAATGAACTGATATATGTTTTTTGGGGGGTATAGGTGGACTTTTTGACAAGTTGTTGTCTCTTCATGCCCTCAAGAGGCATTTTGTTTAATATTTTTTAACATAGGAGAGGGTTTTCTACTTTTTCATGAAAAATGTTGTCCAAGGAGTGTAGGGTTTGGGAATTATGGGTACGAGAGTCTCTTTAATCAACTCCTCACAGCTCCTCATATTTAAACAAGTACAAACCACAGACTGTGTCATGGCGAATACAGTCGCTGCTTTAATTCTGTCTTTAGGACGTTGTTGTGAGTTTGGACGGAGCAGATACAGGTTCAACTCAGTCTCACGGCATTTCGTGTTATAGTCACGACATTTAATCTATTGATTCGTGCTCACCAACATGATTCGACGCAATGCGAAAATTCGCATTGCGTCCGTTGTGAACACAGCATAATGCATCTTCAAGATTTTAACAATGTGAGGGGCCCAAAGGCCATGGTGGCCATAGGACGTACAATTATTTGTGGGGCATAACGGCCATGGCCGTCGTGGCCTCCGTTAAAATCCCACCCTGACTGCGGTGTCCAGCTCCCCAGTTAGGAGGACTTCCTCCAGCTTTGCCAATATTGTCAGACCACTCTGATGAAACCTCTCCTTCAGCTGCATGTCCACAGTATCCAGCACCTTGAAGAAGTCAGCTCTGTAGTGTTTTTCTGGGGTTGTGGGTGTGTGTGCAGTAGTGTCGTTGCCAATAAAGCATTTTGGTGGACGGAGGATGTGTGGCATGCTTATGGGCTCAATATTTAGCATGCGGATCTTGCAGCTTGGCTGTAAATCTCCTGGAACTTCTCCTCCATTCTCTTTGCCCTCAGGTTGGTCCTAACACAATTTGCTGCAGATAGCATACCAGACACGGTTTCTGTCTGCTTCTGCAGTGTGCAATTAAGGCACTCCAACTCCTGAATTACTTCAGTGGCTAGCACGAGTCCTTACACTGTCGTACCTTTTCCGAATCTCTCCAGCAGCCCTCTTGCCGTCACACCAGTGTTTGAGGCATCTGTTTGGGCCATGTCCTCTAAGCTCAGTAGCACTGACTCGTACTGACGTAGCACAGACCAGATTGCTGGAGTCCTGGTGGTCCATCTTGTTTGACACAAGGGCCCCAGATTGCTAACTGTCCCTGATGCTGCTGTTGCAATGTTCACACATTTAGTTTTGTATTTGCCTGACAATTTGTACAGACATCCAAGCTTGTGGAGCCAATCCAGAGCATCAGATGTTAGGGAAGAAGCCTTACAAGCAGCCTGGGTGACAAGATTTACACAATGGGGAACACAGTGTACAAAGCCAGTGGCTGCATCTCCCTTATCATGGCCTGTGCTCCCTTTCTGTTGCCTGACATGTTTGCTCATATGTTTGTCATATGTTTGTCCACGCAGACCAGACAGCGGAAGATTCAAGCGCAGCAACACATCTGTGGAAACTTTTGCTAAGTTTTCCGCAGGTGTGCTTGAGACCTCGTAAAAACCCACTAAGGTCTCCTGACCAAATCATGGTCCACATACCTCACACAAATGGCTTCCTGTTCAATCCCTTCTATGTCCTGTGTTCCATCAATAAGAATGGACAGTGGCGAGCCGTCAGGGCCCTCTAGGCCCTCTCTGAGAGCCTAAGATATTCTACAAAATAATATTTAAAATATTTTTTTAGTTATATTTTTCATTAGTTTTACCAAAATAACTTGATTTAATTGTATTTAAAATAACATTTCCAAATAAATAAATCCTTCGAATCTGCCTGTTCAGTTTCTGTTGGAATGTGAAGGGTTAAATAAAAGAAGCTCGTCTCTGTGAATTACTTTGAAGACGGGGGAGCTTGGTAGTCCTGCTGTAAATTCACAGAGGGCCCGCTATCGTAGCTCAATGAGAGAGTAATGTCAAGGGGCCTAGGTATAAAAGTCACGGTTCGCCACTGGCAGAACATTTACATGCACAAAAACCTATATAACACACTACAGGAAAGAGAAACCCCCCAAAAGCATAATAGGCTGTCTTTAAAGTTAATATTTTAGCAGTAGTTTTCATACTGCATTAGATGATGTGTGGTGTTGCTGTGCAGAAGTCTCCAGCCTCCCACACAGCATGATACATCTCCTTCATTCTTGTTTGGCAAGAAAAAAACGTTTCAATCTTTCTCGGAAAAGTTCAACCTTACAGAGCTTTTGAAAGCACTCTGCTCTGTAGAAACACACCTTTGTCTACCTTGTAGCAAGGCAAGGCAAGGCAAGGCAAGTTTATTTATATAGCACCTTTCAACACAAGGCAATTCAAAGTGCTTTACAAAAAACGAAAGACATTAAGAAAATGGCATTTAATATCAGTCATTAAAAAGAAAAGATAATAAAATAAACATTAAAAGAAAAAATACATGGATAAAAGTTACAGTGCAGTTTAAGATGTAAATAGTTCAATTAAAAGCAGCGGCAAAAAGAAAAGTCTTTAGTCTGGATTTAAAAGTAGTTGCAGCGGATCTGCAGTTTTCTGGGAGTTTGTTCCAGATATTTGGAGCATAATAACTGAACTAGGGCTGCAACAAACAACTAATTTGATAATCGATTAATCTATCGATTAATGAAACGATTAATCGACTATTCGGACTATTACTGTATGCCTTGCACAATTTCTCAAACGCTCTTATTTAGCCATCAACTTTTAGATTTAGCTTGAGGTTGTTTTAGACATGTGGAAAATAACAATGAAGACAATAAAGATGAATACTTGATTCAAAAATACATATATTATTAAATTAACTAAACAAATTGCGAACAAAATGAACATTGCTTTTTATTTAAATTAAATAAATAATGTTTCACATCAAAAGAAACAACAATGTTTTAACAAATCGTATTAAATAATGTGATGACAGAACTGTAAACAGAATAGCTGAAACTTTAACAAAATAAATAACTCAGTTTCTCCATGTGTTAACTCCGTGTGTTGCTGCTAGCATACATAACACCTGACGTGGAAACGTTACTCGTGGATGGGGCTACAGAGCTACTAGAAAGACAGTGGAACCCGGTGCATTCCTCCGTATGGATGTGGAGCACTTTTGCTAAATGTTTAGAAAAATTGCTCGTGTTACCGCCCTTACATGCTAAACTCTTATTGCGCTTTAGACAACGAGCATCAAGACGGGTAAAGTTTAACCACACCTCGGAGTGCGTTCTCTCCGCCATCTCCACAGTGTGTTGCTGCATGTAGCAGCTGCGTGTGTGTAAACTGCCCCTCCCCCTCCCAAGCAGACGGGGGAAAGAAAGATCTCGTCTGATCGAAAATACATCAGACGCATTTGTTTGTCTTTTTGCATATTAGAAACGAGTTGGCGACACTAAGACTGCGATATAATGTTTTTGTAGCAATAATACATGACATATATTTTTTAAATGTCTCCAGTACCGATAAAAAGACCGATAACGTTGGAGCTTAATGGCGCGTAAAACACGCGTGATGAGGTCACCAACGAATCGACGACTGAATTAGTTGGCAACTAATTTGGTAATCGATTTTAATCGATTAAGTCGATTAGTTGTTGCACCCCTAAACTGAATGCTGCTTTTCCATGTTTCGTTCTGACTCTGGGGACAGAAAGCTGACCAGTCCCTGAAGACCTGAGAGATCTGGATGGTTCATAATTTAGTAGTAGGTCAGAAATGTATTTTGGGCCCAAACCATTCAAAGCTTTATAAACCAGCAGCAGTATTTTGAAATCTATTATTTGACACACAGGAAGCCAGTGTAAAGACTTCAGAACAGGAGTGATGTGATCCACTTTCTTAGTGTTAGTGAGGACTCGAGCAGCAGCGTTCTGAATTAGCTGCAGCTTTCTAATAGATTTTTTAGTGAGACCTGTAAAGACACCATTACAGTAGTCCAGTCTACTGAAGATAAAAGCATGGACAAGTTTTTCCAAATCCTTCTGTGACATTAGTCTTTTAATACTAGATATGTTCTTTAGGCGATAGTAGCCTGATTTAGTAACTGTTTTAATGTGAATGTTGAAACTCAGGTCAGAGTCCATGACTACACCTAGATTTCTGGCTTTATCTGTTGTTTTGAACATTGTAGACTGAAGCTCAGCGCTAACTTTTATACATTCTGCCTTGGCTCCAAAAACCATTACCTCAGTTTTATCTTTGTTTAATTGGAGAAAGTTCTGACACATCCAGTCATTGATTTGTTCAAAGCACTTACTCAGTGTTTGAATTGGAGCATAGTCTCCTGGTGAAATTGTTATGTAAATGTGTGTGTCATCCGCATAGCTATGGTAACTTATTTTGTTGTTTTTCATTATCTGAGCCAGTGGTAGCATGTAGATGTTAAATAGAAGAGGCCCCAAGATGGAGCCTTGAGGTACCCCACATGTCATATTTGTCAACTCAGATGTGTATTTACCTATAGAAACAAAGTTTTTTCTGTCCTTTAAGTAGGATTCATACCAATTTAGAACTGTTTCCGAAAGTCCCACCCAGTTTTCTAGTCGGTCGAGTAATATGTTGTGGTCAACAGTGTCAAATGCAGCACTGAGATCTAATAATACTAACACTGAAGTTCTGCCACTGTCTGTGTTTAAGTGGATGTCATTGAAGACCTTTACAAGAGCAGTCTCAGTGCTGTGGTTTGGACGAAAGCCTGACTGGAACACATCGAAACAACTATTTAAATGCAAGAAATTACTCAACTGTTGAAAAACAACTTTTTCAAGGATTTTACCTAGAAATGGCAGGTTTGATATGGGCCTGTAATTGTTCATTACTGAAGCATCTAGATTATTCTTTTTTAAGAGCGGTTTAATGACTGCAGTTTTCAGGGCCTGTGGAAAAATACCTGAGTGAAGAGATTTGTTTATTATATGAAGTAGATCTGAGGCCATGCAACGAAAAACATCTTTGAAAAATCCTGTTGGAATAATATCAAGGCAGCAGGAGGAGGTTTTTATCATTAATCTGATGGAATTGTGTCATGGTGTTTGAATTGATATTAGGTGGACATAGGGACAACACATTTGCTGTACCTGATGCAGAGGCACTGACTGCTTGTCTGATTTTCTGAATTTTGTCAGTGAAGAAGGAGGCAAAATCATTGCACGACCTGGTGGATAGAAATACAGAGGCTACTGACACTGGGGGGTTAGTTAGTCTGTCGACGGTAGCAAACAAGGCACGTGCATTGTTTTTGTTTTTGGTAATGATGTCAGAGAAGAAAGACTGTCGTGCGTTTTTCAATTCCAAATTATAAAGGCCAAGTCTCTCTTTATAGATTTCAAAGTGAACCTGGAGATTTGTTTTTCGCCACCTACGTTCAGCTTTTCGACACTCTCTTTTTTCTGCTCTCACGGTCATGGCCTTTCTCCATGGTGATATTTTCTTCCCAGTCACTTCCTTTACCTTAGTTGGAGCAATGGCATCTATAACATTTTTCATTTTTGAATTAAAATGATCTACTAGCCACTTTGTGTACATGTTAATAAGAGTGGTGGTTGTTTTTGAAAGATAACTATGTTTGAGGGAGAGCTTCACTGGGCTGAGCAATAAAGAGGGCAGAGGGGATTAAAATCAGATTTTACATGAAAGAAAAATTTATAATATGGAAGAATATAGCAGATTTTAAACCACGATGCATGTCTGATGTTGGGCTGTCAATTATGCTTTCATGGACATTTGTGTGAACTTGTTGCATACCATTAATATTAAAGCCATTATGTGTATATTATTATTACACAAGATTTGAAATTAAATACAATTGCAGCATAGTTTTTGTCCTCTTCATAATGCCCTAAGCATCTTTTCAAAACCAATGTAACATCAGAGTGGGACCTTGAATAGCAGAATACGTATTATGAAGATTAATTTATCATTTGAATGTGGAACAAATTATTTTATGTTTCAAGGAATTGTAATTATATTTGCAGGGAAGAGATTAAATAAAAGAATAATAATGCAAAAGATGAAAATGAATACACGTGACAATAAAGAGAGAGAGGAACACATGTGGGACCATTAATGCTTTCACAAAATATTAATTTTGATAAATAATCAGCAGTCATTTGAAATCAGATGAATTCAGAAAATGACATCCCTTTACCGTAATGCAGCCTTTAAAGAAGGAAAATACAACCCAATGATCACATCTAAAATCTAAGACGATATAGCCTCATTGATTATTGATATAATAATGGAATATTGATCATGCAATACGACACTAACCGACCGACTGTTTTCTTTTTCCAGACCCATCAGAAACGAAAGTGTTGATGATCACATGGTCCTACCCTGATAATCGTTTTTGAAATGTAAATATCACACCCACTTCACACAATGATAAGCCAGACATGCATAGAGACGGCAGGGTTTTATCTGCTCTCTAAATGGTGTTATTTTGAGTCCCTCAGGCTGTTTGATTGACTTAAAGACCGTCAGTCTCGGCTGCCCGGCCTGAGGATTGTTGGACTTTCTGTCTGTTTGCCTCCTTGGCTGGAAACCGGCGTGCAGACTCGTTTCTATCTATATTCTTTTTCTTGCCTGTCTGCCTACCTACCATCTGTCCCTCACTGCTTTCCATTGAGGGTAGAAGAAGAAGACATACAAGCGTAAGATGACATTCTGGACAAACACTGTAACAAGGCCTTTTTTCTGTACCAGTCAGTATTAACCATCTTACTTCATTTTCACCTGTTACATAAAGGTAATCATTCTTTAGCTTTACGACACAGTGAAATAATGGAAAAGGGTTACACCGCACTGGAGACTAATACGTTTTTCAAAACCTTTTTCATTGCAACATAGCCAAATGTACACTCTAACTCAACTGGCACCACATAAAGTACCAGATCACATTTGGTCTGATCCGGGACTTGAACTGACAACCTTTTGGTTCCTAAACAAAGTCTCTACAGACTAGACTGGATGCTGTGAATGGCAGAAAAATGTTCTATAAATGGTACCTTTTGACAACTTTAAAATTATGTTTTAGGTAGAAAAAATATGTTTTTCGCAGTAGAATATCTTAATTTCTAACACGTATGAATACCTTTTTATCGTGAGCTAAATCAACATTGTATGTTGAGAAATTATATCAAAGGCTGTACTATATACACAATGTAAAATGAACAGAAACATTATAAAGGGGGGCAAAACGAAGAAACAGAAAGAATGGCAGATGTTTGACGTCTTGAACACATTTACTGTATTATTATAACTCCATTTGCTCCTGATCACATCGTGTCAGCTGGATATCTCTCTGTCTCTTTGCGTAGTGACAGCTGGATCATGAGGAGTAATTGCTGCCCTCTTAATAAATTCATTATAAATCATCTCAGCAGTCTCATCTGATATCATCCATCTTGTAATGTAATGACATTTACATTTAGGACTTTGTCATCAAGCAGCTCTGCCCAGCCAATTACCCGCCTGTGTCTTCATCGAGTGGGAAGATTAAAAAGGATAACAAAGGGTGTAATGTTGGAATCGTGGTAAGATACACAGAGAGATTAATAACAACATTCATTAATAGGTGGAAGATCAGTCATGGTGAAACAATTCTTGAAAATCCAAGGGATGTGTAATAGCTCTACTGAAATCCATCTTGCAGTTGAATCTGTAGTGATCACAGATGGTTTGTTTCTGTGTGAATGAGAGAGAAAGTTAAAAAAAAACTCCCTTTTTATTAATGAGTCTTCCCATGTGCACTGAAGCTGCTCAACACTGCAGTGAGTCAACATACGACACTGACAGAAATGCCACAACATGTTAGCTGAATTATGAATGAGTGTGCTCTGCGGCAAATCATGTGAAAGTCACGTGTGTACACACACACACACACACAGAGAGAGAAACACATGTGGCAGTGGATGGAGCTTATCAATGATTTCCTAACACACTTACAAGCAGACAACCAGACACAGCAAACACACACACATACTGACTGCATGTTAACACACACATACTGTCCCTTGAAGCCCATCACATTAGTATTGATTACTGTTATGTTATACTGGTAGGACCAACCCTGTCTTATAAAAATTACGTTCCCACAGAACTAAACTGCATTCTCAATTACGTTAAGCTAGAAACGTATTTTCTCCCACGTTACGTTCGTTATGAACGTATCTCAAATACGTTTTTATTTTCTACATATCTTTGCCATTTATTGTCTTACTTATGATAATGATAATAGTCATTTATAAATATCATTTTAGAGCACACATTTGAAATCAGTAGGCGAGGCTGTAATTTCGCCAGCTGTTACTCTCATGAGCGAGGCAGAAAATAATAGTTTTAACATGCCAAAAAGCTGCTGTGTCGTTTATTGCACCTCAAAAATTAAAACAAATCCAGAGTTACGTGTTTCTGTACTTCCTCTAAGAAGAAAGGACAGTAACAGAAGATCTCTGTGGCTTCAGGCTTGATCGCCGTTCAAATGACAGCGTTGGTTTCCCCAAAAGTGGGCGGGGCTGTAAAGTGACGTAGATTTTACTCTCATATATTATTCAAAACCATTCTATTTATTCTAACGTAAATTACATGCCAGTGTTTTATCTTTTTATTTATTTGTTTTTATTTTAAATCGTATAGTGTCGGACTTTTGCCGTCTGTGAGGAGAAGAAATGGGGCTCAGAGCCTCAAAATACTGATATCTGTATTTAAAAAAAAAAAAATGTCCTTCTAATTTGTTATTCTTTTCTAAATAACACACTGTTATTTACTCAACAATAACAAACAATTATCCTTGTTTTTATTTATTCGTTTAATTCTATAATCTTGGGCTTTTTAACATGCTTTTTAGCCGTAAATAAAGTCACCGGAAACAGACGTAGGCCTATAAGGGACATTTCGAGCGATACACACCACAAACCACCCACTGAACAGATTACCCAAGATCCTCAGCTTGAAGCTCGTTGATTGAATGTTTTAGCCGCGATGCATGTTGGGATATGATGTTAATGCGATATGATATCCGAAAACATTTTTAAAAAAATACTTTATTCCGAGTGTTCTTGCTTTTCTCTTTGGAAGTCATCACATAACGGCATTGTAATACACGGTTCGGCTGCATTAAATATTACACATCTGCCATAGTTCTTTATTTATAGAGCCCTGATGAGAAGACCTTTGGAAAAACAGGAGAACTGCCGCCAAAACTGAACACGTGACGTGGATCATAAATATATCAACAATTAAACAACATCTTGCATTTCTTTTCCCAAAATACATCTCCTTGCAGTATCAATAGTAATTCGGCTGACTTTTATATTTGATCCAATTGGTAGATAGGTTATATTTACACCATAACGGTGCACAGTTTATAGAAAATGACTTGTAGTTTTTAAAGATATTACTGATTTTCTTAGAATATAAGAATGTAAATACTGAGTTGAGAGAATAGTCAGGGGATTTGGGTGATTTGAGTGTTTCCTATCCCCTAAACCTCCAGGGATGTACACAGTTTAATACTGGCAACTTCTTATTATGGGAAATACGAAAACGGCTTTTAAAACTTCAACTACCAGTAGAGACGTGCCATAGAACATGTTGCAAAACACACAATAGCCAGTATGTGTAGTTCTGGGGACGCAACCTAGTCTCACGGCATTTCGTGTTATAGTCACGACATTTAATCTATTGATTCGTGTTCACCAACACGATTTCCCCCTTTTTTTCGTGTCACACAGAACGATTCTAAAAGCAATGTATTTCTATTGGTAGTATGTTTCGTGCCTGCAGCACGTCTTTTTGTCCATTCGGGTCTTGAAAGACCGGAAGCTGTGGGGTTCATAAAAACATTTTCTTACTCAATATCAAGCCACGATTATTGTTTTTATTTTAAATCGTATAATGTCGAACTTTTGTTGTCGTCTGTGAGGAAAAGAAATGGGGCTCAGAGCCTCAGAATACTGAAATCTGTATTTAAAAAAAAAAAAAAATTCCTTCTAATTTGTTATTCTTTTCTAAATAACACACTGTTATTCACTCACCAATAACACACAATTATCCTTGTTTTTATTTATTTGTTTAATTCCATAATCTCTGGCTTTTTTGGCATCCGTCAGGAACTGAATTTCAAAATAAAAATAACCGGAAACAGACGTAGGCCTATAAGGGACATTTCGAGCATCATTGCGATACACTGAACTGATTACCCAAGATGTTCAGCTATGGTTTAAGCTCGCTGATTGGATTTTTTAGCCGCAATGCATGTAGGGATATGGTGTTAATGCCATATCAAATCCGTAAAACATTTCTGAGTTTAGGATGGCCGAAGACACTACTTTACCCATAATCCCCAGCTATCGTTTAGGACTACAGTCCACGTGATTAATCTTCAAGCTCTGGGATTGGATGTTGGAGTGGCAGTGCGCCAAGGTTACACCGAGCTTCAAACAGCTGTTTGAAATGGAACAAAACCACGCCAGACTATCCAAAACTGGAATCGAACGCACCCCCAGAACTACACATGCTGGCTATTGTGTTTCACAAAATGTTCTATGGGACATCTCTACTGAACGTTTTCGTTTTTCTCACAATTAGAAGTTGCCAGTATTAAACACATTGGTGTTATCAAATGGAAAACATATAATTAATAAATGGGTGAAAATTGCTTGTGTCCATAATGTGCAGCATTAATATATACCCACATGACAGCTCATTGTTACTTTGTAATTCTACTCCACTACAATTCAGAGGTTAACCTGGTATTTTTATTCCACTACACTTATTTGAGTTACTTTGCAGATTCTGATTAATGATGTGAAATATAAACAACCCTTAAATCAGACTTTAGTTACACCTGAGTAAAATTCAGGTAAGGTGATTGTCAAGTGCCAACAATCAGGAGAGATATTTGATAGTTGGTGCTTGAGAAGACTAAACATGTATCTGCAATTGACATGAATGGAAACGAGTAATAAAGTATATTCATTACTCGTTATTCTCTACTAATAGTTAATTAAAGACTGTATAATGGCTATTTTGTACATCCCTTTCAAGATTTTCTAAGGTTTATTGACATATCATATACACAACTATGGTGTAGTTATGCAATGAATGAAGAACTTGGGTCGCAGCTGAGGTTCCTCAACAGCGCATTACAAGACATCTATCTATCTGGAGATCGTTGAACACATGAAGGAGATACAGAGGGTTGGCACCGATTCCTTCAATAACCAAACTAAGGCGATACGCAGGGCTGGCAGCATGTCCTTTACCCCCGCTCCTCAACGACGCCCAGCAAAATCACTGAAGCAGAGACGCGCACCATCTCCCCCGTCTTCATCAAGAAAGCATCTGCAGTCTCCGAAGCCTGATAAGGATGTGTGTGTACAAAATGCAACAAACTCTTACTGATATGTGCTGGGTCCAGGCTCAAATCAAATCAAATCAAATCAAATTTTATTTATATAGCACATTTAAAAACGATGTTTGGTCGAGCCAAAGTGCTGTACAAGTAATAAAAACAATTTACGACAGTACAATAACAACAAAAGACAGTCATTGCAACAGCAAATATAAAAACAAAACACACGGAAAGGTCAGGAGTCGTGCTCCGCTCTAAACTAGAAGGCCTGAGAGAAGAAGTGGGTCTTAAGTGTGGATTTAAAAACCCCTAGGGTCTGGGCCGACCTCACATGGAGGGGCAGAGGCTCAAGGGCGTATGGCACTCTCAACTCTTTCCAGGGCATGCCGGGGCCCTGCCTGCTTATAGCTTTGCCGATATCTGTGTTGATAGGTAATAGATTAAGAGCCGTAAATCATCTTAGACACAGGAAGCGCTCAAACGTTTGTGTGAGTTTATCTAATTTAGCAGTGATTCCATGTCAGCCACAGCTTGTTACAAAAAACATGACTGATAGTGTGTTTAACAAACTAGCTTTATTAAATGTCAGGTCTTTGGCAGGAAAAACATTTTTAATCAATGATTTGATCACTGAGCACAATCTCGATTTGATGTTTTTAACAGAAACTTGGATTGAACAAAATAACAGTGCAGCTGTTCTTATCGAATCAACCCCTCCCAACTTTAGTTTTATGAGTCAGGAAATGCATAAGAAAGGGGGTGGAGTTGCTATTCTGTTCAATGATTCTCTTCAATGCAGGAAGACATCTTATGGGAACTTTGATTCTTTTGAATATGTGGCCCTTCAGCTGAAATGCTCCTCTCAAGCTCTGTTCCCAAATATCTATAGACCCAAATACTGTGCAAGCTTTTTTGATGACTTTACTGAACTGCTGTCTATAGTGTGTATTGACCTTGACCGTCTAGTCATTGTTGGTGATTTTAACATCCATGTTGACAACCCCCAGGACAGAGGGGCAACATAATTGTTTTGTGTTCTTGATAGCTATGGACTGACTCAGCATGTGACGGAGCCCACGCACAATAAGGGGCACACTCTGGACTTAATTATCTCAAAGGGTCTGAATATCTCTAAGGTTGTGGTGACTGATGTTGCACTCTCTGACCATTCCTGTGTTTTCTTTGAGAGCTCTATTTCTGTTCACAAAAATGTTCAAAAAGAGATAACCACAAAGCGATATTTAACTGAAAATACTAGGGAAATGTTTACTCAGAATTTTTCTTCCACACTTGCCCCGGCTAACATCTCAGTAAATAAGCTAGTAGATCATTTTAATTCAAAAATTAAAAATGTTATAGATGCCATTGCTCCAACTAAGGTAAAAGAAGTGACTGGGAAGAAAATATCTCCATGGAGAAAGGCCATGACCGTGAAAACAGAAAAAAGAGAATGTCGAAAAGCTGAACGCAGGTGGCGAAAAACAAATCTCCAGGTGCACTTTGAAATCTATAAAGAGAGACTTGGCCTCTATAATTTGGAATTGAAAAACGCACGACAATCGTTCTTCTCTGACATCATTACCAAAAACAACGCACATGCCTTGTTTGCTACCGTCGAAAGACTAACTAACCCCCCAGTGTCAGTAGCCTCTGAATTTCTATCCACCAGGGCGTGCAATGATTTTGCCTCCTTTTTCACTGACAAAATTCAGAAAATCAGACAAGCAGTCAGTGCCTCTGCATCAGGTACAGCAAATGTGTTGTCTCTGTGTCCACTTAACATCAATTCAAACACCATGACACAATTCCATTAGATTAATGATAAAAACCTAGAGGACATTATTCAACTTCTGAAATCCTCCTCCTGCTGCCTTGATATTATTCCAACAGGATGTTTTGCCTTGCATGTGAACCCTGTAAAACTGCTAGCCTAGCAGTAGATACAGCTAGCTCAGTTTCCAAATCAAGCTGTTCCTTTTTCCGCTTTAATTGTAGCTCCTGTTCCTCCAGTGCATGTCTCTCAGTTAAACCTGCCATGCGAGCAACAATTGCAGCCTTTTCTGCTGCTGCTATAATTTGTGCAGATGAAGTTGTACTTGACTTTGTACTGCTGTCACTTTTGTTTGAACATTTACCAACATTAGAAACACTGTCATCGGGATTGATTTCATCATTATTATCACCAGTACCTTCAGTTTCACAAACCCACACCTTGATTTTGACAATAAAGTCATCATTGAACATCATTTTGGCTTTAAACCATGTTTCATGTCTTTCCTGTGGTGGTTGTATTCTCCAGCCACCTCCCTTGTGTGTGTTTTCCCTTTCCCTGTCTGTGTGGGCGTGGTGCCTGTCACTCCTGGCTCCCGGCTCAAATCTCCACCTGCTGCAATCAGTTGAGCACCCTCCTCTGCGACACACCTGATTTCCATCAGCCATTACGAATGGCATATCAGCAGAGGCTCCACAACCTGTCAGCGCCAGATCGTTGTTTAACCCTAGTGGCAAAACTCTCAGCCTTCTCAGCCTTCCTAGAAATAGTTACGATTTCCGCTACACCTGACTATTATTCTTACCTGTTCTTCTTGTGCTCCAGGACTACTCTCCAGTGGATTACTCTCCAGTGGATTACTCTCCGGTGGATTACTCTCCAGTGGATTACTCTCCAGTGGATACTCTCCAGCCGGATTACTCTCCACGCTCCTTCTCCTCCAAATAAAACCTTTGTAACCACACTGCCGTGTCCTGCGTTTGGGTCCTCTCAGATAACCGTAACATTTCCCTTTCATCATGTGGCAATAAACCCATTAAGGTGTCATGCATAGACCTGGCTTCAACACACAATTCAATATAACCATCAAGAGCATTTTGAACCTTAGCATGTTCACCACTTAACATAAAATCTTTTATATTTGTTCTTAATTTGCTAGCTTTATTTAGCTTAGCCTTTCTGCCATTTTGCAAGTTTTTCCGCAAGTGCTTTGGCAGAGAGTTTAACTACCCGCTTAGTGCTTTGCGCATCACTACAGCTGGCCACGCTATCCAGCTTGCCAGCTGCTGGCAGCGCGTAATCTGACACGCTGTCAGCTGCTGGTATGTCCGCAGCGAGCTCCTCCATATTTGAATGTCTTAAAGTTAAACGGATTGTCACAAATCAATCAGTAGCCTTTTCTTATCAAGCTCCACATTTGTGGAATCAGCTTCCAGTTTGTGTTCGGGCGGCAGACACCCTATCCGTTTTTAAGAGTGCGCTTAAGACCTTCCTTTTTGATAAAGCTTATAGTTAGGGCTGATTAGATTCAGCCCCTAGTTTTGCTGATATAGGCTTAGTTTGTCGGGGGACATCTTACTTCTTCCTTCTCTCTGTCTATACCTGTGTACTCCCATGTTCCGATTAACCCAGCTTCCCCAAATTTCTTTCTTTTTGGTGTCTATATACGCTGGGATCCGGAGTCATGGATAATTACATTATTACATTACATTGCATTTAGCTGACGCTTTTGTCCAAAGCGACTTACAATAAGTACATACGACCAGGAAGACACAGCCCAGAAGAAAAACAGAATCATATAAGTACAGCAGGTATCATAGAGCCAAACATTTCAAGTGCTACTCAGCTGGCTATAGATAAGCCAGTCCTATGTTAGTATATACCGTAATTTTCGGACTATAAGCCGCGCCTTTTTTCCCATTTTTCGACCCTGCGGTTTATATAACGGTGCGGCTAATCTATGGATTTTACAGGTTACAGTCCACCACCTTTAACTCTATGGGCTCTATGACCTGTCCGCGCCCCCCACCTTTAGGAGGCGGGCTCCAGCGGGAAAAGCTGGAGGCGGGAAAAGAGTGAGACCGGTAGCGCGCAAAAGTAAAAGTGGAACCGAGAGTGGTACGAGAGACAGAACGAGAGCAAGACAGACAGACATTACGAGAGCGAGACAGTTAGTACAAAGGAAGTTTTCTTTATGGAAAACAAACGTAGAAATGCATATGATGCAGCTTTTAAGTTAAAGGCCGTCAATCTGGCAGTAAAAGAAGGAAATAGAGCTGCTGCAAGAAAGGGAGGATGATGGAAAGCATAATGAAGGAGTGGCTGAATGAGTGCTACGTCAAGCGCCCTGGAGGATTCTTTCGCCAAAAAAAAGCTTTGCTCGTTTTGGACAGCATGAGGGCCCATATAACAGATTCTGTGAAAGCAGCCATCAAGAGCACAAACTCAATTCCAGCTGTGATTCCTGGGGGCACAACGAGGCATCTGCAGCCACTCGACATCAGTGTGAATCGTGCGTTCAAAGTGGCACTACGCGTTCAGTGGGAGGCGTGGATGACTAGCGGCGATAAATCATTCACCAAAACTGGTCGCATGCGAAAAGCAACTTTCGCTCAAGTTTGCGAGTGGATCCTGACAGCGTGGAGGAGTGTCAAAACATCCACGATCACCAATGGGTTCCGAAAGGCTGGACTGCTGCGTGATGAAGAGGAGGACGCCGCCACAGCTGAGGCCCTTCAGAGGCTGTTCGATTCCGACAGTGACGAAGAGGAGTTCGTTGGTTTTGAGAGCCACAACGAAGGAGAGTGGCTGACGAAGCCACCCTGAGCCTGTGCGTTTCCGACACTGAAGATGAGGACTTTGGTGGTTTTAGTACGCAGGAAGAAGATGGGGATTAATGACTTTTCTGGTAGGCTGATTACCGTATATTTTAAGCAGCCGTGTTACTGCAATTTACGCGCTTACTGTCGTGTTACAGGCACTTTATTTTGCACTTTTAAAAAAACACATTTAATTTAGCCATTGATATTGCCTCGTCAAGCGCTGTAAGCTTTGTTTTTTGTTATGGTACTACTGTAGGCTATAATGTAGATCAGTGGTTTTCAACCTTTTTCATGCCAAGGACCCCTACATTGATACACATTTGGCCGCGGACCCCCAATTAAAAATATTTTGTGAATATGTTATGCAAATATGTAACTTGTTTGTTGAAATGTTAATAAATGGGAGCTTCCTCAAACAGCCATCTCTTTCCCGACAATCCCCTCTGTGCACGAACCCTTACATATGGTAATTAAACATTAAAACACCTGCGGCTTATAGTCCAGTGCGGCTTATATATGTACACATCATTCAATTTAGCTGCTGCGGCTTATATTCAGGTGCGCCTTATAGTCCGAAAATTACGGTAAGTGCATTACGGTAAGTGCATCCATTCGCAGCATGGTATGCAAGTACTAGTGTCTTGAAGTGGATTCTAGCAGTTACCGGGAGCCAGTGAAGGGAGCGAAGGAGCGGAGTGGTGTGGGAAAATTTTGGAAGGTTGAAGACCAGACGAGCCGCTGCATTCTGGATGAGCTGCAGAGGTCGAATGGCACATGCGGGTAGACCAGCCAGGAGGGAGTTGCAATAGTCTAGGCGTGAGGTGACGAGAGCCTGGACCAGAACCTGGGTGGCTTTCTGGGTCAGCTGGGGACGAATCTTCCTGATGTTGTACAGCGTATATCTGCAGCAACGAGTTGTAGCAGCGATGTTTGCAGTGAAGGAGAGGTTGTTATCTAGGGTCACACCCAGATTCCTTGCCGTCTGAGTCGGGGAAACAACAGAGGTGCCGATGTTGATCGTCAGGTCAAGAGTGGGACAATCTTTTCCCGGAAGGAAAAGCAGTTCAGTCTTGTCAAGGTTGAGCTTGAGGTGATGAGCAGACATCCACTGAGAGATGTCAGCTAGACAAGCAGAGATGCGTGCGACGACCTGGGTCTCTGAGCGGGGAAAGGACAGAATTAATTGGGTGTCGTCAGCATAGCAGTGGTAAGAAAAACCATGCGGGCTAATGACCGATCCGAGCGAGTTTGTGTACAGAGAGAAAAGGAGGGGACCAAGAACAGAGCCCTGAGGGACCCCTGTAGTTAATTGACAAGGGTCAGACTCAGACCCTCTCCAAGTTACCCTGTAGGTACGGTCTTTGAGGTATGAGGCGAGGAGGGAGAGTGCAGAGCCTGAAACTCCAAGTTCTTGGAGAGTGCGAAGGAGGATCTGATGGTTCACCGTGTCGAATGCAGCTGACAGGTCCAACATGATGATGACAGAGGAGAGGGATGCAGCTTTAGCAGTGTGCAGTTCCTCAGTGACAGCAAGGAGGGCCGTTTCTGTGGAGTGACCTGCCTTAAAACCAGACTGGTGCGGATCCAGAAGGTTGTTCTGATGGAGATAACAGGAGAGTTGTTTAAAGACAGCGCGTTCAAGTGTTTTAGACAGGAACGGGAGGAGAGACACAGGCCTGTAGTTTATAACATCGGACGGGTTGAGAGTGGGTTTTTTAAGGAGAGGGTTTACTCTTGCCTCCTTGAGACTGTTTGGAAAGTGACCAGAAGTTAGAGAGGTGTTGATGAAATGGGTGAGAAACGGTAGAATATCAGGAGCGATAGTCTGAAGGAGGTTTGAAGGGATGGGGTCCAGAGGACAGGTGGTAGGGCGGGCAGAGGTAATGAGGGTAAGAACCTCACTTGGAGAGAGAGGGGAAAAGGAGGTTAGTGAGTGGTTGAAAGGAGGGTCTGGTGACCCAGCGGTCAGTAAAGGTGAGTCAGAAAAAGAAGAGCGAATATCATCAACCTTTTTTTCGAAGTGGTTAACAAAGTCGCTTGACAGAAGTGAGGAGGAGGGAGGGGCTTTGGGAGGGTCCAAGAGGGTGGAGAAGATGGAAAATAGTTTTTTGGGATTGGAATAGGAAGATTGGATCTTATCTTGAAAGAAAGTGCTCTTTGCCTGAGAGATCGAGGCAGAGAAAGAGGAGAGGAGAGCCTGATAGGTTAGGAGGTCGTCACGGTGTCTGGATTTCCACCATTTCCTCTCTGCTGCCCTAAGGACGGTTCTATTAGCACGCAGTGCGTCATTTAGCCAGGGAGCAGGGGGGGACTGACGAGCCTGCCGAGATGTGAGAGGACAGAGAGAGTCCAGAGAAGATGAGAGAGTAGAGAGGAGAGTTTCTGCAGCAGAGTTTGGAGGCAGGAGTTGAAACGAATCAGAGGAAGGGAGGGCTGAGAGCACCGATGAGGCAAAGGTAGAGGGGGAGAGGGAACGAAGGTTACGGCGGACAGGTGCAGGCTGAGAAGAGATTAGTTTGTTATGTTTGGAAAGGGGTAGAGAGAATGAAAGGAAGAAGTGATCGGATGTGTGGAGCGGGTTAACAGAGAGGTTAGAAGTAGTGCAGTTCCTTGAGAATATGAGATCAAGGACATTGCCAGCTTTATGAGTTGGTGGGGATGGAGACAATGAGAAAGCGAAGGCGGTTAACAGAGATGTTAGTTTGTCTATCTTCCCTGTCTGGAGGTTGAAATCTCCGAGAAGTACAGCCGGAAGGCCAGTTTCAGGGATGTGTGAGAGGAGATGATCTAATTCCTCCAAGAAGTCCCCCAAGGCACCTGGCGGACGGTAGAGAACAACAATGGTTAATTGTATAGGATGGGTTACTGTGACGGCATGGAATTCAAAGGTGGAAGGAATGAAATTAGGTAGCTTGAAGAGGGAAAAGCTCCATTTGGGAGAGAGCAGGAGACCAGTGCCACCTCCTCTGCCAGTGGGTCTGGGTGTATGGGAGAAGGAATATGCTGTGGAGAGAGCTGCTGGGGTGGATGTGTTGGATGGAGTAATCCAGGTCTCTGTGAGAGCAAGGAAATCCAGGGACTGCAGGGAAGCGTAGCCAGAGATGAAGTCAGCTTTGGGGACAGCTGACTGGCAGTTCCACAGGCCACCTGAAACTAAATGTTGGATGTCAGAGGAGCATGTGGGATAGACGAGAGCAGGCCGAATATTTCGATTACGAGATACACGGGGCCAGTGATAGTGGCGAGAGGACACATGAACGGGAATGGAGAAAATACACATGATTATAGCATGAGGGGCTAAACAAAATGAAATAAAATACCAGCGATACTTAGCTCAATCAAAGTAGGATTTGCCTCCTCGTGACTCCTGTTGCTGAAGCTGACGCTCCAGGAAATAGCTAACTAAAAAGGAGCCTGATTGATGAGTTCTCACAGCAGTGGGGCCACGCCCCTCTAATTAGTTAACTCTCTACAGCTGATGGGCGACAGCTGGACAGGGCGTGTATATTCTCACGCGGTTTCGACTGGGCTTCTGAGATGAGAGCAAAATTACAGCTTTCCACCGAGCAGATCTGAGATGTACAGATCTCTACCAACTAAAATGACTGCAGAACAATTATAAAGAGTAGAATAAATGACACAGAGCAGTTGAATTAACCAAGAATATACCTTACAGGGGTTGCTGCGTCAACAGGTCATGCCGCGACCCGATCGCTATGAAGACTGTATGATCCTGCGGTCCTGTGTCCTGCATCACGAGCCCTGGATCTTGAGTCGTGGCTGTGGTCCTGGATCATAGGTCCTGGATGGATATCCTCGTGGATTCATCTTCCTATTATACACACATGCATTTCCAAACATTTGGACTACCTATGTTGCAAATGTATTATCTTTTCAATTTACACACGGCATCTATTGCACGACTGTCCGTCCTGGGAGAGGGATCCCTCCTCTGTTGCTCTCCCTGAGGTTTCTCCCATTTTTCCCTTTAAACTGTGGGTTTTCTTCGGAAGTTTTTCCTTGTACGATGTGAGGGTCTAAGGACAGAGGATGTCGTATCGTCATACTGATATTTTGTACAAACTGTGAAGTCCACTGAGACAAATGTAACATTTGTGATATTGGGCTATATAAATAAACATTGATTGATTGATTGACAGTACAATACAAGTGCTTATTGTTCATCCCTTTCACAACCAATGCATTGGAATTACGCCCCTTATGTATGCACACAACTTAATTCCTATGGCCATTTAAACCGGTTGTAGCGCGCTACACATACCTCCTTAGATAAACGTAGTTCCGTGCCAAGCGGCGAAAAGCTTCCCGGCACCATTCAGCGCGTTGCTCCTGTCGCCTTCCTGTGCAGCAGATGAGCAAACGAGTTGTAGCCGTCCTCCTCTCGGCGTCAGGTGGCTGATAACAGCTGAGCAGCCGGCGTGTTGTTTTCCTCCTCTCGGCGTCCGGTAGAAGGTGAGCAGTCGCTCTCAGCGTTCGATAAACCCAACGAAAAAATTTCCTCTTGTGTTACTCCAAAAAAGCCTAGTTTTTGACTATATGTAGAGGCTAAGCCAACACTTTAAGCCTCTGAGGATCCGCTTGGTGGGTGTAATTGACGCACAACCTTGTTTGCTGCCGAATAAAAGTCAGAAACAAAGTTTCCAGTTCAAAATTGTCCATTTATTTCCCTTTGTACTGGTTTCTTTGTTTCATTCACCACACAATATTTATGGTTTGCACAATACCTTTTGCTTTGTTTTTAATCCCGTGTTTGTGTGTGTGCTCCGTGTGTGCTTCGTGTGTGTGTGGTCAAAAACTGTATGGGCCTTCCGGCGGAACCTCTCCGGCGGTTCCTACCTTTACCCACAGTTAATTGGCTCCTACAATAAGTGTGGCTTGATATTGATTAAGAAAAAGGTTGATAAACGCTGTGAGAATGGATCTGCGGAGAGTATTTCGCCGCGATCCCAACTCGTCTATTACCAACGTTCAGGGAGCTCTATGCAAGTCAATGGGACGCCCTGCCCGTTGAAAACTGACTCTCAAGGGGTACCCTGTCCGTAATAGAGTGATGGGGAGGGGCCCTGACCGACCGTCAACATGTGACGGGTTGGGAGTGAGAACGTGTTGTTCAAACTGCCATGGTTTACTGGGACTTCTGAATAAAATGCACCATTGCTAATATTTTTTGTCACACCGGTGCTGTTCTGCTATGACAAGGCTGTGAAAAAAAGGTCTATTTCCTCTTCGTCCTGTTGTGCCAATGTTCCCCAGCTTCACTCATCACATGATTTCCATACAGACCTGCTCACCTGTGCCCAATCTTCTTAAAATCTCCCCTGCATAAATACCTGCCACTGCTCCAACAATTCCCCTCCAGACTTGTTATTGTGCATCCCGCCTTCTCTGCCTGCCTGACCTGTTTTTGTTTACCTGATCTCATCTGAACAAACCCAGCCTTGAATCATCCGCACGATAAACTTTGCTTTCACTTTATCTATACCTCAATTCTGAGCCCATTAAGTTTGAGTATATTATCTGCAACACTGAACTTTATAGGCAGCCTTTGTGACCCTAAGGTTCTCACTATGACTGATTCCCTCATGCCAACGCCCTGCAGCAGCAGACTGCACCAATACAACCCCTCCCATGAGTGTTGAAGCTTTATTTTGATTGTATTAACCCAAACCTAACTTCAAGTATGTTAGTGAAGAGGACATATTATGTATTTGGGGGGTATTCCCTTGCCTGAAGTGCGTTATATATGTTTGTGTGCAGTACAGTTGCAAGAAAAATTATGTGAACCCTTTGGAATTACCTGGATTTCTGCATAAGTTGGTCATAAAATGTGTTCTGATCTTCATCTAAGTAACAAGATAGACAAACACAGTCTGCTTAAACTAATACCACACAAACAATTATATGTTTTCATGTTTTTATTGAACACACCATGTAAACATTCACAGTGCAGGGTGTGAACCCCTAGGCTAAAGACTTCTTCAAGAGCTAATTGGAGTCAGGAGTCAGCCAACCTGGAGTTCAATCAATGAGACGAGATTGGAGGTGTTGGTTAAAGCTGCCCTGCCCAATAAAAAATACACACCAGTTTTGAATTTGCTATTCTTAAGAAGCATTGCCAGATGTGAACCATGCCTCGCACAAAAGAGCTTTCATTAGACCTACGATTAAGAATTGTTGACTTGCATAAAGCTGGAAAGGGTTACAAAAGTATCTCTAAAAGCCTTGATGTTCATCAGTCCACGGTAAGACACATTGTCTATAAATGGAGAAAGTTCAGCACTGTTGCTACTCTCTCTAGGAGTGGCCGTCCTGTAAAGATGACTGCAAGAGCACAGCGCAGAATGCTCAATGAGGTGAAGAAGAATCCTAGAGTGTCAGCTAGAGACTTAAAGAAATCTCTGGCACATGCTAACATCTCTGTTGACGAATCTACGATACGTAAAACACTGAACAAGAATGGAGTTCATGGGAGGACACCACGGAGGAAAAAGAAAAACCATTGCTGCACGTTTGAAGTTTGCAAAAGAGCACATGGATGTTCCACAGCACTACTGGCAAAATATTCTGTGGACAGATGAAACCAAAGTTGAGTTGTTTGGAAGGAACACACAACGCTATGTGTGGAGAATCCAAAGGGCACATTTTTCTTGCAACTGTAAATGGTCTGCAAAAGCTAAAATCCCAAAGTGTCCTCCAGAGTTTCTCTCCCACACACTCTCCCCACCTGACACACCACCATTGGGCTCATTAGTTTAATGGGCGGGACATCTCTGAGTGGTTGACCAATCACAACAGAAATAAACACAGAGCAGACTGGGCTCTGGTTTCAGACAGAGGGTGAAAAGAGAAACGATTGGTTCCTGTTTACTGTCCTGTAAGGAGAAATAGAAAACAATCCTCTTATATGTTAAAGCTACTGTAGGTGCATAAAGTTAAAGGGGACCTATTATGCTATATTTTAAAAATATATTGTAGGGCCATACCTATACAAAACATGTCTGAGAAGTGTTTTGCTTAAAATACCAAACAGATCACCCATTGTAGCCATGCCTCATACCCCTCTATTCCAGCCCTGTTCCAAAAAGGCTTATTCTGTGACCGTAGCTTTAAATGGAACAGCTGCTGCTAGCCACGCCCCTTTGTAGCATCACGCAGCTTTCCCCTGCTAAGAGAGTTTTTTACTGGGAGAAACTCAGCTAAACGCTGCAGTGATTAAATGCCATATTATGTTCCCAAGCATTATTTCTGAAACAGGATGGAGCTCAAACGTTTCTCTCTCGCAGGGTTTACAACAAGGACATTACTACTCCTATTCTCTCCAGTACAGCGTTAGCTCTGAGTGTTAGCATGTTTGCTAATGTAAACAGACCATATTACTCCCAAAACACGCCGCGCATTGTTTCTGATACAGCACATAGCTTGACATGTTCTTTTTTAAGTGTGAACCATTAGATCCTCCTTCGCACTTTCCAAAAACTTGGAGTTTCAGGCTCTGCACTTTCCCTCCTCACCTCATACCTCAAAGACCGTACCTACAGTGTAACTTGGAGAGGGTCCGAGTCTGACCCTTGTCAATTAACTACAGGGGTCCGTCAGGGCTCTGTTCTTGGTCCCCTCCTCTTCTCCTTGTACACAAACTCGCTCGGATCAGTCATTAGCCCGCATGGTTTTTCATACCACTGCTACGCTGACGACACCCAATTCATTCTGTCCTTTCCCCGCTCAGAGACCCAGGTTGTCGCACGCATCTCTGCTTGTCTAGCTGACATCTCTCAGTGGATGTCTGCTCATCACCTCAAGCTCAACCTTGACAAGACTGAACTGCTTTTCCTTCCGGGAAAAGATTGTCCCACTCTTGACCTGACAATCAACATCGGCACCTCTGTTGTTTCCCCGACTCAGACTGCAAGGAATCTGGGTGTGACCCTAGATAACAAACTGTCCTTCACTGCAAACATCGCTGCTACAACCCGTTGCTGCAGATATACGCTGTACAACATCAGGAAGATTCGTCCCCAGCTGACCCAGAAAGCCACCCAGGTTCTGGTCCAGGCTCTCGTCATCTCACGCCTAGACTACTCCAACTCCCTCCTGGCTGGTCTACCTGCATGTGCCATCCGACCTCTGCAGCTCATCCAGAATGCAGCGGCTCGTCTGGTCTTCAACCTTCCAAAATGTTCCCTCAACACGCCGCTCCTCCGCTCACTTCACTGGCTTCCGGTAACTGCTAGAATCCAATGGTACTTGCATACCATGCTGCGAATGGATCTGGCCCTTCCTACATCAAGGACATGGTTAAACTGTACATCCCAGCACATGCACTACACTCTGCATCAGCCAAACGACTCGCTGCACCCTCGCTGCGAGGGGGACCCAAGTTCCCATCATCAAAAACATGTGGGTTTGCTATCCTGGCTCCAAGATGGTGGAATGAGCTCCCCATTGACATCAGGACAGCAGAAAGCTTACACATCTTCCGGCGCAGACTGAAAACTCATCTCTTTCGACTTCACTTCGAGCGATAGAATTACTAACAAAGCACTTATATACTAATAAAGGACCGGCTTATCTATAGCCAGCTGAGTAGCACTTGAAATGTTTGGCTCTATGAAACCTGATGTACTTATATGATTCTGTTTTCTTCAAGGTTGTGTCTTCCTGGTCGAATGTACTTATTGTAAGTCACTTTGGATAAAAGCGTCAGCTAAATGCAATGTAATGTAATGTTTACCGCTAGAACAGTGCCATTATATGTATTATATAACAACATTACTCTAACGCAGTGTCCACACGGCGGCGTGCGTTGAAGCTTGCCGGCGGGCGTGTCTGAAGCTCGACCAACAACCAATCACATGAATCTCCCGCCCCGGACACACAAGCACGCTGGCTAGAGCTTGTACTGGCATATGATTTGATTGGCTGACGCTTCCGTCGAAGCTTCAAAAGTTGAACATTGCTCAATTTTGGAAGCGAGCAACGCGAAACGACACTCCCACAATGCAGTTCGGCAAAGCGTGACGTCACCCCATTCAAAGTGCATGGGCAGAAGCGTTGAAGCTTCAACCGCCGTGTGGATGCACCACAGAGAGGACACTTTGCAGTTGTCTCTCTAACTGTTTCCTCTGGCTCATTAATGGAGAGGAAACAGGGGACGCAGCAGTGAAGTGTGAGGGAGGAAAGACAACGGGGAGAGCCAGAGATCAAGCCTGAATTTGATCTTTACAGGCTACAAATCCAATGGGAAAAAAGACAGACAGAAAGAGAGAGATGAAAAGATGAGGTGAGAAGAGAAAGCGTCTGCAAACAGGAAGAAATCTGAGAGACAGAGGAGCCTGCTGGGATTCAGAGTTCAGCCATGGAGAACATTACCTCCAATATACATAAGCAAAACAGCTGGGCTCATCACCGCACACACTGTGTATGTGTGTGTGTTAAAAGTATGTTTTGCCTCAACTTCCTCTCTATTTGCATAGTGATTCAGATATGTGTGAACCTGTTTGTTTACCTGTGTGTGTCCCCTACCTTCTTGTTGTGATCCTATACATCTGTGTGCATTGAAGTGTGTCTCTGAGCCTTATGTCCAGTTGTTGATGTGTGTGTGTGTGTGTGTGTGTGTGTGTGTGTGTGTGTGTGTGTGTGTGTGTGTGTGTGTGTGTGTGTGTGTGTGTGTGTGTGTGTGTGTGTGTGTACATTGTCAGGTTATGTGTGTATGTTTGCGTTTGCATTTGCCTTGTTTGATAGTTAGATGGATTCTTTGTCCAAGTTTAAAATGTTGATAAGTTTCATCTGAAATCCAAAGTACACTTTGTTGCTTTAACCTCTTAAGCCCTGAGCCTGTTTTTCAGGTTTCATGCTCGAAAATGCCACTAAAACAACAAAGACTATATATTCACTTCTAAAAGGGGTAAATTAATAATCTTTTCTCTCAAAGTAAGGTTACATCTGTGAGTTGGATGTAGAAGTGTCAGAATCAATATAGATGTTTATATTTTAAAATAAATTCAGATGGAACATAGTAAAAACATGTAAATTCTAATGTCCGCCTAAAAAAAACCCATTACTTATAGTGAAAACCACCCTTGAATGATGGGTTAGTAGACTAAAAGCTTTAGGAATCCAAACCATAACATATAATAAGTACCCTGTATCAAGATTGATGCAAAACAAGTGAAATTTGACCTTTTTAGACAGATTTAGACAAATAAAGTCCAGGCGGACTCACCTCTGGGTAATTTGGGAACCATCAGTTCCATTTGAACTTTTTCACTGTAAAAATCATTTTATTACTTTGAATTATCACTATAGGTATTCATTCCATCCAAATACAACTGTTGTGAAAAAAATAAAATATAAAAACATACTCTGTTATCCTAACGTCATTTGCAGGAAACAACATCTAAGGAACCTTAATATTTAATAAACTATGAATATTTTATATCCATATAAAGGGAAAAAACTCATTTAACTGATCTTTTTCATTTATGTTTTAAAAAAAAACACACAATGCTAACAGTGAGGCTCTGAATTAGCCCCGAGTGAAAAATGCTAACCTATTACTGCACCGAAAATCACTCCTAGCTCCCTTATTACTTATCCTAGCTGCACATCCAACACATCGTTTATGATCGTAAAGACACAGAATCTAACGGTGCCCACCTCAACACTGAAAGATACAAACTTGCGAGGTTATCAACAAAAACGTACATCAAAACAAGTAGCGCTAGGTACCAACATGCGCTAGGCTAATGGCTTACCTTCCTCTTTGTCTGGTCTAAACTGGTCTTCAATGGCATTAAAACGATAAAAACGATGATGTAGTTAATCCATAGGTTAATATCCAATGGGGCTGTGTCCCCTTTGAAATGTTCTGATAATCCATAAGCAATAAAACTGCAATTCCGTTATCTGCTGTCCGCTCTGTGCTCCGTGTGCTCTGGGTCCCGGCAATTCCTGCTTCCTGCTTCCTTCCGTAGTAAACAACAAATGAAGTCGGCTGCGTAATGTACTTAAACTGGCTGGCATTCTTTATACTTTAGGACTATATCTCTGGAACCCATTGGTCGATTTGTGTGATTTACACCTTTTTCTTAACCATCAGAACCAATAGAATCGATGGGCAGTTCCCAAATCCACGTAAACATTACCATAGCGGACGTAATAGAGAAGCGAACAAAGCATATCTGAAAGTGCACGCCTGGACTGCAAAACTTTATAGCCAGTATATTGCCATAAATATGATGATGGATTATCAGTCAAAATTTCTACGTGACACAAAGACATTGGATTAACCTTGAGCGGCGTTTTTATTCCGGTGAACACAACCTTTGATCACAAATCAAAAAAGGTAAGACGTAATTATTGTAATATTTTTGAAACTGGATGTTGTTTACTTTCTCTTTTCTGGCTGATAGCTCCGCAATTCGGGATCCTACAGTCATGACATTACATGTGTGGAATCTGTGGAGTCTCAGCTTTAATCGGATATCTTGTTTGTGCAGTTAGGATAAGTAATAAGGGCATTTCTACCGTGAGTGCTGTGCAAAGGTCCGCTAAACATGGTTCACATTGTCAGTTAGCTGAGTTTCTTACCGTTAAAATGGTATGGAACATTAATAGTTTCATAAATGTTAAGAAGCCCTGAGACATAGTCTCGTAAAAAAACGGTGGGAGGGGTCTACTGGGGGGACCCTCGAGCTTAAGAGGTTAAACTACTCTCCTAGTTTTTGTGGAGAGGAAAATAAATGTGGAGCATGTTTTATAGGAATATTTGACCAATCTAACTTCCAGCATTATAATATCCCTGCAGTCTGGGGCACACTGATTTGGATTTATATTTCGCTGGCGTTTTCTATCTTTCATGAATAGTCACAAAATGTTATCAGGACAGTCTAGCCTCTACACCCACTGATTTTCAATTTTGGTTAAAAAGTATGCATCCGTCATCTCTCATTTATTTTAAATTACTATCTTTGTTGACTAAAATCAGTTTTTATATTGAGTTGCAAAGTCTAAGTCTGAGTTGTGTAAAAGTCTCTAACATTGATTTTGCTTCGTCTGGCAGAATAAAATTATTATAAATTGCTCCTGATTGTGTGTGGAATTCTCAAACATTGTTAAACTAAATCAATACTTGTTAGAGTTACAATAAACAATGAAAAGATAATCATGTTTGTAAGTGATTTCTGTGCTTTCGTTCCACCATCTGCTGGCAGCAAAAACTCTTAAAACTTTAGTTTATTTTTCATCTGCAGCCTTTCAAAGACAATCTCAAATGTATTCTTGTTAATTACTTCTATTGTCTCCAAAACGTTCTTATATCTTAGAATCCAGCAACTTGTATCAAATAAAAAACTGTCAAAGGGAAAATGATTGTCTGTCTGCAAAAACCTACATGAATGTGACATGTTTACAGTCTCATCTGGCAGTGGCATCATACAGATAGATAGACTTGATTACAGACCCATCTTGAAATGACACCTTTCACCTTCCTGAGATATATATTCTAGTACGTACAATCCCCTCCACCCTCCATCTCTGCTGATTTGAGAGTCTGACAAGCCCAACACCACCTTTTAGATGTTTCTAACTGACCCATTTCCCCTGCAGCTCTGTCTCTGGTCTCCCTGTCATCTCCCCCTCGCTGTTATTTCTGACGGATATGAGCTCTTGTCACACACAGCTTGGCTCAGAGGTCATAGAGACAAGTGGTCAGTGAACACAGGCGAATAAACACTGCTCACTCTAACACAGGGCAACATGTACGCAGCGACAGAACAATCACACAAAACATGTTTATGTGAAAATACAAACCGTTTTCTCTCTGTTATTTTACTCTTCGGGCAAATTGCCTGTCTGGTGGCTGATGTGTAGTTCATACAGCAAAAACACAGATAAGGTAGCACTTGAGCTTAAATGGAGTATAAAATACGATGTTTTAGAAATATGTAGCCTATACAGTAAAGTAAATAATGCTCTTTTGGACCTATATTGTTATTTGTGGTTTTTAGGTTTTTGCAGGACAGTCACCATACACGACACAATGTATAATATACTGTACTTATACATAAAAACATCTGAATACATTTTTAGTTGAGTTAGCTTCCCTGGAATTGGAGTTTTGCATTTGAATTGACATATAATATAGAATTAGAGATATAAAAGGTGATAATTGCAACACCCATTTCCATGTTAATGTGAACAAATGCAGTTTGCAACATCTACACTTTATTCTGAAAACAAACTGATATCTCCATGAGGAAAAGCAGAAATAAATCCTGAAATTAGTTCTTAGAAATGCTGAAAAAACAGTGTGTTGCTGATTGTTACTTGGTCTGTTTTTAGGTGTAAACCAAAAAGGAAACGAGAATAGAGGGGGACTAGAGCAGCAGAGATTTTCTAATTTACAACAACACAGGGATTCTGGTAGGATAAGGCATGGGTGAGGAAACACACACACACACACAGAAATATATTCATGCTGAAAAGCAATGACACATCTTTGCCTCGTGCATTTTCAAGGAACGATAGAAGTTAAAGTGTGGATAACTCTTAATGTTTCTATACTGGGATTGTCTTTGTAATATTGAAATACACTCACCATATATCCATCCTTATTCTCATTCAACATATTTAAAGGGGACCTATCATGCAAAATGCACTTTTGTACGTCTTTTATACATGAATATGTGTCCCCGGTGTTCCAGGGAACTCACCAAGTGTCAGAAAACACAACCCTCTCTATTTTCCTCCATACCCAAATCTCTAAAAGAGGGGCTGCAACGGATCTGATACAGACTGATCCAGATTTGAACACTTTACTGACGTCAGTAAAGTGACGCTACGGCTATTGGTCAATTTTCCACCTATCAGGGGAATGAGAGGTTGGGCCACGGCCAACCATTGCTGCTCGAAATCGCTAGAGACCCTGTAGTACATATGCCAGGCCTGTAAGTGGCGCTGTAGTCTGCTACAAAAGTAGCGAAGAAGACTTCCCTTGCATGGTTGCCATGGTTGCCCTTCTGTTTATTCTCCGCTGCGGCTCTTTTTTCTCCCTCCCCGAGTCAAGCTTTTGCGCCTCCTGCTTTAAAATAAATGAATAATGACTCTATATAATCCTATGTACGGGATAATGTGCAGCGACGCGGTCATTATGGGGAAAAGAACACCGACAGGCTGATCAGGAGCCCGAAGCGAAGCGGAGGGATCTAGATCGGCATGAAGGCACATTATGCAATGTGCAATGTGCACATTATCCCGCTTATTACATGGCCACATTCTCGACAAAGTAACGACATGACTTCCAATATTAATTGAAATGCTTTTATGGATTTAGAAAATGATTTTATTGATTTAAAATATAGTTGTATTGATTTAAATTGACATGCATCCGCTAAGAAAAATAGTCCGTTGTTACTGTTTGAACTAACTTAGCAACGGCAGGAACTGCTTCGATAGTGTTTTTGAGGAGCTTACTGATTTGAAAACATCGCTGCTTGCTTTAAAAGTAGCACAATTCATTATGTCAAACCCTGGAAAGTATCTAGATATCCCTGCCCTAATGCCAAAAGTAACTGGCAACTGAATATGTGTCGCCGTTTGATATCTATGTCTGGGCCGCTGCGTAAAAAGGAGGGTTTCTGCCCCATTACTTCTCTTCTTACTTCTATAAGAATAAAACATGGTGGACGGAGATCTCTTTTTCTCCCCCTCTTCTCCCCACTGCAGCCTAGCAGCTGATCTCAGAGCACGCTCCCCTCTCCTGCAGGGGGGCGTGGTCAGCTGCAGCTCACAGAATCAGCCCCCTGCAAAAACAGCGTTGGAAAGAGCAAATAGAGCGACACGAGGCATGGCTAAAATGTAGGATCTTTTTGGTATTTTGAAAAAAAAACTATATTTATATACTTTATATAGGTATGGCCCTACAATATAGCATGATAGGTGTCCTTTAAGTTTACATTTAAATTGAACATTGGCTGTCATTCTTTCAGCATCATGCATCCATTTACCACTTTATTTCCCTCCTCTCATTCTCTATTCATTACAGAGGTGCATCTGCATTTGACACACACAGCTGGAAGTGAAGTCCAAAAAACGCACACACACACACACACACACACACACACACACACACACACACACACACACACACACACACACACACACACACACACACACACACACACACACTAATTTCCATCCCTCCACGCTAGCACCAGGGGAATATCAGCGACAGCTCTGTGATGTTGCACACACCACGTCTCGTTTAAATGAGCCATAAGGGAGAACAACATCACTGCCAAGCGTCATCATACAAGTAAATGCACATTAAAAAACATTCATATGTCAACACCTGTTATGAAAAATGATTGGCAGAAATATATGTTGTTTCTGAAATTGCATAATTGTACTCCTTTGCAGATTATGTGAGTGTATGTGCAAGCTAACGTGTGCTAACATGTAACTGCACCTGTATATTTACTGCATATGTGCATATCTGCTTATTCATGATGCATGTTCCTGTACCATCACACGTGTGTATTTTAATATGGCTCATGATGAGAGCATACCCACGCGTACATTCATTCATGTGCATCTGTGTGTGAAGTGTAACCAGGCAGCTAGACTATTAATTAAGAAAGCTATTGCTGCCAAGGTTGGTTTGGCAATTAATATCAGATTATCTGAGCCGGAGCCTGTCCTCCTGAAGATTGAAGTGCACTGCAGAAGTAAACACGAGTAAACGCAATATATTCAAAGGCTTTATTTGTCCTAGTTTTGGCAAAAAAACACTTTAAGTCCCAGGGTCCTCTAACAGTAACATAACAGAGACATATATAATAGTGCAGTAAAATAGTGCATAGACATAATGGGGTAAGTAACATGTAAGAATACGAAAAACATTCATATACTGTATAAGATATAAGATACAACAAAATGGCAGAATGAGCACAATGTGTGTTAGTTTGATGTGTTAGTTTGAATTTGTGTTTGTCTCTTTGTGTTCCAGTGTTTACCATCACACAGCAGTGCAACAGGATAGAGTAAGAAAAAGTGTACACATATATTGAAGGTATTACGGTAAAACTCGAACTGGCTCTCAAGGATAAAAGTACAATAACACACATGCACCCGATCTTTGACAGCCTCTTCAGGGTAAGCCTTTAGCACTGAGGGTAAGTGACAGTTTTGCCCGATGCAAGCCAAACCTTCTGTATTCTTCTGCATACTCTTGCTCACGTACACACACAGACACACACACACACACACACACACACACACACACACACACACACACACACACACACACACACACACACACAGAGACACACACACTAACACACACACAAGTACACAGTCTCACACACTCAGGGGTGATTAGGGTCAGTGACAGGGTGCAAGCAAAGCCCTGTCTCCTTCTTCCTTCATCCCTCTTTCTCTCCAATTGCCTCCGTCTGTCTTACACGATCACCCCGAGGTGCTGGGGGCCGGTGACAGGGGCCCCTGAGGGCCAAAGGCCTGTCGGACAGTGTCAACTGATTGTTGACAGCCTGTCCCAACGGCACTGACAAACACAAATACACACCATACACATATCTTGTCGTCCTCTTTTGCCTTTGTTCGCTTCTCTCTCAATTTGCCGATGTATTTTTCTTTCTCCACTTTCTCCCTCTTTCTTTGACTGCTGACCCATGCTGTTACTCTGGAGTTGGCTGTCCCATTCAGACCTCAGCCCAGAGCTGGCACCTCACACTGGGGAGATAAACGCTTCTGAGCGTGCCTGAAGCCCTGGGGGAAGGACACAGGGCTGCAGTGCTGGTGGGTTGATGGGTTCGTGTTGAAGTTCAGTTGGAGGGTTTCAGGGCATGATGTGAAAAATATTTTACTTGGTAACTGTTAGAAAAATATCACTCGTCACCGGCTTGAGCTTCAATAATCAGGATACATGTATTTATTATCCTTGCAAAAATGGAAGTAGTCATACAGAGCATTTGGTACAACTAGTTCCTGAACAGTGTCCTTCACATGCTGATACACCAGAGAGGGAGTTACACAGTCACAAGATTATGAAACAAAAATATATTGTAATATATTGGAAAATATAATACAATATACTCGATCATACATTTCCATATATGGGAAAGTAGTCCTTATATTTTTTAAATATATTGCAATATATGCATGGGCCGTGTATGGCTATATATTGATACATATATACAAAAAAAATATTGCAATGAAAACAAAAACTGCACTTTTTAGATGTAATAGTTTTATTGAAACACTCATTTATCTTTCATGAGTTACACAAGTTTACATAAAGTTGAACAGATATTCATAAACAGTTATCTCACTTCGTTTTGTATAGTTACCCACTTTATATATGAACATATGTTTGATGGTATATATTTAAAAAGTACAAATACTCCATTGTCCATTGAATGATGGAAAATAATATACAGTTTATAAATACATACAGACACACACATGCAGATTTGCACGCATATATATATATATATATATATATATATATATATATATATGCATATATGCACGCATATATATATATATATATATATATATATATATATGCATATATATATATACATGTGTCCAATGCAATGCACATATTTTTTCATTCTTGAATATACTATAATATATGTTTATTTTGAAATTGGAAATAACCCAGTACTGAGATATTCTTGAAAATTAAATGAGAATCCATAAAACGGCTGGCGTTTTTTCTGGTTACGGCCGACTAGCTATTTGGAGTGGAATGCAGCCCATCCACGGCAGACAGCCCAAAACAGTAATCGAACGCACCACTTCCGGCTGACAGTGGCTTGGATCATGTAGCTTTCCGCTATCCAAAACTGACCTCCGTCTTCGCTAAACAAATATTTGTTAGAACTCTCTAAAAACGTGTTAACGTTCTCATTGGACACATTACGTGCCAGTGATCATAAAACCAATCAATCTCACAGATTTCGGGGAGGCCCCCCCCCTCTCCAGCAATAGATTGATCTGATTGGCAGATTCAAATGCAAGTGCGTTGTCTCTGTCTGTTGACGATGGGATTATGGTGCTGTCAGAAAGTATTCATCAGGTGCTTCGCAAAATAAAAAGAAACATGAGGAAAATACAGCACGAGAGTAAGGTATGTGTGTGAGCATTTAAAACTATTTTAAATTGAAATAATTATGCATGTGCACTACAAGTACGGTAGTCTAGTTGCTTAATCCGTAGGTCCCGTCTCTCGGCACTACAACAGCTAAATTAGCTAACGTTAGCTAAATTAGCTATGTTAGTTCCCTTGTTATGCAGTGTATAACCGGTCCGCAGCTTTGTGAACATTCATTTCGGTAAGATTTTCGATGTTACAGTCAACTGAAGTCGACCCAAAAAGCCTAACCTAACATTTTTAGCATAAGTCAATGGAGTTTAACCTATGAGTTTAACATAGCGGAAATTAGCAGGCTATCGGACATTTTCTGACTGGTGAAGATGATGAATGAAAATATTTTCTGTGGCTGAAGCTAGCTAGTAAAGTAATATAACCACAGTTAGTCATTGTCTTCTGATGTTAGCAACTATGTAGGCTAACACTAGTTAGGCTATGTGTTGCGGCCTAATGCATTCAAGTTAGTTCACGGGAATTATACACCCAGCCAGGCCACGACCAGTTTTATTTTGTGCCATTTTCCTGGATTAATTTGTCAATATTTACAGCATTGCTGCCCATAATGATAGCCCTAAACTTTAAATATACTACCCCAGAATAAACATATGGACATGGGTTACTGTTTAAAAAAAAAAGTGCAAATCTATTTAGGAACCTATCCATGTGAACATATTTTAAGTGGAGTTGGACATCAAATCAAAAATTACAATGCATCATTTATTAACTATACCTATACAATATGTAAAACATTTTCCCCTTCATTATGTAATAACACCTCCTTTTGTAATAATTTGCTCATTATGTATGCAAATATGTAATACATGTCGCCACATTTTGAAATATATTATTACATATTGCAGCGGTTATTACAAAATGAGTTGCAAACAATAACAATACAAATGTTTATTTATTTATTCAACCATGAATCATCCTTACTCATAATTAATTTTTAAATATTTCAGTAGAATATCTTTCATTGGTCAAAACGACATCAAGTGTTCATTCATTAGCCAACATGTCAACATCCATTTTGGGATGTATTTACAGTTTGGTTATGGTTACATAATGAATATTACAGTTTTTTTTAAAGTGCAACTCACGCATTTTGTAATAACCATTGCAAAATGTAATAATTTATTACAAAATGCAGGGAAATTTATTTTATATTGCGTTCAGGCTGTTGATTACAGAATGCAGCAGATTGTTACAAAAAGTGGGTTTTATTACTTAATTACGTGAAAATGTTCTTGAGTCATTACATAATGTGTTGTGTAATGGCCTTTATTCTTTCTTTGTCCTTCTTTTAATGAGTATGTTGATAACTGTTACACATTGATAGACAAAAACGAATTAAAGATTTTTTTTATCAGAACATGCATTTCTCCTCATAATTGTGAACATATATTGCACTCATGTTCGGAATATATGGTACGTACATGGTCTTTTATAAATCTGAATATATATAGTGCATACATGTCCCAATATAATTGTGAATATATAGTACATATATATCCCCATATCAATCTTAATATATAGTACATACATGTCCCCATATAAATGCTAAGTAAATGTATGTTCACATATATACACAACCAATATATTATATATATTTATTATTTACATATATTACTCAATATATGAAAAGCAGCAATTACTGATATATTTTCCCATATATTGTAATACATTACATGTCACTTGTTAGATGCTTTTATCCAAAGCGACTTACATACTCAATACTGTGGACAATCCCCACAGGAGCAATGTGGGGTGAAGTGTCTTGCCCAGGGACACAACGACATAGTGACTGCAGTAGGGTTTGAACCTGTGACCCCCTGATCCGCACAACCCACTGCACCACACGCCTCCCTAAGTATAATGTTTAGATTAGATTAGCTAACACCCACGTCAGAAATGATCATGTTTGTCATATGTCTATCTCCATAGAGGCTGAATCATCATGTTAATCACATAGCTATCATATGTCTAAAACAGTCCCAACGCTCTTCTAGGTAATTATACATCCTGATACGTACACAGCTACGTAGGGCCTTTGTTATCATGTGCTACTCTGATATTGGAAGAGTGTATTCCGTATTTTCCCAACAGTAACTGTCTTAAAAAAATAGAGAGATATTTTGAAACCTCAGCATAGTGCAGCGTCTTTACCAATAAAGGAGAGAATCCAATCGGACAGATGCAGGACGGTTTCCATCTCCGTTATTTAATAAGATCTGAATATTAAAATTCCTAACAGTAAGCCGTCTCTTCCTCTACACCAACTCTTTAATGCATTATGAATAATTGGCTACTTTTAGACAAGGGGCTGTCAAAACATCTATTGATGTGGTGTAAAAAACAACAACAAAACAAACACTGCCATTGATAAATGTTGAACTGCAGCTTGATGCGCCTCTGTGTATAAATCAGAGGAAAACTTGCTTAAAGCATCAATAACAAGAACTTACAAAGCTTTACATCATACACACAAAGGTTTTTAATTCACACCACGCTTCATTAATTATAGAGCAATTTAAAAATATATCTATTTCCTTCTGTTGTAGGATAAAATCAGCCGACCTTTTGAACCATCCATTTATTTATTTAACTACAAAATGTGTTTGTTACAAGTTTGAGTTGAGATAAGTGGTAGGATATATGCAAATTAAACTCTTAATTATTGATCCTAAATGTTTTGTCCTGTCAAAAGAAAACATGCAGACGGAGAAGCTTCTAAGAAATGCAACAGCACATATTGTATGGATCCTGTGTGCTGATATGCAGCCTTTGCAGAATGGAAAATGCACTGCAATGGGTCTCGAGGGAGGATCTAACAGATGGGAACACATCTCATAAATACAATTATTAGCATAGCTGTCTTCATCATATGAACAATGCATGCTCTGAAAGACACTGTATTAGCCCTGTATTCTACACCCCATACTGGGCCATTTCAGCTGAAGCCAGCAGTAATGAGAGTATCTGATCTGATTTGAAGACAAAAGCTTCACCCACGCTATATCTCTTCAATCCCAAATAGCTGCTTAAATATCCTGGATGAGTGTTTGTGATTAAACTGACAGCAACAGGAAATACACAGAAGAGCAACAACCTATTTGTGTACCTGTTCTCTTTGACTCTGCAGGGTATTTGTTTTTGACTAGAGTGAAAAGTCTCTACAAATACTAAGTTGAATGTTTTCTGTCCCTTTTCTCTTGGCTGGTTGTAACGCCTTCAAGCTCTGGCTCAGTCAAACTGCCAAACTGACAGTTGGCAATGATCGCCATAGTAACACTGATCACTTGAAATGTCCAGAAGGCCTGTTTCTTACCTTCCCTCAAACTACATGCTGACTATAAATGTGAATGCTTTTTCTTTACCAGAGTTTTTTAGTATGACTGACTGATTAACTTAACTTGGCAGATGTACATGTTAAAGAAAGATAGAAGAAACAAGGAGATATCTGTTTTACCTGTCAATCATTTAGCTCCAACGAACAAATTAAGCATATGTCTACAGAGAAAGTCAACAAAAAAATAACTTTTTCTGATATTTGAACCACCAAAATATTATCTTAAATCAGAGTCATGTCTCTTGCCACCTGGTGATAGAGGTGGGGGCAACACAAAAGGCTTGTGACACATTACTTGGTCTGGGTAGTTTTGGCTTCACGTTGCGATTATGAAAGCAAATAGAAGAACTTTATACAATATAATATACGTCCTGTGGTCATCACCTTTGTAAGCTGTGGGAAAAAAAGGATTAAGATGAGAACATACCATATAAATCTAAAGTACACTCCAACACAAACATACAATCTCACCCTGTTCTCTTTTAGTAAACCAATCGAGGTGAGGATGTAAGCAGCTCTATAACGCTTCAGTAGAGCATGCCATTCATCTGCTGAAGCTTTATTTAAAAAAAAAAGGGATTACTGCTTCTGGTGTTAAGTGGCTGGCAGACCTGCAACAAAATAAACAGCAATGCATTCCCAGTATAAAGCAACAATACTACATTGTCCTATGTCAGTTATTCATCCCCGTTTCCACTGCATCAATCACCTTTTCTCTTGTCCTCATCCAATCCTTATCCCATATCCAAAGCTGAAGTAGAACATACTTTCTTGTGTTTCAGTTATTGACCCTCTATCAGCTGCTTCGAACACAGAGTACACACATCCTTGACTCTGTTCACTGGCTATCAGAGGCTGTCCTAATTTGCATCGCGCTAGTCTGTTGCTTATCCAAAATACTCCAAAATGTGCACTTTGCTAATCGACTTGTTCCCCTTCAAAGCAAGTGAGACACGTTTGCCATCATGGCTCCAAAATGATGGAATGAGCTAACCACTGATTTGAAGACAGCAGAAAGTATACTGTCCCAGACTAAAAACCCACCTCTTTCCATCCACCATGGTCAATAAACCTGTCAAAAAGTAAAAATAAAAATTGGAGTACTTATTTGAAGTCAATATACCAACATTTTCTGTCGCTCTGAGTCCGTACCTTTATGGTTTATTGCACTTATTGTAAATTGCTTTGTATAAAAGCATCAACTAATTAAAATGTAATGTAATGAAATCCGACCCCAAAACTAATTACCATAACTCGCCCTTCAACATGACACCCGAAAAGTCAGTGTGCCCCTTGCAAAGACTTTCTTTTGTTGTACCTTTTCTTCCACAAGCTCTCATGCAGGTTTCTCTGACCCCAGATTGAAAACCACCTGGCATGTAAAGCCCAGGCTTGTGGGTGATGATCTCCCTAAGAGCTGCTGTGGGCTGCCAGCACTGAGAGGTCCGAGCCAACAGTAGCCGTTAGCTGAGCCTTTATTTATGAAAGGGGATTTGCTCTCCTCATGTTAAGTAGCTGGCAGAACGGCAGAAAAAGCAAATCGCTAATACTTCCTTCCTCTTTTCCCTGCCTCTATGCAGCTTTGTTGAACTTGAAACTTGATGACATTGGGTACGAGCCCAGTAGGGATTTTGGCTGTTGTACTCTTCACATTACAGACCACATTCATGTTCTGACTCATATACTGTAAGAGCAGCGCAGCAGAAATAAGCTGAAAACAAGTGCGGTGAAACGTTCCCTTCCAGCCTCAGGGTTTAATCTGACTCCATTCAACATCTTCTCGCCTTTTGTAAGTGGTTGCTTAAGTGGCGGCCAAAGTAAACTGGTCGTTAAATCATACACTGCCTCAAACTTCTTTGCAAACCCTTTAAATCTTCCTCATTTATCCTCCTAAAGCAGGTTGTCAAACTCTTTATGGCAAGGTGAGGAAGAATGGCTCCATACACCAGCATCCTGGGGAGATTCTTGCAGGATGACAGGGTTGAACAAATTCATGTGTTCTCCCCTTGGAGCTGTCGCGGTGCTCTGCCCTGCTCCAGTGATCATTGAGCCTCCGGGGTTTAAGTGCTTGGCTCAAGGGCAGTTCAATAGTAATTATTGACTGCAGGGTTTCTGTACATTCGCACCACCCACTCAGGTTTCCCCCAGACGGTACATGAAATCCAACAGTCACAGTGCTGAGGGAAATGACTGTAGTGATTGTGTATTTGCGGGTTAAAATCCCAGAGACTTGCACACCTTACAAAGTGGAAAATTCCAAGATACAACCCATTCATATATTCATAATGAAAGAAGCAGAATCAATTTCCCCAAAACACTTTAGAGAACAGAATACAATGCAACTAAAAGGTATGTTTTTTGACATTTTCATTAAGGAATATGAGCCGGAAAAACATTTTGTATGTGTTTATTTAGAATATTAACTGTGAAAAAGGTTGAGTCATGTATTCTTATTATTGTTTTGTTTTAATACTAGGTAAGATAATCAATGTATCAATAGGATGTGAAGGACCAAGCCTGTGAGTGTGAGGAGTCACAGGTGGATTTTCATATGAACAAATGTGCAACAAAATTATGGAACAATGAAAAGGGTCAACTTACATATCTTAAATGAAACAACAACAGACTCTAATAAACTGAACAAAAAGGGGAACCCTGACAGGGTTATCAGACTATTTTTGAAAAAAAGGGGTAAAACAAAGACAAACACTGACACCTAAACTACAAAACAAACAAGACAACTCATCAAACTGTGAAATCCATTAACCAAAGCAATGCCCCCCAAAACTGGTATAGTCTGGAAAAAACAAACAAAATCTCTAAACTACAAATTCTAATTCCCCCCCTCTGTGAGACAAGCACTTGGTACATTCTGATTTTGACTTCCTGAATTTAAGTGGTGTGCTTTTGGTGGCACCTCTTTGCTACAGCCTGACAAGATGGCCCTCCAGCAGCCCCAGAAACCAGCAGTGACTCCCCTCACAGGTACATCTAAATCAACTGCGTCTCATCAGTGGACTTTGTCTACTTTAACCAGAACATGTGCTTAAACCAATCTGCTTTTAGTTGTCATTAGTGATGGTGAGATGAAGCCTTATGAAGCTTTGAAGCTTTCCAGCCAATTGGTTCGCAAAAGGGTTCATCTCATGAGGCTTCATCATGGGCTTCATTTGAACACAAACCCCCCTGTTGGTCAAAGTGTGTAAAACAGGCAGATTGGACATCTCAACAGTGTGCTCTATCTCGGAGTTCCCATCGAGTAAAGCCTTAGAATAACTCTAAACAACGAACATTAAATCATATTTTCATGTTAACAATATTGTATTTATTCCAGTTTAATGATTGTGATTGAAAAGCCTAAGGAGGCTGGTAAACATTGCAAAGAGGGATTTGTATTCCTGAATAATATTCATAAACTTAACCATGTTGTAGCCTGAGAAAGGCTAAACCATATCAAAGAATACATTTATTGACTACATTATCTCATTTAGCTGTAGCTTTTATAAACAAAAAAAAAGACTTATTGACGAGTCGTTGAACCAGGGACCCTGCGGTTGAGATTCAACTGCTTTCCAGCTGAGCCACAGCACACACACTGAATTTTTATTGAAATCACTGCACCCTATTTATTCCTTTATTTATTCATGTTTTTATTCTTACATTTATTTATGCTTTTATTTATTTATACTTATGACATGTTCCGACCTCTATATGAGTGAGGGTCTGAGCTCTCTTGATTCCATCGGGTAGAGGAGGGGTAATATGGTTGTTATTATACATCCTTGGGTATTATGAGCGTTGTGGTTCAACCGATCTGAATCGCTTCCTGAAGCAGTCACGTGGTATCGACAGGCAGCGAGGCTTCGTTTGTCATCGATGACGTCACTGGCCCAAAACGATACAAGCCTCGATGCAAGCTTCACAAAAAGCTTCGGGGATTAGCTGACACACGCTCCAAAGCCTCAGCGCAATACGTAACATCACTACTTGTCACATTATCTTTCACTGCATAAATATTAGTCAGGCCATAAGGGCAAACATTTCTTAAACTTTGAACACTGACCTCTCTGTTAATACATGCCAAAAAAGAGTTTTAAAAAGTACTAGATATTCAGAAAGACTGACTGCAGTGCCTTGGTGGTATGGGGCCAATGAATTATTTATTCCTCTTCTTGACCCTTTTCTCAACCCTGCCAGGCAGTAGGTTGTGACCTCAGGTTGTTGCTGATAGATTGTTCCCAGCATCCACATGAGCACACAGTGGGCCAAGAAACCATCAATGAAGACCGCTACAAAAAGCTTACACTACACTAACATGACCATGCTAATGATGGATTCAATGCTGTGCCTAGGCCTGAAACAGTCTTAGACCAAGTGAAAACAAAGTATGTGGTACGGTTATACTTCAAAATTACATGCACATTTGTTGCTAAAAGGTTTTTCTTTTTAAAAATTAATTTGTTACTTTATTTGTTGAAATGCCATGACATTACAGAACAACAGGTGCCAATTAAGCCTTAACACAATAAGCTTGTAAAGCACTATGATTGAAGTGGTCAGACCATTATGAATCACCTTTTCAACCCATTTATTTATGCATAATTTGTGGCTGTTCAATAAGTGTTTACCCCACCCACTGAGAGGTCATGACCTCAGACAAGGACGCAGTGTTGTCGAGGCTATAGTTAGCTGTATGTGTTCTCCTAAATCTGTGACCCAAATCTGTAAATCATGTGTGCCTTTGTGTACACAGAGAAGATGTATTTTTGTTTGTCTTTAATCCTACACCTACATTAGCATTCAGAACACAACACACATTGGTTACATAACTGAGCTGTTGGTTTGTTGATAATGGAGGACTGGCATCAGTCTTTTGAAGATTTGAAGTTGCTTTGTCTAAAGCCTTGGTGTATTGTAGGTGTATGTGGGACCTACTTTTCATTTTTGGGAATTTGTTTTTATTTTAAAAGCCATGAATTGGGATCTAGGTTGACACGTACGAGGAATTTGACTTGATGTCATATTGCATATATAAAAGTAAAACAAAAATTAAAAAACACAGATAGAGAACTATTTCAAGAAAACTATAATAACATTAAAAAATAATACAAAATATAGTGAAATATAACAGTATTTACATAGAAATAGTGAGTGACTAATCAGTTTGTTATAGAAAATGATCCTTTGTGGATTCTTCAAACTGCATTATCTCAAATATAGAAAACGTTTTAATCTGTGTAACCAAAGAACTGGAATTCCTTTGAAACGAGAGCTATAACTGTCAGGTGTGCATCACTGCAGATTGTCAGAAGTGTTGATCCACCAATATGTCCTGCTTCTGTGGAAGTATTCCTTAATCTGAAGCTATTGAAATGACTGCTACCTCTCAATTGGTGAAAACAAAAGCACACACGCCTTTGTTTTTCTCTTCTAAGGCAGTCAAGTGTCTCTAAGAAAAGGCCATAATCCTGTTTTGGTGTTGTTGTGGCTATTATGTATAAAACAGTGTAGGTGAAGGAAGGTAGGAGGCTACCGCAAACATGGATCTGCCTGCCAACTACAGTCACAATAGCTCTGGCATATGTACAAATATAAACACGTGTGGATAAATATGCAGCAGTAATGTAATGTGAAAAGCATTTTGCGGTCAGTTGCACACACACACACACACACACACACACACACACACACACACACACACACACACACACACACACACACACTTATGACAAAGGTCATTTGGAACAATGCGTAATTGTGTCTTTCTAAAACCTATGCAAAGAGGGTTTTATGTTCCAGGCAGATGAACAACTTTTGCCTGATGTGAAGCTCTATTGACAGTGAACATCAGTGTGTGTGTGTGTGTGTGTGTGTGTGTGCTCACATGTGCAGCCTGTATGTGTGCTGTGTGCTTTTACAGTAGAAATCATATTCATGGGGGTTTAATGTAGTTACGTAAGCGGTCCTTTTGTGCCTGAAGCCATGGTCAAGCCTGAGCCAATATGATTATAAGCCTGGTTCCTCCTAGAGAGGTGGAACAGCAGGATAAATATCCATTGCAGTTATTGGATATTTGACAGAAAAGCTCAAACAGGATAAACAATTGCATTTGGATGAGTTTATACAATGTAAATCCTAACCAATGCTGCTTCTTTTGCACATGTTCATACTATTTGGCTGGGTATGACTGCTAAGAGTGAAACCTCTTCCCGTATGGTCTTCTTGAAAAAGCCCCAGGATGCAATTTAAACCAGAGCTCTACATGTTATTACAGCAGACGAATTCCACTTCACATTCAATGTTGTGATTCATCTTAAAAAACTGGCTGGTCTTTTCTAACTAGATGAGACAGGTATTGCATCAATTCTCGGCTCCTTAAGCTGTTTTATAACTCAAAGCTCTGTCTTTAAAATTCTGCTCTCAAAAACCACAGCACATGGGAGACGCATCACAAAAATGTTCATATTAGAAGTGGACATTTTGGTCATGAAGACATTTCTTATAGCAAGGAGGTTCTATGTCAAAAATGTGTCTCCCATGTGGACACTTTCTGAAGCTGGTTATATTTAATTCTAATAAAAAGCAAAAGTTGTAACAGAAAAGCTGGTAAAGACATTCATAAGACTGCAGACGAAAATGTGCTCATTAACTAACTCTAGTTTATTAATGTGGAAACTGTAGTATTGATTAATGTGGGCTGTCCCTGATAGCTAAATGAATAAATAATGCTGTAGTATGTGTGTGAAGTCCATAGATTGTTTAAAATATGGACTACGTCTCCATGACGTGACACTAATCTGTTTTGGCATCATTACACCCTTGATGAAGTCCAACAGGCAGGACAGCCGCATGCTAGCCACTAGCATTGCACTGTTCAATCCTTTCAATTGTGTACATGTCACAGCCTATTCCTGCAAAACCTCCATATCCATCTCCGGTAACAGAGGCACCCAGAGTCCTGTTTCTCACTATAGCTCCCCCATTTCATCCTACCCGAATAATGACAATCAACCAGAGGGCCGGAGAGATTGTAGCTTACCATTCCTGTCATGAAGCTGAACCTAATACCAGTTTCCCTTCAGCCTATTGTGCCCTCTGCAACACCTCATCCTCATTCGTCTAAATCTAGAAAAGGTTTTGGATGCATCTATTTGAAGATTGTGTCAGCAGATTTAAACCCGTTTTTCCTACAGAAAAATGGCAAAAACAAAGCTTGAATAATTCAGATGTGTCAAAAAATTGTTATACAGTACATAGAATAGACATGATTAGTATTGATCCGTCCACCCTGTGTGCTAATACTATACCTACAGTTTTTAAAATGTTTACCCTGAAAAATGTAATGTGGATCCAACCATTCCAATGTGGTCGGAGGGATCAATAGTCCTCCTTCAGCCAACTCAATTGTTCCCCCCATAGCTCAATTGGACGACTGCCTCTCTAAATATCTTCAGTCAGGAATGATAATCCTTCTTTGGACATTTCAAAACTGATTACTGAGCCTACCAGACCCAATTCAAAGAATCACAGTAGATGCATTAAGACATTACAAGAAGACATAAAACAGACAGAAAAATAACCGTCAAATTATTGAGAACAGCTTCTGTGGAAGTTCCCGCTACAGTGTGTTGTGATGAGACACAATGTAAAAATAACACGTCATTTCACGGCTCTTAACCAATGTCCCTGACCCTGTCCCAGAATGGAAAATAGCAGTCTAGCTTGTATAGCCAGCCAATGCATTATACCATGGACACACTTCTGGCATTGTTCATTTGCATGCTACTTTAACACTGGCAATTTCAATTAATGTGTGTGTAGTGTGGGCATTAAAAGCGAACCCTTCAAGTCTTTGACCTCTAGTCACAAGTCATCAGCCTCTGTGACGCATTTTCACACATTCAGGCACAACTGCTGAGTCACATGTGTTTTTCTCTCTAAGATATTGCAGTGACACTTCCCACCCACGCAAAGGCTAACATAGAAATCTTCTTGCAAACACGCACATCTTTCATTGTCTGGAGGTTTTCTTACAAACAATCGTGATGTAGGAATCTCTGACTGAACAAGACTTCAACTTCCCTTCCTTTTCAGTCTCTTCTATTGTACCTCCAGTGCTTTTTAATATTCATCTTCTTTGTCTGTTCCCTTTCCTCATTATCTCTCTGCTCTTTTTCTTGTGTGTCCCCAACCCCTTCATTTATTTCCCTAGATTTGGTATTGTTGCTCGTACACTTGCAGAAAGAAGTTTGCTTGTAAGGCGTCCCACTCTTTCCATCTTGCTGCTCTCTGAAGTGTTCTCTACCTTGTGGCTGTAACGACTGCTTTCTGCATCCTCAGCGACATCGCAGGGGCTACACACTGAGGAGCAGTGCGCTGACTGAAGAGTGTGTTGGGATTTGTGCATCCTGTGTGTGTGTGATTTCAGAAAAACACACACAAATTGGGAAAGGAGTAGATTTGTGTGTTGGGAAATGGTACGCTGCCTGCCTATGATAACATAAGTTACAAAAATTCAGAAGTGAAGTACTGAATGTCCGAGCCAGTTTATCTCCTGCTAACTAGTCCTCTATACTTGCTGCTTTGCTGTAGATATAGATATAACCCCCCCCCCCCCCAATACACACACAATAACACACACTTTTTCTTTACTGCCTGGTCTTTATCTTGCTAGCACACCTGCGACCGGCAGAGAAGAAGAGTGGAGAGTTTTAAATTCTTATAACACAAACTAGTAGAATCAAAGGTGAGGATTACAAAAACATGAACCATTGCTATTTAATTCATCGTGAGTTACTCTCTTTCTCCTTCCCACCGGATAGCTACAGAGAATGTTTAAAATCAAGTCAACTTCTTTTTTAATGCTGCGCTTTCTATTTTTTCTTATCATCTTTAGCCTTAAAAAGTGGGGCAGCCACTGCGGACGAACTGCAAAACAGAGAGGGGGGAGGGTAGAGGTGGTAGAAAAAGTGAATGAGAGAGGAACAGACGATCATGAAATAAAGAAGAGACACACAGTGAGACAAACCGTTAGATAAGTCGGCCTCATCAAATGGGATCATTTCGAATTAGCATGCTTGTTAACCCCGCAGTTGTACAGCCTGTTTAATTATTTCCTGCGGGGAGACATCTTGACTGTCACAGTACATTCAGAGAACTCTTCTGAATCTGTGGAGGGCACAAAAAGCATGAAACAGCTCTGGTGGCTCAGCAGGATGCTCTATATGCATATGATAAACATCAATGAAGTTTGCACTTTTACATTGCTTTTATCCAAAGTGCTTTTAAATTCATTTTCGTTTTGCACACACTCCGTCATGCTGCTATGCAGGGTGCCGGCCAAACCATCAGAAGCAATTTGTCCGAGAATAAACAACCGGCTCTACCTGCTGAGCCGCAGACACACTGTTAGGATGTAAATTATGTTGACAATAAGCTGTACTGTACATGTGGAAGTGGCTGCTGTGCGCTGATTTCTAACAGAGAACGAGTTTGATGCCCAATCATGTAAAAATGATGTTTATATTATAGCTGTAAATTATGTAAATATTGTTGAGAATTAATTCATTTTCATTTAGTTTATGAATGTGCTTCTAAATGGGCCTACTGCGATACTAATGAGACTCTTCCGCCTTTGTTATAGACAAGTCATAGTGAGGTACAGATTGTGTAATAATTGTTCTAGAAGTGGAATCTTCCTCTTATTGTAGGTTGACGATAACACATTCTAAAAATGCTCTATTATGCTAAGTTTCAGTTTGTATTTTATGCTTCTACTGTGACATGTTTACATGCTGTAATGTTCAAAAAGGTATTTATTTTAGAAAAGATTATGAAGGGAACTTTGGGATTTTAGCCTTTGCAGACCATTTACATCCACACAATCCTATATAACACAATACAGGCAAGGGCAACATGCATATAGGGCCTCGTTAAGCTTTGAGATTTTATTCTCTATATGTTTCTTTTGTGAAAGAGCTCATTTGTTGTTGTTTCAACCAGTGGGTGAGCATGCGTTTACAGTAGGGCTGTACCCGAATATTCGACTATTCGAATATTCGTTCGTTGGCCAACTATTCGGGTTTCAATTTCATTATTCGGATATTCGTTTTTTTATTTTTTTTCCCAAAATTTTTTTTTCCCCTAAATGTATGCTATCAATAAAGGCGAATTTCCATATTCTTATACTATATTTATACTTTTGAATTGCACTGTTAAAATGCGGAAATATATACAATCTCAGCCTGTGCTCCTGACATCGCGTTCACTCACAGTCACGAACGCAAACGGCACGCTTCTCCTTGCTTCACCTCGCTTCACACACCTGAACACAAAATGCCGAAGACTCCAGCTGTGTGGGACCATTTTAAATTGGACGACGGTAAGAAGAAGGCAGTGTGCCAAATATGCGACAAGAAACTGGCCGGTGGCACAACAACTCTGAAAAGTCACCGGATGCTGTAAGTAGTAGCCTAGCTTAGCTTAGCTGTTGTCAAGTTGCCATGATGAAGCTGCGTTATCCGCCGTTTAAACACCGAATTGTTTTTTTATATTAGTTTTTCAATTTTATCCGAATAGTGAAAATAATAGGAGCGATGTGGGAACATCTGGGGCTAAGGCAATTATTGGCATACAGTTCGTTCATTTATTTTTCGTTCTTCATTTATTTAAATACCGTTTACTGTTTACGCCTATATCCCCGGCGCTGCACTGCGGCTGGGTTAAATGCAGAGGACACATTTAGTTTTAATGTATGCGAGTACTGAGACAATAAATAAATATAAATCGTAATAGTATGCTCTTTCTGCGCTTCTGCTTAACAGTGTGTTGTCAGGTGTCTCGGAGCGTGTTATGAAAAAAAGTCTCCGCACCGAATATTCGAATATTCGCTGCTGATTACTACCGAATATCCGGAGCCCGAGAAATGGTATTCGGGACAGCCCTAGTTTACAGTAGTGCTCAAACTTCCAGTCAGGTGACTTTGTGCACAAAATGATCTTAATTTAAATTGCAGGACCCTGAAAGACAAAAACAAACTCTTCCTCCTAGACTCTCTGAAAATGCATAGCACATTTATGATTGACAGTAATGCTCTCAAAAATGTACCAATGAACCAGAAAGAGACTGGGAAGAGAGAGAGCTGATGGAAATATGGATCCATCCAAAAAGCCAAGTTTTTTTGACAACTTGTCAATTAGTTTGAAGAGCCTCCTTTTTCCTTGTTAGGGTGCTGTGCAGCTGTAAGTGCTGGCTCAAGGTTACTCCGACACCTCTGACTGCGTTACTGTACGAGTCTCTGAGCAGTAAATTGTGCACTAGACTGTGTGTGGGAAGAAGTCTGACATGCATCCAAGTCAGAGGTAAAATGGGAGCAGAGAGTTTCCAATATCTTCTTTTCAAACAGTCACTTTCTCAATGGCGCTTTAATACATGTTAAACAAAACGTCAGGTAAGTTGAGTACTTCCTAAAGCTCAGTTCTCCTTAAAAAAGTTATACAATTAAGTATATCTCATGTTCAGGTTTATCCCAAAGTGCATACTGGGAGAGGAGATATGAATGTAATGCAGAATGTGACCAGCTGCTCAGTATGAGTGCAGTTTATTGTATGTTTCACACTTTTATTCAACATTTTCAAGCATATATTATAGAACTGAGTGTGCTTTGCAACTCTGCTGTTGTGCTCAGATGTGACGCAGTACGACAAAGGTTAAGGACCAGGAGATACAGGGCAGTGCGGCACACAAAAAGCCTTCTGTGAGGTTCTGTTGACTCATTATCAGGCCAATGAAAGGTGTCAGCTGGTGGGGATTATAAAACATGAACTTCTGCTCCTTAGTTCTGATTGACAGAGTAGCGTTTATGTACAATCCCAGGAAACACTCGAATGGGGCTGAACAACAGCCTTCCACAGTGTGCCTAACTGCACCTCTGAGTGCTTCTATTGCTGTAAATGGCGGTGTGTTATGGCTCATTGCGTCATGTTTCAATGCACAAAATGTGTGGATTGAGACATTGTAAAGGCCAGTGAAATGAAAGGAGACCTGATGTAAAGAATATGATCTGATAAAGCAAACTAAATTGCATTCAATGTGCTTCCTCCGGGGGTTCAACGATAATGTGTGCATGACGGTGATTCTTTATTACAACTGAATGCAGTTTCTATACTTTTATAACTTCCTATAACTCAATGTATCTTACATCACACAAGATGCACGTTTGTACATTCCTTATCTTGGCAAACACTTTTAAACAGAAATAGGAACAACAATTCTCAACCACTAAGAACCAAATTAAGCAGATTATAGACACACTTTTAATGAGGTTAAGCAATTATAAAAGTAAAACAAAACAATTGCCAGCTGAGGTCTGTTAATAAGATTAGTATTATACACAATACATTTAATACATTATTAAAACATGAATGTATGGACTCAAATCTTAACAGTAGTAGCTGTTAATGCACATTATGGATATTGAGAATGTTTTTAATTAAATTGAAAGACAAATCTTAGTTTTTTGTCAAAAGCTAAATGTTATGCATAATCCTTCAATGTTGAACTTCTTTTCCAGCAAAGAGGATGTGATGGCAGTCATCTCATGTTGTTAAGATCTGTGTCTTTTATACCCAGCCATGAAGTTGATTTGTAAACCCAGTTCGGTAATAAACTGTTGGGAAAATACTGAATGTTCCTTCTATATCAGAGTAGCACATGATAACAAAGGCCCTACGTAGCTGTGGACGTAGCCGGATGTATACATGGATGACGCTCATGACACACTGTGTTGAAGCTATGATAGCTATGTTCCTATGATTAACATAACACAGCCCCTAGACAGATAGGCATATGACTGTCATGTTTATTGCTTACGCAGGCCTTAGCTAATCGCAACTAATGCCAGAATACTGCTTGGAACCAGTATTCCTCCATCTTGTGACTGTGTAACTCCCTCTCTTGTATATAATCATGTCAAGGACTCTATTCGGGGAACTATTTGTCCCATGCAGCCCTGTGTGATGACTACTTCCATTCTTGTAAGGATAATAAATACATGTATCCTGATATTGAAGATCAAGCCGGTGACGAGTGATATTCTTCTAACATAATCAATCCCATTATTGCAGCTACTTGAACATGTCAAGTATGAATAAATAAAATAACCCTAACCCTCAGAAGCCCTGTTTATGTTAGAAAGAAATCTCAATGGTCTTTATACCACCCTTTCCTTATGAGTAGATTCATGTTCCTCCTCTTCTACACACATGCATTTCCAAACACTTGGTCTACCTATGTTGCAAATGTATTATCTTTTCCATTTACACACGGCATCTATTGCACGTCTGTCCGTCCTGGGAGAGGGATCCCTCCTCTGTTGCTCTCCCTGAGGTTTCTCCCATGTTCCCTTTAAACTGTGGGGTTTCTCTGGAAGTGTTTCCTTGTACGATGTAGTAGTAGTAGTAGTAGTAGTAGTAGAACCTTTATTTATCCAGGAAAATCAATTAAGAACAAATTCTTATTTACAATGATGACCTGACAGGAGGCAAAGGCTTCCTGAGGGGATGGGGTTTGGGAGGAAAACAAAATAAAAAGACAGACTCCGGGCACTACAGAACCCAGGAGACAACACAAACACATAGAGCAAAGATGACAGGCATAGCAGTTAAACATATAAAACTCTAAAACAATATTGCTGTGGTTCAACCAGTCATTAAAATCAGCATCAGGCAAAGCAGCTGCATGTGTGTACCAGGGTGTCAATAATAGTGACATTGATGGTGCGGCGGGAGACAAAGGTTTTCATTTTCAACGTTTTTTGAATGCCGTTCCAGCTATCAGCTGCTGCAAACTGAAAGGCGGAGCGGCCAAAGGATGTATGGGCTTTGGGGATCTTTAACAGGATGCTTGTAGCTGACCGGGTGTTGTGCGTCGGGGGAGGGCGGAGTTGCAGTAATTGTGTGAGGTAGAAGGGGGTGAGGCCTAGGAGTGTTTTGTAAACAAACATCAGCCAGTGGATGTTGCGTCTGGTCTCAAGAGAGGGCCAGTTAGCCAGAGAGTACAAGTCACAGTGGTGTGTCCTGTAGGGGGCATTGGTGGCGAAGCGGATGGCGGAGTGATACAGAACGTCTAAATGATCGAGAGCTCCTTTACACGCCGAGCGGTAGATGGTATCGCCGTAGTCGAACAGAGGAAGGACAGTCATCTGGACCAGAGAGAGTTTAGCAGATGAAGTGAATGAGGAGCGATGTGAGGGTCTAAGGACAGAGGGTGTCGTATGGTCATACTGATATTCTGTACAAACTGTGAAGTCCACTGAGACAAATGTAACATTTGTGATATTGGGCTATATAAATAAACATTGATTGATTATATGTACCATTAGCTTCTCAGCCAATAACCCAGGAAAATATCCATTTGTAGAAACATATAAGTAGATACTTGAGAGGTAAGGACCCAAACACAGAGCAGTGTTATTATGTAAGAGGGCTCATCAGCAGATGGGAAAGTGCCGGTCATGACTTACTGTTGCTAAGAGACTTGGAAAACTACTTTGTACATCAGCACCTGTTTCTCTAAAGGTGAAACGTTTTTAAGCCATTTTAATCAGCAAACCATTATTCATCAGTGCAGTTTTTAATCTGGAGATGATAAAAGAAGTCCCTGGTTGTTTTGAAAAGGAAACAATTCTTAATTCATTTGTATAATTGTTACCTTTTTCAATACAAAACTACCAAGCTCAGACACATGTCATGTTAGAGCTTTCAGGGACATCAGCTCCCTTTTTCTTACTTTTAGTCAGCATTCAACACCTTGTTTTCAAGAAGAGTATTGCATTCAAATCCACACATAATATTTGATATTAAGACCATAAAATGTTTCATTGAGGATAACTCATTTGGATCCCCAATCGGCTGTGAAAGCCTGGCAAGAGAAGCGAGTGTGTGAAGCTCTGTTCTCTCTCAGAAACTAAACCCTGCCTCATGTTTACTTAAGCAAAGCAGTTTATTCCCAGTAGTTCGATGGACCTATTCGCTGGCAAACAGTTGAGTCTGTCCACACCTGTGTGACTTTGGTAAATGTGATTAAGTATGGAAAAGCTTCTTGGCGTTCTCTGTTAACCATCCATGGATTCATTTTAATTTCCTTTTTTCTTTTCTTCAGACAGAACTGGAACATGTCATATATTGAATAGTGTTGAGCTAAAGTACTTCAAAAATACCATTTGAATTGCTGACTCCTCAAGCGAAACTAATCTTAAATACTTTCTTCTGCTCTGAGACACTCGAATACTTAAGTCAGAGCCCTGGCTCCCAGACAGCCTTTCCATTGTGAGCGATAATGGATTGAACAACGGGGACCTCTTCCTCAATCACACAGGTGAAGAGAATATGAATGGAAGCTAATTTAAAAACTTAAAACTTTGATGAGTTAATACAAACAAAACTTAGGTTGATTTTTGGACGCAACAGACCATTTATGTTTTGGGAATATGAGATTAAAACACAGAGAAACATTGGAAGTTATTTACTTGCTACAGGTTTAAAAACATCTTAAAGCTCATTTCCCACTGGACAATAAAAACACTAACATCTGGCTTTTGTGTCGAGTGGGTAAGGTTACGTCGGATAAAAAGTGAATATAATAAAAAATCAACAGGGATTTGAACAATTACTATAATTCCTTAAAGGGGACCTATCATGCAAAATGCACCTTTGTACGTCTTGTATACATGATTATGTGTCCCCGGTGTTCCGGGGAACTCACCAAGTGTCAGAAAACACAACCCTCTCTATTTTCCTCCTTCGCCAAATCTCTAAAAAAGGGGCTGCAACGGATCTGAAAAAAATGGATCCACATTCCGACACTTTTCTACGTCACAAAGACGTACTCCGCTTATTGGTCAACTCTCCACCTATCAGGGGAATGAGCCACGGCCGTGCATTGCCAAACCTCTCATTCGCATATAGGCTATCGGCAGGCTAAATCAACCCCAGTCACATCTGTGTTTCTGCCTGCTCTTGGCAGGATGTCTAAGCCAGTTAAACCACGGACATGTTTATGAACTTCTCTCAAGTCCAACACGGATATGCCTCCAAACTAATGCTACACCCGGGATCAATACCAACCATCCGGGACCAGGCCAGTGAGGACACATCCAATTCTGAAGCTGTAAGTTTTTATTTAGCAGTGTTTTTCCTGATAAAGCTATCTCTAGCTGGTAGCATGTAGCTTAGCCGTATCAATGTCGCCTCAACCCCAACTAGTAATCGGTTAGGTGTTTATATGTTCTTGTAACATTTTATTTTGTACGCTCCGCAGTCTTTGCTTTGTCTTTTATTTTAATTATCAGGCATTTGCGAACATGTTCAGACTGCCGTAATGGTGATCTGTGTAAAGGCTGTAAAGCCACGCCTGGCCTAGCCGATAACACAAGTATTTATTCTCCTATGTATTAGTATTTTGTATCCTCTAAAAAACATATTGAGTAAGTTATAATAACAAACGTAATCTTCTGGAGGTAAGTGCCGTTTTTTCCAGCGTTATGTAAAAGCTTTTGTGATTGTAGTCTGTAAGAACGATCAGATATCATCGACCTGTAAGCTAAGCTAAGCTAAGCTAATGAGACATGCCGTTTTTTGCAGCGTTATATGTAAAAGCTTTTGCATGTTTACTTGTTTGCACACATGAATATAAATGGGGGTGTGTTAGGATACAACACTGTATGTATGTATGCGAGGGGACACACACCACGAGTAAAACGGAGCTAAAGCCCTGGTATGTTGTTGTTGACGACATGCATTTACTAATCTCAACCACTTTTTTTGTTGTGCTTTTTTTAACATTGCACAGGCTACGTGGCCAACTTGATGGACCTCATCTTCGACCAAGTCTTTGTGGACCCTGCACCATTATGAGCAACCTGACAGGGAGGAGGTCATCGCCGGGTATGCCACACGGTTCAGTTTGGCTGCTGTCTGAACCTAACATAGACATTTCACGGATCAGAGGACAACGCAGGCCGGAATCACCACTCTGATCCTCTCTCCATGGGTTCAAATAACCGTTGATTTTGACAATAAAGTTCCGAGTTGATATCAAATGTGTCGTGATTATTCATGTTTGGATGGGTAAAGAATATTCTGATTTCAAAAGCATAAGGTTGTGTGTGGACTTTTTTTGTCATACACATGGGTGCGTTATGCCATTGCTGTGTAGTATATAATAGTACAATGACAGAATGAAAGATTGCATAAAGCCATATACACCAGTATTTATTTCCATGAACAATATTAGCATTCGTTTTACAATTTCAGTCAAAACAAACCACTCAGTGCTCTATTTGCCTCAACTGTAGTCCAACTGTGTTCAGCTCTGTAAATATTCAATGCATTCTGCAGGGAAAACACATTTAGGCACACAATCCAGGATGATCCACCACACAGGTTAGAGTCCTCAAGTTCCTGCATCCGTCTTTACACCTAGTGTGATAAACATATATTGAATGACATGTGAAAAATGTATTCTCTAAACAGACAACTTAGTGAAGCTAATGTTACGTGTGGTATCTCCATGCAGCACATGCTCCGGTTCAGAAGGCATCGTGGCGCAAGTTGCACATGTACCCCTTTAGAAAGAAGTCAATAACTGAGCTTTTAAAACACATGAAACACACATTGCTGACAACTGAGATGTTTGCACCTCCACCAAAACCTCCGCTGCTTCAGTTTCTGGATCAAATTGATAATATGCTTGAACACATGCATTGCTCTGAGATGACATGTGTATTCCACACTCGTAAACACAGCAAGCATGGTAACGTGATTCTCGCCGGCTCTTCTGCAGGGGGCGTGGTCAGCTGCTGCTCAGAATTTTCATAGGCAGGTTAGGTTTGGAATAAAGCGAAAATGAGCGAAACGAGGCATGGCTAAAAAATGATCTGTTTGGTATTTTGGAAAATAAAATGTATAAATATACCTTATATAGGTATGGTCATACACTATATCATTTAAATATAGCATGATAGGTCACCTTTAAATTACAACATATCTAACTAATAAACACATAACCAGTAACATGTAATGTCAAAGTCACCAGGCTCCAGTCATACAGTCAAATGATTTGTTCACTCGGTGTTTATCGTAAAACACATTGCGTTGACGCTCAGACGCAAAATAAAACTCTTCAAAGGGTCGTTGTTAGTACTTTTACTGTTCCAACAATTACCAACTTGGGTTGACAGATTTAAACAGCGACTAAAATAAGAAACTGATATGAAAAAATAAGTAACCACCAACACATGTTCACGGTTTACTAACCCTGTGCCACATAAGAAGAAACTGATCGGAAAGGCATAGTGGTCTCCTGCAAAAGGAAAGGTAGTTTCCTGCCCTTTTTTCAGGTTTTCCTGTTTTACAAAACCCTCAAATTCACCCTTTTTAAATGGAAGACGGGTATTAGCTGTTACACATTGGGCAAGGGTAATGATACACTTTTGATAAGATCCATGTTCTGCTGCATTAGTGTTAATTTCGTCAGCTATTTTTTTATTTAGTTTTAGTCTTAGTCCTGTGTTAAATTTCCTTTTAGTTTTAGTCATATTTAGTCACCTTCATCCTGTTTTTATTTAGTCGCAGCACCGGAAATGGAGCTGCTGGGAGAAAAACTGACTATCAGAGATGTAACGTTATCTTTGATAATATTTCGTCTCCTCATTTTTCAAGTAATGAGAGATTTTGGCATAGATTTATTTAGTAAACTACATTTTCGTCTCGTCACTTTTCGTCAACGATATTGCATGTTGATTTTGTTACAGTTATTGTTTACTGCCGTCTCGTCATCGTCTCGTTTTAGTCATGGAAAAAAAGGTCGTTGACGAACATATTTCGTCATAGTTTTAGTCAACAAAATTAACACTATGCTGAATACACCATTAGTAAGCCCACTTCATTTAAAACGTGGTCCACCAGTTTTTTATTTTTTAAATGAGCTAAGATAACATTAGATGTTAAGTTAAATAAAAACAAAGTACAAGCCTTTTCATTAGCCACCATGAGCTAGCGTTGACACTATTTGAAATATGTAAAGTGTTGTTTTGGGCATTTAATTTCAAGTGGGATACTTTTATGTTCTCATATTCTTCTAAGCGTAACATATTGTTTAAACCCACATAAGTGTTATTAAAGCTGAAGCTACCAGTCCATCAGGTCTTGTCAGAATGCAGTATAATCTGTTTTAGGGCCATATTTTTTGTATATTTCCACATCCATCCATCCATCCATCCATCCATCCATCTTCTCCCGCTTATCCGTGGTCGGGTCGCGGGGGTAGCAGTTCCAGCAGAGAGCCCCAAACTTCCTTTTCCCTGGCGACATCAACCAGCTCTGACTGACCACATATTATATACTAATCATGATTTACTTTGTGTTTTAGGAACTTTAACTGCTGTCATCATGACCTGGAGGCGTATTGATCAGGACATGATGTTATTGAACACCTGCAGATGAAGTGAGTGTGAACAGCATCACCAACAACGCAATATTCAGCAGCTGTCTGACACTGAAAATGTGATTTTGAGTTGAATATAATTCAGGTCTGAAAGAAAACCCTGAACCTCTGCTTTTTAAAATGTCAAACCTCTCTTCTTCTTATCCATTAACAATTGAAAAATGTATTTCTCAAACCTTTCATGTCTTGAGTGATTCAGTGATATATTGCACACTTTATGAAACGAGTCATAATACCTTTTCGCAATCCCTCTGGACAAATTGCTGATTAATTAGCTGCCAGGAGATGGATGCCGTGTTAGAGACTGAAACCCCTTTAGATGAGGCTATAGAGAGCAAGTAAAGCCTCACTGCACTTAAACCATTATAGAGACTCTACAGTTCATGCACACACAAAGAAAGAGTACGGTCAGAAATGAATTCACCTTGAGAGATGTGGATCCTTTTTAATCTGACAACACAGCAGTTGCTGAAGCATTAGTGCCGGGCATGATCAATATCTGGAAAGACAAAAGATCAAAGAGATCCTTCACTGGACCTTTTCTCTCCAGACAGCAGTTTGAGACAGTAATCCACGCCTTTGTCACCACTCGGCTGGATTACTGTAACTCTCTCTACATGGGGGTCAGTGGGTCCTCCCTCGCTCGTCTGCAGCGGGTGCAAAATGCTGCAGCAAGGCTTTTAACTGGCACACGGAAATATGACCACATTTCCCCCATGTTGGCTTCGCTTGGCTGCCAATACATTTTAGGATTCATTTCAAAATCCTTTTGTTTACTTTTAAATCCCTAAATGGCATGACCCCACCATATCTTTCTGAGCTGCCCTTACCCACCTCTTCTCCTTAGCGTATTCACACCTTTTAGACCGTTGCTTTTATTGCTTTTAAATTGTCTATTGTTTTTACTTGTACTTGTTTTATGGTGTGTGAGCTGTGCTGTGTTATTTGATGTATGTTCTGTTTTGTTTATTTGACTGTACAGCACTTTGGTCTGGAGGTTTAAAGGGCTCTATAAATAAAGCTGTATTGTAAGAAGGATTTAGAAGAAAATGTAAGCTTTTGTCCCAAACCATCCAAGTCATATATTTTAAAGAAGGAGCCAGCCAGGTGTTTCTGACATGATGAAAAATAACCTTCAAATGTTATTCCACTTGGAATTAACCTTTTGTCAATTTAGTAAATTCTGGAGAGGACAGGTTTTTCAGCATTAGTGCCACTTTTAACGAGGACATATTGCGCTCTTTTTCAGGTTGACAATTATATTTGTTGCCTCTCCTGGGACATGTCTCCTTGCTTTAATGTTCAACAAGCTCTTTATTTCTCTCATACTGTGCTGCAGCACCTCTTTTCACCCTCTGTCTGTATACCAGAGCCCAGTCTGCTCTGATTGGTTAGCTGGCCGGCTCTGTTGTGATTGGTCAACCGCTTAGAGATGTCCCGCCCCTTAGCCTATCATGCATAATGTGTTGGAGGAGCGCTAGCCGTGTTACATAATGATGTCACTATGTTTCAGAAGTAAACAAAGGACTTCGTCTGGAGAGAGAAACTCCCTCTGGAATGGACTTTCGGATGTTAGCCTTTGCAGACCATTTACATGCACACAAACCTAAATAACACACTACAGGAAAGGTAGTGTAAAAAAGCGTAAAAGGGCCCCTTTAAGAACAACACGATCTCATGCCAACTAAAGCCAATGATCCACAATCTGCTACAGCTCAGTCATGCGGGTTGTAAGATGTAACAAACAGGTTGGGATTAACGCAATTACATTAGCCACACACACAGGGGAAATACACACTCTTATAAAGTATGTCTTTCAGTACTAATGAGTGTATGTTCCTATGGATCAGCTTAACCAATACATCTCCTAAGTAACATGCTAATAAAGCCCTTGATTTATAAATGTACTAAATGATACTGTAACCCCACAGAAAGATTTACGAAATGATGCACGGCTCAAGTATTTTACATAAAACAGTTCAATTCTACAAAAGGTATCCTATGAGAAAGCCTTGTGAATGTGTGTGTGTGTGTGTGTGTGTGTGTGTTTTCAGACCGGAAACATCACACAGACATGATTAGCACTTGTGTAAATGTCAACCTTGTTTGTAGAGCAGGTAATGAACAAAGCCCCGGATCATACAGGGAAAGAATGACAGGATGAGAGAGATAAAAAAGAGGAGAGGAAAAGGTGGAAATGGCAAGTAGACGCAAGGGGGGAAATATAGTGAGTAGGTGGGAGAGGGAAGGAGAGAGGGGGGGGGAGGAAAATGTTGTAGGACAGAGAGAAGAGGAAAGATAGGACATAATAAACAGTATGAGGAGATACTGTAAGAGGAAAGGAGGAAAAAGATGCAAAGAGAAGATAAATAGAATTATGAATCGGCGGGATAAGAAATGTACAACAGGAGATTAATGTTCTTTAAACATGCGCAAACAAAAAAATGTTTTCTTTCTAAATGTGTTCTGGCAAACCTGTCATCAATGAACATATATTTTGTTTTCATTATGTCTGTGTCCCATTATAAAGCTGTTCGTTCCTATTGCTTATCTCCTTATTCTTCTCTTCCTTCATATGTCTACTACGTTTATTTTCTTGTAACTGTGCTCAAAGACGCTTTACAGTGGTAATAAAACGAGATAAAATAGAATAACAAATATTAAAACAGCAACACAACATAATTCCCAAATTTAAAGCCAGTCTGAAGAGGTGTGTTTTGGTCAGTGTTTTGAAAGTGGGGGGGGGGGTCGGTGCAGTCTCTGATGTGTTGTGGAAGGGAGTTCCAGAGGGTGGGGGCAGCGATGGAGAAGGCTCTGTCCCCCAGGTTCAGAGCTTGGTTTGTGTGGGGATAGAGAGGAGGTTCGCTTCTGATGAACGACGGCCGCGGGAAGGGGTGTAGTGGTGGATCAGGTCGGTGAGGTGGGGGGGGGGCTGGTTATTGAGAACTTTGTGTGTTAGCAGAATTATTGATGTTCTTGCGCCTTCATACATTTTACCTCTCATGCCTTTCTTTCTTTCTTTCTTTCTTTCTTTCATTCTTTCTGTCTATTGTGAATAAACCACAGGATTGGATTCCTAACAAGCTTTCCTTGTACCTAAAACCTGTTTCATTACTGCCTTCATCCTGTGTGAACTCTGCTGTTAACTGGGCTGCACTGCACCTGCACTGCATCACTCTCTCCTTTCTTTTGATCGTTTCTTTTCTGCTCTGCACAGCCCGGCTCTTTTCATTTCACAACATCACCGTGTGCCTTTTACCTGCTGCCTCATTTTGTGATTGGTTTTATAAGAAATCCAATTTTGGTCATGATTGATTGAAAAATCATTTTGGGAACTCTGCAGGTGTCCTTTGTCACTGCACCAGTTATTCAATTGTCTACGACATGCACTGTGAGCCTTGTTCTTGTTCTCTTTGAAACTTTACAATAATTGGGATTTATCCAAGTTTTTAGTCGTCCAACTTGTTCATGCAAACATATTTGGTTCGAAATTATTCCTGAAATAAGATCTGAGGTTAACTTAAGCTCATGGGAATATACATTTTGTTGTACGACATAAAATACATCAGTAAGTACCCCACTGGTGGATGTCTGAAGGTGTAATGTGTCTTAAAAACTGCGTCTGCTAACAAGTGACTAACATGACTATTTAAATGTAGTCACGCCGAACATTAGCCACCTTTAGCTTAGCGTGGTGACCTTAAAGGGCCCATGTCATGCTTTTCCGGTTATTACCCGTCCCCTTGTGTGTTATGAAGGGTTTTATGCAGTCTGCAGAGTCATAAACCCTCAAAGTACACCCTGTAGCGAGTAAAACTCTAACACAGAAAAGACCTGTCTATGCTGCCCCAGAACGCCTCGTTGGAGATTTCTCTTTTTCCATAGTTTGCTTCCTGGGTTCTGTGACGTGTGAAAACCCAAATCAACCACAAATGACCGGATTGGCCCAAATGGACCAATCCGCGGAGCACCTCACACACCAGGATCCCTTAGCTAACTAACAGGGAGTCCCCATTGACTTGCATAGAGCTCCGTGAACGCTGGTAATAGACGAGTTGGGATCAAGCGGGCAAACTCTGGGGAAGAGCCGGTACGCCAATACGGAAGTGCCACACACTGCAGTTCATCTAGTGGCCAGTAGGAGCAGGCTGCAGAAGGGAGCAATTTCCATAGACCCCCATGTTAAAATGCCCAACTTTACAGCAGAAATAAACATGTTTACATCGTGGTTCAAAAAACCATATTCTCTGTATAGTTAGATTCCCCCTTCATGACTACTGTGTGGGGGGTGAATTTTTTCTCAACTCATCTGTTTAATTAATATTAAGCCTTAAAGCTTTTGCATAAATGAGGGCGTGGTCACTTTGATGGACATGTACATGCCTCACTGTCAGCTAACAGCAACTTGTCCACTCTGCTAGGCTACAACGTTAGTTAGTCATAGTACTGTACTTGACCCTTTAGCTTTAGCCGTGTTCGTGGTGATTGTGCCTTTTAGGGAATATTGTTACAAATACCAGACAATTAAAATGTCGTGCTGTGCGCTTGAATGTACTAACAGAACTTCCAAGAAGTCTAAAATTATAATATTATACATGTTAACCCCGTTCGCAGGTGTTTGTGTGCTTGGTAGCTTAGCTTGTTACTTATTAGCCAGCTAAGGCAGGGTTGCCAACTTTGGGTACCTGGCTGGAGTGAGATTTTGATATCATGGGTTTAATTACACATATGCGCACTAAATGACTGCTATCGTGTCAGCAGCGGGACCTTAGCATATATATAGGATATATATACAAATACACAAAATTGGACAGACTATAAAGGGCACAAAGTTTCATTCACTAATGAAAGTCAAACACATGTTTGTTTCCACTGTTTTATTGTGTGCCTGTCGCGATAAGCAATTAATTGACTTATCGTACGATAAATAAAAATGAACTCGATAAATTGCCATTTACATGAGGATGTGACTAGCAGTTTGAAAGGATGTACTTGAATTATTATTATATATCATCATTATGTCAGTGGTCTAAAATGGTCATACAACGGTGCCGACAATATTATCGGTTATCGCAAAAAATTTCCTGGAAAATGTATCCAACACAATTAATTATCGTGAGAGGCCTACACATGAAACACACACACAAACAAACAAATCTACAGACTTACTCCAAACTGCCAAACATATTAATTAACACACTCTATTTTGGCCTAGTAGAACAATAAGCAGCAGATCTGCGCTTGCGCAATACGGGTCGGCAGTCGCCAGAGAGTATTTGTGTTGGGTAATCTATGGTAGGGCTAACCCATACAGTGGTGGGGTGAAGTCAGTATTTGCATTGTAATTACATACACGCTCCCCTTGACAGTGAAACGCCACGCGTGAGGTTTAGATTATTTCCCTGTCTCAATCCAAATTGAACTGTATGAAATAAAAAGGCACATTTGTCTTGTAGTAAATAAAAAGGGCGACCTGGAGCCAATCCTGCAACTTCCCCACAGGTGAAAGAGTTGACCTGCTGAAAGCCCAACCCCTGCAGGGGGTCTGGGGGATTCTCCCCCAGGAGATTGTTTGAAATACTAACATAAAATGCACATTCTGGTACTCTCTTGAGAAGAAAAATAAATACATCTATTACGACATATTTAAAAAAATTAACCGTGGGGTCTTATTTCATTACGTGTTGATTTCTATCAACACGTAATGTTGTATCGATGTATATAGAGATGTACTACAGCAAAAGTATTCTCCGTGGGGACTTCCTGCAACAACACCACGCCGTTATCTTGATTCTGATTGGCCAGAAGTATCAAATATGTTCTATTGAGAAGACGATCACTACCTGACAAAAGTTTTCAAAACCGTTTCTAGTCCTCTGTATTCTTGTTTTTGGCGTGAGAATAGTGTGGGCAGCGTGAGAGCGTGAGATTGAGAGTGAAAGCGTGTGTCACACGCCAGATGCGTGAGAGTTGGCAACCCTGAGCTAAGGACGTAACCCTTTATAAATACATATACATTTTAGTTTATGATTCAGCCTTGGGTAAGACTTTTATAGTCTATGGCTATGACGCCCATAATGCTAAACGGGAGCAAATGTTAATGGGGGACCCAATTATCCCAGTGGTGGCCGCCGGAGCTAACGGAGCCACAGGGGGCTAGCTCCAGCCGGCGTCCCGGAGCTAGCCCACTGCGGCTCCGTTAGGTCCGGGCGGTGGAGTCCGTCTTTTCTCAAAGTGTGAATGACAAGCATTAAGAATAACAAAATATAGCTAATTCTCTTGCAGATTGTCTCATCTGATTATGAATGTAACGTTTATATAGGCGAACTACACTGTTAGCAGTAACTTGGTATGCATGTATTTCATGTTAGCTTAGCTTCTTAGCCTGAGCTAGCTCTGTATACTTCCAGTTCGGAGGCAGCAGGTCCCGCCTAGGCTCCGCCTCTTTGCCCTTATTTGGAGCAGGCGGGATTACACTCTGACGTCACAGTCGAGCCGTTAGTGGCCGACTCCGCCTACTAAGGGCTTCTCGGCAACTCTGCAGAATCCTATGGGTGACGTCACGGACACTACGTCCATTTATATATACAGTCTATGGTTGGGATTGCATAGAAATGCTCTCCGCAGACCCATTCTCACAGCGTTATAAACCTTTTTGTTACTCAATATCAAGCCACACTTATTGTTTTTACTTCGGCTGTGAGTGTTTGTGTGTGCTCAGGATGAGTTTCGCTTCTTCTCGCTGTATCGCCGACCCGGAAGCCTGTCCGCTCCTCGCAGCAGCAACGAGCCTCGCAATGTCCCGACCAGAGCACACTGGGCACACAGGGGGGGGGGGGGGCAGGAGCTCCAACAAGCCGTTTAGGACAGAGAGTGAATACCTGGTGAATACACATACTATACAGATATGCTGTTTGAGAAACCAATGTGAGTTTGGTAAATTGCACAATTTAAATCTATTCTAGTAGACCTCAACAGTGGAATTATGATCAGTAGAAATGGCCATGACATGGGACCTTTAAATCATGCAACTGGGATGTAGTACCTTTATAGCCTTCTAGTTTACTTCTGATGATTGTATTTACGCCTCAAAAATAATAAAGCAGTGGTAATAGGTAGAGATATTTGCTCAGCATAAACATGTGTTTGCCACACAGTTTATTGTCTGCAATATTCCACAAACGAATGGAAAAATCTCATTAATTTTTTATGGAGGGAGCCCTTTCAATGCTAACTTACAAACTACTAAAATACATCATCACTGCTGTTATTGATAAACTCCATAATGACTGATGTTCCTTTTGACACACTGTCCCTGATATTTAAATCGGTGTTCTCTTTCTAAACTCTCTCTGTGATTCCCTTTCATGTCGCTTTTTGTGAAGCTGGTTGTCATCATGGTATTGTTTTTTGAAAATTGGAAATACTTACTTCCTTTCTGAATTGCTGCATTGTTCTTTTCTAATTTTGTTTCACTTCAGAGTGGAACTAGTGCAGTGTGCATGTTTGTGAGGTGACACATTGATATAATGTTATGATAATTAGGATCCTGAATTTACAGTAAGTCCTATTTTAAAAGCTTCATCACCATAGACCAACACTGTTTAATGTATTCCAATTAACTACCTGAGAGTTTCTTAACTGCAGAACATATTTACAAGTAACATTATTGCATTATTGTTGTTGACTTAATGAAATGGTCTTATTCAACCTGGAAGACATTGTTGTTCAGGGCCCTTCAAAGCCGTGACAAATGTCCAAAAATATTTATAGGACCATTTTCTGCTCTGCCTTTTTTCTATGTATGTGTGTGGATTCATAAATGTGTCTTAAATGTACTTATGTTCGACTCGTCTATTCCTTTCGGTCCCCTCACTATACGTTTTTTATCTGCAGAGCGTCATCACACTACCTACTTGTTTCTAGACATAGACGGGTCATACTGTAGTTTGCATGCAGTCCTTGTCTGGTCAAATCAAAATGTATAGGTCCTTTTACAAATTCGAACCACACATGTTTTTCTTATGGGGACAGGCTCGGACATGTGGAGGAAATTTCTGTGTAGCAATGCAGTAGGAGTCACCGACTCAGGAAGGAGACACGGTAGAGCAGGAGCTTTTGATGTCAAACACTGATGATTTATTTGGAGTTTCGGCCGGAGGATTCACATCACAAGTCACATCAGTCACGGTGAGACTGCACGGGAGAGTTGCCACGTCAATTCTGGAGCGCCTCTCTCTCGTTAGCCCATTTAACTGGTTTCACAGAGAGTGATCAACATATTTTGATAAGATAGCTTAGACAGTTGGGCACACTGAGTCACTTGCATCCGTCACTTATGGCCTCGAAGATTTCATACCTTGGAGTCCACAAACCACAAAGAAGGAAGTGTCCCAGTGCACCCACAACAACAGACCATCTGTGACCTTGTGTTGCCCGGTCACAGAATGGGAACAATAACATTATGGCTGAAGCAGCCTATGTCCTTAAAGGAGATAAACAGATGTCAGGGTTGGTCATGTACATCATATCTAGGAGTCTAGGACAATTATTTCCCTAACAGGACACAGATGTGTAATACATACATAGAATACGATTTTAAATAATACTATTGTGTAATTCAAAGCTGTCCTTGTGGCCTTTGTTGTTTTATTTTCTGGAAGATTTGTCCCCAGCTGACCCAGAAAGCCACGCAGGTTCTGGTCCAGGCTCTCGTCATCTCACACCTAGACTACTGCAACTCCCTCCTGGCTGGTCTACCCGCATGTGCCATCCGACCTCTGCAGCTCATCCAGAATGCAGCGGCTCGTCTGGTCTTCAACCTTCCAACATTTTCCCACACCACTCCTCCGCTCCCTCCACTGGCTCCCGGTAACTGCTAGAATCCACTTCAAGACACTAGTACTTGCATACCATGCTGCAAACGGATCTGGCCCTTCCTACATCCAGGACATGGTTAAACTGTACACCCCAGCGCGTGCACTACGCTCTGCATCAGCCAAACGACTCGCTGCAACCTCGCTGCGAGGGGGACCCAAGTTCCCATCAGCAAAAACACGTGGGTTTGCTATCCTGGCTCCAAAATGGTGGAATGAGCTCCCCATTGAAATCAGGACGGCAGAAAGCCTGCACATCTTCCGGCGCAGACTGAAAACTCATCTCTTTCGACTCCACTTCGAGCGATAGAATTACTAACAAAGAATTGCTAACAGAGCACTTCGATACTAATAAAGGACTGGCTTATCTAAAGCCAGTTGAGTAGCACTTGAAATGTTTGGCTCTATGATACCTGATGTACTTATATGATTCTGTTTTCTTCAAGGTTGTGTCTTCCTGGTCGATTGTACATATTGTAAGTCGCTTTGGATAAAAGTGTCAGCTAAATGTAATGTAATGCTGCTTTGCTCTCTATGTGTCTTCTCTAATTAATTATTCTCACCAACTCATCCACAATACCATTTATGCAGTATTGTTTTAATTAAAATACTGCTTGACCTTAGCTTAAGCAGTACATGTCATCTCTGTCATCTTGCTCCACTGAGTACAATTTTATTTTGCACTGCTCTGTTTACACTGGAGCCCAGGGCTACTGGAAAGGAAAAAGAGAGGAGAGGAGAAAGGAGGGATGAGGAGAGGAAAAAGAGAGGAGCTTGGGGCAATTTTGTTTTAGCTCAGCCCCCCCAAAATAGTTCCTTTTATTTTGGGCTGTCCCCAATAGCGGAGGATTTGCTGCAGGTGTGAGAGAGAGAGGACATTCAGACATGATTGTTCTTTCTTGACCTCAATACTGCCCAAATAAAAAAACGAGATGTATTTTGGCTTTTTTTTTGTGTAAGATGTTCAAGCTCTGTGAATTCGTAAATGCACACTCAAACGATATATGCAATATTTCGATATCTTGAATATACATATTTAAACATGTAATGTAGTCTCAGCTCTGTTTGCTTGGTCTATTGGTCTTGCAGATTGTCAATATGTGCCACTTTTTAATGTGTTTGGCTGACCCAATAATGTTAATACAATGACATTTTCAAGAGGTTTGACGCAGTTGCCTCCCAGGATGCTCAGTTATCTTTGAAGTTGTGCAGAAAATGTAAGATTGCAGACAAACATACAATATTTGACAACACACATGACTGTGAGACAAATCCATTTTGCCTTGTCGTTTGGTGTGGTTTGTGTGTGACAGTTTTGTTGCTATTCAATTATGTGACACACACACACACACCTGAGACTGATGGTGACCTATGGGTTGTTTCACAGGGAATACACCTTGACACTTTGCTGGTCAGGCCTGTAATGACAGCTCCAGTCGATGTGTGGCTTCTCTCTGAGGTCTGATATACCCATCACCGTTTAATCATCAAAAGGTCGAGGTTCATCTTGTCTGAGGCAGCACACACTGCGTTTAAATGAGCTCAATGACCTGTTTACTGCGGCATCAGTCCACCAAGTCTCCGACCACAGAGAGAAGTCCTTGGCCTGCAAAGTCATATATCACTAATGCTTTCAGATATGGTGGTCGTTGTTCATAAGGTTGGATGTCTGCTGATCAATCACATCTCTTGTCACATTCCTAATCTGTTTTAAATGACCACTAGTGGTGCGCATACACCATGATAAGACCTCACAATTGCACTTAAGTTGTTTGGTTAAAATACAATAAAAAGCTAGGTATTTATTACAAACAAATCTCACAACAACATTTTTATTTTTTATCATTTAAATTGATATATTAGTATGTTGTGCTTCTACTGTGACATGTTTACATACTTTAATGTTCAAACATTTTTTCTCATACTGCCTGTGCTGCAGCACCTCTTTTCACCCTCTGTCTGAAACCAGAGCCCAGTCTGCTCTGATTGGTCAGCTGGCCGGCTCTGTTGGGATTGGTCAACCGCTTAGAGATGTCTGACCTCTTAGCATATCACATACATTACATTGCATTTAGCTGACGCTTTTATCCAAAGCGACTTACAATGTGTTGGAGCGCTCCAATGGAATCACAAGTGTTACAAAGTGATGTCACTGTGTTATGGATGTTCAAAGGAGTCCAATGGAGGTGTTTTCCATTTACATGCACTAAAACCAATATAACACACCTCAGGCAAGGGAAAACCACGACAAGCATAATAGGGCCTCTTCAAATTGAAAAAAAACTATAATCTTCAAAGGGAAGTGTTACTTGTTGCATTCGGTTTGGTACGCATGTGATGATGGATCGTTTACTAACATCGGTCTTACCCGGTTTCTTTAATTTTCTTCCTGAGAGAAAAAAAAGTATAACATGTACACAACATGTATGTGTGTGTCAGTATGTAAGGGCAAAGCAGACTTCAGGCTGGTCTCTCTTCACAGCTGATGTCAGATACTCTCCCCTCTTTCATTTCACCTCTGTTATGGTTTTCCTCTCCTGACATTTCAGGCTAATCCGGTTCGGCACACAGATCATCGCTGCCCTACAGAAACCTCACCACTCAGCAAGGACAACCTTTCAGTAAAGCGGCATTACCAATTCCTTTGGTTTATTTAAAGTTCTTTCTTTGGATGACTCAAAACTCCATTCTACTTTTAGGTGTTTGACTGTCTCTTAGTCGGGGTATTTTTCTCACTTTGGCTAAGCCCAGACAGCAGGGCACCGTTGTCACAGCGTTAGTGAGTGGGCACGTTTTGCACCTGTCCCAAACCAATAAACAGCCCTCACAACAGGTGCTGTAAACGGCTCAGCAGGAGGTATCCACAATCATGCATTTTTATGTCAACAACTAGAAAAATGCCCCCCAGGGGGCTTTCCTTTTTTTCATATCCCCATAGACCAACACTGTTTAATTTATTCCAATTAACTACCTAGTTTCTTAACTGCAGAACGGTCCCATGTGTAACATTATTGTTGTTGACTTAATTAAATTGTCTCTGATTCAACGCCTGGAAGACATTGTTGTTCAGGGTCTTTCAAAGCCGTGACAAATGTCCAAAAATATTTTAAAGGAACATTTTCTGCTCTATGTATGTGTGTGGATTCATAAATGTGTCTTAAATGTCCTTATGTTCGACTCATCTATTCCTTTCGGTCCCCTCCCTATATGTTTTTTAGCTGCAGAGCGTCATCACACTACCTACTTGTTTCTAGACATAGACAGGTCATACTGTAGTTTGCATGTAGTCCTTGTCTGGTCAAATCAAAATATATAGGTCCTTTTACAAATTCGAACCACAAATGTTTTTCTTATGGGGACAGGCTGTCCTCGTAAGAAAAACATTTGTCTAACAAAACAAACATTATTGGTATGTTTTGACTAGCTTGACAGTGATGCTTAAATTGAATCAATTTGGTGTTCCCATTTCCATCTGCATATTTTGGGCATGGGAATCAATCGCAGAGCTGTCAACATTTGTCCTTAAGAGGTTGGTTACCTAAAGGTACTATTAGCTAAATCATCTTGCCCGCAGCGTCCTTCCAGCTTTAGACCTTATTAATCACCACCATTTGATTAAGTTGATTATGAAATTGGAGTCTGTGATATTACTCGAGGCGCAGCCAAAAATTCCTCAGTCACAGCCCATAGATATCATCATTAACTGGTGTACTGCAAGTTGTTGATGCCATTTTAGCCTGTGCACCGCTTCTGTAACGAGTTCATATCCTCATTATTGAATGTGTAGTAAAGCCTCGAACACTTAAAATGACAAACTGTGCCAGGAGAAGAGAGGTGTAGAGATGGTTAATGTTGGATGAACATGTCACGCTCGAAAACCATCTAGTCTGACACTGTCTGGACTGAGAGAGAGAGAGAGGAAGAGTGTGTGAGAGACATATTTGCTGAATGACTCATCGTTGCGTTTCGAGATGTCCCTCTTGGCGAGATTACTCAACTCCAGCCTGCTCCGGCCAACCTGTGTACATTTGAGTGAATGTGTGCGTGTGAGCAAATATGTCTCCATGCAAATATGAAATGTCGTGAAGACAACTCTTCAAGTCCAGAATCATTCATATGTTGAGGAGACCATAAAAAGACCAAATAAGAAAATAAACGGAATAACCGTATTTATAGAACAAATTCTTAATTTTGTTTAGAATAGATGCTTGTTTATTCCAGGTGTAAACAGAAGTGTACAGTACAGTATGTGCATGTCAAACTGGTCTGCAGACATCCCTGTTACAGCCATTAAAACAACACATTTTATATAAAAGACTTTCCTCTAGAAAGTGGAAACTTTGAAACAGCAGTAATACAGAGAGACGGTGAATTGTCAAAGTATAGGGAAGCTGTGGTTTGCAGAGTGAAGTGTTGAAGCTACTTTCTATGGTTACATTTAATAGAGGGGGGGCACATGGCCTCAATTTTTGTTACTTTACAAGTAATGCTGACTGTCCACAGTGATCTGCAAGGTTGCTTCGGTGTTGAGACGGCTTGAACTCAGAGTGCTTAGCAAATTGTCTTTTATTCATCCCATCCCGAAATGAGAGAATAATGGAAGTAGTTCCATTATTCTCTCATTTCGCTGTGCAGCTGCAGCACCAATTGCTGATTCGAAAATACTTTAGATCAAGTCACCATGGCCGGGAAAAGTCATTTCAGATGTTCCCAGTGCTGATAGAAAAAATCTCCAATGGATCGATTGGTCTGGTAATTGCTTGTGTTTTTTTGGTAGTTGTTGTCACCTTTTATTCATGATTTATTAAAGTTCTCTACTTTCGCTGATGTAACTGTCCCCTTTAGACTCTTCAGGTAACACGTGAAGTAGAAGTTGCCTACTTTTTAAGTTTGAGTAAGAAGTGCATTAGTGGCTTTCTCCCTCAGCTGCAGGTGTCCAAACAGATCACAGCACTGAGGTTGAATCTGAACTGCAAGCTGCTCCTGGAGGACAATTTTTTCAACACTGCAGAAAAGTTTCCCTCTGGCTCGTTATGCATCATCGTGCACCATTGTGATGTCAAAATGTGTGTGCGCTTGTATGCACTCAGGTGTGAGCGAGTGTGTGTTATTTAGTGAGATAAAAAGTATAGAATATTTTGGGCTCCTGGATAAAGTGCACGTACGTTTCCTTTTTTTATTCCTTTTTCTGTTATTGTGTGTGTGCTACCTTTGTTACTGCATGATGAATTGCTCTCTTTAGCAGAAGGTCGTTACCATATTTTACACTGCCACATCCAAATTACACTAAATTGTAAATGATCCCATTTGAAAACAGCACTGTCACCATTATCATAATAATGGTGCAGTGTAATACAATGAATCCCTCTTGCTCTGCCTGTAGACTGAGACAAATGCACCAACACCGTACCCGGAGTAAATCACCCTTAAACACCTACAAAATATATATTTCATTCATGTAATTATATGTATTATTATAAAAGTGTTTTTTTAAATAACACTGACTTACTGATGTTTTCTTGCAAATAAAGCTGAAAAAACATTTAAAATAAACATTTTTGGTTTAGGTTTTTATTACTATGGCACAACAAGAAAGATCGGACTAATACGTATTTCGGTGTTAGAGTGGATTTCTAAATTATTTTGACATGGGTTGACTTCTTGAATTGTACCACTACACCCAAATAAAATTTTGAATCAACATTTACTGTGTATATCTTATGTCATCTGCACAGCTCCCTCCTGCTGCACTCCTACAGTGTTAGCAGGACTGTTTGACAGGTATGAGAATGGTTGTGCTCTAAGACGACACCCCGGGGTGCAGCTCCTCTGAATTATGAATGAACGGGATGAAGCTTTCACCTCTCTGAATGAACCTCACATCTGCAGAGGGCTCTGTCCTTTCCTCTTTCTATTGCACTTCAGTTGTATTGAAATATGCTTTATTCTCATGACAGAATGAAAGCCAGTTCAAGTAAAGTGCAATATTATCATTCAGTGAAAGCATAACAATTCATGAAATTAAATGAGAAATAGTATTTATATCGGTGATCTGCTGGAATATTATTAACAAAATAATTAAGTGGATTAATAAACGGTTTCTTTGAGGATTCACCGATTTCTTTTTTGCTGTGATCAGCCATTATCCACCATAATATCATAATGTTATAAGACTGTATATGAGTCTCCTGTTGGCACAATCAGGAGCGCAATGCTGATATTTTTTCACAAACATAAAGCAGAGATTGATTCTTCTTTTTCTAAATACCAGATACATGAAGTTGGCAACCTTGGCGAACTTCTTTTATAAACTAATTTTACATACTGTACGTATCACATTTTTATCTATTCATCTACAGTAATTTGTTATTGATTTTTAACATCAAGGGAGGCTTTGAAAAATAGATTTTACAATTGTGCAGTTGCAGTGAACACCTGGCATAGTACACAAAAGCCTAAAGAAATCAAGGCATGTGTTGCATCTCCACCTGCTAGCTTTAATAAGCCTACATCTTCACAGACATTGCTATCCAGTTCTCTAAAACCCTTGTGTGACAGATTCCCAAAGTGTTCCCTTTCCCACTGCACCATCAGACACATTTGTGGGATTTAAACTTATCTTTTAGTAATATTACCTAATACCCCCTATAGTTACAGGAGTGTGGGTTATTGTAGATTCTCGGGCCTTCATCAGGTCAATGACATGATCAGTCATTCAGTCTGTCGTTTTCAAATGTCTCCCGGTTCGATGAATTAAGGTCTAACTTTATTGAACACCTGGTCACTAATTCAGTAGGCCACTAAATCTGAATCTCTGCTGCCTCTTTCTACAGCATTTTATTTTTCAACAATGATGACTTGTCCCTCTGCCCCCACATGAATCCCTTCCAGTTCCCCTTCTCTTCTTTTCTGCCCAAACTTGTCTCTTGGTTTGACCCTGAATCTGTTTCTCAGCGGGAGCTCAGAGCTGCCTCTTAGCCTGTGTCTTTTCACTAGCTTGTCCTTTTTTGTTTACTGGCCCAGTATGTATCTGTCCATCAAGCTTTGCTCTATGTGTCGCTTAAAGTTTGTTCCAGTATTATGACAGAGCCGACAAAGCCTGTTTTTCTGATTCTATCCCCTGCATCTCTCCATCCATCCTTTTTCTAGGCTTTAGCTCCGGGTTGTCTCCATTTATATGCAGCCCAGTCAGTATGTCCATCAGGTCTCCCTCAAAGCTCTGCCCCAGTCTGTTTCTATTATCATCCTGCACCCTTTGGTCTCTCCTACAAACATTGTCCCTCAGTATCTAACCCCTTGTTCTCAGGTCAGCCTGTTAGGTTATCTTGTGATCCAGTTTCTCATCCAATAACCCTTAACATGTCTGTGAAATAAAAAGCAGCTTCTCCAGACCACAGGACCAACTCAAGAGCAGCTCCTTTTCTACCCACACAACAAAGCTGTCACTACCAAAGTTACTGCACCTGTGCTTTTTACAACCTGAGGCAATGCAATATGTTATCCACCTGCACCAGGACCCGTCAAATCAACACACTCTCACTCCCTAAGCGTCCAGGAGCGACGTTTGGTCAGTGTCCGTGGCGTCCAGTTGTGACGCTCCTAGGCTCCTTCAGTGTCATAAAGGGACGCAAATAGCTTTCAACTGATTGCAATTTATTCCCATCTGCGGCGGGATTTGACGCTCATGGAAGCACGGCATTCGTTTGTGTCGGCTGCCCTTAAAGGCAATGTGAGCGTCCATTCTCATTGGATAACGGAGAATTGTACACCCGGAAGTAAGTATTCCCCTTACTGTCGATTGATTTTACAGCGATATCTGCACTACTCATCGACTAAAAAACACCAGATTATCCTTGTTAATTACACAACATTGATTGGTTTAAATTGTGTGCAATGCTTTTGTATTTTTCCCCTTCGATTCGGAGAAACAATATTTTTTAGGAGTAAAGGATGGCAGAAGACACAACACTACCCAGAATCCCCAGCTATCGTTTGGACGACACCATGTGCTCTGTTTGACAAACCCCGTGATAGTCCTCAAGCTCTGTGATTGGAGAGTGTGCTCCGAGGGTTACGCCGAGCCTCGAACAGCACTTGAAATGGGATGGAGCCACGGCAGACTGTCCAAAACTGGATTTGAACGGGTCCACCGCGTCCCCCCCTCCCCCACCCCGTCCCCAGAACTACAAATGCTGGCTATTGTGTTTCGCAACATGTTCTTTATCTATGGCACGTCTCTACTGGGAGTTGTAGTTTTAAAAGACGTTTTCGTATTTCCCATAATAAGAAGTTGCCAGTATTAAACTGTGTACATCCCTGGAGGTTTAGGGGATAGGAAACACTCAAATTTAAAACATATAATTAATAAATGGGTGAAAATTGCTTGTACCCATAATGGGTAGCATTAATATATATACACACATGCCAGCTAAGGTCAGAAGAGCTTTATTTAACAGCTGGTCTTATGTTTGTGACCTCTCCTGTTGTTAATTGATAACATTACATTACATTAATTGATAAGCCTGAAACATGCACTTGTCAAGGTTCAGAGGCACATTTTGCAAATATGGCAGTAGCCATCGATCATCTTAAGATAAGATATACTTTATTGATCCCAAGTTGGAACATTTGCGTTACATCAGCATGTGTAACAGTTGTAAATATGCAGTGGTGTTTATTTGTAAATCATTTAGTATAATCACACAAATTCTGTGTTTTATATTTAACAATTCTGTGTTCTTTATTTATTGATTGTTCAATACCTGACAAGGCTGGAGATGAAATATCTACATACATCTTATAAGAGTATAATACATTATGTATAATATCAGTTAAAATAAGTACTTCAACATAGTTAACAGTGCTGGATGTACACAAATATTGATAGATGTCTTGTAATGCACTATTGAGGAACCTGCAACCCAAGTTTTTCATTCAATGCATAACTACACCGTAGTTGTGAATATGATATGTCAATAAACCTTAGAAAATCTTGAAATCTTGAAAGGGATGTGCAAAATAGTCATTATATACAGTCTTTAATGAACTATTAGTAGAGAATAATGAATAATGAATATACTTTATAGGGATCCTATTAATATCTAATAATAAAAATAATGTTATAAAAACAATAACATGCTTTAACCACTAGGTGTCCCTTTATATCAGCTGTGCACCTTTATGGTGTAAATACAGCTGATACATCTGCCAATTGGATCAAATATAAAAGTCAGCCGAATTAGTGTTGATACTGCAATGAGACGTATTGTGTGAAAAGAAATGTAAGATGTTGTTTAATGGCTGATATATTTATGATTCACGTCACGTTTTCAGTTCCTCATGTTTGTCTAGAAGTCTTCTCATCAGGGCTCTATAAATACAGAACTACGGCAGATATGTAATATTTAATGCAGCCGAACCGTGTATTACAATGCCGTTATGTGATGACTTTCAAAGAGAAAAGCAAGCACACTCGGAATAAAGTATTTTATTTTTTCAAAATGTTTTCGGTCTGTTTCCGGTATTTGTTAATGACGATGTGATGTGAGATGTGAGACTGGAATTGCACAGGGGAAAATAACGTACGTAGGCTATCTTTAGATGCGTATTTTGTTAAACTAATATGTTTGTGCTGCGGACCAACACTATACATTGACGGGGAAGGGGGTAGCAATAAAGATATTGCTATCTTTGCTATATTGCTATATTGCTATTAAACAGTTACACAACATAACAGAAATAATATCGATAGCAACGCATTTTAATGGCCAAACTAACTTTAAAATAGGCATTTTCCACCGAGAATAAAACGAAGTTCGGCCATGTTTTTTTTTTCTGCAGGGAGAAATTTGAAGATCACGTGACATAGACGCCAGCCATTGGAATGAATGGGGGGAAAAAAACGGGGTTTGTCAAACAGAGCACATGGTGTAGTCCAAATGATAGCTGGGGATTCTGGGTAGTGTAGTGTCTTCTGCCATCCTTTACTCCGAAAAAATATTTGTTTCTCCGAATCGAAGGGGAAAAATACAAAAGCATTGCACACAATTTAAACCAATCAATGTTGTGTAATTAACAAGGATAATCTGGTGTTTTTTAGTCGATGAGTAGTGCAGATATCGCTGTAAAATCAATCGACAGTAAGGGGAATACTTACTTCCGGGAGTACAATTCTCCGTTATCCAATGAGAATGGACGCTCACATTGCCTTTAAGGGCAGCCGACACAAACGAATGCCGTGCTTCCATGAGCGTCAAATCCCGCCGCAGATGGAATACATTGCAATCAGTTGAAAGCTATTTGCGTCCCTTTAATACGCTGAAGGAGCCTAGGAGCGTCACAACTGCAAGCCACGGGACCCTGACTAAGCGTCGCTCCTGGACGCTTAGGGAGTGAGAGTGTTTGGTCAAATTAACTCACACAAGCTCGCATGAAGTTTATGGAAATCGTTGCGTGGTCAACTTTGCACATCCTCTCTCTCGGGTCAATCTGTTCCCTGAAATGTTCTATTTTTCTGCTGAGTGATGGCTTGGCTGTGTCTGGCATCTTGATCAACATGTGGGGGACATTGCAAGTGTTCAATTTGCCAACACATTGACAATGCAGCCAAACTTTGCTAGTTCTTTCCTTTCACAATAAAAACCCTACACATATTCACTGCATCACTGCTTACCAAGGATCAATTAAATTAATTTATGGCGCGTTTCCACTACACGGCCTCGCTCGTTAGGACTGGCTCACTTCGGACTGGCTCGCTCGTTAGGACTGGCTCACTTCATGGCGCGTCTCCATTACAGTTTAGGAACTGGGCTAGTATCTATAGTAACGCAGTGTAGGCGGAGCGATCAGCTTGTTATTGTCCTTCACTACGCGATACTCACTCTTCATCTTTTTCAGTTTTCCCTACACTGCAAGACAGTCCTCGAGTAACCGCTTCCGCACATCAGTGTGGAGACCTCCTGAAATACTTTCATATTGCGAGTCGAGCTCCCGCTGGATCTTGTCATCTGCAATAAAGTGTAGGAACGTCGTAACTTCCTCGGCGGACCACGGTGTGCTTTTCTTTGCCATTTTTGTTGATCCTCTGTTAACAAAAATGATTATAAAAATGCTGCAAGCTTCGCTATATATATATATATATATATATATATATACAGTATATATATTTATATGCGACGATTCTCTCTGACCAATCAGCAGTCGAGAGCAGAGGTCGCGTTAACCGAATATTTTCCGTCTATGACGGATATTTTTTAACAATGACGGACAAATCTGAAAGCAGTCCGTCATTTTGACAGATTAGAACAAACTCGGAACAGCGCCAAAGTTTCCCCGCAGCGAGGCTCCGGTGTTATGCCGTGTTATGCATGCCCTCCAAAAAGGAAATTATACCGTTTCCAAACCTAACTGTGCCGTACAAATCATTGTCTGTGAGTTTTGGCTTTACGCTGTGCACGCTCCCGCGAGGTGCAGCAGCCATGCATAACACGGCGCATGTGAACTGCCCCCCGTTGACAGTTCACAAGCATGCTTCCCCCCCCCCCCCAGAGTTGTGTAAAGGCCGACAGGTAATTCTGGATTTTGACGGAAGTTTTACGATCCTGTCCGTCAAAATGACGAACAGCGAAAAAGTCTAGCGCAACCTCTGGTCGAGAGTGACGTCACAGCCTGGTGGTTCCTGGCCCTAGAACCCCGATTTTATGGGGCCAGAAAAACTGTGAATTAGGACCCGCTAGCCGGTACTAGGCCAAGTGGAAACGCAACCAAAAGCGGGCCGCTGACGTCACAGCCCTCTTAAACGGGGCTCCGCGCTGTAGTGGAAACGTGCCATTAGAATGCTTCAAGAAGCAACTGAACAAACTGCTGTATTATTTATCACAAAAATGCATGTCTGTATTTATAATGGATGTTCCACAAGCCAAAGTTAATCTGGCTTTTTAATTGTAAAACAGCAATGATGTAACCAACGGTGCAGAGAAAATGACTCGAGTAGTTTGAAGTGTTTTTTTCATTGTTCCGATGAGCTCACTTTAAAGTCCTTTACATAGAGCTCCCTAGATAGTGAATGAGTGAATTATTTCACACATAACCTCAGACTATTTTTCATGTTATTCCCAGTGTGTAAGATTTTCCAGGATCCTGTTCTGTCTCTCCTGCCCTCCAGTTGCCCTCACTGAGTTTCCCTCCTTTATAGGTCACCTGACCTTGTTGGTTGCCTACCCAGCTGCTCCTCATGCACAATTAACCCCAGTGAATACACAGAGGTCATGTTTTGCCTATTGTTTATTTATTTATTGTGGTTGAGGCATTCCTGCCAGCCTGTTTGTGGCGTATTACATTACATTACATTACATTGCATTTAGCTGACGCTTTTGTCCAAAGCGACTTACAATAAGTACATACGACCAGGAAGACACAGCCCAGAAGATAACAGAATCATATAAGTACATCAGGTATCATAGAGCCAAACATTTCAAGTGCTACTCAGCTGGCTATAGATAAGCCAGTCCTATATTATAATATATAGTATAATGTCAACCAACTAGATCTCCTGTTGTATTTCCCTTTGTTGCCTAGCTAACAATTTTTTCTGACTTATTACTGGTCTCAGGCCTTCCTGTTTCTAACTATTCGACCGTCAAGCAACATATTCTTTACTAGGTATTTATTAGTGTCTGCATTTGTTATTGGATCCACAACCTAATATTTGTAACGACTGAGTTATCAGATGAGGATTTGCTCAGGATTTACTATGCTGAGTTTTATAAGGACTCTTAATGTGTTTCCTTTAATCTGTTTTCTTGTCTCTTTCTCTCGATCTCTCTTCCCCTTAATGTCTAGGTTTCTCCCCATGCATCACTTCAGAAAGTCTTTATACAATCATTTGAAATTAGAGGTAATGCTGATGTAGATGCTGCTATATAAAGTAATGGATGAGGTGAAGGCAAAAACTGCTGCACTATCAAGTCAATTATTTGTTTATATTGGTTCAGCCTTGTGTGTTTTATATCACTTATACCATGGCTGCTTACCAACAGGAAAAGGAAATGCTGTGTAGTAGTAGAACTATTTTGTTGTCGTGACTTCAGTTTAAGTTTCACTCAGATCGTCAAACTGATTGTTCCACATTTTACAGTGTTGAAGAACTGGTTCCTCTTATTATGGTTTATTTTAGGAATTCCAATTTGTCCAAAAAGTCAATAAGTCAATGGCTCTTTAGTTATTAGTTTATTTTATACATGCTGCTCTCTCTTCGTATAAAAGGTTTTTAAAATATGTTCGTAGTATCAACAAAAAAGGAAGTTGATTTCAGCATTGTCAGGCTCGGGTCATCAAACCACAAGATGTACCTCTAAGTTCTAACACTGTAAATCAGGCATTTTTTTGTCTTCGAGAATCTTTATTTCAGATATTAATGTACACGGCAGCCATTGATAATGCAAGATGAAATATTGCACTAAATACCAACTTTTCTCTATAAAATCATTCAACTTGAGAGACATGCAGAGTGGGCGGGCTATGACACATTTCTGGAATAACTATCATTGATATGTGTGTGTGTGTGTGCGTGTGCGTGTGTGTGTGTGTGCGGTGTGTGTGTGTATGTGTGTGTGTGTGTGTGTGTGACTAGAAATATATATGTGTATATAGACACACACCGCACTGAGAGAAGGAGGCGCGCTGATCCTCAGTCGGTGTGTGAGGGAACAGTAAACACACACTTTCTCGCTCTTTCGCTCTAGTATACTCTCTCTCTCCTCCTCCTCCTCCTCCTCCTCTCTTTCTCTCTTTCTTTCTCTCTCTCTCTATCACTCTCTCTCTCTCTCCTTTTCTCTTGCGCTTGCACGGAGTGAGAGGGGTATCGGGAAGGGAAGAATGAGGAAGAAGTCGGCTGTGCTGCGCGCCTCGTCCCAACAAATGCGGGTTTGCTGATGAAGCTCCGCTCCGGTTATCCGATCATACAGGTCTTACACGTCCCGCTGCATGGAAACGAAGAGTAGGCAACAACCGAAAACAACAGCAACAAATAAAAAGCTGTCAGTGCATGGGAATCCGGACACCTCTCCCTCTCTTTTGTGCGTCTCGCTGTGTGGATACGCTGCCTTGGCTGGCGTATAAGAGCTCCCTGCGTCTCCATTACCATTCCCCACTACTGGCTTACCTCTACTTCTCCTCCTCCTCCTGGTTCTGCTGCTAGTAGAGCTTTAGTCCTGCTTTTACTACTGACTGCCTTCTCCTGATTGTTGACACTCTCTGGATAAACAGGTAGGATATTCTGCAGTTTTTTTGGGGTACGGTTTCAGAACAAGGGACAATCATGGTAGTGATACTGAACGCCGGTGGGCTTTGGCTCACGCCGCATTGTCTAGTGGAAGCAAGTTAATTTATGGAGGGAGGGATGTGGAGTGGACGGTGTTGCCTCATGGAGCACAGATGGAAGACTTGAAAGCACCATGCGTCGGAAGGGTTTGGATGCGATGTGGAAACGATGTTTCCTCACCCCATCCTCCTGCAACGCGCTGTCCACACTGCGCCTCTCCACCTCTTTGATTCAGAGATGTAGGCTATAGACAGAGGAGCACTGGGTTTTTTTTCTTTAAAATGTGCAACTAGAGGCTGTTTCTTTTGGTTTAAGGGGCTTTTATATTCTTATTTTGCCCTTTACCCCCACCCTCTTTCCCTGCCCTCCTCCCCTCGCTTATTTTTAGTGGAATAATAATTACGGATGCAGAGCACGTTCAGATAACCAGGTTCGCACCCTTTTTATAGGCTTTCAATGTGGAAGTTGGCTGACAAACATGCGCAGTCTAGTATCCTTTTAAAGCACGAATGGCCCATTTGCAAAAGTGCACAGAAAGCCACAATTGCGCAATTCTGCACGTCCCCATCCTTTGCGACAAACCATATTGGCACTGATGGACTGCCTTTGCACATCAGGGCAGAGAAGGTTGGGGGGGGGGGGGGCGGGGGGAATTCCGAGCCTTGCCACTTTTTCATTCATGTTTCTGAATTTAAAATGGATCAGTTGGGTTTTTAAATGTGACATTCTAGAACACATACTTATGTTAGCCTTTGTCTGCTGTGTTATAAAAGATGGAGATATTCAGTTAGCTTTAAGCCTGACATGTATACTGTGTATATTATAGCAGGCAGCAGACAGCGGCTTTTCATTCTCCTGATGTGACACTACAGACGCTTCGTCTTGTGAGGAGCGCTTGGCACATCAGGCAGGTACAATCAAGGCTTTCCAGTCAATTTTTTCCCCAGATGACTCCAGTCGAGGGGTTTTTGAGCATGACACAGAGGAGCTGAATCTCATCCATTGTGGATGGTATGAAATATTTATTTATGACAATGAAAAACTGAAACGCAGCCTGAGCTTTTTACTGCCTTATTTACCTGCCAGCAGTGGTGCAGTTGGTGATGGGATTTAAGATCTCGTGGCGATACAGTGGTGAGGCTTCATCACAATGAAAACCGGTTCAGGTTAACACAAATGATGTATTTTGCAATAAAAGCTGACCTTTCTCAATGTCTTACGCTAGACTCTTGCCGTATCTCATGAGGAGGCCTATTCTTAACCTGATTGAGGAGAGATTATGGCACCATGTTGGAAATAAGTCATTGGCTAAATGGCTGAGACGAGGCTGAGTTGGAAGAAGGGATAGAACAGATTGTTTCTCTTGGTTTTTTTGTAATATTGCTGAAAATGTATATCTCCATCATGATGTTCTTTGATGACTTTAGCCTATATGAGGGGTATTGGGCGCCTACTGGTCAGAGGGTGGTGGTTAGATTCCCATCCCCCGCAGTCAACATGTTGAAGTATCCTTGACCAAAAATGTTCCCGTAGGAAAGTCTAGGTAAGCTTTCTCTGACTTGGTTGTTGTTGGTTGTGGTTCATGTTAACAAAGGATTGGTCACCTTCAAACTTGACACCGCACTTCCTTTCTGCCCTGACATAGTTACATACCAAAGCAAGGCTATTCTAATAAAGTATAATAGACGGAGAGCAAGACATACACAAGATGCTCTTTGGGGTTGTAACAGTCAATCATCTCAATACATAACGAAGTGTGTACAAAACGCACTAAAAATAAATGTCACACAGATCTCAGGGGCTTGCACTCAACAACTTCCTTGAGTCCACAGCAAATAACCCTCCAAGTGTACATTTGATCAGGTCAAGTTATTTGTACAAAAGATCTAGATACAGTATGTGCGTATACATTTGTACATGCATACGTATATACACACATTTCATCATAGTTAGAATAAACAGACTTAATGTGATCCATATCAGTTACTAATTGTTATAGGACAAACATGAAATATGTTTTGTGTTAGACTTACTCTTAAAAAGTTTAAACAGTTTTTTCCCGCAGATTTTTATGTTCCCACGCCAACGCACCAAAAAGCTGTCCTTGTCTTTTTCCGAAAGGGGAACCTGTTCATTCTTGTTTACTGTAAACAGGGTTCTTTCATGACATAGACCAGTCAGGTGAAGTGGAGTATTAGGGGGAAAAGCTGCTGATTCTACTGCAGATCAGTCAGTCCCAATTGTACCTACTTTTTCATATTCTTAATAAATACAGAACAGTTATCATAATATATACAAATAAATATTGAATAACTGTAATGAGCCTTAAGTATTTTGGAGAATGAAACCTGCACTGTACTGTATGCATAGCCAAGGCAAATCCTTCTGAAGTGCAATGTGTAGTCACCAGTAGGGCTGCACGATTTTGTGAAAAAATCTAATTGCGATTTTTCTGAAAAAAATTGCGATTGCGATTCGAATTGCGATATTTGTTTTTAAGCTACCCAACGGAGGTTTATTGTAAAATGCGGCCATATCTCCGGCTAGGAAGGTCGTATCAACGTGCTCCCGTCTCTAGCACCCCGAGCTATGAGTGAAATAACTAAACTTACATGAAACTTCCGTTGCTTTAAAGTCAAGCTTCAGTTTAAGATTCACCCTGTAATAGAAACATGTGATGGAGCATTAAAAAATACTTGGCAGGTGATTGGAACCATGTCTTTAGCGAGGTAGTGCGTTATCGAATTAGTTATCTCACGGTGCCTTCGTGAGCCCTTTTCATACGGCGTAACGGCCGCAAATGACTCTGAAACAGTAGCTTGCTTAGCGCTAGACTGGGCTACGGGACGAAACACTGCATTTCTGGCTGTGCACTCGTCATATACCTGCCTGTGGTGCCTTTTCAAGTGCTGATAAAGGTTTGTTGTGTTGCCTCGGGATGTAGCGACTTTTCCCTGACATGTGGAGCAAAAAACCTGCTTTTGTCCCACATCTGTGGTCCTAAACCCGAAATATGTCCAGACCACTGAAGTGCTGCTTTTTTTCGGGACTAAATTATCCAACGTTTCTTCTGGCGCGGCTGCAGACATTTTAGGGTGTTAGAAATGTCTTCACACGTGGGCGTTTCACGTGAAGTGTTGCTGTTGGGCGTATACTTAGTTACCTTGGGCCACTTCTGATTGGTTAACAATGGTTGGTACATGTGGAGCACAGCACTTCTGATTGGTGTGGATGACTGACACACAACTTTTTTTATAAAGTAAAAAAAAAAAAAAAAAAAAAAAAAAATCGCAGGCTTTGCGATTCGAAAATCGCATCATCTCGAATCGCGATTTCGATTTAAAATCGATTAATCGTTCAGCCCTAGTCACCAGCATCACAAACATCAAAGATCTGATCTATTAGAGATCTATTTGGAGGTGGATGGTTACCTTCAAACTAACCATCCAGTGTAGTCATTGTAGTTGTGCTTGTGTGTTAATGAATGCAACCCAACTGTCAATTGTAAGTCCTATGCTGATTATGTGTACGGTTACATACCAACTCCTTCTGATTGATACGTACGTCATGTTTGTAAAAACATAAAGCAAATAAATCATTGTCATGTTAATCTAAGTAAAAGCATTTTAAACCAATCATCCAGTCACTGGGAAGACTGGCAGCCTTTATTGGCCTGTACACTGCATTTAATGCTGAATCTTATGATGCACACTTTGTAAGATTTGTTGGCAGAAATGCAAAATCTTCATAGCACAAAACCAAGAGGCTGCTTTTCTAACATCTGGATCAACACAGTAGCCTGCCCTGTACATGTTTAGTTTTTATTTCTATTTCTAATAAACCCGAGCCAGAGGTGGCTTACTGAACATACTGTATGGGCTGATTCTAGAAAACAGCAGTAAAAGTAATGCTATAGGACAAAAAAGAGGCGACACATATCATCTAAAGTTAAACCATAGCATGTACCGATTTTAACGAGCATTATGAATAATTAGATAACTCTTTCTGTTGCGTCCTTGCAGTCAGTGGATGTACAGAGGCGGCACAACCCCCCACAAGGACAGTAATATAAAATATATGTATCCAAAAAATATGGATGAATCCAAACAAGGTTACATGCGACACATAGAGAAGCTAAGTATGACGAAAAGCATGAACAGAGGATTCAAGACACATTTACATGACATATAAAGATGTTTGTCTCGGATTACCCTTCTCTTTCGAACTATAAGAAAAATACGTTTTTTCGTTGATAGATAGAAAAAATACTGATACTCGCTGTAGATTAATCTTATAGGTGATATAAGTAACATGCAAGACATCCTTTAGATGAACTGGCATCCTTGAGACAACATTAGCACTCATTTGTGTTTCTGTTCATCCGACAAATGTGAGTAAATAATTCTGTGTCTTTGCTTTGTTTGGTCTCCACCAACTCCTGAGGGCAACTGGGTCTTCTGCAGCTATTTATCCAATGTTGTTAACCCGCTACAGTAGTTGCTAACTTTATCTGACGGCAGTTAGGCGTGTATAGTACGTTTATAAGAACTAATGACTGCACTTAGAGTGAACCAAAACAGCAAGAGGTAAAACCAAAACATTGAACTCAAGAAACGAAAGGCTGCGTAGATCGTATCTGTGACTTTGTCGTATTACTCATAACAATATAAACCCATTGACAGTACAGTGTTATAATTAGAGCAGGTTTTAGTGTATGTCGTCAAGGTTTTGTATATATGTAATAATTAGATCAAGATAAATACATGAAACCTTGAGGCTTTGACTGTTTTCCCGTGGCATGTAACATGTTGTTAAAAAAGCTATTTAAACTGACAATACCAGCCACCCCTTGAAGGAGAGTTTAATGTGTGGATGGATATTGGATGATTGTGTGCCTTTGGCTAGTTCTTCTCCAATAAATGAATGCAGCACTTGAGATAAGGGAAGCCATTTATTTGACTTAAACATTTTTTTATGATTGTTTCATGTTAAATGGCTTGTTTCCCATATCTCATTGTCACTTTCCCCCCGTGAACATGTCGCTCTTCACAATCCAGACAGACAGATATGGAGGTATTGTCAGTGGAAAGAAAGAATGACACACAGTAGGATATAGCTCTGTGTTATTCAGAGCCAGTCTGATCATTTCTGCCACTCTAAGTGTAATAACGTGTCAGAGTGCTCCAGGACTGACTGAGAGGCAGATCCAGGCTAAAAGAGCTCAACATCACTGCAATGATGGTAACCACACACCATAAATCTTCACTTGCTTGCAGGGCCTTTGTGCGTTAGTGTGTGTGTATTGTGTCCTACTTACACAGCAACATTACAAAGGAATACCTCTATTTATATATAAAGAAAAGTTATACGACTATATTAGGTTACCTTACCTTTCCTTCTGACTCTTTCTCTCATTCTCTTTTCCTCAATGACTCTGTTTCATTCACTTCATCTTTCTCCTTCGGTCTGTCTTTCGCTTTCCATCCCTCCCTCCTCCCTCCATTTACTTTTCCATACTTCATTATATTTCCTAACTGACAAATGTAGACGATCGTGCCCTACCACTAGCGAGTAACACATCAAGCTGCACCTCGAAGCAGCAGGCTCTGTGTTTTCCTGCATCAAAAATGGCTTATTTATGTTGGCATGTACATGCTCAGCATCTACTCTGCTTTGAATAATTCAACCACTGTATCACATCGAAAAACTCGTATTCCCGGCATGATTTAGCGTCTTATGGACATTTTTGGTTTATGGAAAAAACTGGGATCCATGTCCTTTGTCTTTGCTTTTTCCTCTTTTCTCTGTTGCTAGTTTTCTTTTTTAGCTGCCTTCTTGACCACCTTGAGGGTGCTGCCTTCAGAGTCCCAGAGGAATGACAGTTTTAGGGCAGAAAGGGAACAGCTTGCCTCAGTGCAGCACATTAGCTTGCTTATCTAAACGTTATGTATTGTTCTTTTGCCTCTGTGGAGTGTGTGTGTGTGTGTGTGGAGTGTGTGTGTGTGTGTGTGTGTGTGTGTGTGTGTGTGCGCAATTTGTTTCTGTAGAGGGGTTATCTCATGTATCCATCCTGAAATGGAGCCTTGTTTTAAGGTCATTACACTAGGGGAAATCATAGTGGGATATTCTGAAACATGATAGTTAAATGACCAAATCCAAAATAGCAGCCACTGTTAAGCAGCTAAGCCTCTCTCGTGTTAACAGCAGCCGTGTAAACATACACCCTTCAGCCGGGTGCTGATACCAGCCAGGGCATCCATTTTTCCTTTATCTAATAGCAGGTAATGATTCTTGTGCAGTCAGTCATTCCCACAGGATGTGTTTTGTGGCCGTACAGCAAAAACGGGACTATAAGCAGAACAGGTAATGATCTGCAGGGACATCTCCTGATAAAGTGATAAGTAATCAAGAGTGTGTAAGCAAAGTTTACTGAGGACCGGCCGTGAGGTTGCATTTTAAGCAAGTCGTTGAGAATAAACAGAGCAAGGAACAGAAGCAGAGAACTGACTATGGTTATAATATATGCACACAGTGCTTAGTATTAGTATATAACATGTATTATTAACCATCCATTGCATTGGTGAAACAATTAGGAAATGCAAATGGCAGCAGCTACAGAAAGAAAGAAAAATCTTGTAGGTGTTTTTATTTTTTTCATTGTTTTTGAAACATCTCTTTATTCGTTTTTATGCACAGAAATGACACTCAATAAATAAGACAGACTTTACATACTATCAGCAAAACAAACAAAACAGAAAAAGAAAGAAAGAAGAAAAGAAAATGCAAACACAGCCCAAATAATATTCAAGTGTCTTCATTCTCCCAGAGACGTAACGGCCCCTCCACACGGCGGCGTGCGTTGACGCTTGCCGGCGGGCGTGTCTGACACTCGACCAACAACCAATCACATGAATCTCCCGCCCCTGACACACAAGCATGCGGTTTGATTGGCTAGAGCTTGTACTGGCATATGATTCGATTGGCTGATGCCTCCGTCGAGGCGTCAAAAGTTGAACATTGCTCAACTTTTGAAGCGAGCAACGCTCCACGTCACTTCCAAAATGCAGTTCGGCCTAAAAGTGACGTCACCCATTCAAAGTGAATGGGCAGAAGCGTTGGAAGCTTCAACGCACGCCGCTGTGTGGACTTAAGCTCCAGGAAGTCGTAAAAGGTTTTTTCAGATTTCCCAAATCTATCCAGTTTGTTTTTAAGGAAACAATGCATCCTTTCAAGAGCAAGGTAGAAAGTCATCTCTTTCAGTAATTGAGAAAGTCTTGTATGTGTTTTTTTAAATCTTATTTTACCTCCCAGAGTCACTGAACATATCCAAAATACTCAGAAACCACTGCCAACCACCTTTTGTGTGAGGATGAATGAGCAGCTGCCATAACATTGTTGTATACAATTAACCATTTCGCCCATTTATTTCAGGTTTCCCTATTCAGAGGGATCATGCCGATCAAAACAAAGCATATACAATGAGCCCACTTCGATCATTGTTTGATTGGATAGTTTAAGAGGAGACAATATGAGCAATACAAGACTGTGGGTATTACAATGCTTCCATGTAATGCAATATAAAAACCTGAGCTTCTAAGCATCATTGCACCTCATGAGAGGGAGATTGTATACCTCCATAGTGCTCAGACATTCATTTATTACACACTAAATAGTAATATACAATTTATACTGATTACACAAACGGATACAAAGTGTTGTGTAGTGAGATTTTATGGCACCGCTAAACTGATTTATTTGTTTTCACTTAGAGCTAGGCTACCCGTTTCCGGTGATTAGGCTAAGCTAAGCTAATTAGCTTGTAATTTAACTTTGGGATTTTAGCCTCTGCAGACCATTTACATGCACAGACACCTACAGATATAAACACACTAAGGAAAGGGGAAATCCCAAAAGATTAAAGGGCCTCTGTAAGGGTGAGGTTTAAATTGTTTTTCCTACCTGTGGTGAATCTATTAGACTCCAACTGGTTTGTTTGAGCCTTGACTGTTTTTAATGGCTGCCTCCTTTGAATGTGGTTTTTCTCTTTGACATAAAGCCATTCAAGTGTTGACGTCATGAGGTGGTGGGGTCACAGCAAGGTTGGGATATAGTCATCATTACATTTTATTATCATGGTATACTTTACACACCATGATAATGATACAATTCTAACTATTTCTTACATTTTCATTCATACATTTCTGCTCAACTTGCCTAACTGACCTAGTGCATTCACTTGTGCACAGAAGCAATTGAAAATGCACTCTACTGTTTAGAAAACGGCTAGAATATAGAAGCTCTTTAGCCGTCAGCCTGTTGTATAAATGACATCCTTAAGTGAAAACTACCAAATCCCTAAGCACACTGAATTATTGATCACTTGGAAATGCCATAGTAAGCCTTGTGTGGTCCCACAAGAAGGCCATTAAAGGCAAAGAGCTTCTGAAACACATTAGGAGGGAAATGTTTATTGTGGTAGTGATGAACAGTAGTTTAATTAAGTAGACATGTAATTTTATTTGCAATTGATTTTCTTAACAAAAGGTTCTCACATCCCAGCTGAGCCCCAGCTAGAGACACATCAACATTCAAACCAACTACTATCACACTGATGCAAACCCAATACTGTAAATTCACCATTATGGTCTGATCACAGTAACTTATTTATCTAGCAAGAAACCATTAGGCCACAGCACACATATTCTCTATTTATTATTATATATTGAATGAACATCCACACATTGACGACGTACCCTGTGGAAATGGATTATATGTTGTTTCATTTAGCTTCTATAGTGCAGGGCCCCTACGGCTCCTAAGCCTCGCTTCATGTAATGTAAGAGAAAATGTAATTCATATTGTTAGGGCCTTACAGCCTCATATATAATGAGTATTGTGGGTAAGAGGAAACGCAAGGAAACTACTAATGTAACTATTGATGTCGGGGGGGAATTGTGCTGCTTCTGCATGTAAGAGTGTGAACAATTAATTATGAGGAAATGGATGTTGGCATGCAGGGATGTGGAAGAAGCTTGTTTGAGGAGATTTCTAAGTTGATCCTTGTTTCTGGTCTTGGTTCTTCTTATTGATCCCTGATTAAAAGGATTACAACTCTTGTGTGTGCAGCAATGCTGAAACTACAAGGTGTACAGAGTGGTAACAGTTTGTAACTGGGTAAATCAGATGAGATGGTGAGTAAAGAGAGGACCATCAACACGTGTGTGCTCACAGATATGCCAAAGGTACAAAACTCAAATATGTCAATCAACCTCTGCTGTATTCTCTACAAATGGACATAACCAACATACATACATGTAATATGCCAAAAAATCATACTTAGAGTATATCTAGCCTTGTGCCGATACACAATCAGATTGCAAATCAAGGATGAAAGAGAATCATTGATGATATTTTTCCACTGCCCATATGAGGGTGATTTCACGATCACATCAAAATATGTTTTAAACATCTCTCAACACTGGTAGAGTGGCATGTCACCTGACAGACACATGAATACTGAACCACAGCACAAAACACAAATAAGGACAAGCAGTCTTCCATTGTGTCACTGTTTGTAGGCGTCTCAGCTCCATAGAGAATTCATGGGCACACAATCTGTCTGGGAACTTTGTTATTCAGTATATTTGGCAGCACTGAAAGGAATCTTTTTCTTTTTCTTCTTATCCCCTAAAACCTCAGGAGAGGATGTGTGTGTGTGTGTGTGTGTGTGTGTTTGTGTGTGTGTTTTAGAAAGTTGTGCTTTACCATGGGATCACCCACATCCCTTTCCCTTCACTTGCTTCCTTTCTCCTAACAAACACTACCTATGCACATTGGCTGCCTGTGCATTTGGGAATACGTTTTTGACTTCCTATTTGGAAGGTATTGCATGGTCAGACTCCCAGTTACTGTATGTTGATCCCATTCAGTATGAATCATAACAGTCCATATCACCAGTCATCTCTGAATCTGACAAGACATTCATAAACTACTAATTTAAATACTTTTTGTAAGAAACATAATTACAGGTTACATTTGCTGTCAACACAATGAAAAAAACGTTGTAAATGAATGTATCGACTTTTTCCTTTTCTGTAACGTACATGTTAATTGTGTAACGTTTTTTTGTTATGATTATCAGTCCTGCATACACTTGTACATCTTTACATAATTACACAAAATGTGAGTAGTGCATGGTCTAGCCTGATTACCGTAGAAGGTAAGAACAGATGGATTTATCTCTCCATGGAAAATGACCCAATAATGTGCAATTTGCTTGTTATAAATGGAAACTGCACCGTGTATGTGTTGGGCTTCAGGGATGCTTTTATTTCATTTAAATTAATTCTTAGCTAATTATGTTTCCTCTGTATTCAATTTAGCATATTTTTGGGTTTGAGTGGAAGCAAACGAGCGACTGATTTGAAGGATCAGCGTTGGGATTTTGTGGTCTCTTAGATAGTGACCTAGTTTAGGCAAATATCTCACTGCACTCAAAATGCTGGAGTGGGTTATTTGTGTACATAGCTAGGCAAACAAAGACAAGTGATACCCAATCAAATGTTTTTTTAGTTTACATTGTTGGAGAGAAAGAGACCAACACCCTAACCCACAGTATTTAACCACCATTAAACCACTAACCACTATTAAGAACTAGATAACCCCTTGGATTGAAAATACTTCAAATGCATTGTTTGTGAGGGATTGGTTGATTAATTGATTAGTTATCTTGCAAGCCAGTTTACAAACAATGAGTTTGGATTACATTACCTGTTAGAAATGGCTGCCTGGCTTCAAAGCTGTATGGTAATTGGTATGCCAGTGTTGTTGACAGAAGTCAACCCGTCTGTTATCAGGGGGGGCCACTCCTCGGGTTGCATGACGAACAGCAGGGTATTATTGTTGGAGGAATGTGGCAATTATATTTCAGAAGCTGCTCCTTGAAAATATAGAGTGCCGAACTCAGGAGCTGAAGTTTATCTTTGGCGTGGTTGTATGAACTTGCTGACCCTTAACAGCTTGGCAAACACTGAACGTGAAACACATTTTTTAGTTTTGGTGGTGCTGTGTTTTTGAGGTTTTTAATGCCTAAAAGTGAGGAGCCACCTTGTTTTGAAGTCTGCAAAAGTTACGTGAGAATAGTGAGTGTTATTACATACAGAGATGATTTTATCTTGCACTGCTTGAGCATTTACTAGGATATTTAAGCCGAGGTCGTGACTCCTCAGTTTAAACCAAGATGTGTCATCGTCTGATACAACACAGTTTCTTGTCGTCTGTACCATCTACATATTTGAGATAAAAAAGGGATAAGAGTTGGTAACTGAAGAAGAAAATCCCACCTAAACACTACATCCAAACACGTCACATTATAACATGTATTAAGTCTATGAAGGTCTAATCTGAATCTTTCTCCTCTCTTCCCTCTAAAGGTTTGATATCCTCATAAATCGTCACTAGCGGTGCTGGTTCGGACGTCATCATGGGTCGCTGGGATCACTCATCCCTCCTGTCCCCTGCCCTGAAGGTAGCAGTCTTCACGGTGATCTTCCTCCTAAAGCTCGATCCTCTTTGCCGGCACTCTGCCTGAGCAGAGTTTCGATGGTTCAGTTTTAGCGGTGTCCACCAACAAAACGGAATGCAGCATGGCTGAGCCATGTGCAAAAGGGGTGGTCCTTCCTATTTGGGAGCCTCAGAACCCGTCATTTGGTGACAAAGTGGCCCGGGGCAACAGTTTATTTTGTGGCTTTAGTCTACATGTTCCTTGGCGTGTCGATCATTGCAGACCGTTCATGGCATCGATAGAGGTCATCACGTCTCAAGAAAAGGAGATCACTATAAAGAAGCCCAATGGAGAAACCACCACCACCACCGTTCGGATCTGGAACGAGACCGTCTCCAATCTCACCCTCATGGCTCTGGGCTCGTCGGCTCCTGAGATCCTGCTGTCCGTCATAGAGGTCATAGGTCACGGGTTCGAAGCTGGCACACTGGGCCCCGCCACCATTGTGGGTTCTGCGGCATTCAACATGTTCGTCATCATCGGGCTTTGTGTGTACGTGGTTCCCGACGGCGAGACGAGGAAGGTCAAGCACCTCCGCGTGTTCTTCGTCACGGCCACCTGGAGTATCTTCGCCTACATCTGGCTCTACCTGATCCTGTCTGTGATCTCTCCTGGCGTGGTGCAGGTGTGGGAGGGGCTGCTCACCTTCTTCTTCTTCCCCATATGTGTGCTGTTCGCCTGGGTGGCCGACCGCCGCCTGCTGTTCTACAAGTACGTGTACAAGCGCTACCGCACTGGAAAGCAGCGTGGCATGATCATCGAGACCGAGGGAGACCGCCCACTTCCTTCTAAGGTATGCTCGGATTAATTAACACTAATAAACAAAGGAGCACATAAGGCACTCTATGTAGGCGGATGTGAGTTCATTAGTAACGTGTATCTAAAACAATTATCTCTATTGCTGAATGCATTCCTGCCAAGGTAAACTCCTGCCATGAAGCATATCAAGCAAAGACACACAGATATATTTTAATTATTGTAACTTTTTAATTTCCTGTTATGGTTACTATCTGATGCTCTTTGTGATGTCTGACGCGGTGCATTGCACTGATCTAATTGCCTTTTTAGTATCACGCTATGTTTAATCACCACTCAGTTAATTAAAGTCTCTCAGTGTCAATGTTTGTGTTACCTTTTCTTTCATTTGATTAATAATAATCAGTGCTACATTAGTTCATGAAGAGCACTTTTATTTCAACTTCTGGCAAAAGAAAATCATTGCCCCACCGTGTCCCTCGTATCAAAGAGGTAAAAAATAACGTTTTAAATTGCCATTGTGCTCAAAAGCTTAATGAAATGTTTATCAATAAAGCTGTATTTAAAGGATAACAGGCTTTAATTGATAAAGAGAGCAAGCCCCTTATCCTCTGAGAAAAAGCAATGGCTGATATACAGTATTGCATCTAATATAAGCTAGTATCTGCCTGCAGTCAAACATATATTTCTCTAAAGAAACATGTCATGAAACTGTAACTTAAGATATTAATTACCACAGCAAACTACAGAAACCTTACAGAAACACATTTATTTGCATGCTCATTAGGACATTGCATGAAAGCACTAGAAACTGTTGTGCCTTTAGATTTGACATGCTGCTCACAAGCCTTAAATCAATAGCACTGAATACATTGTTTCCTTTTCCTTTTTAAGGTGGACATTGAGATGGATGGGAAGATGCTGAACTCTCATGGTGTTGATTTCCTCGATGGACCATTGGGTTTGGATATAGATGAGAAAGATCTGGATGAAGACGAGACCCGCAGAGACATGGCCAAGATCCTGAAAGAGCTCAAACAGAAACACCCTGACAAGGAGGTGAGTAACAAGTCAAAAGAAGGCAGCAGGAAAGAAACTACATTCTGTCACTGTTGCTCTTGTCAGGGTTGTTTTTCTCCATATAGGAAATGATTTGAGAAAATAAGCAGCAACAGATGACGCACTTTCTATTTGCTTCCATTATCAGAGATTATAGTGATGAATGCAGCGCAGGTCTCATCACAGCCTCTCACATTCATTTGATAATAATACATCTACAAGGAGAAAATTGCAAAGGAAACCGAGCCGGCACTGAATCAATATGTAAATTATAATGATAAACACAGATACTGTTTTGACATTGGCAATTCATACAGTATTAAATAGCTTCTCTGGCTGACTACCTGCCACTATGATAAACATATGGACTCATTGTATTGCAGCATCCATTAACTACAGTACTGCATGAATAAGGAATGTTCGAGACCCACAGAAGAACATATGTAGTTGTTTTGTGTTGGCTCTGAAATTGGTCCTCGTTTCCCCACTACATTCTCCTTTTGTTTTTGGTCTAGAGATTAATACTGGTGCTGGCTGACCTAATAGCAAAGGGATGGATATAAACTATTGCTGATGACTCATTTAGCAGAATGTGGAAAGTGTCCTCTCTCTCGGAAGACACACTTTCTTTATGTTACTATAAATAAAGTAGGCAAAATGCCCACTTGTTAACAAAGTGTTGAATGTAAATTGTTGACAATAGCCAGCAGGAATAGCCAGACGTTATCCATTGTTTGCCCTCTCTTGAAACCAATTAGATAATTGAAATGTTGATCTAATGCTAATGTATTATAACATAGACTGTGATTAAGAACGGTTAAACTCTTGACCGTAACTATGGGAAGGATATTTTACATCACCAAGTTTGGTCACCTGTAAAGACTCTTATTAGGTTAGTTGTTTCCACAATTAGGAAAAAAGTAATGGATCTGATCTCCTTGATGTATGTTCTGATAGAAGAAATACTAGAAAGGATAAAAAGAAGGAATAGTGGGATCAACCCTGAAATCAAGTGTGTTTCTCAGGGATATGTAAGCAAGATGGATGGTTGATGACATGGGACCTGAACATTTTAATGAAGAAGGACATCTCTACTAATGAAATTTACAAGCTGTTCATGTTTCATTCGACACGTCAAGTTCTGCTGTAATCTGATGCATATTAATCTTCCATATAACTAAATCAAAGATGCTGTTGATGTTAATTCTCTGTTGATTTATCGTTAGATCACTGTCCTTTCTATTCTAGGATTTACCCACATGGCACACCATTAAATGTTATTTATCCAGACAAGAAAGATGAACCCTGAAATTCAGCCTGACAGTGTTCAATGATGTTCTCTCATTTAAGAAGACAAGTTGACAAAGAAGACATTCTTTCCCACCATAAAAGGTCTAGAGGCTAGCGTTTCTGAGGAGAAAATCCTTTCACACTGTTTTCTTGTTTTTTTCTCACCAGGTGGAGCAACTCATTGAGCTTGCCAACTACCAAGTCCTGAGCCAGCAGCAGAAGAGCCGCGCTTTCTACCGATGCCAGGCCACCCGGCTGATGACAGGCGCCGGAAACATCCTGAAGAAACACGCCGCTGATCAGGCCCGAAAAGCCGTCAGTATGCACGAGGTTCGCTCTGATATCGGTGATAACGACCCCATCTCCAAGCTCTTCTTTGACCCCAGTTCTTACCAGTGCCTTGAGAACTGTGGCACAGTGGCGGTGACCGTGGTGCGACGCGGTGGCGATTTGGGAAAAACGATTTCTGTGGACTACCGTACAGAAGACGGCACGGCCAACGCTGGCTCGGACTACGAGTTCACCGAGGGCATGGTGGTCTTCAAGGCTGGTGAGACGATGAAGGAGATTCGTGTGGGGATCATCGACGACGACATCTTTGAAGAGGATGAGAACTTCCTGATCCACCTAACCAATGTCAGGATGTTGACATCAGAGGGCGAGGAGCCAGAGGAAGGCGAGTCTGCAAATCACGTGGAAACAATGGCGTGTCTCGGCCTTCCCGCAACGGCGACCGTTACCATCTTTGACGACGACCACGCAGGTATCTTTACGTTTGAGGAGCCGGTATTCCACGTGAGCGAGAGCGTTGGCACCATGGAGGTCAAGGTGCTGAGAACGTCAGGAGCCCGCGGCGTGGTAACGCTGCCGTACAAGACGGTGGAGGGAACAGCACGAGGTGGCGGAGAGGACTTCGAAGACATTCACGGTGTCCTGGAGTTCCAGAACGACGAGATCTTGTGAGTACATTTGATCTGTCTACCTCTAATTTGAATCATAACTGTTCATTTTATTCGTGCAGATATTTATCAGCTTCAATGTCTTCATTATCTGCATGTTTGATTTGATTTGTTTTCGCTCTGTGTCAGTGTGATGTTGCAAATGTTATTGCTGATGATGTGAGAAAGTGGAGGTGTGATGTGGTGGTCACGATGAGCGGCGAGGCGGACTGCTCATTCAGGACCAAATCAATAACTCCCCATCCCTTTTTTACCATGGCTCTACTTTCTATCTTACTCATTCATTTGCTTCTGTTCATTCCTCTTTCTTTGAATTATGTTGTGCTGCTGTTTTAGTCTTCTGTAAAACTGTGCGTTTTTATTGATTTAAAAACTGTATTTCTGTTCAGTTAGCACATTAATTAAGGTTAAGCCTGTGTTGCATAGCCAAGAAGATGGGAAACTGGCTTATTTATTGGACGGTTGACGGTTTGAATGTTAAGTAGACATAATGTCAAGACATGGACATTGAACAAGAAGTGTTGAAGTTTCATTAAGCAAGGCACTTAAGGGCAAACCTAGAGGAGCTGGTTGAAATACGTTAATAAAACAAGCAGCAGGGAATTGGGGCAACACGAAGAAGAAGCATCTATCTTATCAAGTTTATTTGGTTACACAAAGGCTTTTTGAAAAAAATGCCAGCTGCCCTTTTCGGTGTCTTTTATGCTGTGTGAGAACATCCCAGAGCAACTACTCACGCAGTGGAGCCTGTTTTTGTTTTCTTGTTCTGTATAAAAAGGACTTGAAATGCCATTTAAGGAATCCCTGCTGTTAAATACAGCTTCCAAAAGTTCAGAGCTCTTCAGAGCCAGTCGCGCAGGCCTTATTATCTGATGATGACTCATGGTGAGGTCCGTGATTGCTATTTGACGACATTTCAGGAGGTTTTCACCACAGTGATGATGTTGCTCACAGCCAGAGACTCTGACATCTTGACCCGCTCACAGTGTGGGGAATTAACTCCAGCTTTCGGCCAAATGTTTGAACAATGCTAACCAAATCCCAAAGTCCTCTTTTGTTCTTTAAGTCTTTCATTGTTAGAACAACTGATATGAATACATATCTGTGTGTGTTTCATCATCATTGGACTGTAGCTGGTGATACAATATGAAACTGACTCAAATGTTGACTCAGTGCTTGACTCAGATGTTATCAGTTCAGAAGCGATAGGTATTTAAAATAACAGCATCAGCATGAAAGCACATTTTGTATTTAGAATGCATTGTTTTATTTTAAAGTGTCTTAACTTTCTTAATGTTTAGCTTCTCAACAGTAGACAACAATGTCATCATAGTATCATATTTCACACAGACTCTTTATAACCAGTTAAACTGCCAGTAATAAGACATTTTCTTTGATGAAGACGACCGTTTAAAATGGATTTGTGTCCTTGTGATTGCTGTTGATTTTAAACTTGTGTTTTTATATGCCGATGTTCTCAGAAGTTAAAGCTGCTACTTTTCACCAAACACTCAATTGGTGCAAAATATCTGTTTTCTGTTAAAACACTCAATAAGGTGGGCTGCTGGTCTCTCCCACTTTTTCCCTCATTCAGCAAGGTGGGCATGTTCACGATGTCACAACAAATTACTGTTTGCAGTAAACATCTTCTCAAGGTGGCCTTAAGGGCTTGTAGTGCTAGTGAGAATACAATAAAGTTCACAATAAAGTTCACAGCTTCCAGCAGTTGACCTCTACTGTTTATGCCACCTGCAAGTTTATGGGAATAGTCTTTTTGAGAACGCCCCTGACCATTTGGACCAAATTATTTTCACAGAATGTAGGCTAAATTAATATATTTTGGAGGGACTTATTGGTCTTATTGGAATATATAATATGGCCGAGAACAGGTGCTGGCGGGGTGGAACTGTAAAGCTGATGTTGATGTTGGGTAAATGGACTATAGTAATAAAGTAAGCTTGCTTGTGTTCAGAGTTGCGAGGAGATGTAGAGCTCTGTCTGCTTTTAGCTGGCAGGCATTACTTCTAAGTTACAGTAGTGCTTACAGTGCGTGTTTGGAGATGTTCAGATTACTTGTGAGAAGGAGTGTTGTAATGACATAAAACAAAGTGTGCTGTCATGATGAATGAATTGGAGAGCTGCTGTCCTAGTAACAGTAGTCTAAAACTTTCTCTCTCTGTCTCCTTTTCTTCTGTTTTTGGTCAGATTTGAAGCAGATGTCTGCAAGGCTGGCTTTTTCAGTTTGTGGCAGACGGCATAGTTTCCATAGCGTATAGCTCTTACAGCCAGGACTAAGTGGTTTTTAATAACACTTGAAATCAAATGATGGACTGCCCTTCCGGGCTATCATGGTTACTGTGTGTGTATTTTTGTATGTGTTTCCTAGGGGGAAAGACCCAAAGGTGGAGCAGAAGGACTGTAAACTATAGTTGTAGTGCCTGAAGTGGAAAGCATTTTGAACATAGCTACTTGTACTAAGATGCCATCTTGCTGCTAGATAATACAAATAAAAATATTCCTACAGAGTCCTTCAACAACCTAATCTCTAATGTTCCCTCAAAATCATATCTGCTGAATTTCCCATATCATCTTGATTAGCCGAGGTTCAAATGGTACGGTGCTGTTAAATAAAGTAGCCTCATACAAAATGATGGGGATTAGTTGATGGGGCATTACTGGTACAGGTAGGGAATAGGAAAGTGCTGGGCTGTGCTTTGTCTTCCGGGTGAAGTTTCACACCTTAATGTGATGCAAGTTAAAAATAGCTGCTGTAGACGTAGCACCATTTACTTGGTTGTGCTGACAGAAACTGCAGGCTCTGTAAACTTGCTCAAACATTTAGGACACAGTAAAGAATATTCCCTCAGTATACTGCCACTTGCTGTTGTAAGTATTTATAGCCAAAAACAAATTCCCAAGATGGGCTTATTTTTGAAAATGTGCATTCCCATAGAAATAAGCAGTATATGCCATCAGTGCTGCTGCGGCCCTGTAGTGTGGCCCTACTGGGAAGAGCAGAGGACGTTTTTGCTGCAAAAAGGAATTGCAAAATAGCTGATCTAAATAGGATTGCCTCCGGCTGATTCTACCCTGATTCTGTTTCTCTGATGGAGAGAGAAGGAGAGGGGGGGAGTGAAGTAGGCAGGGTACGGTTATATAGATTACGTGAATGGAGGCAGTGATGGGAGGAGGAGAGGGGGGGGGGAAAGTTTTAAACCTCTTAAAGTTTGAGACTTTTCAATTCCTACTTTTTTCCATTTATGTTCCTCCTTTACGGCCTTTACATTTCTCTTTCTCGCTGTCTGTAACAGGATCTGTGCAATCTGTCTTCGGTATAGCTTGTAAATAATTCAGGTGTGTTCTCTGACAGATGTTTAGGTGTGTGTGTGTGTGTGTGTGTGTGTGTGTGTGTGTGTGTGTGTGCGTGTGCGTGCGTGTGTGTGTGTGAGAGAGGGAGAGTGAGGTGAGATAAATGGGGAGAGCACACTGACAACCCCTGTGTGTGTGTGTGTGTGTGTGTGTGTGTGTGTGTGTGTGTGTGTGTGTGTGTGTGTGTGTGTGTGTGTGTGTGTGTGTGGTGTGTGTGTGTGTGTGTGTGTGTGTGTGTGTGTGTGTGTGTGTGTGTGTGTGTGTGTGTGTGTGCGTGCGTGTGTGTGTGTGTGTGTGTGTGTGTGTGTGTGTGTGAGAGAGGGAGAGTGAGGTGAGATAAATGGAGAGAGCACACTGACAACCCCTGTGTGTGTGAGAGAGGGAGAGTGAGGTAAGATAAATGGGGAGAGCACACTGACAACCCCTGTGTGTGTGTGTGTGTGTGTGTGTGTGTGTGTGTGTGTGTGTTGTGTGTGTGTGTGGTGTGTGTGTGTGTGTGTGTGTGTGTGTGTGTGTGTGTGTGTGTGTGTGAGAGAGGGAGAGTGAGGTAAGATAAATGGGGAGAGCACACTGACAACCCCCACTGCACTGTCAGTGTCAAAATGATCTCTGTATGTCTCTTGAAGGCAGTATGTCACAGAAAGTAACAGCTCATTCCTGCACGTTTGGTGTGTGTGTGTGAGTGTGTGTGTGTGGGTTTGGTTGGCAGGTGTTCTCTGCTGTCCAACTTGTAGTGTAATGCACTGATCAGATGCCAGGTTGTGTAGTACTACTGCTACGAGTACTGCAATTACTGTGATTGCAGTTAGCACTATACTGCTATTTGTATTAACACTATTATCAGTTCTGTGACATTTGATACCATTATAGCTGCATCTACCTGTATTATTAGAACTGTACTGCTACTGTGGTTTACAGTATCAGATATATATGAGACCTGATTTCATTTTGCTCGAAAACAAATGGACTAGTTTCACAAATACAAGTGGGGCTTGCCAGCATTCTTGAAATGAGATGATAGCTGTTCAAAAAAAGGCTATATAAAGCAGGCTAAGAGCAATGAGTGTGGGGAAAAGTATAGGCTGGCTTTGTCAGGGGTAGAATCAAGTATAATTTGAAAATAATTACAAGATCAATAGAAACAACTCAATCAAGGGAAATTGGATTGGAAATAGGTACAGTAGTTATTTAGCTGCACTTAGCTTTGTGTTCCTTTCAGATATAAATCAAGTGTTAAGGTTTCCTACATGTTGCGTGACTTACATCTTTATCCAGAGCACCTTCCAGCACATTCAGTAGCTCTATTTTTTTATTATAGATGGTCCTTACGGAATTACCAGACCAATTAATACAAAATAGGTCAGCAATTCAACTTCTTTTTACATAGCTGTTTCATTTAAAACTGTATTTTTAGAGACCAGGACAGCCAGGTTTAATATTTCCAGTGTCATTGTGGTCTGTAAAATATACATTGAACACATCATAAGTATTTATCATTGAGGCAGTTTCTGGGGCGACTCTTGTTCACACATACAGACACAGCAAGGTAAGAAAGAAGAGGTAAGAAAACAAAGCAAGCTGGGGAATGCACACAAGTTCATGCACACATGCATACTCACGCAGGTACCTGCCAATGCACAACTCTGGTTGTGAACACACACAAACAAGAACAGACGTGCACGTGCTTTCCTACAGCTACGTTTTGACTTGTTCTCAGTCCCTTTTTGACCCTGAGGTAGTAAATACATGGATCCCACACACAAAAATACACACACACACACACACACACACACACACAGACATGGAGCCAATTATACAATTTCCACAAACAGGCCGCCAGTGGGGAAACATGGTACAGTCGAGAATCAAATTAGGCTCCTTCCTACACAAAAACACACACATCCCCACACACAGCAGACTGGGACTTCACACTCCAATAACCAGCTCAGATTGGCCTTTTAGATGTTCCATTAGACGCTATAGGAATATGGGTTGTGTGTATGAGCTGTGCATGATAACATTCATACTTTTGCATTTAGAGTGTTTGCTTCTCTCAAAAATGTGGTTATTGTGCTGATAGAAGTGGGTTTTGATTTGCTGTAACTCTGAAATGGGATTGTATTCGTGTCCAGGAGGATGTGAAGTGGCTGTGACTGTAAGCTTGACATGTATGTGGATACATTTGCCCCCAGTCGTCCTCATAAAGGTAGGTAGAGGGAGGTGGTTTCAGACGCTGGGCTCAGTTAGGTGAATAAATCACATTTGAAAACTCTTTAAAACATAAATTCTATCGATCCCACACAATGTAAAAATCTACTCTTTCGATACAATTGTGTGGATTTAGTCGTTACATTCATATGCCTATAAGTATGCATTTAGTCGCAAACAACTACTTCAGCCAACACACTTGTGTACACTCAACTACTCCTTCACACTCTCATATTAGCGAGGCATTCGATGGTAATGAGCCGTGATGGGGTTTGTAGGTCACATGACGCGCATACATGCAAACTCCCTCCGTGACAACAGAACCAAAACACTGCATTTATTAGCCGAGGAAGAAGTGTTGTGGGAGAGCTGCATTTGTATGTTTTAATGTCTATGGACACATGATGTGTTAGCCATGCTTGTGTAGTGTCTGCTTTGTTTTAATAAATCCCTCAGTGGCACTGAACAACGACACACACCGTAAACTGATATCTGCGTGAAGCACAATCGATAAACACACACGCAAGTACACACACTCACACAGAGCTTGTTCCTTTTGAGGTGTGAAGGTTGTGTTCTCATGTTACAGAACACATGGTTTTAACAACACAACACCCACACCTGTCCCTGTGTGTGTGTGTGTGTGTGTGTGTGTGTGTGTGTGTGTGTGTGTGTGTGTGTGTGTGTGTGTGTGTGTATGTGTGTGTATGTGTGGATGTAAGGGTCCGTGCATGTGTAAATGTTTAAATGATACTCTGTTTATTGGACTGCCAGAAAACAGATCGGCTGTCATTTTGATGATTAAAGGGGCCCTATTATGATTTTTGGGGTTTTCCATTTCCTGTAGTGTGTTATATAGGTTTTTGTGTTTGTAAATGTTCTTACAAAGGCTAAAGGAGTTCAAGGAGTTTCTCATTAGCCTAATTAATATAGCAACATTTCCTGTTAATTGCTTTAGAGATGCTTAGATGTTCTTGCTTTAGTCAGGCTTGGATGAAATTAACTGATTAAAATGCATCAAATGGATCGTAAAAATAAGAGCCGTGGTTTTATGAAGAACCAGGAGCTGAAGAGAACGTGTGGTAAACATGGCAGCAGCATGTGAGAGAGGAAAGTAAGTATAGAGACTGACATCATGTCTTGGCATCTTCTCAATGCCCTTTCTGCAAAAGTCAGCTTTTATCTCAGGCAAGCTGCCACATCCTTTTCTCATGAAGGAGAGTGCAATCAATGTTTTAAAATCTCTTGTCAGGATCATGAGCTAGTTGTGTATGTGTTCCTTTGCTGTTTCACTGTATACAAAGCGTACATCACTAAATTAGTTCCGTCATTTAATTAACCTTCATTTTAAATGGTCACTTTCATAAAAATGAGATAATGGAACAACACTGAATGATTGGTCAACTCACAAGGGTGTGAAAATTGGCATTTACAGTTGATTTGACTAATAACAGAAATGAGGGTAAGAGAGAAAAGTAGAGAGAGGAGAGGGCAGGTCAGCAGCTTGACAAATTATCCCTAAACAGCTGTCTCCACAAACACCATTGCCTTGGCAACAGCTGGGATGGAGGGCGGGGGGGGGGTGACTTGGAAAGAGACGCTGCTGAGCAAGAGAGTCATCAAAGACATGAGAAGGAGACAGAGGGTGGTCTGGTGTACAGGGACAGACATGAGGAGAGACATATTTAGCGAGCAGATGGGAAACTGTATTTTCTCGTTATTTGTTGTTATTGCTGCCAGATGTGTCCTTTCATTATGTTAAATGTTCAGATGTATTGATTCAGATCCATCAGTGCACACAAGAGGGCATGAGTCATTTTGAGATAATGAAATGAGGATGCTTATTACTGCTACACAACAACTACTTCATGCAGTGTCAAAGTGATGCCACATTACCTTTTTGTTTGTCGCATCAAGCAGACTTTACGCAATATGTGTTACCAGAAGATCTTGATTCTTGTTATGAGTACAATTCAGAGGTAAAGACGTCACTGCACCACACACGCACTGCGATTGTAACTTCTGGGATCAGACGTCACACTAACGTCCTCTTAATGTTTTATCATCCATCCTTCAACACTGATTTTAATGACAGTGTTCAAGTTCACAACCCCTGCAGCTGCTTGAAGAACAGGTCATCCCATCGTGAAGCCACACCCATTTCTGAAAGCTCGGTTTACAATTCCCCTGCACCACTTGGTGAATTCACCCCCTGAAGCGAGTATGGGCGGTTGAACAGGCTAAGACGTGATTTCTGACACCTGACTTTGTAGCTTGGAGATGTGGATCTTGCTCACTAGGGCTTACAGAGAGGAAGGTGGGACTGCCCAAAGCAGTGGGTGTAGATCTCTGTCAGGTTTTCAAAGGGAGGACCAAAGGCTGAGGTTTCTCTGTGTGTGCTGTTATTAACAGGCAAAGCTTGTATTGTGAAGAGCCAGAGGATAAGGCTTTATCTCACATCAGAAGATGTTAGTCTTAAAGGATTATTTCCTAAAACAATGTGCTGTGCAGAGAAAACTTCCAGCATCGACTCTTGCTTCACGCTACAAGATCAGAATCAGTGATTGGTGTAATGTCTAATAAAGTGTGTTCTTATTTATTCATTTTGGGCTTTAACCACAAAGTTAACCACACATTAAAGTCCAAATGTAGGCGTCTTTTATTGCCAAGTACTAGTTCTTATTGGTATGTTAAAAAGGAACATTTCGTGTACTCTGTATCCACACAATTAACCATTAAACTCCTCGTTCACTCTCCCTCACTTTAATAAGAGCGCCTGTGTATTCCCCGGCCTGTCTGCCTGTCTGCCCTAAGTAGTTTTAATGGATGACTATGAGAAGGCTAATACTATTATGCTGATGTTAATTTTTTGGCGAGCAGGGCCTGTGTTATTGAAACTGAATCTCACCGGGTTATTTATCCCCAGCGTCAGTTGCACCGCAGAGGCAGGAAGGTTGCCAGATATGTGTCTGCGTTTGTGTATGTGTGTGTTTTCCTTTCTGAAATTGGCAGGTCACTTGAAACAGATGTATCATGATTGTTTATGCCTTGAGTTATTTAAATTGAATGGGTTAAATGTGTTGAGTCCTGCTACCTGAAACCTGAGACTTTGTCGTGTCCCTTAAGAGCTTTAAGGTTTTATCCCCGGATGTTTTCTTTAGGCTGCGGCTCAGGTTGTGTTCTGGTTTGGTTATTTTTGGGTCATGATGTCCTTATGTGCCTTGTGTTTCAAGTAACAAGCACATTGGTGAGGGGGGGAACAGAGAGATGGTCAACTAAACTGCAGGTCAGAACGAATGGATTTAAGAAAACTTGCTAAAGGGGGACTTTACACTATCTCCAGTCATTTAGGGAGTACTTCCTCATTGTGTGTCCTGTATAACCATTTATCACCACCTCTCTCACCTGTTCATAATTTTGTTCTGGAATATGATACGGGTAACGTTTTTAATATCATTTAGATGTTATTGTGTCATGAGAAAAAACTTCTGTGTGCCCAAAGCAAACATAGACCTTTCTTTTGTTACATTGGATCAGGTCAGATATTAGTTGTTACAGTATGATGAAGTGGTCAGGTCAGTGTCCCTAAATATGTTGATAAAGGTAGGGGTCACGTCTCAGTTTTGAGCCTGTGCAGACTACTAGGGTTTTTGTGTATGGCTCAGAAGAACCTTATTTGAGTCAGGCAGACTACATTTTGAATAACAATGTGTGTCTGTGTGTTCTTTCATGTTTTCAATTTGCCCATTAACACCTGTCCGGCATGCTGAACACACCGGCTTTTCTGGTTCTTTTCTGGCATGCCGTTCTATTTGGCAAGGCAAGTTTATTTATATAGCACATTTCAACACAAGGCAATTCAAAGTGCTTTACAAAAAAAAAGCACTTATTAGTGCTGTGTTGCTGCGGGTAACCACGATGACTGGTGCAGTATGCGGTCAAACGTTGCCAGTTGTAGTAAAAGCTCAGACCATTTCATGCTCTGCTGGGCCTCTCTTTCTATCTCTCTCTTTTTTCTCCGCCGCTAATTGTATTGCACTGACAGAGAGTGAAGAGGAGAGAGAGACGGAGAGAAAGAGAGAGACGGAGAAATCAATGGAGGTAAAGAAAAAAGTGTACCAATACAGTAAAGACCGGACAGAGAAATGAATGGACAAGGGGATAGTTAAAGGAGAGCAGAGAGACTAACAAGTGAAAGAGAGAGATTCTGAGAAATCCATATGAGGGAAACACAAACAAATAAACTACATCCTCACTTCTTCTCCTCCCATACCTCTACAATCTCTCCGCTTCCCATCAACTCTGAAATGTATAACATCGATTTCAATTTTACCTGTACTGTAATGTAATAATTGTCAAATAAATTATGATACATCAATATAGTCACTGTAAACATGATACAAACTATCATAAGCCTCAGCTATACTTCAGTAAGTACATTTTAAGTCAAGCTTATGAGTATGCTAACAATAGGCTAAATAAACCTCCTAGCACGTTAGCTTTCCGAGGTTAGCATTTCGCTAAAAGCACAGCTGTTTCTAAGAGGTAAAGTCTAACAATTTGATTGATTGAAAAGTTTATTAACAGCTTGTATATTGGGTACAGTACAGTACAGCTCAAAACATACAATTGTTAAGGGGATGCAGACCAGAGAAAGACTTTCGTCTTGTTTACATCAGGGTCCCCCATTTCCAATTCATCATATCATTTAAGACATAAGACATATTTGACAAACAGATGGCTTATTTACAATTTACAAACAGTTGATTTTTTACATACAGATTTCTTATTTACAATTTTCATTTTAGATTTCGTTCTAATACATCCTAACCGGACATTTAAGACATACCAAGTCTACAGATATACAGTTGGTAACAGAGTCTAAAATGTGAGTATATACATAGATGGGGGGGGGGAAGCTGTCCATTGTACGACAGGTTGAGATTTGTACCATTACCGGGGCCAGTTCTGCAATGCTCTCCCCCGAAGGTGCTCTTTAAGAGAGGCTTTGAAGGTAAGTACAGTTTTACTTTCCTTTACAGTTGTGGGAAGAGCGTTCCACCTTGATGTGGCATAATTGCGAAACGTGTATTCCCCCTTTTTTGTGCCAAATCTGGGTTTCACATGATTTGTGGAGCTCCCTCTGGTGTTATGATCATGATATTCCATGACCTTTGGGAAGAATTTTGACATGTACATGGGTACATGCTAGCATGGCTGAAGATCAAGCTAGTGTCGCTCTGTTAACATTTTAATTTGCAAATTGGAAACTGTACTGACCTTTGGTGAAAATAACTCAAAGGGAAAGTTAGTTAATGTCAAATGATCCAAACCATTTCCGAGGTTCATCACTAACGTCCCTAGATTGTGTTTTTTACTTTTTGATTGATGTACTCTTTTTTCTTGTCCTTTTCCCTGTCTTTGTTTTGCATGAGAAAGAGAGTGACTTAGTAACTTGGCTTTGTTTTTTTAATAAGCTACTCTTCCTCTTTTCTCATTCTTTCCCTCTTCCCCTCACTCCATCTCATTCTTTCAGCATGATAAACAGAGATGTCAGCGTTCAGTGAGATCCAGCAGCACCAGTAAATCTGCTGCAACATAATCACACATGATAGCTGATGGATTTCATCTCTTAGCTGGAATTCTGGTGTTTGTCTTGTTTCTTTCAATAAGCAGTCCAAATAAATCTTGTATCTAGAAGTACTCATTCACCTCTCCCTTCATGCACCTTGTGTGACAATTTCACAACATGTTAGGCGTGGAGGAGTGTGGCGCAGTGAGCTAGTGCGTTTGTGTTCGGATCAGGGGAGCACAGGTTCAAACCCCACTGCAGTCAGCATGTCGTTGTGTCCCTGGGCAAGACACTTCACCCCAAATTGCTCCTGTGGGGATTGCCCGCAGTATAGAGTGCGTCTAACAAGTAACATGTAATGTAATGTTAACATAGCCAGTATACAGGACTGTCTCAGAAAATTAGAATATTGTGATAAAGTTCTTTATTTTCTGTAATGCAATTAAAAAAACAAAAATGTCATACATTCTGGATTCATTACAAATCAACTGAAATATTGCAAGCCTTTTATTATTTTAATATTGCTGATTATGGCATACAGCTTAAGAAAACTCAAAAATCCTATCTCAAAAAATTAGAATAGTTCCTCAGACCAAGTAAAAAAAAAGATTAATAACAGCAAAACACAATAAAACATTTGAAAATGTCCATTAATGCACTCAGTACTTGGTTGGGAATCCTTTTGCACGGATTACTGCATCAATGCGGCGTGGCATGGAGGCAATCAGCCTGTGGCATTGCTGAGGTGTTATGGATGCCCAGGATGCTTCAATAGCGGCCTTTAGCTCATTAGCATTGTTGGGTCTGGTGTCTTTCAGCTTCTTCTTCACAATACCCCACATATTCTCTATGGGGTTCAGGTCAGGGGAATTTGCAGGCCAATCGAGGACAGTAATGCCATGGTCAGTACACCAGTTACTGGTGGTTTTGGCACTGTGGGCAGGTGCCAGATCATGCTGGAAAATGAATTCCTCATCTCCATAGAGCTTTTCAGCAGACGGAAGCATGTAGTGCTCTAAAATCTCTTGGTACACAGCTGCATTTACTCTGGGCTTGATGAAACACAGTGGACCAACACCAGCAGCTGACATGGCTCCCCAAACCATCGCTGACTGTGGGAACTTCACACTGGATTTCAAGCAACTTGGATTTTGCTCCTCTCCAGCCTTTCTCCAGACTCTGGCGCCTTGACTTCCAAATGAAATACAAAACTTGCTGTCGTCTGAAAAGAGGACTTTGGACCACTGTGCAACTGTCCAGTGCTTCTTTTCCTTAGCCCAAGTCAGACGCCTCTTCCGTTGTCTTGAGTTCAGAAGTGGCTTGACCATGGGAATACGGCTATTGTAGCCCATTTCCCGGACACGTCTGTGAACAGTGACTTTTGATACCTGGACTCCAGCTTCAGTCCACTGTCTTTGAAGCTCCCCCAAATTCTGGAAGCGACTCTTCTTCACAATGCTGTTAAGGCTGCGGTCATCTCTCTTGGTTGTGCAGCGTTTCCTGCCACATTTCCCCCTTCCAACAGACTTTTTGTGGATGTGCTTTGAAACTGCACTCTGTGAACAGCTTGCTCTTTGAGAAATTTCTTTTTGTGTCTTACCCTCCTGATGGAGGGTGTCAATGACGGTCCTCTGGACAGCAGTCAGATCAGCAGTCTTCCCCATACTTGTGATTTAGTTTACTGAACCAAGCTGAGTGTTTTTCAAGGCTCAGGAAACCCTTGCAGGTGTTTCGAGTTAATTAGACGATTCAAGTGATTCGTTGAACACCCTACTAGTATACTTTTTCATGATATTCTAATATTTAGAGATAGGATATTTGAGTTTTCTTAAGCTGTATGCCATAATCAGCAATATTAAAATAATAAAAGGCTTGCAATATTTCAGTTGATTTGTAATGAATCCAGAATGTATGACATTTTTGTTTTTTTAATTGCATTACAGAAAATAAAGAACTTTATCACAATATTCTAATTTTCTGAGACAGTCCTGTAGTTTTGGTCAGTTTGCAACAAGGGAAACTTTTCCAAAAAAGGATGAGACTATGTTTGGACTAATCCGTTCGACAGATGTTGTGATGATGTAAGAAGTCCAGTGTTTGGCTGTAGAGTTAAAACTCAACTGCAAGGGACTAATGTAGTGATTTGTCCTGGGAATTATTAGCTTTTCATGAGCACTTATGGATGCTATGTATGTAGACATATGTAATGTGTAATTGAAAGGGAATTGCATTACTGAATAACACACAATAAGAACAAATAACCCAACAACAGTGGACAAACTATTGCCTGCTAATATTCCCCAAAATCAAGAAAACATTTCAGGCTTTTTCCATTTGTTTAGTGTCAATCATGTTGAAGCGAGCACTCTTACAATACAGCAAGTCAATTCCTGTTACTCCCCTGTGGCCATTGAGTATTTTTGTTTGCCTGGTTCAATAGTTTGCTAAAGTGTTTTTGCCATTGTAGAAGACACATTTTCAATTCTCTAACCTGGCGTTTAAAGGAATACTCTAACCAATCAGTGTACGATTGGAGAATAAACCCCTAAAGGCCTGTCATCCTGTAGATGTTGGTTCAATTTCTGGGTTGAGTAATAAAAAACCCAGGTTGGAGAGTGAATGAAAACATTAGTAGAGGCCCAAATGTTTAGAGGAGTAGCTTTGAATTTGGAAGATGTTCCGGTCAGACCCTCAAATGATCTGGAACAATGTGGGCGGGTGTGTTGTCAACAAGGATTGGTGGGATGCTCTTTCAGTCATTGATCTCCCATGTGTCCAGTAGCTCCGTGGGTGATTTTGCAAGAATGAAAATGAGGTAGTTGCTAGGAAAGGCAACTACGCCCTGCTTGTCCTCGGATACATAGTATTAAGGGAATATGTTAAGAGAACCCTTTTAGCACAATAAGTCCATAATTGTTTCCTTTCCCAAGCATGCAGGTTCAATATTGTACATTTGCTTTCACTGCTTTCAATGAACCAAAACCTCTTTGTATCTGATTTCACTCGGGCTGCTAAGGGAATATTCTGTTAATGAGAATAGCAGAGAAATACACAGCATTGCTAATGAGCTACAGGCTTGTGGAAAGAGAGCCAACAAATAAAAACATTTGCCTATTTGAAGCGTTTTGCTATATATGAACCCATTATTAATAAAACAGTTTCAACAATAAGACAAGGAACTTTACTTGCCCTGATGAATAATTAAATAAAGCCTTATATACAGTACATACAGGAAGCTAGTCATTTCCATTTGAATCACCTAAGTGGACAATTTCTCATTATTTTGCATGTTGATTTTTCTGTCCGTCCATTTTTAGAGTTTTGCTTCGGATTGTGTTGAATAATGAACAGGACATGCTCATTTCCTATTTCCTGGAACATCAAACCTCTCAGATTTCAAGCTACAGGCATTTGGAAAAACATCCTATTTGAAGATAAGACACATCATATATGGACCCATTATTAATAAAGCTAAGAGTTTCAACCCTAAGACATGGAGCTTTACTCATCCTAATGAATAATTCACTTGAGCCTTATATATTTGAGCTAGTCATTTACATTTCTATTACATAACTAGAACATTCCACAGTATTTTGCTTAACCTGATCATCTGTATGTTGCTGTATGTATGCAAAAACAGTGAAAAATGAGAAGTGATTTAGTGGAGCTGTGAATGATAGATGAAGTTAATATAAGCAGTGTGTTTCAATGCAAAGCTGGATATTCTGATTTACTGCTGGATGAGGTATTTTCTATGCAAATCTCTTGAAACCCACATGGATGGGGTTTCAGTTATAAGTCCTCTTGTGATCCAGTGTCAGTGCACTTTTTTTAACATGACACTGACTGTGATACAAACAGTGGATGCAGTAAGGGGAAGGTTTAAACATGTAGATGAAATCTGCTGCGAGTCAGGTGTAGGAGGAGCTGTGATAACCAAGTGGAGGTTCAACTGATTTGTGGTGCTCAGTGGCCCGAATCACTATATGTGATGCAAGAGAGTGAGTCTCGCCTGCAGCTTTACTGGGACATGTATGTGCTAGCAGTTGGGATAGTGAAACACACACACACACACACACACACACATATAATCTCTTCTGATAGCTGCTTATCTTGCTGCACGAAGAGAGGACCAAACACACAAGGGGCATGCACCCTGGTTAATATGTGCAATTCTGGAAAGTGAACACACACACTCACTCACCCAAAACCACACACACTGTCTCCATCTCTCTCCTGCTCTCCCTCACTCTCTCCCTCTCATTGCCGCAGCTGCAGTGGAAGCTAATCTGTACGAGCTCCAGTGTGCAGGATCCCTGGCTTACAGAGATCTGATACCGATTCATCTGCCTCCCTCTTTTTTTCATCCCTTTCTCTTTCTCTGCCTCTCTGTAGTGTTCAATGCTGCAAATATATTACATCTGCATGCTCTCTCAATGAAACAGGCTGATCAGGAGACTCCGGCTCTGATCTTTGATTGATTTCACCTATTAAATCCACTTTAGTCATGAGCGGGGATTTAGATGAAGCAGAGGAGGCGGTTGGGAGATTCTTAAAGCTGCAAGTCACCACGATGTGCGTTATCTTTACAGTTCTATACTGTGTGTTGCCTTTTTGAGATTTAAAACGGCGCACAATGACCAGCTATCTAAAGATGTGGCAGAGCATATGTGTACATCATGTAGTGTAGTTTTTAAAAAGCAATATTCCTGAATGGTGGAAAAGCCTTGTCATGCTCCTGGATACCTTTTCTGTGTAACCTATTCTGACTAGATGTCACCGGCTTGGAAACTCTGTAGAAATACACAGATTGGTCAGACCCTTCCAACATTTAAGCTATCACTTATTGGCCTATTAGGCTGTTATGTCGATTTCCCATTGTTAAATTAAAACAATTTTTACTTTTGATTCAATATAATGAAATCACAAAAGGTCTGTGTGCACACTTGCTCTTTAAACCTGCCTTTTTGTTTCTCTTGTTCAAATGTTTCAAGGGCATGTAGGTGTGGAGGAGCATTTTTTCCAAATTACGAGAAGCCATGCGTGACTCAGATTCTGGTCTCTCTCTCTCTCTCTCTCTCTCTCTCTCTCTCTCTCTCTCTCTCTCTCTCTGTCTCTCTCCACGCTGCGGTAGCTGTAAATGCGTTTGTTTCAGTGATCAACCCTACAGTGTCTGACGCCTGTCCTTTTCGTGAACAGAGGGAAACCATTTTTCATTGCTTTACGGAATGTGGTCGACTCCTTTGTCTTTTTCAGTTACTCACTCAGATGTTGATTTTGTTTAATGTGTTTTTTTCTAAGACAATGTTCATTTTGGGTTGTAGGTACAGCCAGAAGCAAAAGTGCAAAAGTCAGCTTTGTTGGGGCAGGCTAAAATGGCTATTTACTTCAGCAGGAGGAATAAAGTTTGCTTAACAACAAATGTGGGAGAATTTGAGGCCATGTGGTGCTTTAAAGATGCTTTGTGTTCTGTGGAGAATGAGGATCTTATTTTCAGTCGTTGTCTGAACTGACAATGTGTGTCAATGTGTTTGGTTATTTGCTTTGTGAATAAAAGTGGTTTGAAAATCTCTCTCTCTCTCTCTCTCTCTCTCTCTCTCTCTCTCTCTCTCTCTCTCTCTCTCTCTCTCTCTCTCTCTCTCTCTCTCTCTCTCTCTCTCTCTCTCTCTCTCTCTGCACAAAACCACCCAATCTGGCCGCTGCAGGCGCCCACCTACCTGCTACCTTTGTCTTCATCCAAAATAAAATATCTGAAAATGTCACAAACTGGAGAAAGGGCTTTTGGCCTTCTAATAAATTGCTCTCATGAAAGATCATAAGTATTAATTGGGTGATAACCGGTGAGTGATGGAGCATGTGTGTGTTTGGGGTCCAAATAAATCATTATCAAAAGATCAACGTGATTATCCCACCTCTGGACGACTGCTCACATCGACTCTTGAAGCTGAAAGGAAACATGTTAATGACTCATAAAGATAAAGATTCATAAGTGTTATTGGCATATCCACTTATGCAGGTGTTCTATCTCCCATATCCAATGTATGAAGAGATTAGAATAGAAAAGAAACCTTGATTTCAGTGCTTGATGTGTTTCTCAAATCCTTTGATGTAGGGTTTGGCCATTTACAAAAAAGAAAATAGTTATGCAGATATGAACCTACGGATAGCAGCCTATTAGCTTAGCATAACGACTGGAAACTATAATAGTCTGGGGATTACCAAAACTGCTCAAAGCTCACCTATTCATATGTTACATCTTGTTTGTTCAGTATGTAATCACAATGAGGAATTCAAGGCCAGTAGTGTCTGTGTCTAACAAAAAAGACATGCTTGTAGTATGTATCTATCTTTTAATGTCACATTTACAAACTGTTGAACTAATTCCTTCAGCTAATGCTCCTCCTCACAAGAATAAATAAAACATAGTTACACATGAAAATGATGATAGCCACTGGCCACAGCATCGCGTGTCACATCTTTGTGTTGTGATCTGGGCCTGACAGCTTTTTCCTGACATTGCTGTTACCCCCAAGCTGGTCTTCCAACTGCAAAGTGCACAAAACCCTGTACACACATTTAGTGTACGTTTGAGTGTGTTTGTGTATAAGAAAGAGAGGCTATAGCTATGTTTAGCTTTCTGCCTCTAACTATCTTCCACATTCACTGGACGTAAACATCTCCTCATATACTCATGGTGCTTCCTGCAGAGAGAGTGAAAGTAGGTTGCAGTCAAATTAAATGAACACTACACGACCAGTTTAAACACTAATCTGACATGCAGTGCATTTGAGACTCAGCATTATTGTTAATTTATGGTCTATAAACATGTATGTAAGGGTGTGTGTGTGTGTGTGCGTGTGTGTGTGTGTGTTTATATGTGTATACAGTGTTTTGGTATATTTGAAGGTAATCAAAGTGTATATCTTTAATGCATGTGTGCGTGTACTAATGGTATGCAATAGATAAATTATACATCATTCTTACTGTCAGTTCTGGTCCTCTGGGATCCGACCCCACCGAGTTCTCCCACGATCCCGGGAATAGGAGTATACTCGGGAATATCAGCTGGGAATGATCTTAATAGTAGAGATTCAGTGCAGGGATTTACTTCTATGTCCTCATACATCACAGAGCTGTCATAACTTACCGTTGTAGGGCGTTGAACCCCGGGTTATTATTTGTCCTGTGTGTAACGCATGTGTTTCTACATATGAAGTTATAGCCCTGCAGAGAGGCTGAGTGTTGAGGTAGATCAGATTGATTGTGAATGAGGAGGCAGCCCAGTGGCACACCCTGATCCATCTTAATAAGATACTCGTTTTTTTAATTAGAAGTTATTTTAAAAACAAACATCATGATCCGCCAGTGGGGAGAGATCATACAGTAATCCCACAGCTAGCTTCATGTCATGATTTTATAAATGTGTATATTGAAAAAAACAAGCTTAGTGAGAGACTTCGTATCTAGAGGCTACAAATAAATCTATCTCAAGAGATTGTGCGCTTCTCCCGTAACTTCAAAGAACATTTCATGCATCAGAAACCCTACATGAACCTATGTGACAGACTACAGCCAGCAACTACTCTCAAGTCTATAAATATACTTTATGCTATAGTCTGAAGCACAGAAACAATGACATCTAACTCTCTAGATACTAAAATCCATACACTATAACATTTATGAGATATGACCAGATGCTGTTTGCAAGTGTCCATTTCCCAAGGCTAAAAATGTTTCTTGACCATTGAATCACTTCAGACCTTTTTCCCTCTTATTTTCTCCCTATGAGGTTTTTATTTTAGAGTCATACTGTTACATGACATTGACATATTCCCTGTTGTTTCCTCCCCCTCTGCTTCCTGCACGAGAGGAACGTGGGGGTGTCAGTAAGTTTGTTAAGGCTAATTGGAGGTCTTTAATGAGATGACTGGAGACGGATGCCGACCAGAAGCTTGATTGTTAGCTGGGGGCTGCTCACCTGATTAAGATAAAGTAGGTTATTGTTCTTTAAGGTTAAAGGGAGGTTATGGTAATAGATGGACAGATCATCGAGAAGAGAAATGGATTAGGAGATGCTGAAGTTTCGTTCCACAATTTAAAACTCATCTTTTATATACAAAACAAAACGACGGAGACTCTTTCCTTTCTATTCGTCGGGGCAGAAAAACCACAAAATTACAATTAGATCATAACCAAAACTCTCCATGGAAATGCAGGCTAATGAAATTCTTTAAGCGTTAGCAGCTATTAAGGGCAGAAACTTCCACCACACCGATTATGTAATGAGGGAAACTCTGGGATAAGTAACTGCCTTTGCCTCCAAATTGAAAATTAAACATGAATTAGGAAAGTTTGATAACTTCTTTTCATTCCAGCAGAGAAATTAAAAGGCCAACATCAGTAAGTTAATATGTAATCATAATATTTAAAACGTATCAGTTATTAATCAGCCAAAAAGAGTGGTTCCAGCCGAATGAAAGAGAGAGGAGAAATAAATTCCCGCTGCCATCTATCAGCAATGGCAGGTTGTCTATATGTAGGAGGACCGAGCTATCCCACAATGCCCTCGCGGCCATGCTGCCTATCTCCGTGGTGACAGGCATCTCCCTGGTGAGCCATGATTGGATGAACGGACTGTCATGGAGGAAAGGCCCCTTGAGTGTGTGGGTGTTGTGTATGTGTGTGTGAAGATCTATTACCTCACACACTGACAGTGAGGAACGCCCTCATGCCTGCTTCATACCCCATGTGGTCACTCACACCGACAGACATGCATGTTTGTGTACCTTGTGAGGACCTTCTCGTGACTTGCAGTCATTTCTTGCAATAGGTTTATATTGTTAAAATAAAGTATATATTATTATAAAGCTCAAATAACTAAGCAGATTTGAGGGAATTGAACATTTTAACCTAAACAAACTAAACTTGGTGGATATGTTTACCCTGACTTTGAGATTTTCATGAACATTAAATTGTATTGCAATTAATGCAATAAGTTTGAACAGCTGTATTTATAAACTCCTCAAGTGACGATAAAGATATACAATGATCTTGCTGTAAGTTGTAGTTAAGTATATTTTCTGTACGATTATTACTTTTAGAAACTCATAACTGAGCACTATTAGTTTAACAGAGTGGGGCCAGTGGATGTAGGCTATCACCTGATCCTGTTTCCAATGTAGCACACGGACTCCCAAGACGCTATGTAGGACAAGATAGCAGGAGAGAGAGAAAGGCCTCTGGCTCTCCTTCCTCTCCTTCCTTCTGGTTTCACCCTCATTTTAACTCTCAGGCATACTTTAAGACTTTACCACTATCAACTCTTTCCATGTTATCTCTTTAAACTTTCTGTCACTGTTTCTATCATTGCTTTCGCTCTGCACCACTTATATCAAGGAAGTATGGCAGTTTTAAATTGATCTGATTCCATTACATCTTTAGGAGTGTCCCCATTTGACACATGGAGACATCATTCATGAATACCACTGTTATAGGTTGCTTTTAGATTTACGCTTACACAATGTTGGTTTTCCATGCTAACACTTTTAACCACTATGAATGTAATGGAGCAATATTTAGTGTGGGTCCCCGTACTGTTTATGGCATGTTTAATACGCAATGCTAATAAATAAACTTAGCAATGCACGAACAAAGGCAGTGAAGAAGATGACTTCCAGCAAACAAACGCAATTAATGCTTAAAGTGGACCTATCATGCAAAATGCACTTTTGTACGTCTTTTACACATGAATATGTGTCCCCGGTGTTCCAGGGAACTCACCAAATGTCAGAAAATACAACCCTCTCTCTTTTCCTCCGTACCCAAATCTTTTAAAAACGGGCCTACAACGAGCGGATACAGATTCCATCCGAGCTGACGTCAGCCCAGAATAGTGTTGTTCACCAGAAACGTGCCCGTTCACACGAGACCGCTCGAAAGCGCTGGAGACGCTGTAGTACTTATGCCAGGCCTGTAAGTGGTGCTATAGTCCTGCCACAAAAGCAGCGAAGAAGACTTACTGCGCATGGTTGCCATGGTTGCCCTTCTGTTTATTCTCCGCTGTGGATGCTGTGGCTCTTTTTCTTCCTCCCCGAGGCAAGCGTTTGCTCCTGCTGCTGTAATTCTCTCCGGTACGCCACCAGCAGATGACAAACACCCACCTCTCCGCCTCTTCCAAGGAACGAGGGGACCCGTGCGGCAGAGTTTCAGTTAGATTTGTTTCCGCCGGTCAACATGTCCGTTAAAGTTGAAATCTTCCGGACAAAATTAGAAAAGTGCGGGTCAAACGTCTTCTTTGTTATTTATTGAGCTTTAAAACAAATGAATAACGACTCTATATAATAATATAAGAATAAAACACGGAGGACGGAGCCTCTCTTTTCCTCCCCCTCCTCTGACAGCCCAGCAGCTGATCTCAAAGCATGCTCCCCTCTCCTGCAGGGGAGCGTGGTCAGCTGCAGCTCATTTGCATTCAAGTTACGTCACAGAATCAGCCCCTGCAAAAACAGGGCTGGAATAGAGCAAATAGAGCGAAATGAGGCATGGCTAAAATGCAGGATCTGTTTGGTATTTTTGAAAAAAAAACTTCACAGACATGTTTTATAGAGGTATGGCCCTACAATATATTATTCAAATATAGCATGATAGGTCCACTTCAAGGAAATGCATTAGACCTGAAGGATGAACACAGTTTTGCTGAGAAACAAAATGAAACCTTAAATACCTTATCGAGGAAGAGGATCATCTTAAACTGGCCATTGTGCAGCAAATGTCTTGGTATATTTTAGTATCTCAACAGAGCAATCATTTCCAGTTTTATTTTTGCAACTGTTTCAGATGAGCAAATGAGATTTATTCTGTTTCATGCCCCTGTTACAGCTACAATTTTCATTCTGTGACTCCATAGAGACGATGCTAGCAGCCCACTACTGTGTCCCATTTTAGGAGCCACATGCTTCAAAGGACACAGCCTGTGTAGTCATTGGAGGATTGAGTCTGCATCTCTTCCTTCAATAAACAATGGAGTCACCATAGCCTCATATCTAAATCTGAAAGCGTCTTGCGTGCATTAGATGTTCAATTTGGCGAAATGACTGAGACTGAAAACACAGCTGGAGCTCAACTGTTACCAATAAACTAGCTCTCTATCAGTGGAGTATATCTATCAGTGGCATCATGGGGTATTACCTGTTTATGGCAAACATGTATTAATTCTCAATATTCAACACTGCGCTAATATTTCATCCTCAGACATTTTACTGTCCAATATGGATCGATGTTGGCTGTTTAATAGGAGTCTGACGTGTGGAGGTTTTTGGGCTCTGACTGTTAATATTTCTTTAATTTGATTCAAAGCAAAGCCTGCCGCATTCTGAGTGGTGCCAACCATTCAGAATGCAAGTGGGAGTAAAGGACAATCAATAAAAAACACTGCATCAACAATATAACAATCAACAACTTATGTGGTATAACAATAAGTGAATGCAGAGGAGGCAGAACATGTGGTTGACAGTGATGTAGAAATGTAGACTAACCTGAATACTAAAAGAGTGTTTATTGACCAATATGCAATGAAAATGTATTACAGTTTGTGTTCCTCTAACTGGGTGGAAGAAAATGCTTTCTGAAAAAGACAAATTAGTTATTTCTCTGCAAGTAGGCGGTTTTATTGTCACATTTTACACCACTTATAATATTTGACCAAGTGGCCAATATACTGCAAACCGTTTTAAAAGCATAGCTCGATCTCTGTCTCTCTGTGTATAATTTATTAGATACTATATAGGCCCCCAAGCTGAACAGACGACAGGTAATTTAGGGCTATAAATCGTTCCCACACCACACCACACACACACACACACACACACACACAAACACACACACACACACACATATCTGTGTAAACAGCAGGGCATGGCTCGTGTCGGTCTGACCCTGTTAGTTCTCTGTTTGATATACAACAGACAGAAGGGCAACTGTAGGTGTGTGTATGTGTTATGTGTGTGGTCGAGAGAGAGAGAGTGTGTGTGTGTGTGTGTGTGTGTGTGTGTGTGTGTGTATGTGTGTGTATGTGTGTGTTTGTTTAACATCCCCTTATGTTGTGAAATCTGATCTGCAGTATTTGAAAGTGTCCCTCATATCTGGTTTTTAAATATTTTTCTGTGACTGAACACATTTACAGTAAAGACAAGGCCAGAGTTAGTGTGTGTCACGTTGTGTCACTTCCAAACCATTACATAAATCCTCCATTACACATTCATCCTGCTTCCACTGCTTCCAGTATACTGTCAAACCAAACTTTGTATGACCGGCCCACACAAACACACACACACACACACACACACACACACACACACACACACACACACACACACACACACACACACACACACACCCGCGCTGCCAGCCTCCTCTGCTTGTCTGTTCTCCAAAGATCTCAGGCTGCAGTACTTCACATTTAGTCAAATATTGATAGAGAAACTCTCTCATCAGTCCCTGTTGTCGTAGATGAATGTGTTCATTAGCCTGGCAGGGGGAAGAAAACACTTCTGAGTGGGTTTTTTATGAATTTGGGTTTGTCGGCGAACAAAACGAGCACACGGAAAACCACAGTGGAGCAAATTCAACTATAAATATGACTTGTCTGATTTAGTTTTCTTTAAACAGAGACACTTTCCCAAATATGAATACATGTTTGGTGCATATCTCTCTATTAGCAGCTTGAGCAATTGTCCGCTGGAGAGGGACTTGAAAACCAAAGGAATTCCACTTCACTGACTAGATATGCAGCTGATTCACCGCAGTCCTGCATATGAACCAGGTCCAGATCAGACAGAAAGAGAACATATTCAATGTGCTCTGTACTTCCATACTGTGGAAAAACACTTAAAGCTTCAGTGTTGCAGGGTGAACATGGCTTTTGTGCTTTAAATATCCTGTGATCTACTGCAGAACAGAGGTGTCAGCTACAGTTTAACCTTCAAATAAACCCCTAAAGCCCCAAAAGAGTGGTAATGTTCTTGGCTTTAGCACTGTATACAGGTTTTGCCGTGGATGTGGGTCGCCCACTCTGAGTGTGTGTGGTAAGGCTGATCAAGCTCTGCAGTATATTAATAATTGAACTGAGTGTTATCCTCACAGGCTAAGCACATTCTTACACTGCTAAAAAGCAAACGCACACACTAACTATATACTGCACTTGTCCTCATTGTGACATGTTTGTCTACACTTTGATGCAGTTTTCTACACAGTTGCATGCAAACGTACTGTAAACAAACTCGCTCTTTAGAAGTGCCTAAATTAGTTAGAGGAGGAGGCGTACAAGCACAGAGGAGGGAGAGAAAAGGAGGGTGAGATAGAAAGAGAGGTGGGGGAGCAAATGAAAGAGAAGTGGAAAGAAAGAACCACCAGAAAACATCCTGTTTCCATTGCTTCACACTGAGAGAGGGACAGTGGAAGCCATAAGATGGATGGCAAAGTGACAAACGTCTGGCTGTAAACTGAAGCCAAGAGGAGACGGGAGGGAAGGGAGGAAGAGTGAGGAAGAGGGAGAGAGGGGAGGAAAAGAGAGATGGCAGAATATGTAATTAAAGCTGTGATTACCAAGGGTCTGAAATCATTGCTCTCAGTGAGCTGTGTTGGACTTCTAGTGCATCTCTGGAAACTCCAAATGACATCACTCGTTAACTCTGTGTTCCTGTGCGTGTGTGTGTGTGTGTGTGTGTGTGTGTGTGTGTGTGTGTGTGTGTGTGTGTGTGTGTCATGCAGTGTTTGTTTAGCTGAAGGTGTGTCCTACATGCGTATCGTGTGTTCAAGTGTCTAGCTTTGTGTGCATTTGTGTGTGTTATTTACAGTTAAGGTTTCATAGTGGGTCAACAGACTCTCTGGGAGATATGGAGAGAAAATGTGATGTTAAAAAGGGGTCAATGATGACTGCTGGTGTGAGGCACCTTACAGTTGACTGCACTGACTCCAGAACAGAAGTAACACAATTCCCTGTGGGTCAAATTTGAGCCTATTTTATAAAAAAAAAGGCACATTTCTCTCATGTGTTTACCTTATCATGCTTCTGTTGCATTTCTAGAAAAGCATCAATGTTGAACCTGTTGTTTGTTCTGTTCCACTATAGGCTGCAGAAATGTCCCCCTTTTGCTTTTACTCCTTTCATGGCATTCTCCCTTAGCTTCATCCTCGTCTTCCCTCCCTCCATCCTCTCATTTATCCATGCATTCAATCACCCTCTCTTTGTGTTTTTGTAGCAGCTGTCGTAGATTTATGTCTCCCTAAACAGAGAAAGAGGGGCAACACCTTTTACTCTTTTCACTGACAAAAGGCACTCGTAAAACACTTGCTAACAGCCACACACACACACACACACACACACACACACACACACACACACACACACACACACACACACACACACACACACACACACACACACACACACACCACACACACACACACACACACACACACACACACACACACACACACACACACACACACACACACACACACACCTACACAGGTGTGTACACAGGGAGGCTGTGGCGCAGTGGACTAGTACGTTGGTGTTGGGATCAGGGGAGCACAGGTTCAAACCCCACTGCAGTCAGCATGTCGTTGTGTCCCTGGGCAAGACACTTCACCCCAAATTGCTCCTGTGGGGATTGCCCACAGTATTGAGTATGTAAGTCGCTTTGGATAAAAGCGTCTAACAAGTAACATGTAATGTAATACACACCACTAGCTCATGCAGGTAGCGTGCCACAGAAAGAATGCCCTAGTGCTGTGCTGTTCATTTCCACTGGCTCTTTAAAAGTGTGTGTGTGTGTGTGTGTGTGTGTGTGTGTGTGTGTGTGTGTGTGGCCTAGCATTACTATACTTGTGGGGACCTAAATCTGTTTACACAGTCAGGTGTGGGGACACGCCGCCCTTATGGGGACAAATTGGAGGTCCCCATGAGGGGAATCATTCATTTTAGGGTGAAGACTTGGTTAGGTTTAGGTTAAGGGTTAAGTTAAGGGTAAGGGTTAGGGTTAGGCAGGTGTTGGTTATGGTTAAGGTTAGGATAAGTCTCCAGGAAATGCATGTAAGTCAATGTGATGTCCCCTGAAGTGATGTATACATGGTATGTGTGTGTGGGGGGGGGGATGTGCCTTTTTAGTATTAGCATGTTATTTCTTTCAAGACCAAACCAACCAACTGACATGAAAAGGAAAAATGAAATATGGGTAAAATAACACAGAATAATCATAATGAGTGACAGTAGGAAAAGAAGAGAACGGCAAGAAAAAATAGGTTATTTTGGATTAAAAGGCCTTTTTATGCTCATTTTCAAGTTTGACTTTAATGTTCACCTCTTTCCACCCTCTGTCCGAAACCAGAGCCCAGTCTGCTCTGATTGCTTGCTATCTCATACAATGTGTTGGAGTGCTAGCCAATAGAAGCGCGATTGTAACGTAGTGATGTCACTATGCTAAGGTAAGAAACAGATGACTACAATTAAGACGTTTCAGACACTTTGGATTTTTAGACATTTTAGACCATGAAAAAAATACCACACTACAGGAAAGGGGAATCCCCAAAAAGCCTAATAGGGCCTCTTCTACGTGGGGTACATGAAGGGGGATTAAAGAATAAGTTCATGTTCACAGTGTACAGTTTGCTTCTACTAGAGTGCCTATGAGTCCAGCCTTATATTATGTTAGCCCCCTATAGACCTCCATGCCTTTCTCCTTCTCTATTTCCATCCCAATTTATGTCCCCCTCTTGGGAATGTCTCAAAGGAATGTTTCCATTCCCAAGCATTCAAAAAAAGACAAAGCTGGTGGGGTCAGTGTGTGTGTGTGTGTGTGTGTGTGTGTGTGTGTGTGTGTGTGTGTGTGTGTGTGTGTGTGTGTGTGTGTGTGTGTGTGTGTGTGTGTGCCTGCCTGGGTGCATATGTCTGTGTGTGTCAAATTGGAGAGCAAGAGTGAAAAAGAGTTTGTGTGTGTGTGTGTGTGTGTGTGTGTGTGTGTGTGTGTGTGTGTGTGTGTGTGTGTGTGTGTGTGTGTGTGTGCTGTTATTGATCAGGTCTCTCCTCCATCATTGGTTGTCGGGGAAGGCAGCAGGCCCTGCACACTACTGCACATTACTCAATGTCTACACACACACACACACACACACACACACACACACACACACACACACACACACACACACACACACACACACACACACACACACACACACACACACACACACACACTGGCTCTCCCTCTATCCTCTTGTTCCATCCCCTAATAGCAGATAATGTATTTAAATGAAACCCAAATGGAAGCGGACTTCGTGAATACACATGATTAGATGCATTCAGATTACATATTGAGCCATACAGGTTGTTTTAAACCATCCCATCCTCATCCATCATCCTTATGGTCCGAAAAAGAAATCCCATCCTCATTTCCATGGGAGAAGGGATGTGAAATATGATGAAAGTCACAGGACTGAAATAAAAGTGTTGCTTGAGTTTCTTTCTCTCAGGTGCTTTAAGATAAACACTTAGCGTAATGAATTTGTACTGCACTTAAACTTAATCATACCCAATCTTATTTGCTCACAGCATCTGTTCTTTACCTTACCAGCATTTCTATGGAAGACATACATGCTGCTTTTCTCTAGGATTGACATAAGGCAATCCCATAAACTCACTCTGTAGGACCAGAAATATTTCAGTATTCCTATATCCTGCCTTCTGTGTGACAGGAGGTCATTTCAGCTATCTGTAGTTATCTGTCAGATTTGTCCCTGAAGCGTGTTCCTGCTCGTTCCTGGTGTCAGTCAGACTCCTCGTTCTCCTCTTCAAACCTCCTGGATGTATGAAGTGGATCTTAAGTGGAAATCAATGAAGGGCTGCAGCTCTCCCCTGCACTCATCTCCGCTGACTGTCACGGAGAGGCTCAACACGCACAGTGGGCTGTTGTCCACTCAGCAGAGGACTAAACAGTACCCAGCACAATGGACATAGACCAAATGGAAGTAACCTTTGAACATTGTGTTTAGAGTTAAAATAACCACAGTACTGCTGGTAATTGACTACAAAAGTAACGTGACTTCTGTTTCTACACGGGACAAGGAACAGCGGCATAGTGGGTAAAAGTCTGGTGTTTTTGGCCACCTTTCTTCTCTTTAAATCCTGTTTGTACTTCCGGTTTCCAGATTTCGTGGATTAAATACTAATTAATTTAGTGGGCTATCTAGGAATTACTGTGTATTACAACTGCAGCTATGAACAGAGTATGAGAACAGCTTGAGGCAGTAGCCTCTATGGAGACAGGCTTTAAAGTGTCTATGCAGCTATGATATAGACTCTGTTAACACAGCAAAAGGTTATTGTATTCATTAGTCTCTGTAGAGAGTGTATGAGGCTCTGTTCACTTACATACTGTGCCTTTTAAATGAGTTCAGGTCCCAGGACATCTGGCCACACAACTCATGTCTGCTCTGACTAAAGAGTAAATGGACTATGAGTTTGACTTCATTATAATGCAGTGGTAGAAGGTCCTGCCTAGTCTCTCAGGTGGATTACAGATTGAAATACACTCTGGCTACTATTAAATACAATGGAGTTCAAAGGGGAAGATTAAATACACGTACTGTAGCTCTGTGTCTCTGACTCTGCCTCTCGCTACGTGTCTCTAGGGTCATTTAAACCCATATCACTTAAGTTAAATTTACTCATAAAGTGTGAACAAAGAGTTCATCAGTCTCTGGCTTTGAACTTTTTGCTAAGGGTCATAACACTCTACTGAACCCCCAAGTGACTCAAATTAAATGAAGTTTTTTACTGCTTCAAAGCTGCCATCGTAAGTCAACAGTCTGGTTGTTTATCTCCCTTCTAATTGGCTCTGCATGTGACATTGAGTTGTGTACTCATTGGGTCTTTTATCGTGCCTCAGCCAATCAGAGGTCATGAGCAGTTATCCGAGCAGTATTTATTATTCTACCAGCGGTCCTCAGTGTTTTAGAAGTGTCCTGTATCTGAGGCTGAATGTCAAGAAGCTTTCCTAATGAACTTTACGCCAGTGCTCTGCTGGGAAGCAGCGTGGTACGACATCTGTCATAACACAATCAGTCACACACACATCCATACGCACACAGGGAGACAGAGAGAGGGGGGCACTAGGTGTGCTTTCTATTGCAAATATTCCATCACCACCTCTCTCTTAAATTCCCATCTTCTCTCTCTTCTTATTTTTAAATGTCTATTTAACCATGCAATGAATGTGTTGTTGTCTAACTCTATTGCAAACAATGCCATGTAACAACAAACTGCTAACACTTTTACTTAACTCCGTCACAAAAGCATGTGTCTTCTTAGTAAAGTAGAACATCCACTGATCAATCGTGGGTTTCTCCTATTGATCATAACCGAAGTTGTTTCCCTGAGCAAGACTCTTAAGATCATTGACTAGTGCAAATGTGCCTTCTGTGGTATGGGCCACACGTTTTCTCAGAGAGTGAGCGGTCTTCCCGTTCATTATTCCCGCTGGTAATTCCTGCTAATATTCCCAGCAGTATTCTGGTTTAAATCGGGGTCAGTGATCTGTTTCCTGATACTGGCCTGCTTTCGTTCCCCACTTCCACTGTCCTGGTTCAACCACTTATTCTTAGCATCTACCTAACGGCCCGTCCACACACAGGCATGAAAAAAATCTTTCAAAGCTTCGCCCATTCACTTGAATGGGGTGACGTAGAAGATTTTGAATCTTCGCCGAACTGCATTGTGGGGAGCGGAGCATGGCTTTGCCAGCATCGTGAGCATCAAAAGTTGAGCAATGTTCAACTTTTGATGCTCCCGATGCTTTCGAAGCTGGCATCAGCCAATCAAATCCCGTTTATGCAAATCCCGCCAGTAGAAGCGCTAGCCAATCAAACCGCGTGCAAGCTGGGAGAGCCAGACCGCAGTTCATTTCCTTATATTCCAAACGAGAAATTACGGTAGCAAATCACCCGATTCTTTACGACCAGACTATTTACCGGGATACAAACCGGAGGAACCAGGCATGGAGGGAGGTGGCAGAGACAGTGGGTGAAACTGGTAGGTTTTCGCCTGTTTGGGGAGTTTATATCCAGTTTACTTCGTTTTAACATTGCTATTGCTTTGTATGTCGGGGGCGGGAGATTCATGTGATTGGTTGTTGGTCGCGAAAATCTTCAGACACGCCCAGCATCAAGATTTTTCATGCCTGTGTGTGGACAGGCCGTAAGGCAATGTCTGTGTGTGTTGGTGTGAGTGTGCGTTGGTGTGTGTCTGGGTCTGTAATGCGGCTGAAATTTGAATTATTCATTATACATTTTTTAAAGTTAGATGTTTTTTATCTTTAAAACAATGCTTACGATAACACGGTCTGATGTCTGTAAAACCAGCTTAGTGTCAATGCTAACATTCCTCTGAGACATCAATGGTTAGTGTTAGCCACAAGCTAACCACCTAATAACAGACTGAAGCACCATGTTATCACTTTTAAATGACATTTTTTCCACACCAGCTGGTAGGAATTCCTCAGGGAAAGAGTTTGTATGCATTTGGTTCACAGTGTGCATATGTGTGTGTGTGTGTGTGTGTGATGTGTGTATGCCTGATGCACTAGGCGTATCATTAAAGGAGGCAAAGATCATATTCACACAGTTTCCTGCAGGCTTTAGCACAGTCAGTACCACAGTAGGGGTTACACACACCGACACAAACACACACACACCCTTCAGCCTCCTTAGTGTATTATGGATTTGACCTCTAATATGCTAATGCTCAGGGCGCAGTGGGTGTTTACAAGATGCACAAACACACACTTTTCTGTGCACAACTGCAGAGTCATGCAAAACTAAGCACCCCACAACAAAGCTACTAACGGCAGATCCTAATGAAGAAAAGTGATGGTGCTCAGCATCGAGCAGCATGGGGGTCCCTCTATCCCGTGGAAATACAAAGAGCTGTGAAAAAGTGGGAACAAATTACATAATTTATTTAATAAACAGTGCAATGTCTGGCCTACTTAACAAGTCCCAGTGCACACACAACCAAACACATTATATGCAGATAAATGCAATATTGCTTTCATAGAAATCTGGGTTCTTGTTTCTCTCGTAGAAATCTCAGGTCTCAGGTGACCTGCAGAGTGTTTACTATGTGTGTTTAATCAAAGTGTGTCTTTGGCATCTCTGTATGTGTGTGTTTATAGTATGTGTGGCTTTCAGTTGTTGTGTTAAAGCATTTTTATGTGTCTATGTGCTGCCCAATTAAATATACTAAAACCACAGACATCTACAGCGTTACAGACCAAAACCATGCAGTGTGATCCTGGGGCTAAAGTCTTGTGAGTCATTAAATGGAGTTATATGAAATTTCAATTATAAAAACAAATATTTTTACACAAACTGTAATGTGCTGTGTTTTTTATTTGTTTGTTTATTAGACCAGATTTCTGCAGAGCTGGCTTCTGGTGAAATGCCCTCTACTGTTTTCTTTATGTCCCAGATAAGCCAATGACTGTATGATCCCCTGTATGTTGCGGACCACTGCAGCAAACTACATTTACTCGCTGCTGTCTGGATTCTTTCAGTATTGTCTTGGCGTCAGTGTTACAAGACCCAAACCTTATTTCCTCTCATACATATCATTCCGACATTTAGTTTTCCTGTCTTCTGGCTATCTCTGTGTTTTCCTGCACCAGCCTAACATCATCACTGCTCATCATCCTCCACCGCTGGCTTACATATTGCGCTACCTGCTGCAGATGGGACTCTACGTAGCAGCTGGCTAAGAAGGAGGATGAGCATTCCAGATAGGAAAGCAAACCAAAAGCACAACACTGACTCATTCAGTCTTATTCTCGTTTCAGAGCAACAAATAGTGCCCAACCATCATTTGGCTGAAAATGCATTCCTCAAAAGGGAAATAGCTATTATCAATGACTTTTTATCCTTTTTCTCTAATCAGTATCAACAATTCGTCAACAGAATAGTGCAAGGACTTTTAAGCGAGGAAACCATTTTATTTGTTCTAATGATAACTCTATATCTAAAAAAATCTTTTGGATCATGACTGCAATCAACGCTATTTTTTTGGGCACACTGTATCATATATTCCAATGCAGTGGGCAAATATGCTTCCCTCACCTCTCTCACATCCTCATAACTTTTTTCCTTCTCTGTCCTACATTTTATTTCTTCAGCCCGGCGCTCTTCCTCAAACTTGCGTTAACTTCGTTAGCTTTTGTTGAATCACCACTAGCAGACCTTTTCTACATGGTTTTACTAATCCCTCTGACATTTTTGCAAATCTCTAGCTCACACTCTGTCTTAGTCTCTGTAAGACTCTTTATTTCTATCTATGTAACATTAGCAGAACGACAAATAAGGGCTCCTATCACAGATACAAACACACTCTCACACACACACACACACACACACACACACCACACACACACACACACACACACACACACACACACACACACACACACACACACACACACATACATGAATATATAGTCTCATTACATAACAAAATACCACACAATCATACTACACATAATCATCGATAGTTACACACATCTACTTCAATACAGGATACCAGCTCAGCCTTGAATGGTGACAAGTGTAGAAGAGCAGGTGTGTGTGTGTGTGTGTGTGTGTGTGTGTGCGTGTGTGTTTCCTCATCTCCTTCTCCCCTCTGCTTCTCTCTACCCACACATCACAAGTCTTTCTCATCAGACTGTCAGGGGAGAGGAAGCAACAACTATTTGTGTTTGTGTGGTAGTGCTGACAAAGACAGAAGAGTTGTTATATGGCCATATGGTGACAAGGAAGGAGATACAACGACACACAAGCAGGAGATTTAATCACAATAAGTTAGCATTGGCTAGTTGTGTGGGTAACCTAGCGACAGTAAGCCATGAACAAGCTCTGTTGTGTGGAGTTACAGTGAGATCCCAGCCAATAAATAAGCATTGGCCCTCTCTGGATGGTTCTTGTTGTTCCGCGTAGAAACAGGTCTTAACAAGGCTTAATGAGGACTGCTGGGCTGTGTAGTGGAGTCTAAGTTAAAGCAAGAGTAAGAACTGAAAACCCCCATTTGTCTCCTAAAGTAAAGCCTGATTCGCTCTCTGTGGCCCTGGTGCAGAAACAAGTCCAACAACCGTCCTGCTAAGTTTCACTTGTCCTGATGTTGACTGAATGGCAAATGTTGTTTGGATCTGTTTGGTCCTGCAGTGGAAACACGGCTAACTGAAGCCTGTCTATTGAAGAGTGATACAACCACAGCTATGAAAGAAAAACCACATAGAACCATCATGCGGTCTACTCAATTTGTCCCGTATGCATATTGCATTTTAAGTGTATTTGATTGTCTGTTATGTGAGGTTGTAACTTAACACAGGTCAGTAAACCAGCTGTGATTTGTTCCTATATGTGTGTGCGTGTGTGTACAGTACAGTACTTGGCATGTTATATATATGTCTTTTCCCTGGTGGAAAAGTTAACGAACCGTAGCAGAAGCAAAGCAATTTGTGTAATTGAATAGCTTGAAAGCCTACAGTATGTGTGTGTGTGGACATAAATAACCCAGTCTTGACCGAGATCGTGTGTATATATGTGTGTGTACTGTATGTGTGTGTAGGCTGCAGTACAAACTAAACATACACATACATTGACACAAGGGGCCTGCAGTTTCCATTCTGTGGCCCCTCACACACTCTTGAACTCCTGTAGAACAGAGAAATACACTCACTCACTTTCCTTGCTTTCTTTCCACTCTCACATTTCCTTGAGTCCAGCATATTTTGAAGATTTACATTTACCATACTGAAGTCTTTCTTAGATTTTTTTCAGGCAGTTTTTTAAGTCCTCCAAGTTGAACAACGAAATCTGTCTTTTGTCTATTCACTCGGTGCTTTTGGCCTGTTAGATAAAAGTCCATTTCAACCTGCAATAACTGATTGTGTTGACTTCTTGACGTATAATTATTCCTTCAAGCTACTCCAATCACATTATGAAATTGTAATAAAGAAAACCTGTTAAATTACATCAACTTAAAGAAATACAATGATTGTATTACAAAAAGTGTGACCAAAACAATTAATAAGATATAGTGGAGACAAATTATCCTTAAAATACTCAAAGATAGTTGCAGATGGGTGATTTGATTGGTGTAAACCTGGACATCAAAAGTCAGATTTGGAGTTGTCTCTGTGTGTCCATTTTAAAAGTCATTACGAAACTAGAATCATGCTTTGAGAAGCGGCATGGCCACACACACACACACACACACACACACACACACACACACACACACACACACACACACACACACACACACACACACACACACACACACACACACACAACGCCTGTAGCACTGCAGCTGTTCTTAATTTGCCCCCACCAATTATTTGTCTGACCTTTTTCTCCTCTGACTGCTTCTCATCACAGCCCTGTGCCCTTAACATTGAATGTGTGTTTCTTCTCTCACTCCCTGCTGAATCACACACAGAGATTGGACATAGCTAGCACACAGTTAAAGGCTAATATACAACATTTTCATGCAGTTAGATATATCCATCATGTGATACTGGTTCAGTTTATACTCTGCTTAAATGTGTAATCATATTAAACATGTCTCGGTTCATTTGTAAGCTCTGTAAGCAATGACACAGAGTCAGTATTCTCTAGGCTGTGAAACTGGCAAAATGAAAACATTAATGTTTGTACGTCTGAGCTTTTCCTGCAGTGACATTTAAAAAATATCAGCTGTGAAAAAAGGTCTATTTGGATAAATACAGGTTCATCTGTACATATCAGATATTAATTGATTTCCTCTCTGTAGTCACATTTGTGCATTAAGCTTATTTTAATTCTAGTTATCAGTCTGCCCGAGTGCATGACACTACAGACATATAATGAGGATACTTAGCAAATAATATTGAGCTGGTTATAGTTACTATTTGTTAAATAAATGTATTTTTCTCATTATTTCGTAATAGTCAGGGTCAGAGATTATTCTGTCCCTCTTGTCTTGTTGAAAGGCAGATGTTCAGCCAGATGTCTTTATTTGTGTGTGTCTGTCTGTGTGTGTGTCTGTCTGTGTGTCTGTCTGTGAATATATGTCTGTGTGTGCCTGTGTCTGTCTGTGCGTGTGTCTGTGTGTATGTCTGTGTGTGCCTGTGTCTGTCTGTGCGTGTGTCTGTGTGTGCCTGTGTCTGTCTGTGTGTGTATCTGTGTGTATGTCTGTGTGTGCCTGTGTCTGTCTGTGCGTGTGTCTGTGTGTGCCTGTGTCTGTCTGTGTGTGTATATGTCTGTGTGTGCCTGTGTCTGTCTGTGTGTGTATCTGTGTGTATGTCTGTGTGTGCCTGTGTCTGTCTGTGCGTGTGTACTGTATGTTTCTGTGTGTGTCTGTCTGTCTGTCTGTGTGTCTGTCTGTGTGTCTGTCTGTGTATATGTCTGTGTGTGCCTGTGTCTGTCTGTGCGTGTGTCTGTCTGTGTGTATCTTCCCCGCACAGACACACCCTCACAAATCCCTCAGAGATAGTGTTGAGAGCTTTGGTAATTCCGGCTATTCATGAGGAGGTTTTTTTTAAACCCACTTTCTCATCAATTTATTTATTTCATGATGTTTTGTACATTGGTCATTCATGTACAAAGTCAGTTATTTGCTTACTTGTTCTTTTCTATTTTGTTGATTCATTCAATAGTTGTTGCCTTTAATGCATTCATTCTTTCATTACTTTGCTATCAATGTATATGTGTATCCATTCATTCATTCATTGATTTTCCCAACATCTATGCACGCATTTTTCCAATATTAATTCATGCCTTCAATCATTCTTTATTTCATGGATGTATTTCCTAATTTTCATACATATATTGATATTTTTTTATTCAGTATTTCGTTATAGATGCATCTTGAGCTATTCCCCCTTTCTTCCTCTAGCTATTCAGTCCTCCACAGTTTAAGACATTTATTCATTTGAATTCATTCATTCAATCGGCTATGAAAATGTAATTGCCTCTCCATAATAAATGTCCTCTACATTAGTACAGTCATTAAGGGGCTCCTGGACCCCACTTAAAGGCTGCACTTCACTCACGCACAGACATAATGAAAGCTTGGAAATCTACAATAGGAATATTCCTCCATTTTGATTATATATACTGTCACAGATAAGACATAGCCCCATTAATATGTTAGTAGATAAAATACACCCCTACTCCTTTGCCCCGCAGGTTTAAATGTGTTGGCCTGATCTCAACTGTAAGCCCTTGAATAAATGCATTTAGGGTCAAAGCATCCTGCGGTGGATCATTCAAACTCAGCCTGGAGCTCCTCTCTGTTGATCAGATGGGTCTTTCTAACTGAATTGCACATGCATAAAAACACGAAGACAGTTTGTCAAACCAATCCTCTCTCAGTATCTCCACCAATTTGTATTCATCTTTTCACTCAGGTGGTTCACCTATTTTCCTCTTATCTTTTATTTTCACCAATAACTTCCCTGATATAACTCCTATGTCAGAGCTCATACCAGCCACAGTGTGTGTCTTAACCAACTTTTGAGAAATGTCTAAAAACCCACCATATAGAGAGGAACTGAGGAGATTATTTGGTTGGTATAGCGCTCTGATTTTTTTTTTTCATTTTCTTCACCTTTAACATTTCTCTCTGTGGGACAGATGTGACTTCTCTTACTCTCTTCCTACATTCAAAATCCTCCAGGGAATAAATAATCTGTTGTTTTTGACAGCATGTCATATTTTGTGTGACGTAACAGAATCAGTGATAGTTGAACAATGCCGTGCAGAACCACACACTGTAAACCCAAGATCCACTTTGGTACTCTTGACTTTGTTGAAATAACACATTGACCAGGAGATTTAGACAAAGCAGCGTCTGTTTTCTGACAAATTAATCCATAGCAAATTTTGAAATCTGTGTCTGTCTGTGCCTGTGTCTGTGTGTATGTCTCTGTGTGTGTCTCTGTGTCAGCTTATCGTTCATTGCAAATTCATGTGATCTTGAATCATTTCGTTGATGGACCATTTCTTCCTGTCTGCCTATATGAAGCCATCAGTTCATTAGCTTAGCCTAGCATGATGACTGGGAACAGCTAGGCCCGCTTTGTCCAAAAGTATCCCTATCAGCCTATTAGCACTTCTTAAGCCAACTCATTAAAACAACAATGTGTTTAATCCATCCTGCCGACACCATAAACAATGTCATCTGTGGAAGCCGTGGCGCTGTAAAAAGCACGACCAATCATCTGAGCCGGCCCGGCTAAAGTAACTGGATGGCCTACCTGCCTGTCAGCCTTCCATCTGTGCACACACTTATCTCGTGCCCTCATTGGTCATGTGCGCGTTCGTGTGTGTTGGAGGAGGGGCTCTGTGAGGAAGTGGCAGATTTTTTCCGGCTGTGTATTTTCAAATTCTAGCGCACTCGAGCTGGTTTCTCCAAAATTACCTACCCCACCTTTAAGGAAGTGTATTTTATAAAAAAATTGAACTATTTCTTGTTAAATAAAGTCAAAAGCTGTTCCACAGTATGATGAAACAAACTGTAGGCACAACTGCACACAAGTCTTGCAGTGTGTGAGAGAGTATGTGTGTGTAGCTACATCTGGCCCCAGGCGTTATGAGATGCTTCTGATCAGCTGGACGTGCGGCGCTGCTACCTGACAGCCAGGCGGGCCAGAGCAGAGCGGCAGACTAAAGATAGGCCGAGAGTCCTCAGAGGAAAGTCGTCTGGCTGTGCTCTGACAATTCCCCATAAACACGGAGAGAAAGAGGAAATCCCGGCTAAGGTTTGATTTTAGTAACGTATGACAGTGCAGGTCCCTCCACACTGCCTCCACTGTCATCTTTTATTAATTTGCCACCCTGCAAAATTCATAATTCATACCCACAGTGGTGTGTAAGTGTGTGTGAGAGTGTGTGGATGTGGGGAGAGATTCGGAGGTTAGATTGTTCATATGTAGTTTCTATGGAGTGTGTGCTCAAGTTAAAGGAATGTTATATCCGGGAGGTTTTTGTGAATCTCTGCGCTCGGCATCAACAGCATCTGACTTGTCACGCATGTCTCACAGCCACAATGCACTATGGGTAAATATGCTATTGAGTACACACTGTGTCTTTGTTGTTTCATCCATTGGAAAACAATTTGGAAGATGTTTTTCATTAAAGAAATAGTGATAAAGTCGCGGTTTGTCTCTACCTGAGCCCCCTTTTGATTATACAGTAGTTCACACGATGTGTGTGTGTGTGTGTGTGTGTGTGTGTGTGTGTGTGTGTGTGTGTGTGTGTGTGTGTGTGTGTGTGTGTGTGTGTGTGTGTGTGTGTGTGTGTGTGTGTGTGTGTGGCCTGTGGTAGTCAGCAGAAAGCCTATGAAAAGAGCATAAGTCGCGTTTTAAGATTTCCACATGTGCATCAGCCCGTGTAAATCTGTTTACACAGTCACATGTGGGGACTCGCCTCCCTTATGGGGACAAATTGGAGGTCTCCATGAGGGGAATCATTAATTTTAGGGTGAAGACTTGGTTAGGTTTAGGATTAGGGTAAGGGTTAGGGTAAAGGTTAGGGTTAGGCATGTGTTGGTTATGGTTAAGGTTAGGATAAGTCTCCAGGAAATGCATGTAAGTCAATGTAATGTCCCCTGAAGTGATGTATACAGTGTGTGTGTGTGTGTGTGTGTGTGTGTGTGTGTGTGAGTGTGTGAGAGAGAGAGAGAGAGAGTGAGAGAGACCTAATTGGACATGAATCACACCATGTCCAATTAGGTCCGTGATTGGTGTGTTACAGCCTCTATTTTAGACCAGTAGGACAGCTGCACTTTCAGATGAGCTAAAATTGACACACCCATCTTCAAAATGGGCCACTTGTTCCCGGGTTAAAAGACGGATGGCCCAGACAGAGATCTGTGGGATCTGTAGTGGGTGTAATGAGTGATTCAGGAGGTGCATTTCTGATGTGATGTTTACAGTGTGTGTGTGTGTGTGTGTGTGTGTGTGTGTGTGTGTGTGTGTGTGTGTGTGTGTGTGTGTGTGTGTGTGTGTGTGTGTGTGTGTGTGTGTGTGTGTGTGTGTGTGTGTGTGTGTGTGTGTGTGTGTGTGTGGGATGAGAGGGATGAGAACATTTTGAAGGGTATGGATTCATCTGTAGAATAAGGTCATCCATCATTACTTCCCCATCCGCCTGTATCTCACTCTTGCTCTCTCTACCTTTCTCATATCCAGAATATAGATTTTAATCTCGGTCCAGCCTCAATCTCAGATTCAGGTGTGTATCGATGTATAGAAACTGGCAAGAAGACTGAAAGCAGATCCCTCTGATACTAATAACACAGTCAGGAACAAAAGCTGCAGCTCTGCTTATTGGAGTCCTTAGTTTTGCTTTGATTAGTTCAACACTCCACAATGCTTTGTTCCACTGATGAAGGCTGTACGGGGTGTTTCACATTCACAGGCATTAAGCTGGTGTTACCCAGAGCGACTTCAGTTGGTGCACTTTAGAGCGCAGAAACGTAAAGGAAGTTGGAGAACATGATAATGAGATTGATGGCTCAGTTGGTGCTGATTGTTTACCATAAGAAAAAACGATTTCTAACTTTCTAACTACCTTTTATTCAAAAGAATGTATGTTGAAAGTTGGATTTAGTTTGCAGTGAAGCTCGATGTGTGTGCTAGTATCCGCAGACACATCTGAAAATAAGCAGCTTCAGAAAGCCAGCGAAACGAAAAGATGAATGAAATGGGTTTACAATTTAAAATATAGATGTAGGAATCTATGTAGAGCCTTTGAAGTGACCCATAGACAACGAATAAGGCCGTTTTTGAAGCATGGATAAACTTAATATTTAATGAATCTTTATAATTATTTTAGCCCCGCCAAAGTCATATATAAAAACATACACATACTGTAAGCAATATGAAGTATTTGAGCATAAACTAAAACAATAAAACAAGATGTTGACACAGGTCGACCACACAGGACCCAGCTCAGTTAATATTCTACTTTATAGTGAAACAAGTCCTTTTCATCTCAAACTGATGAAATTACCATCGATATGCAGTGAACTGGCAGCTATTGGGTTCCCTGAGGAGGGCTTTTTTCCACGTTGCCATGTTGATCACCAAGCCTTGCCGAGGTGAGACAACCAAGTGGCTTCCACCATCAAATGAAGCAGCTTGAAAGGCTAAACATGTCTCTAATTGCTTTTCAAAATACACAGTCAGGGCATTTAGAGACTAATCAGAATTCATTGCATGTCTCCACGAACTTGATAGCTATCTCAAAAACCTTCCGAGCATCAATGTGAGATCCCCCCGCGGCAGTGATGGTATCTTCCTCTGATGTATGTCTCAGTGTATATCCTCTCTGGATCCCTTCTTTGCACTCCTCCAACTTAATCGCTATTGATCTCTTTACCGTCCCTCCCTCAGTCCCTCACCCTCCTCTTCCTCTTCAGTGTTCATTTCTTAGGTTTCGTCTATTTTCCTCATCTTCTATTCCCCTTTCAATTTCCTGAATCCCACCTTTCACTGTCTCCCTCTCTACCTCGGGCATCAAATCATATATCCATCTTTTCCATCTTTTTCCAATCGTTACATCGATCCAGTTTTTATGTTGGCTTGGGTCTCTTTCTTCTCCCTCCCCTTGGCACCTGTGTTGGCTTTCTTCAGTCCTATTTCTCTTTGTCTTCCCTCCCGTTATTAGTCGATTCTTACCTCTGCCCATTTGGCTTTCATCTCTTATCGTCTTTTCAAGTTCCACCCTTTCTTTTTTCCTTCTTTCTTTCTTTCATTGCTTCTTGTTTCCTGCGCTTTCTCACCTTCTCGTTGTCTCTCTTGTGTTGCTCTCATCTATCCCGCCATGCTTTCTGTTTTTAGATATTGAGGCTCTCCTTCTCCCTTCTTCTCCCCCCTCTCCACTAACACCCTTCCCTCCTATTCTTAGTGCCATAAGTATCTCCACTTGTTCTCTTGTTATGCCTCGAGCAAATGTTGATTCTCCTCTTTACTTTTCATTTCAACTCCTCCAGCAGGTTTCTCTCGTTCCCTATTGTTCCCTCTTCCCATCTCACCTCTTTGTCTTTATCGTACCTTCATCTTCCTCCTCCATCCTCCGTCCTGAGCAGAGATTGGATGAGGAATGGGATCATCTGTCAGAGGAGGACTCGCTCGCTCTGTCTTTGAGAAGCTGAGGAATTTGAGAAGCGGTTTATTGATTGTTCCTTCAACGCAGCATTTGTTTCGTTGAAAAGGAATATGTCTTTTTGTGTGTGTGTGTGTGTGTGTGTGTGTGTGTGTGTGTGTGTGTGTGTGTGTGTGTGTGTGTGTGTTTGAACACTTGCACGTAAACACTGCAGTCCACGAGTGAGTGTCCATGCAATCCATGCATTACGCTTTCTTTTGTGAAAATCAGTACGAGATGCAAACGCTATTTCTTCTGTCTGTTACCATCTATTGTCGGACTTCAACAATACAACAACAACATGACAGAATCAACATGAAATACAATAGACATTTTTAAAGGGAATAAACATCTTCTTCCTTTTCTATAACAAAGAAATAATGACTCCATCATTCAGGAGCAGTATCAATGCTTTGTTCCACATTACTATTCCTGCTCTTATTCAAATATTTATATGAGAGATACGCCGTGAGAAACACAAATGCTATTATTTGGGTGCTACGAAAAACAAGCCTTTTCTCAATGGATTTCGGGCACAGTTTTGGCTCTCACCAGACGCTGCATTGTGGAATCCCTCAGAAGTCAAAACGTGCCCAAACTTGGAGACACCAGGGACAGATTCTGCTCCTCATGCCTGTGACAGTTCCAGGAACAACTACTGAAGACAATCTTGGTGCACCATGTACTAGATAACCATGGCATATAAATATAAACAAGTACAGCTTGTACTCTTTTTTCTATTCGAGCATCTTTTATCGATGCAGTGAAGCCAGTCGAGTCCAGCCTTCACTTCTCACCACTGCTTGCCTTTTTTAATTTTTTAACGCAGCACTCAGATTTGATTCTGCTGCTCTCCACAGGTTTCTCCAAAGTGTTTCATTTATTGTTTCCACCTCTCCCTCTCTTTTAATCTTCCCATCATTCCTTCCATCTCTCTCCATGCCGTGAGTAGGCGGACACCAGCGGAGGTGAGAAGTGAGAGCGTGAGTGTGTGTCCGGGAACCATGGCAACGCTGTCCTAATTGGCCAATGGCAGGATGATTGTCAGCTGTTGTTGGTGAGGGCTGTTGGTGCAGACAGGCGGCAGGGTTGGACAGCCCCAGATGGGTCCTTCAGATATGAGGAATAAGAATGACAATTTAATTTATTATTTTTATCTCCAGTTTGAGCCTTGAAATCAATTTCTCCAGAAACTAAAGCTCTGGTTGAAGTGGATGAGTAGTTTGCTGCTTTGTCGGTGTGTCTCAAGTGTGTCTTTGAGGCTGAATTTGTGTTTCTGAGACTCTACTCCCATGAAATATAACAGCATTATAATTTAAGCAAATCCCCTGAAAATGAATAATATTCACTTCAGAGCTGTCGTAGCCAAAGGAATTATAGCTCCTGTCTTTCAGGCCCAATGAGATAATGTGCCGTTGGGTTAGAGCCTTAAAAGAGAGAATGTTGGATTGAAGGACGACGAAACATTGGACTTTAAAGAGGACCTACTAGGCTTTATTTGGGTTTCCCTTCCCTGCATTGTGTTGACTAGATGTGTGTGCATGTAAATGGTTTGCAGAGGTGAAATCTCAAAAGGGAGTTTCTCAGTATGAGAGCACTGTACTGGTATCAGCAGAGGCACAACATTCAAATAGGAACCTGAAAATGATAAAAGCGTTGGGCTCTGTCTTATAGGGGCATCAAGAGCCAGCTGTTTATTCTTCCTAATGGTGGCTGAAATGTTGGTGACATAGTGATCGAACACACATGTAAACACAATGGTTACAATTTGATTAGGAGCATCAGATCAGAAAATGTCTCATCCTAGAGTGCGTTGACGAACACAATCTTTGAGTGTTTCATTTTGTGTATCTCCTTCTGTGTGTATATCCGAGCATGATGCATGTAGATTTCTGTAAGTGTTTGGAGAGTTGATGGATGGCTCTGTTCGGCCTCCGACTGAGTTCTATCACATGTTCTCTCTTTTATTCATGATGCAGCTCGACCAGCGTTTCAGCTCTCTCTCTCTCTCTCTCTCTCTCTCTCTCTTTCTCTCTCTCTCTCTCTCTCTCTCTCTCTCCTCTCTCTCTCTCTCTCTCTCTCTCTCTCTTTCTCTCTCTCTCTCTCTCTCTCTCTCTATCTGTGGACATTATTCACCTACTTCCATTTAGGAATCCGTTTTAGGTTGGTGTTGCTGAGTAGAAGCAGGTGTTTGAAATAGGCATTTTCTCAAATCTGCCCTAAACGCTTTGCTTATTAGCATTATTGTTGTCGTGTCCACTGTTGTGACATTTGCGTGTTTCAGCTTTAACAGATGTTGTGAGATAAAACATTGACTTACTCACAAAGAAGTGTTGAAAATGACCTTTGCAGTGGTGAGCCACCGAGATGTTTGCTCTGCGGTGTTTTACACGGGCTGATGCACATGTGGAAATCTTAAAACGCGACTTATGCTCTTTTCATAGGCTTTCTGCTGACTACCACAGGCCACACACACACACACACACACACACACACACACACACACACACACACACACACACACACACACACACACACACACACAGACGGAAACATGATTTTCCAGCCAAGGAAGGGCAGGCGGAGCCGATACATTTATGTTTTCCTCTTCATCACGCTCCTTTCTCCTTCTCTTCCTCTGACTCATTTTTTTCTTTCCTTTAGCACTTTTTCTCTCCTTCTCGAGCACCCTCTCTGTCTCCCCCACACACATACACACACACACACACACACACACACACACACTCGCACACACACACACACTCGCACACACACACTCGCCATGTATGTCTAACTCACTATCTGTCAGTTTTTCATTGTTTAGAGAAGCAGTGTAAACGAGCTGCATATTTTTCCATGACTTCAGTCTATCTGCAGAACAACCTGCCTCACAAGTCTACACACACACACACACACGCTGATAAGTGTGTGTGCACATACCCAAACAGAAAGTCACAGTAAATGGAGCAAATCATTATAGTGGAATCAAAGACTGGTCCTGATGCATACTGTTTACATACACACCGTCCGTGGAGCTGTGTTACAGAGTGGAGTTTTCCTTGGTTCACAGCTTTGTGTTTAGTTTCTCAGAAAGGAATGGAAATGAGAGATGGCGGATTGCACTATAGTTTGACATTACAGGAAATCCTCATAGGTAAAAAGCAACCATTTTTTATCAGTTGGCCAATCGTTTAAGCTTGGATTACATTTAGGGAAAGAGTATAGTCATTGTTACACATCTTAAGTATTCTTGTGTAACCTAAAATATGTATGCCTATATTGGCAATGGTCACAATTGAAGGGAAATCCATACATTGCTATTCATTCTGGAAAATGTAAACTTTAAATCTCTAACCTCAAAGGCATTGGGTAGCTCATATTGGTTCATGATCTGGCAGGAATCTCTAGAAATCACATCAATATGTTCCACTTTGTTCGGCAATGTGTTGTTGTTTTCTGACATGACATTGGGAGTCAACATGGCCTCAGTACTACACTGTGTGTCAAGAACAAGTCAAATTGGATCAGCTGTACAGCATTTTTGATCAATTACTAGCAATACTGTTCATGGCCAACAAAAACAGACTTTTCATATAGAATTAAAAATACTTGTCAGTGACACACACTGCCTTTACAAACATGAATAATACACACACACACACACACACACACAGACACACACACACACACACACACACACACGTAAACAGGCACACACAGCCCTTCACTTCAGAGTTTTGTTGTGCCGTTTAAGAAGCTTGTAACTGGCTGTTTTCCCACTCAGCTCTGCTTTGATGTGGAACTGGTGCAACACTCCATCAGGGAGCATTAATTTATCACTGCACACACACACACACACACACACACACACACACACACACACACACACACACACACACACACACACACACACATACACACAACCACTACATGCCTATGAGCGGATGCATTCGCACACACACACATATCCGCACACACTCAATTCCTTATTACACATGCGGCACGCTCAAGCTGCTGCATTGCTTCACTGCGGCAGTCTGTCTCTGTTCCTCATGTCTCCCTCTCTTCAGTTATCTTTGCTGTAATGATAATGAATACTTCCATGCAATAATGAAATGTAGATAAAGGTATCTGGCAAGTGTGTGTGTGTCATTGTATATGATTGTGTGTATTTTACTAGCTGTGTGTGGAATTATCCCTCAAGGCACTGACTTCCAGCCTGCTCTCTCATACCAAACACAAACCTGAGCTTCCATTGTGTGTGTGTGTGTGTGTGTGTGTGTGTGCGCGCGTGTGTGTGCGCGCGTGTGTGTGTGTGTGTGTGTGTGTGTGTGTGTGTACTCATATAACATTACATATTTGTTTCCAGTGAAAGCTCCTTCTGTATGAATAATAGAAAAGGTCAATGCTGGTTTGAGGTAATTGGATTCAAAGCTACTAAGTTCAGGGATGGGTGGATTGATGGATGCATGGGTAGGTAGGAAGTAGGAAGAAAAGTAGATATAAGTGCTTTTTTCTTGTTTAACTGGTCGTGTTACATACATTCCTGGATTCAATTGAACAAGGAGAAAGAGTGTTGCAGCAAGAGGTAGAGGGGGAGAATGTGAGTGGAGGTTCATGGGGAGACAAAGGGAGGCATGGTTCAAAGGGGATTCCCTCTCTAAATAAAATTCAACAACCCACATGTGAGATTTACTCCTTCCTCTTGCCCGTTTTGTGTGTGTGTGTGTGTGTCTCATATGGAAGCACTTAACATGTTACAAGAACTGTCGACGCACACACACACACTCACACACACATACACATACACACACACACACACACACGCGGGAGTGAAAAGTTTCCATGTTTAGGCTAAGCGAGCTTTAACATGACAGATGTTGACTGTTACTGTAGCACTGTAGCCCACTGTGTTTCTGCACACACACACACACACACACACACACACACACACACACACACACACACACACACACACACACACACACACACACACGTGAAGTGCTATTTTTAACCTTGTTTATGACTTGGTGAACTTGGTGAACAGAGAGTGTTAAAAGACGATGGAACATTGTGTAAGGACACACATTTACACACAGGATTTCTTTGTGGTACATTTTCCAGTGGGACTGTTCCCAATCCATTCCATCACCTTTTTTTTCTTCCAATTACATACAGCAAATGGTTGAGGAGTCCATGTGTTGGTCTGTGTTTACACTTCTGTTGAAAGACAGTATCCTTTAGTTTATATAACCCTTTATTTATTATCAGTTTTCTTGGAATGTAGGGCTTTGTCTGCCAACAGACATATTGAGGAGGATAGCATTTGTGTTGCTTCACATAAACGTGTGCAACTTTGAGCACATCACTTTTTTATTTTGCAACTTTGAGCACATCACTTTTTTATTTTGCAACTTTGAGCACATCACTTTTTTATTTTGCAACTTTGAGCCAGTCGTTTCATATTAGAATCAAAAGAATGAGCACCCAAATTGCTTTAGCATCAATCACCCTATTTCCTCTCATTCTATACTATGATTAATGATTATCTGGTATCTACAAATAAATTAAAATGCATCACAATTCTATCAATTATGCAAATTAAAATGCTGACTTGAAACAAAACCCTACAATAAATCGTACAGTAGAAGAAACCTCTCTTTCAGTGAACATGCTGACCTGGAAAAAGCTGCCAGAAGCCTTCCGTTTTCACCACTTTATAAACACAGTTGTTTCAGTTATTGAGGAAGACATCAAACAGCTTGTAGTAATCCTGCTGAAGCTGCATGCCGAGGACAGCTTTGTTCCTTCAGAAGCCGTCCTCCATGGAAAACCTGTGCTAGATCTGCCACGACAGATTGAGGTTAAAACTTTCCTTTAGGATGCTTGGAACAAAAGCGGCTGAAACAAAGCGAAAAATAGATCCGAGCAGAGTTAGAGTGAAATCCAGCGCACACACTCATACGCAGCAGTGTACACATATTTAAAAGCACTCCCAGGCAGAGCTCCTGTTAGCATACACACAATAAACACATTTTATGAGAATAAAATAGATCCCAATAAAGAGAAAACAAACACAGAAGAACCGAATCCTCTCCACTGTCAGAACAGCCAGAGGTATTGCTTTATGATATTTGTTGTTGTTGTGTTGCATCATGCGTGTGGAGTTAAGAAATACTGAGTTAGAGTTCAGATTAAACCCGGCAGCATGACATGGAGCTTTAGCAAACATTGGAGAGCACTAATAACCACTATGCTTCTGTGTAATTGGCAATTTGTGGGACGAAGCACCATTAGGGTGACAGCGTTATGTGTCAACGTTGGTTCTACTACAGTACAACGTGCTGGCTACTGCTTGGCTAAAAGATATGAATGAAATCATTGTAGTTCTTCCTTGCAGCTGCCACACTACTACTCATGGGAGACTCTGTGTTTCATGAGATAACTTCTGTTGTGACATGTTGTTACATAAATAGTTGACTTGTCATGTTCACTCGTGCTGATTTCTTTGGAGAACAAATTAAAGGCATGAGAGGGCAGACTGTTTTAATTCCAGGAAATCATTTAGACCAATTAGACGTGGAGCTGTACACAAAGCAAAAACTGTACATGCCCATGCTGATAGACAAGAGTATCTTCACCTCTAAACCTCCACAAATACTTTAATCTACACTATCCTTCTTTATTTCTGTCTCTATTCACTTGTTTTGTCACAACTAATCTCTCTTAGTCTGTGTGCCTGTATTACCTACTTCTCCTTCCCTCTTCACTTTCTGTCTCTTTCACTGTATTTATGTCAGATTACATCATAGACTTCCCTGACCATCTGTCCCCCCTCAAACCAGGCTTTTAAACATTCATTTAAACTCTTCAACTTTATCCAGCAGCTCCCTGCACCTAAAGAAAAAAAGGAAATTGAATCTTGTAAGGCTTGGGGGATTTTAAGTATTCTGCAAGAGTTTTTCTTCGCAAGGCCTGTAAGAGACAGAAGTACCTTTAAAGGCCCCAATTCATGGCCATTTCTACTGATCATATTTCCATTGTTGAGGTCTACTAGAATAGATTTAAATTGTGCAATTTTCCAAACTCACATTGGTTTCTCATACAGCATCTCTGTATAGTATGTGTGTTCACCAGGTATTCACTCTCTGTTCCAAACGGCTTGTTGGAGCTCCTGCCCCCCCTCCCTGTGAGCCCAGTGTGCTCTAATTGGTCGGGACGTTGCGAGGCTCGTTGCTGCGAGGAGCGGACAGGTTTCCGGGTCGGTGATACAGCGAGAACAAGCGAAATTCATCCTGAGCACACACAAACACTCACAGCCGAAGTAAAAACAATAAGTGTGGCTTGATATTGAGTAAGAAAAGGTTTATAACGATGTGAGAATGGGTCTGCGGAGAGCATTTCTGCACGATCCCAACTCGTCTATTACCAGCGTTCAGGGAGCTCTATGCAAGTCAATGAGGACTCCCTGTCAGTTAGCCAAGGGATCCTGGTGTGTGAGGTGCTCCGTGGATTGGTCCATTTTACTCGCTACAGGGTGTACTTTGAGGGTTTGTGACTCTGCAGACCGTTTACATGCAGAAATACTTCATAACACGAGGGGACGGGTAATAACCGGAAAAGCATGACATGGGACCTTTAAGTACATTATATAAGCACAGATGTTTTATAATGGCAATAAAAAGTTAAATCCAATACTTCGATCCTTGAAGTTTGTGTCGGCCATATTGAAAAAGGGGGCTGCATTTCCCTGGTGAGATGAAGTAGGGGGAAATACCCCAAAAGTATAGAGAATAAAACAAGACACAGAGGAAGATTGAACATTTGTCTCGAGCAGAATCAGACAGCGACAAATCGTTTCAGTTTCTTCTCTCTCCATTCTTCACTTTCACCGATGCTGTAAAATGTCTTGATCGAAGAAAGGAAATGGGTTTCTTGTGCTTGTGCTTTTGGAAAGAGATATGGTGTTGTAACATTTATGTATAACCTGAAATATAAGTCTGGTGCTCTGTATTATTCTATTGCCCTTCTGACATCATATCCTAATAACAGCTTTGTCTGTGAAGCTAAATCCTGATATTCCTCCTGGACATAAAAGCTGTATGGTTGGACAAAATATGTTAAAAAACATCAATGAGCCAAACCAAATGCTGCTGAAAATATGCACGTACAAAAGGCATAGAACATAGCAATAGTTGTATAGATCCACAGCTGAAAATAGTGCCAAACAAATGGGTTATTTAGTCTTGTGTGGGTAACATCTGACGACAAACTACAGATCCCATTTTCTTTAGGAAATTACTTTGCAATCCATTTTAAAGATTTCCGCCCTCAGCGGAGTTGAATGGGCTTTAGGCAGAGTATAGATGTTGGAGTGTGTTGTGAGATGGACGGATGTTTAAACGTCCTTCAGTCAGACACCAACCCAACCAGTTAGTGACCAGACAGTCAACCAGTGAGACAATCAATAATGCAATCAATAATGCTTTCATTTATCCATCCATCACAGCAACAGACTATCTTCCACTTAATCTGTACTCTCTCTTTCTTTCTATATCTTCTCCCTCCATCTGTGTTAACAAGTAGGTGTGTAGGCGTGTTATCTCCGAGGTGAACTAGCTGTATTAAAAAAGGAATCTTCTTCTACTGGATCATACCGAGCAGGTCATAGTTCTTCATTTTGACTAAATGATTAGACTTTATAATTCTGCATCGATCAAAGTCCCCCCTACAGACATGTTAGGCCACAAAGCTCCAATTTAATCAGGTTTTGTCCTCTGCTGATTCACTCTTTGAGTTATATTGTGAAAACGGCATGAAGGGTGGTAATTGTGCAGAGACTTGTGGTTCCACATGACACTCAGAAAATGCAGTGATTGATTTCTAGCTAAGTCATTCATGGAATATAATAGTATGTTATTCTTAGATTCTTATTCTGGTGACATGAGGACCTCCCTCGAGATCTCCTGAGGGAACCAAACCCGATGTATACACTCCACTCACTGACTATCAATACAGACATATTTCACTGCTGTCATTGCATCAAAAATCAAAGCCTTTTGAAACTTTTGCATTGTCAAATTTGTGCTCTTGCCTCTCAAACTTTTCCCGCTTCAAAGAGTGAATCTGAGTGTGTTATTAATCACCAGAACAGATCAAAAGCTCTGATAGCTATTGGCAGAGTGGCGGAGTGGAAAATGATTAAAGCAATGAACCCGTCGCCTAAAACAAACCTGTGACAAACAAGCGGATTTGAACTCTAATAAGTCTGGAGTGTTTTTGTTCAATGATTTCTGTATTACTTAGTGCTGCAAGACACCAAGGACTCAAATGCACCTTAATGTACCCAGGGAAAATATAATATACAATATTAAAACAGCAAAATACTCTACCGGCCTTCTGTGTACTGTAACATATGGTAGATGCAGTTGTAGTATCTCGCATCCCCCACACATTTTCAGAACAAACAATAAATCAGTGTCAACACAGGTTCAGAGCACAGAATACATTTTAATACCTTTAAGCTCTCTCACTCTTGTTCCTCTCTTGGTCTGGCTCACTCTCTGTTGCCCGAGGCACAGTAAGACCCAGCTCTGTAAATGTCAGAGAAAGCGGAGGCCATCAGTCTTGCAGCGGCGCAAATACTGGCTGCTGTTTATCAAAGGTTACACCCAGCCGGGGTCACATGTACACCTGTAGTTTAACCACAATCACCGCTCCAACCTGACCAGTTAAAGACACGCTGACCAGTTATATTGTTTCCTCACATTCCATTTTAAGATTAGCACGCTTCATGTTGACTGTTAATAATCTTTATGGCTGTCTGGATAATGAGGATTTACTATTGTGTGTGTGTGCAACAGCCTCCAAATCACCCGAGGCTGGGGCAGGCGGCCAGTCACTGTAGAGTACTGGAGAAATCCGATAGGCCGTTAGAAACAAGTGTGTGTGCATGGGTGTGTGTGTGTGTGTGTGTGTGTGTGTGTGTGTGTGTGTGTGTGTGTGTGTGTGTGTGTGTGTGTGTGTGTGTGTGTGTGTGTGTGTGTGTCCCATAAGTCTTGTACAATCCAGTAAGTCCAGAGGTCATTGATCCTTCACCAATAAAGCCTCAGCTGCCAGGGTCACATAATACGCCATCGATCGTCAACAGAAAACTACTTCTTAGCCTGCAGCTGGCTTTATTTGACCACCAGTACTTCAGTTTATTCAGCAACACACTCGACTATCATCTTGACTGTTATCTATATTTAAATTGGATAAGCACTCTGTTGCATTAGGATGAGAATAAATATGTGAATTGTGAAGATTACCAATAACTGCAATGGCAACCGATATGGTCTACTTTCATGCTTTGCTGGATGAGTCTGATGTAAAATGTGTTAGTGTGATTGTTGCAATGAAATCCTCCATCTGCGTAGATTCAGAGCCACACAGGGCCATTACTCTGGGTCAAAAATCTCTTCGGGTTTCACCTCTGAAACCTCAGCAGTTCTATTCTGAGATGTTTGATGCCACCGGTGCCTGGCTGCCTGGAAAACAATGCCATTATAGTGCGTGTGTGTATGTGTGAGTGTGTGCGTGTATGTGCTACAAGCCCCATCTATCTGTATTGTAACATTATAGGTGGTATTTTGACATCCCCAAAACAATAATAGCAAAGAATGAGACTTTATTATCGATGGTTAATATTTGGGTGGTGATCCAGGAATACAAGTTTATTTCTATAAGTCCATGAAAGCTTTGGATAAATACAACACATGCAAATAATAAGAGCGAGGGTGTGTCTGTAATCTCACATACTATAAAAAGCTCCACCTTCACGCATGTAGTCTGCATTCATACTCTTGCATGTATGCATTTAAAAACATCATGCGTTCACTTTTCACACTTCCACACGTCTTAGGTTTTGACACTTTGCTCCAACTGTAATTTTCCGGCCAATTAGCAGCATCATTGCATTGTTCATTTAAAAACTCATCCAGGGTCTGTCTGGTCTGGGAATGCTGATGGACGCTGGGCGCTCTTCCCACTGGGAATCCACCTGTTCATTTCAATCTACACTCTAAACAAGCGCAGTATACTTAGCTTCTGGTCAACTGAATCTCTCGTGTGCAGTTTGATCACCAGTTTCCATCCTACTCATGTTAAAGGGTATTGATCACTTATATGTAAATGCATTCTTGAATACACAATGAAAATGTGAAATACAGTATATTTGTCTGCAAGGCCCTTAATGTCAAACTGTAAGACCCTGATGCCACATATTTCAATCGTGTATATGTCCATACTATATGTCGTTGTCCATATTTTTGTGATAATCTGTGGAATAAATTATATTAAATGTCAGAAAGCCGACATTCATTTTTCGGCCAGTTAGACGCAGTGCAACAAGATCTTAACACAACATTTGCAGCACCTTTTAAAGTTGATATGGCTGACATCTATTCCACTTAAACAGTTGAGGTTGTCACAGCTGAGACGTAAGACAATTTATTTTTGCTAGATTTGCTCAAAATGAAGTCGGATGAGTGCAGCAATAGACTTCTAATGTTAAACACAAATTGAACATCTGTATCTTCATTTATTAGCGGCTGGTTTGATACTAAACACCAATTTGTTGACTATCCACACGTCTGCAAGTTCCCCGCAGACTTCAGAGGACAGATTCACTTTAATGAGGCCTCAGGCAGACAACTTAAGAGCTTAATGAAGACGGGGTTCTTTACTGTTTGGTGAGAGGTTTAGTGTTCATTTGAATGTCACTAAAACATCCCTCTGGCTGTGTTTAGTAATGTTTTTATTTAGTGAGCTAATGTGGGAAAGAAGAGCTGAACTCTGGGAGCAGATGGAGTGATAATTATGGAGATGCTAATGAATCGATCAAAGAGGAAGCAACCTCAGTCGGTTGCACTAACACATGCATACTACACTCATATACAAAGCAAAAATGCATTGGTTTGGTATTTTAATGCAAAGAAGCACAACTAGGGAAGTATTGTAATTATGTGTACCCTTTCTTACTTTGCTGAGTCACACACACACACACACACACACACACACACACACACACACACACACACACACACACACACACACACACACACACACACACACAATTAAAGAAGTCAGTGACTGTTTTAAAAAGTATCAAATGCATCTCTATATGTATATTTGAAGTTGTAGTGCATTTATTTATTAACTTTTTTAAGTAATGGACTTGTACTTGTTGCGATTCAGGAATGTCTTTTGATGCACCTGTGGTAACAACACATTTCCTTTTTGGTTTGGAAAGAGAAATGTCTCTTCAGTGTTGTTTTTCTTCTGATCTGACCAAATTAGTAATCTGCTCATGGCACCCTGACCCATTTCAATTCAGTCAATACATAAAGAAGAAATGTTCAATCGTGAAGTTAAATACATATTTTTCACTTTTTCTTTTGGCCTTTCTAGATGGTGCTTCCATATCGACTCTATTTCAGAGTAAATTTAAATGTTGACATAAATGATATGGAAAGAAGTCAATTTTTTGTTGGCTCTCTTTCTCTGTTGTGTCATTTTAAATGCCAGTAAAGCCAATAACACAATGCAGCTGTTCTCATAATGAGAATGTATATTGCTGTCAGACTAGTTTATGCAGTGTGAGCATAAAATTATGTTTCATTGCGGCAGACCAGAATGTACTCTTCACCTTGGTAAACTGGCAGGTTTTATGAGCATAATCAAGCCCACATGTCCGTTTTGTTATTGCCAAGGCAAACAAAAAAGTAATCTGAAGAACACGGACAACTAAAAGGTGTATATATAACAGTATCATCAAATAATCTCTTAGAGCAGGAGGTTTTAACCCTCAGAGACTCACCAGAGGAACCAAGATGTCTCTGTCTCAATGCAGGTGATGGATGTGATTCACAGTTTTGTTGTTGGCCAAAAGAAAGATGTCCTCATCCTCAGAAGAAGAGATGTGTCTGTTTTTCTGTGTTTTATAGGAGAACTTTTCAGTAACAACTTGCAACATGAGTGTGGATGCAGTCAACTCAATGTTTTGAAGGGTATCTGCCGTACTGTGGACATGTTCCAAGTTGTGTCTTCTCCCAGGACATGTTTCTCTAAGCAAGACAGGCAATACACAAGCCTGTCAGTGGGAGGTGTGTGTGTGTGTGTGTGTGTGTGTGTGTGTGTGTGTGTGTGTGTGTGTGTGTGTGTGTGTGTGTGTGTGTGTGTGTGTGTGTGTGTGTGTGTGTGTGTGTGTGTGTGTGTGTCTGTACGTGCGTGTTTTGGAGAAGTTGCCAAGTCACGAGTTGTTGTTTACCGTCCAGGCAAAGGTCAAATATTCTCTAAATCTTTTTCTCAGTACTTAAGTCTCAATCTTGCTAACACATACGTCAACACACACAAACACACTCCCACACGCACAAACATTACGTTATTACAGTATCCATCCTACACATCATCTCAGAGCCTCATCTCTTCTCTCGCTGCTCACGGCAGCATGATATGTTTTGAATATTTCACTTATAATTGTATGTCGACTTGAAATCAATCAAACAGGAAATCATTGTTGAAAGTAAATAAGAAAATAAATGGAGGTTTCTTAGTCTGTGGAACATATTTCACAGTGAATACACACATGTTGCTACATCAACACCATCACAAATCAGATGTAAATGTATTTAGACATTTGTGTTGACTTAATACCCTAATTTCAATCTTATATTCAAGATGGTATCCGTCTGTCCACCTACAGATATATCCTACAGCTAAACAAAGGTCTTTCGGGACGGATTCACTACAAGAAGTCTGCAAAAGTCGTTTTCAAGTGTACTACATTTCCTTTGAATATCTTAAAATTCACAATTCTGAAAACACTGATTTAAAAAGCTCAGTCAATGGATGTGCTGAGTTAATGTGCTGAGGTGTCATCTCCTATGTATTTAATATGACGTTGAGTTGACACACACTTTTCTTTAAGTGTCACCCTTGACTCCACTAGCATATATAAGTATGAGACAGTGTTGCTGAGGTAGCTGGCAGTATATCTAAGTTTGTGTGGGAGAGTGTGACCTCTGTCCCAGGTGGGTGTTGGGCTGTGATTGACAGGTGTCTGGTGACATCAGGGAGGAAGCCAGTGCTTTGTCACAACATGTGCCTGTCACTGTCACATAATGATGATGCTAGCTATTCCAAGGGTGAGACTTGCAAAGTGTGTGTGTGGGTGGAATGACAAGTTTCCACCTTCTTGTGCTGTGAAAATATCCCTCACCAAATCTCCCAATATATAAGTAACACAATATATATATATGTGTAACAAAATGGCACACATAGGAAAACTGATTGGGTTTAAAAATACATTAAATATATTTGGTACTATTAACACAGTAATGTCTGCCTTCCTGCAAATACAGCAAATAACCCCTTCTGCATTTATTTAATTAAGAAATATAAAAACTGGTAATTAATATACTTTTTGCTGGACCTAAAAACAACTTATAGGAGAAATTGTGATTTGGGTAGCTTAAGTAATATATCAAGGGGCTCGAATGTGCCTGTGCGTGCTCTTAATTTCCACTGATAAAGCAGAAATACTCTAAATAGGTATAAACTCAGAGGTTTCTCCGGTTTCGCTTGTAAGTGTAGTTATTATATACATTTGGGTTGATCTAAATATTGGATTTAAATGATGGTCATGCTAAGATTTCATAGCTTGTCACAGCTAAAGGCACTCAAATCTTTCAAGTGTCGCAGCTCAATATTTCTATCTTTTAATTGAAATGTGTGCAAAGGATGCAACAAGAACAAAGCGCTCTTATGTTGGAGTCAATAGAAAATCAAAATGCAAAACTTAAACAATTAACCAAGAATGGCTAAATCCAATTCTAATTTATTTATTTGAATGCAAGATTGGTTTGAGCACAGTAGCCCAGCCAGTCGAATCAATACAACGAGAGAGACTATTCCTGATCAATGCAGAAGCTAATCTATCAGCCCGGGCGCTGAGGCAATGAACTGCCTGTCAGGACTGACATTTAGAGAAGAGAATAAAACCCCTGCCTCGAGCTAGAATTCACTTTTATTTTAATTGACCATCTTTCTCTGAAGGTCCATGAGCTGAGCGGGCACTCTTAACACACATGATGTATGAGAACACACACATTCAACAACTAGCTCACACACGCAGTATATCACACATCCCCCACACACATGTACTTCAGAAATACATTCATTCATCTGTTTGCAACTCACATATATCGTCTATATCAATATTCCAATTACTGTATAGACTATTCTGCACAGTTTCTATCATATTCTGGTTCTATTATATTCTATTTTATGTTTTACTTGTACTCACTGTTGGAGGAGCCTGTGCCCTAAGATTTTCATTGTCATAACTACACTGTAGCCACATGACAATAAAAGCCTTTAAACCTTGAAAATACACTCTTAAAGCTATATGCACATTTAGATTAGTTGAATATCCCACCACACACACATCGTTTCTTGGGTAATGAGCAGGTGAGACAAGTCAAATGGCAACAGTCAATCAATGTCTTATCAACGACCCCCGGTGAACTCTGACGCGACCTCCCGCCCTGGAGAGGTGTTAATAGTGTGTGAGAGAGACAGGGAAAGTAATGGGGCAATGTGCTGTTAATAGCAATCACCCTCATGTTAACCTCATAAACTGTACTTCAGCTGTTTGGATCAGCAAATCTATGTTTAACTATATTTCCACTACAATATAAAGTGTATATGTATGGTACATTTGGGAAATGTGTCACTAGCTTTGACAGCAATTTTGTATTCATTAAAGGATACTTTCACCTGTCTGAACACAGAGCCCAGTCTGCTCTGATTGGTTAGCTGGGAACTTTGAGATGCAGACCATTTACATGCACAAAAACCTATAACACAGAAAAGGGAAAACCAAAATATGCTTATTAGGGCCCCTTTAATACATTCATAGAGTGATACAAATATCTATGTTAGCCATTCCCTACTTAAAATACTATCTTAATATATCTATCACTATTTTATTTATTTTATTATATTATGTTTTTCTTGAACCATCTATGGCACACTAACTGTAGAGGCTGTCTGTTGCCGCGGGCAGTGAAACACTCGAACATTTGTGAAGGGCAACCACTGCAGGAACACTGTGGGGTCAACTGTGTGTGTTTGTGTGTGTGTGTGTGTGTGTGTGTGTGTGTGTGTGAATATGTGAGTGTGTTTTATTGCAAGCCAGTTGTAATGTGCATTACTGTTACTGAGGTGATTGCTTTCCATTCCGTTCTCCCTCTCTGCTACAGGCCAGCGAGAGCAGCCAAACGTTAATTTCACCCATGTGATTATCACTGTAATGAGGATTCAGAGCTGATAGGTGGGAGGTGTTTATAGCCAGCAGGTCCAGTTTTGCATTTGGCCTTAGTGGGGTTGAATTGAATGCAAACAAAGGCTCCATTTAGCAGTAATCAGAGTAAGACAATAGCTCAAGTACAACATTACGTTACGTCTGCACTGCCTCAGAGACCTAAATCCAGTTTTTCCGTCCTTTCTTTTCTGCTTGTGTGATAGAAGAAAAAAAAAAGAATTCCACATGCGGCAAGCAAGAACGATTAAGCAAAAACCTACTTTATATTCTGCTCAGCCAAGTATGTCAAGCTAGATAGCCTGGTCCTTCATTTTTAAAATGCCAAGCGGACTGAGTGCTGCTCATCTGAGAAAGGTTGTGATCTGAGTTTAAGGTTAATGTATCGTGCGGAATGACTGAGGATGTGAGATGGGCACAGGATGGTGCCAACTGTGGCTAAAATGGTTCATCTGGGAAAGGATGTTTTTATTTGACATCTGCAGCCCTGCTGTCCACCGCACTTACGTTGCTCTCAGCATCTGGGTGTCAATTGAGGTGCTCAGCCCTTAGCAGAGGGGATGATTACTTCAGACACACGAAATTGCTAAATGTCTCTTCTCATCTCCCTCACTCTGATTCCTGCCCCCAGATATGTGATAGATAAGGCTTTTAGTATTTTGCATGCCAGCCTATGCAGAGTGTTCATCACATTTTAACATATTGATTAGGTCATGCAGCGCCTGAGGAATGACTTATTATAAATTATCAATGAAGTTGTACACCTGTGCTGCATCAGGCAAAAGGATTACTTGTGGCATTTTGATGTTAAGTTTGTTAGTTTTTCCATATTTTCTTCATATTTATGAATGTGTCCCTCCACAATAAATGATTGCAGACACTTAATTTGAAGGAAATAAAGGTTTATATTCCGTCATGTTTATTCAACAGATCGGCAAAGATGTTATACATGTGTGTTGCTTCCTTCATGTCATGTGCTTTCCTGCAGAGCACTGTTTAGACGAGACACATACACCAGTTGTTTATGTGCATGCCAAAACGCTTCCCTGTGATTGGTCGACCTCTCCTTGACCCCCCAGCCAGTCAGGTGGCTCCCTCAGGGACCATTTCATCAGGCTAACCTCAGATCAGCTCTGTCACAATCTCTCTTGTATCTCCTCTGGTCCCCGGTCTCCTACCTATGTTTTATCACTCATTGTCCTGGTCTCTCCATTGTCCTCCTTCTCTGCTGGTCAAAATGTGTTTTATACTGTAGCATCGTCACAGTGTATGGATCTTTATGTTTCTATTTCATCTCGTCAGTCAATCTGTCATCCTATTTTTACTCCACGATCTATAGTCCTTTATAAAGGATGTATGTGTGGGTGTATGTGCTTAAGTTTGGTGACCTTTAATGAGTCAACAGATCAGTTTTCATGTCCTGAAAATGAAGTAATGTGTATGTGTGCATTTACGACTGCCTGCTGCCAAGTGTCTGCATGCCTTTTGTGTCGGATTTCATTCCTGTTTTCTGGGTAATAAAACCTGTGTGTGTCTATGAAAGTGAGAGTGTCTGTGTTTGTCTACAGTGTGCGTGTGTGTGTGTGTGTGTGTGTGTGTGTGTGGTGTGTGTGTGTGTGTGTGTGTGTGTGTGTGTGTGTGTGTGTGTGTGTGTGTGTGTGTGTGTGTGTGTGTGTGTGTGTGTGTGTGTGTGTGTGTGTGTGTGTGTGTGTGTGTGTGTGTGTGTGGCCTAGCATTACTATACTTGTAGGGGACCTAAATCTGTTTACACAGTCACGTGTGGGGACTCGCCTCCCTTATGGGGACAAATTGGAGGTCCCCATAAGGGGAATCATTAATTTTAGGGTGAAGACTTGGTTAGGGTTAGGATTAGGGTTAGGGTAAGGGTAAGGGTTAGGTGTTGGTTATGGTTAAGGTTAGGATAAGTCTCCAGGAAATGCATGTAAGTCAATGTAATGTCCCCTGAAGTGATGTATACATGGTATGTCTGTGTCTGTGTGTGTGTATGTCTTCCTTTCTATTTTCTCCCACGCTTTTTCTGATTACACGCCGTACCCACTGGAGTCAGTGTGTAGCAACTACAAATGAATCTGTGATCACCCAGGCTTTTTCTCAAACTTTCATGCCGACACAAACTCAACTTTTCCACCACAAAGTGTGATTTCTGCAATGCAGATGACAATGAAACCTTTGAATCTTGAATCTTTAAAAAGTTAAGAAATAAGGACATTTTATTTTGCCTCCAAACTATTGCATTGCCACATGGCTTGATGTGCTTCTACTACACAGTAATGAAGAAACTAAGCTTATATCCATTCTTAACACTGCTATTAGGCCTTGTGTGAGTGTGTGTGTGTGTGTGTGTGTGTGTGTGTGTGTGTGTGTGTGTGTGTGTGTGTGTGTGTGTGTGTGTGTGTGTGTGTGTGGTGTGTGTGTGTGTGTGTGTGTGTGTGTGTGTGTGTGTGTGTGTGTGTGTGTGTGTGTGTGTGTGTGTGTGTGTGTGTGTGTGTGTGTGTGTGTGTGTGTGTGTGTGTCAACTATGCTTCCGCTGTGTAAGATATACATTTCAAGTCGCCTCTTGGAATCAAAGTGCCGAACATTCAGACAACATTTCTGTGACTGAAACAAATCCCTGACCTCAGAAGTATCTATTCCACAGACTAAGTTTAGTCGGAGTGACTCGAACAAGAGGGAGACATGGAGGGATAGACAACCAGATGACAGATTGGCTTATAATAAAACTCAGAGGCGAAAATAAAAAAGCATTTATTTATTTGTATTTATTTTTAAGAAGCAGAAGGCTCAACTTGGTCTGTCACTGTCTACAAAAAGAAATACAAATTATGATATTCTGATGCTCTATAATGATATTTTGAGGATTTCCCAGCTGACATGAACCAAATCCTGAATAAAATGCAAAATACTTGTATTGACTTTTAAAATGCCTTTCCTAAATGTGAACACCCATCAGGCACGTGCACACATAGACATCAAAGTGGGCTTGAGCCCCTGCCCTTTTTCTTCCTCCAGAGAAAGTGCCCATTTTTTTCTCCCTTTTTTTTAAATAAATGAATATATATCTACTGCTGTTTGCGCACAGTTTCCCTTTCCAAAAACATATTGATTGAATACAAAATAAAAATATCAGGTCGGGAGATTAGACTGTGAAGTTCCGATGCTCTCTCTACCCTCCCTCCCTCCACGTCTCGCGCACAGCGGTGCGGACCTCGGCAGTCACTTGTTCAGACCGACAGGTAGCAGCCAGCACCTCCCACTTTACAGTCCCATGTTATGCCGGATTTTCTTGGCTTGTTTGAAGGTGAGTGGCGGTGATGAACAAATGGCTAAACTGCCAGTGCCTCAAGTTTACAGCTAATTAGCCAGAAGACAAAAACAAATATAGTTAACTAAGGTAGGCTACTAGCTAATGGATAAGTTAGCTCAACGTTTAGCTATGGCGATTTATCATGGGCATACATTATAATGTGCTGTACTTAAGGGGAGACTGACACTAAAGGTGAATACAGTAAAATGTGTATCTAATTATGTCATTATCACAATCGCCACATTGATATGCAAATTAAGCGTTAACTGTAGGCCTAATTAAAATGTGCTAATCTGCATGCAGTTACCAAGACATTGCAGGTGAAAAGGATAAAACAAAAACCAAACATAAAAACATATCACCTCACAACTTCCCCAGATAGTTACTTACGTCAAGTCAATATTTTCCCCTGAACTGTTATGTTTAAATGCAGATGAGCTTTAAATCTATAGATGAATTCAGACATGGTACACCATTTAGGCTATATGTGTTTTTTGGACGTTTTCTTTACATTAGAAGAAAACATGGAAGCAACATAGACCTAAATAACAAAATGTATAGTACATGAAAAAACGATATTTTTGCCAGTAATGTCCTTAGACAGTAACTTCATAATTTTGATTGTTGGCTGCTCATTTAATAACTATTAATTGTACTAGTTTGTTGTCTGCTCTTGTGCGTAGTGAATACTAAAGAAGACCATTGTCCCTGTGTTAACTGATTATTTTGTAGAATTCTGTTGAGTATTAAACAATTGTTTGAGGGTATTAAAATAAATAGATTGGTCAGTACCCTAAGTCAGAGATGTGCAACTATATTTACCTTTTTTTTACATCTTTGTTTTATAAATGATTATGGAAAGTGCCTTTTTTCTCACTTGAGCTCCCGCCCCCCAAAATGTCTGTGCACGTCCCTGACACCCATGCATACATAAATAGAGACTACCTAATTAACTCCCATGCATTTAGATAAATCAATAATGATTCCTTTAGAGACATCAAGGCCAAACTAATATATTTTCTGCATCTCCTCTTGCTTATCTTCTGGCGGTTTAACCTCGCCTCTAGCTGTCACCAACCATAATGTGATAAAGAACAGAAAGAGATGAAGGAGGATGGAAAGAAGAGAGAGATATGACTGTTTATCTTCCCTGACTGTCAACTGTATACATTACCTTATAGGGAGAGGAATCAAAATGTCATTTGTTTGTATGCATTGGCCATATATGGGCATAGCAGAAAGTGCTGTTGTACAGTGTGTAAGAGAACCTATACATGCTGTATTTGCTGTGATATATTCACTGCTTTTTTGCAAAACATCGGCAATAGTCAATTTGTGATATTAGCATTTTTAGTGTTGGTGTTTTTTAATTTATTTTCTATTCAAGTAATGTTTTGTGTAAAAGGTTAACCCTCCATAAAAACTAGCAGGCATAGTCAAAACACCAATATCTCATATTCAGTCAGGTTACAGCACCGCAGAGGAAAAGTGGACCATCCTTTCGGAAATAAATGTGATTAAACATCATGACATTTCTGGCCCAGGTGAACCACTCTGATCTGATTTGTAATAATAAATATTAATATCAGCACTGGTCTTTTCAGGAAACCAGAAAGCTGAACTCATAAAACTCTGCCGGTCAACTGGAAAGGAAATGATAGCCTGCTTTCTGACTAAATGTCTTCATAAGTCCACGAGTGAAGTCTTTAAATGTTTAAAAGTTATTTCAACTTTTTTTGGGTTATGTTTTCCAGGTCAATTTATGATTCTGCTAAAAATGACCTGTCTGACTATTCCATACATAATGCTGAGTTACTAAGAACAACACTCATATAAGAAACACAATGAAGGTGCAATTTGTGCCACAGTCCCTTATATTGCTCAGTTCTAGAGGTGCTTGATCCTACATTTCCCATAATGCAATTCAACAACATCTTTCTTTAGGCCTCTCTGCCACCTTGATACTCACTAAACACACATACCGTATTTAATTTTGTCTTAATTTACATGATTTCCTTTCATATTCTGTTCTTGTACATATTCCATATTCTAATTACATGTATATAGACTTTTTGCACTACATTTTGTTTTGTATTTTGTATCTTAAGTTCCCTTGGGTTTTTAGAAAAACAGTTGTAGCTCTTCAAAACTGCTAAAGAATACATTTGGGATTGATTAAAAGAAAGGACAAGAATGAGTTCTCTCTCTCTCTCTCTCCCTCTCTCTCTCTCTCTCTCTCTCTCTCTCTCTCTCTCTCTCTCTCTCTCTCTCCTCTCTCTCTCCTCTCTCTCTCTCTCTCTCTCTCTCTCTCTCTCTCTCTCTCTCTCTCTATCTGTCTTTGTAAATATCCTGGCATCTGTAGGCTGAGCTGTTTAAGAGAAACCGGCAGTAAAGCCAGTAAACTGCTTTGGAAACGCCTTGGAAACCACGCTGGACACATGTTGCCGTGGAAACAATCCGGCCCCCTTCTCTCCTTCCCACTACAGTGCAAAGTGGACCTGCACACTGGCAGCACTATAACTAACTACGTCTAATAATTGAATATCATCTCTCTCCTTTTTTTCATTCTGTATTCATTCAGACCCTGATGGATTCACATTGATGCTGATAATGGAAAGTGGAAAGAGAGATTGTAGGAGAAAAGACAGGTATCAGATAAACAGAGGAGAAAGAAGAAAATAGATCATAAAAGATACATAAAGACAAGGAAGGAGAGGAATGATAAACAAAATGGAGTAGAAGATGTTTTGTTATCATGGCAGTACTCTGTCATTAACTTGGTTCATTGAGGTTTACTCACTCAGGTATTAAAGCGCTTGTAACAAGTGTTTTGTTGGAGTCTGCCAAAAAAAGTGTTTGAGTTGACAAAAAAAGAGGAAGACAAAGATATTACTGAGAGAGAGGAGAGGGGGGAAACAAGACAAAGTAACTGTCAATGAATCATGCCAATGAAGCTTTTTGAAGTGAACTCAAAGCGAGGTGGGGAGGAGGGAGGTGAGTGGACCTCTTCACTTCATGCCAATAAAACTCAATTGTAAATTGGAGGGGAAATGAAGGAGATTTGGAATTTGTGTGTAAGCTGCAGAAAGAGAGGCTGGCTTTGCCAACTGGAATAGTGTGCCATGGAGTTAATCAGCCAAGAGGAGGAGGAGGAGGAGGAGGAGGAGGAGGAGGAGGAGGAGGAGGAGGAGGAGGGTTTGAAAAGAGGAGGGGAAGTGAGACACTGAATCTGTAGATGGAGAGGAAATGCCAACAGGAGGAGGAAAGAGAAAGAGTTTTTTTTCCCCTTAGAGGTTTATAAAGGAAAATGGCAAAGAGCAGCGGCCGGTATAAAGGCAGTGAGCGTTATTGTATGGCTTCCAGCTCCGGGAAGAGGTCGGCCATTCGCTTTTCCCCTGCCCTCTTTTGTGCGGTCAGAGGGTGTTTCTCAATGTCGAGTAAAGCTGCTCCAGAGTCACTATTTCAAGCATACTACGTCATCGAGTGCCGCCGAAGTACTGTTCCAATGTCCAGCATACATGGAATTCTACCGAGGCCGGCGTACTTCATTTGGAGAAATGCACATGGCTGCACATGGGTAGACTCTATTAGCTTTTGTTCGTTGTTCTCGCGTCCAGGAGAGAAGCTTTAAAAGTAAGAGACAAGGTCTGGAGAAAGGTTCAAATGGGTACTTTAATTAAATGGCGCGGTAATGTTACAGACAGAAGATGGTTCTGAGAAAACAGCTGTGTTCTCGGGTCTCGAGAGCAGTGGCGGTTCTAGACCAATTTGATTGGGGGGGCCACTGGGGGGCCAGTTATTTTCTGAGGGGGGCACAATAAATGCAGGACGAAAAAGAGAACTAGACAGTATGAAGTAATTGTGCATAAGAAAACAATGCAATACAGTTATTGGTATTTGTTTCAGTACACTTATTTATTTCAGATAGATCTTATAGTTATTACTGTTAGCTTCAGCTTAAGTTATAGTGCAATGTTTGCACTAACACCATATTTATATAAAAATAAAGGCAATGAACAGTTACATCTCTACTTTACATAAGGGTGTCTGCACAATCTCACATTACAGCAACAAAATCCTGCGGTTTTTGGCAAACCGAGTACCAGAAAATATACATAAAGAAAAATGTATATTCTTAGGGGGGCCACAGCGGGGTCAGAGGTCAGTGTTAGGACCGCCCCTGCTCGAGAGTAGAAGAAGAGACCCCAAACACGCACTTCGGCTCGTTATGTACCCTTCGTCAGCTCCTCCTCATGTGCCGGTTGGCATAGTAGGGGGTCCTGCCCCCTCTGGTCTTCAATGTCCGTTAATTCGCATAACAGAGGATTTCGACATTTTACATTCATTGCTTACTTCCACACGCCCTTTCTCCTCCTTAACTCTTTCATAACTTTTTATTTAATGCATTATAACCTAACGGCTGTAATAGTGGAAGTACTTTACGGCAGTTATCATTTACGGTAGCCCCGGATGTCGTCATAGCTACTCACGTCTGTAAACAAAACTTATTAAAAACTGTACCTTCATTTAATATTCAGCAATAGCAATATCTCGAAATAAAAAATAAAACATTGATTTTAATTTCTAACAACTCCGCGGTTTTAAAATCCCCACAATGCTTTGCGCACGGACCAATTTCCCCAAATTTGTGGCGGAAAATGTAAGACGGGGCCTCTCATATGACGCACACCTGCACACTTGCTAGCCTGTTCCACTCTTCGTTTTTCCGAATGCCAGGAAGTATTCTTGCCTCGCTTCTGAAGACGCTACCAAGCAAGCGTACTCGAGATTGAGAAACACCCAGAGTATACTGCCGTTTCCTGCTAGAGAGTGAGAGCCAATCGAGGATAATCTGCTACATTGTTATCTAAGTATTCATTGTACTGCTCTTTCACAACACGTCGTCTCTGTTCTGTTATGAACTCATTCTTCAGATTTTTTTTCTGTATAAGAGGGCATTGTTTTAATTTGACCACATATTTTCGTAATCAAAGGATGCATTTCTTTACCCATGGCATAACAGGCTCAAGTTTTACCTTTAAACTCTATCTTTGGTCTCATTTCAAAAGCCTCAAATGTTGAGGTTTAAAAATGACAGGATTGTGGTTTGTCTTGGAATAAGTATGTGCGTTACTTAACTTGACTTCAATTCAAAATAGGTCAACATTGATTCTGGTTTATCATGGGACATGAAAACCAGTGACCTTGATTCCTGTGTTTGACCATCCATTCATCCCGATCTCCTTCCTGTGGCAGACTTTAAATAAAACATATTCCCGTATACTTGGGCATTCATGTGTCCTCCACCTTAACGGATCCTATATTGGATTTCCATTTGCATTGTTTCCATGGTTTTTGGCACTTTCATTTATCTAAATATCAATGTTAAGAGGTTGTGTTAGTGTAGTTCTGTAAGATCAGGATGGGAAATGTCGATGAAGATGTCGGTTTGATTGACAGGTGATCAGTGCAGAAACATCACAGACATAAGTTTTTGGGTCAAGACATAGATCGGGAAAAATAAATTATTTTCTGGTTCACAGAAAGCAGTACATGTTCTTGTCGTGATCTATCTATCAAAGTAATCTGTTAGTTCCTGACCTCAGTTTCACCAGCTGCCCCCTCCTATAGTCTACACCGTATTAAACCCACCTTTACTTACACACACACACACACACACACACACACACACACACACACACACACACACACCACACACACACACACACACACACACACACACATGTACACACTGACTCCAGAGGGTACGGCGTGTAATCAGAAAAAGCGTGGGAGAAAATAGAAAGGAAGAAGTGTAGAATAGCAACGGCACATGCTCACATAAAACTACAGACACACACACACACACACACACACACACACACACACACACACACACACACACACACACACACACACACACACACACACACACACACACACACACATATTATGAAAGCATGAAAAGACGAGATGCAGAGAGTAAATCAAGAAAGCAATGTGCGAGAGGGAGTGAGTGAAGGAGGTGTAATAGACAAATCCCCTCTTTATTCAGAAAAGCTGGAATTACCTTCAACTTTTCATCCCTAAAACCTTTTTGGTGACTCTTAGGCAGGGTTGGGTAGCAACAAACTCTTGTAATAGCATTGCATATGTCAAATACATAAATATAGCGATTATCTAAACCTCTAAAAATGTCATTTTAAAGGTACAGAGCATGGGAGTGACCAAAGAGAGAAAGAATACATAAACACATTTACAATTGTTTTCGCATGTGATATTATTTGTTCCCTCAATTTATTTAAATGTCTCTATGTTTAGAATTATTTTTGCACACTAGATGTAACTAGTGACTAGTAACTCAAGGCCTCAATTTAATGAAACTTTTCCACGTTTTTGTTAATTTCTGCACATGAGATAATTGTATATACAGTCGCCACCACTCTTAACTGGAGCGATGTAACAAGCTGTCAAGCCGATTGATCTAAATGGTTATATTTTTATAATGGACAACTGACTCAAAATGACCACAGTGCGTCCTGGGGAGTAATGTTGATTTATAACACATGTTCGTCTGCACATGTAGGAGGAAAATGTGAATCACTAAAACTTGTTCACTTATGACTCCCTCAGTACCTTCTGTTCCTGCCAGCCTGTTGCCCGGTGACAGTTTCCGAAAGTAAAACCAATAGGGTTGTCCTCCTTTTTGAATCACCAAAATGTGACCTGTAGCTCCAGATATGTATTATAATAGTACACAGGTAGGCTGACCCTGACCGTCACCAGATCCTACTGTATAGGTTTGGATGTCAATGTCGGATTACTGAGGTGGCATTAACAATAAGCATATGTAGAACATTCTCGAGCAAGATGGTTTTGTTACGGTAATGCAGTTTTCCATAGTGTAACAACAATCAAAACACTATTTAAGTCGTGGTCGACCGCTCATTTCTCAAGAATCGTGAGGGAGTAGAAGATGTTGGTTTCAGATACGTCATAACTGAAGGAAATGTATTTATATGCATGTCCCAACCACTCAATATGACTCCAGCTGTTGTATTAGATCCTCAGGAGATTTTCTTTTAAAAAAGGCAATCTGGATGAGTCACAAATCAAGTAGAATGTTTTTCATGGTCTGATGGGAAAGAAATGAGTTCAAACAAGGAGAGACTTCAAGAAAAAGTCAGATGAACCTCCAAAAAAAAAACCCAGACAGTCTGCGTTCAATTATTGAATAAAAACACTCCCTTTATGACGGCCTTGGATGAAATCATCTGTCCTACTTCTTGACACCGATGTCTCGTTGTGTTGAGATGGAGAACAAGTCAGAGCCCACACACACACAGGAGGAGGGCAGTTATTTCCGATATAGGGTGGAGTGAATGTGCCAGACACGTCAAACTATAAAAACTCAACTTGAGTGTCTTTTATGAAAAACCTCCCCAGGAAATCCATGCCGTTGTTTCATCATTCTGGGAGACTGAGCGGGGAGTGAACAGTCACTTGACATACAGTATTATGCAGAGGAGTTTCCCTGCTAGGATTAGAAAGCCAGGCACAAGCCAAGCCTATATTGAAGTACAAGTATAAAAACATATCCACCATGAACTCTCCAAGGAAAACATTAAAACACATGCCAGTAGTTAAAAAGTACTTAAAAGCTTGTTTGGAAAACCTCCACTAAAGAAAATATATCCTTTTAGTGTCACGTTTTATCAATTCTCAGTGCAGATACAGTATCGTTGGTGTCAGTCCTTCAGATTGAATTCCTTCTAGAGCCAGCAAGTGCAGGAGTGTGTACAATCAACTGGCTCTGGAGCACTCTTAAGCCAGGCTGTAGCAGATGTTGTGTGTACACAGTATGCACTTTAGGTTGCCTTTGTATAATTACATTTAAAAAAACTGATAAAGAAAGCCTCACATCTCTTTAGGCTAAGTCAATTATCTTTAGACATTTTCTTCCAGTGCATGTTTTACATCCACTGCCGACATCAATTACCTATGCAGGATTAAGCGTGCCATTTAGGAAGTGATGCAGAAAGCAATGTTTGGGGTGGTGCATGAGTTCATATGTTTGACATTAATGCCAATAACCACAGTATTTTCCAAGACATAAACACAACATAACAATACTGAATCCACAATGCATGGAAGCTTTCACAATTATATTATACTGTAGTTCAGTCAGACAACTCACCTGTTTCTTAATATGTTTATTATAAGCACCATATAGTTTGAGGTTGTCGTCTAGGCTCGGGCCTCATCAAATCAAGTTTTATTTATATAGCACATGTATAAACGATTTTTGGTCGAGCCAAAGTGCTGTACATAAAATAAAAATAGCCTACAGTAGAGACACTTTATAGCAAATACAACAGCACAGATTGTTCAGAATATCAGTATGAGAAAAACGAGACAATCACAATAAAAGACAATAATTTACAACAGAAATATAACTCCACAGATTTACAAAGAACATTGAGTGATGATTAGATCAGTGGTTCTCAACTGGTCAGGCCTCGGGACCCACTTTTTACTTGGTCAATACATGAAACACAGCAGTGGCAGCAGCAGCATGAGCGAGGCAGAGGCAGGAAGACCTGGCAGCTTAAATAGAGCGGCATGTTTAGGAGAATGTGGTTGGTTGTAAGAGGGACGAGGCGCGTCACGTGTTAATGTATGATTGGTGCTCGAGTTGACTGCCTGAACTAGCTCGCAGGCTTCGCCCCATGTGTGTCAATGAAGAGGAGTACACATGATGCATGATATTAACACATTTAAAACATTGCATAATAATTCAGTACAGTTGTTGGGTTGTGGTAATTTCTTCATATTAATGAAGTCATGAGGGAACTATACTTACAACTAATTTACATCCAGAAACTGGAAAAAATGAATGACATTAACAAATAAACATGGACAGCGTTGTAAAAATGACCATCTTCGTATAATCCCCAAAGCCCAAACAGCGTTGCCTCTGTAACAGAGAACACACTAAATATTCTTTCTGAAGGGTATTTTAGTTTTTATTAAGCAACTCCGAAGTTGAGGGAATAATCTTGAAGATTATGAGGGAGCAGTTGCTAGAAGAGGGGAGGGGGGGGGGAGGGGTTTCACATCCACATTTGTGGCTTGTGGCTCCAGAGGCTCTTCATCCACTTGACGGTGCGTCACTCTCCATCAGATCCCATCGCGCAGCTTAGAGCTCATCCAGGCTGGAAATGATGGAGCGCTGCAGCTGGTTTGTCAGCTGATTAGCTTTCACATCCCATCCTCCTCTTTCGTTGCCTTTGTCTCACACACACAAGCACAAAACACACACGCAAACACACATTATTTCTCTCCAATCTCATTATGCAGCGGTTAGTTTGTACATTTAGAACATGAAGTATGCTCTATATTTATATATTCATTTGTTCTACAGCCTTTCAATCTGTCACTAATGTTCCTCTTCTCAACCCACGGATTTGTTCTTGCTCTAATTGCAATTAGAAAATGCTGTTGAAGTGTGTGTGTGTGTGTGTGTGTGTGTGTGTGTGTGTGTGTGTGTGTGTGTGTGTGTGTGTGTGTGGTGTGTGTGTGTGTGTGTGTGTGTGTGTGTGGTGTGTGTGTGTGTGTGTGTGTGTGTGTGTGGGTGTGTGTGTGTGTGTGTGTGTGTGGTGTGTGTGGTGTGTGTGTGTGTGTGTGGGTGTGTGTGTGTGTGGGTGTGTGTGTCCAGTACTATTTTAATGTAATTTCAAAGCTCAGCCATCTCTAACTTAATCATGCAAGGAGTAACAACGCCGTTAATGAATCTCTCTCTCTCTCTTTTTCCATCTCGTATTAGATTTTCTTGTTGACCAAAAATATAAAGGTAACATATTATTGAGTTTCCAAAAATGGATGTCACTAAAAAAACCTCAACCTTCTATCAGTTCCTGGGAAGTTTGTGAAGGCTATTATGTAAACACACACAAACACACACACACACACACACACACACACGTGATTTCAATTAGGTTTACAAGCTCCCAAGACATTTCCTGTTATGTGTGTGAGGGAGTCCCCAGGATGTTCCAAACTCCTTATTAGGTTAACAAGATATACTGCAGATAGGAGTCCCCCCCCACCCACACACACACACACACACACACACACACACACACACACACACACACACACACACACACACACACACACACACACGCATTCCAGAGAGAAATGGAGACTGGCTGCTGTTTATGGCTTTGCCAACTGTTTTGCATAGCGATGTCCAATGAAATTAACCATTACCATAAACATGACTTTGATTGCCCTGTTTAGCATCAGACGGATTCAATGACTCTGAGAAAACCAGAACAACTGCAGATCCTAAACAACCTTTTGATAATGTTTAAAAGCTTCCCAGAGGAAACAAGTTTTGTTCTAGTATGGATGCATTTAGCACGATACAGTGCTGCCTTCAAAGGCTGGCTACCGAGAGCTTCCCAGTCACAACTTTGACTTCATTTTTGCTTGGGTATTTGAGAGTTTAACCATAAACATGTTTTTCATTTATGCTTTTCATTCATATGAATATACTTTAAATATTCCACTGGTGTTACATGGATTCTATTCATTAATTTCTTTATGTAAAAAATTAAGTAGCAAAGATACAGAAACAATAAGGATTTTTTTAATGTACTTATTATTATGTTAGTTATGATGATCTCACTGTGTTATTGTTGCAGTCAAGAAATTCTAATCTGACCCCATGGTACCTTTCAGTGTTCGCCGAAGCCTCTTTTTTAAATGCAGATTAGTTACGTTTACTTGGTCTTTCTAGGACTTTTTTGGTGTCCTCCGCGAACCAGGGTCTTGAAACCAAAACGGCCCACGTAGGGGACTTTAACCCCAATAATTACAGAATGCTAATACCAGTATTGTATCAGTTTCCCCTCACAGAAATTAAACAATTAATATTTGAAGGGTTTGAGAAATAAAAGGTGAGCTTCATATGTCTAATGTTAAATCAGAATCCTTACACTTGAGAGAGAACTAAATCGTATCCCTTTAGTCCGTGTGGGAGCGACAGCAGCCCTGCAGCAGGTGTGTGTGTGTGTGTGTGTGTGTGTGTGTGTGTGTGTGTGTGTGTGTGTGTGTGTGTGTGTGTGTGTGTGTGTGTGTGTGTGTGTGTGTGTGTGTGTGTGGTGTGTGTGTGTGGTGTGTGTGTCGGGTGTGTTTGGTGTGTTTGTGTGTGTGTGTGTGCTGTGTTGTGTAACCTTTTTTTGTTTCCATTAGCCTCCATAAAGTCAGGATTATGTGTATTAGTGGGCAGACAGGAGCTTATTAGAGGAGACCAGGCTGTCGGCCTATTGTTGAGGTTTCCCACTGCAGCCAACATCATCATCAGCTTTGTCTTATAAAACCACTGCATGTAAACAACCCACACACACACGCACGCCACACACACACACACACACACACACACACACACACACACACACTCAGCGCTCTCTGTATTAGGCTGTGTCGCACATAAGCCTTTACACTCCGGTTAATAAAATCACTGTCACGTTGACATTTGCATTTGTGCAGACAAACATACCGTCTTGTTCTGATAAAACACAAAGTGTGCACACCCACAGGCACCCATGCTGACACTCTACCATTCCCAGAAGAATACAACATGTACGTACGTATACAAACACACACTCACACTTCTTTTGTTTAGTCTGAGACCGGAGTCCACCCACCAGCAATCTGTTCCTCACAAACAAATCAGTTCACAGTTTTAAAGGCCAGTTTCACACACACACACACCTCCCACTTTTCCAAACTCTCATTTAAACAACGTGTAGAACAAAAGACACATGTGAATTGTGAATATAGAAACACACACTCAATGGCTGTGTAAACATGTGTGGAAATATGTCATTTTTATCAGCACTTTAAATGTTAGAGGATTAAAATCATACACACAGAGATAAACAGGTTTGTTCCATCACTGTCATCGAAATCGGACCAGGTTGTCCTTTATCCCTCTTACTCCAAACACACACACATACACACCCCCACAAACACACTCACTGACCGGCAAGATTTTTTTTCCTCAAACCTAAAATAAATCGGTGGTTCCCAAACTCACATTTTCCGATCCAAATACGTCGCTAAGGCAGGTTGCCGAGGAAAGAGGAGTGACCGGGACAGCTGCCTGCATGTGGTGCTTTACAACTTCCTCTGTGAGGCAGGGGAGACACTTTGTTCATGTCAAATATGTGACATGCAACAGAAGGGCTCTTTGGGTAACCAAACACTGGCAACTTTGCTTTCTCAGCTGGAGCCTTTGGAGTATGTGCTTAGAAACCTAGAGAGTAGACCTTTTAAATGGAAAATGGAAACAAAAAACGTACTAAAGAAAACAGCAAAAGGGCTTTTACTTTGAAGTGCCTGTCGCTCAGCTGTAATTGCAGTCACACAGTTCATATATGAATCACAGCAATATGTTTCTGAAAACAACCCAATGGTTCAATTCACATGTTAGTGACAAAAACATTATTTTGTTGATGATTTAAAGGGGACCTATCATGAAAAATGCATTTTTGTATGTCTTTCATATATAAATATGTGTCCCCGGTGTGTCAGGGAACTCACACAGCGTCAGAAAATAAAACCCTCTCTCTTTTCCTCCGTACCCAAATCTCTAAAAACGGGGCTACAACGGAGCTGATCCAGATTTGCGTCCGATATGACGTAATATCGGAAATGTGGACCCACGGCCCAATCAGAAACGTTGCTATCAGAATCAATGCCCGACTGTTTAGGACGTAATATGGTCGGTGTTTACATTAGCATCGCTAACACTCAGAGCTAACCTGTACTGGAGAGCATGTGTGTGAAGAAGCAGGAAATAAAAAGGAACTCACCTTGTGGTATAACCGGCAAGAGAGAAAGCCTTTGAGCTCCAGACTGTTTCAGAAAGGATCCTTGATAATCCATGATATGGCGTTTCATCAACGCAGTATTTAGTTTAGACAGTAGCTGCCGGGTCCCGCATGAGCTCAGCCTAGTGTTAATTTCGTTGACTAAAACTATGACGAAATATGTTCGTCAACGACCTTTTTTTCCATGACGAAAACGAGACGATGACGAGACGGCACCGACGGCAGTAAACAATAACTGTAACGAAATCATCATGCAATATCGTTGACGAAAAGTGACGAGACGAAAATGTAGTTTACTAAATAAAAACTATGCCAAAATCTCTCTTTACTTTCGTTGACGAAAAATGAGGAGACGAAATATTATCAAAGATAACGTTACATTTCTGATGTAGTCAGTTGTTCTCCCAGCAGTTCCATTTCCGGTGCTGCGGCAGGGCAGCAGCTGTGTGTCTGTGCTGCGCGCGGGTCTAACTAACCTTATTTAACAGAAAATAAAATGGCAACAACAGGGCTTGGGAGCAGTGGTCGCACTCGCGTTAACCGAATACCCCCCGTCAGCGCGAGTGAGTAATATATTGTGCACTCGACGGATAATAATGGATTATGACGGAAAGGTTACGATCCTGTCCGTCAAAATGACTGACAACGAAAAAGTCTAAAGCCACCACTGCTTGGGAGAAAGAAACGATGTGATATTTGGGCCCATTTTCGCTACAATGAGGCGGAGAAAAAAAGCGAATGCATTGTTTTATCAGAAGGGAAGCAATGTGGCCAAAACACAGCTGGTAAAAACACCACAAACCAGATACTCTCTGCAAAGCTGCTTAATCATTCAACCTGTGTTTCATCAAATAAGGACAAGATATAATCTTATTTATTTATATATACTAAAATGACAAATTATTGGTTTTGGCTAGACTAGTTTGACTGAAATGTTCTATATAATCTGATGACTAAAAAAGACTCAACAGTTTTCATTGACAAAAAGTAGACTAAAATAATTAGTTTTCTTTGACTAAAATAAGACTAAAATGCTCAGACTTTTAGTCGACTAAAACTTGACTAAATAAAAACAGGATGAAGGTGACTAAATATGACTAAAACTAAAAAGAAAATTTAACACAGGACTAAGACTAAAACTAAATTAAAAAATAGCTGACGAAATTAACACTAGCTCAGCCCCCTTCTTTTTTTAAAGCTTTATACCCCAAATCAGCACTTTTGAAACAGGAAGTGAAACAGAGGGATATGAGGCATGGCTAGAATGGGTGATCTGTTTGGTGTTTTGAGCAAAACACTTCATAGACATGTTTTTTATATATTTTTATATATCTGAGACCTATGCTATGGCCTAAAAATAGCATGATAGGTGACCTTTAAGGTGTTTTTAGATGTGTTACATGTGAACTGTAGGATCGTACAGGTTTAGTTTTGAAACAGGTTCCTTGTGATCCAACTGATATTTATCTATTGCATATAGTTCAAGTTTTAAACAGTCTCCCTTTGTCCTTTTGAGGTTTATTTTGTATAATGTCCTTAATCTCTAAAACAAAACTGCCAAACATTGCCTCATATCTTTCCCTGTCCTGTTCCAGTGTCCTCTCTTCGGAGATAAACAATTTATTCTATGGTACAATGTTATCGTGGAACATGACGATCAGTTTAATGTTTATGAGCCAAATCATGTGATGTATTCCTTTAAAATGTGGCTCTGACAGTGCCCATTGTCTCAAAGCAGCATGGCAGATATTTAGGGTCCAAATTGTAGGACTACTAGATCCAAAAACCATTTATTTTGCAAGGAAGCATGAGTGGAAATTCATGACAGAAACATGAACAACTTGATCAGCAAAAAGGGAAAGTGAAGGTCACCTCCATGAGCAGACAGAGTGAACTCATATTTTGGCACATTCAGATTGGCAAAGGTGTGTGTTTATAATTTATAATCCTGTCCATTACTTCAACATGACTCAGTCGAGATGTTTTGAATAATCATTGGCTGTTTATTAAGTACATCTCTTATTTTTTTTGTCTACCTCACGGGAAGTTTTATTTAAATGTTTTGTAAACTCTGACAGGGGCCAAGCGTTAAAAGTGTTTGGGAGGGGAAGAAGAGAAGTGTGAAGATCTGTCAAAGCCTTTTTTTCGGCATAAATCAGAGGACATCATATGGAGACGCACATTTTGAGACATTGTGGCCCTTGGAGTAAAGGGTGTGTCGGGTTGTGTGTATTTTTGAAGTGCTGAAGCTGAAATTCCTTCAGTGTGTGAAAGCATGCTGGTGTTAAACATGTGTGAATGCTGCCATGCAAGTGTGATACCGTGTATATGTGTGTGTGTGTGTGTGTGTGTGTGTGTGTGTGTGTGTGTGTGTGTGTGTGTGTGTGTGTGTGTGTGTGTGTGTGTGTGTGTGTGTGTGTGTGTGTGTGATGGTATTTCTATCCTTGTGAGAACCAACTTGACTTCTGATCCTTAAGAGTGAGGAGATTTTTTGAAAAGCTTTGACTTTTTGAATCATAACACATGGTAAGGCTGCACATCTTCCGTCGCAGACTGAAAGCCCACCTGTTGTGACTGCAACTTGGCCAATAAAATAAATTCTCTGTTCTTTGTGAAGCACTTTGAAAGGGTTGGATTATTTAAAGTCAATGCAGCAGCATGTACAATGGTTTGGCTTCCTGAACGCTTATTTACCTGTGTGATTCTTGTTTTCTTAGTTTGTTTATCAGGGTTTAATGTGCTTATTCTAAATGGCTTTGGATAACAGCAGCAGCTAAACGTAATCTTAAAGCCCAGACACCAACTTCATTAAATATCTAGCAGCCACGGAGGAAGATTGTTGCAATGCTTTACGTCACCTGCGTATGGGCTTAAAATGTGCATTTCAACACACAGACACACACAGACACACACACATACACACCCACACACAGACACAACACAGACACACAAAGACTGTGCGTAGCGTGACAGGAAAACAACCATGATCAACATTCATTAAGTGTCCCTATGTTTCTCAAACACATGCATTTGTTTACTTTTCCCTCTAATTTATGATTCATAGATGAACATGTGATGAACAACAGACACACAAAGAGACACCACTTACTACAAACAATGAAGGCTACTGTGTTCTATCAGGGTGTCTCTCACACACGTTATTACAGACACACACGCACACGTATATACACTGACACATACAAATCAGGGTGGTGTGTGTACAATATGTGACCTCTTTCCCGATTTCTCTCTCTCTCGAACACACTCACTAGCTCACACACACACACACACACACACATACAGACACAGACACACACACACAGACCCACACACATACACACCCACACACAGACACAACACAGACACACACAGACACACACAGACACACACAGACACACACAGACGCACACACACACACAGACACACACAGACACACACAGACCACACACATACACACCCACACACAGACACAACACAGACACACACGGACACACACAGACACACACACAGACGCACACACACACACACACAGACACACACACACAGACACACACAGACACAACACAGACACACACAGACACACACAGACACACACACATACACACCCACACACAGACACAACACAGACACACAAAGACACACACAGACACACACATACACACACACACACAGACACACACACACAGACACACACAGATGCAAACACACACACACACACAGACACACACACAGACACACACACACACAGACACACACACATACACACACACAGACACACCACACATACACACACACAGAGACACAACACAGACACACACACACACACACACACACGCAGACACACACATCATTGGTCTGGAAACAATCTTCTCCACCCCTGTTGGTTACCCAAACATTGCGTTTCCATGGCAATGGGACAGCGCACTGTACAGCCAGCATGTTTGTCATGTGGAGGGAAGTGCGTGTGTGTGTGTGTTTGTGTATGTGTGTTGTGTGTGTGTGTGTGTGTGTGTGTGTGTGCGTTTTTGTGTGTGTGTTTAGGTGTAAAAAAAGAGAAAGAGGGAGGAGTAGGAGGGGTGCGAATAAAGACGACAAATGGAGTTAATTGTGGATTAATTATATCTGCATGGATGCACTGTCTGGATCTGTCTGTTTGACTAAACAAGTACTGCATGTGAGCATGTGTGTGTGTGTGGTTGTGTGTGAGTGCATGTCTTTCCAGCCAGTTGGTCATCTGTGAGGTTTGCCAGCTTCAACAGAGGAGTCATCATTCGGGAGAACGCAGTCTGTGTCTCGCTGTAAAGATGAAGAGTTGAATCACAGTTTCTATTTTCACTCCACGCGGGGAGTCATTTCAAGTCAGAGAGCCCTTACTGCTCAAATGTTTGACGAAGGCACTAAAAGATTAGGGTAATGATACAAAAACATTTGTTCTGGTAATAAATTCAGCCCCAAATCCTGCGCACATGGGAATAGTACTGCTACTGGTCCGTCTGTGATTGATGGATTGCTGATGAGGACTTTTAATGAGAGCTTTGTTAGCAATGTGGGTTCAAAATGAGGAGGTGGACACAGCAGAAAATGATCCAATCAACAACATTGTACAACTGACTTTCCATATCTCATAAATGTGATACAAAGGGACAACATTATAATAATTGCCTGTGTACTATTCCTCCATTGGTTATAAACCTTGTATACATTGAAGTAGTTGCAGCAGCAATTATATTCCCAGTGGAATATAAACACAACTATTCCCTTAGATCTTCCACTATCAGTTTGGAGGTATAAAGGGCCTTGCTCAAGGGCTCCACCTTGAGGCAGGGTTATATTTCCCTCTCTCACATCAACTGCTGTGTGAGTGTTTAGTGACAGCCTGTTGGTCATCAGCTTCTCGAGGCCAGAGGGTGAAAACTGCTCTCCATCTGCCGTTACAGGACAGTGATAAATGCTGTAATCCCTCCAGTGTAATGAGGTAACCCTTGACATTCTCATGTGTTGTCGTTTGTACACAACATTTGAATGGTTTACCCTTTACTCCGTTTGTGTGCTGCAGCTGGCAGATTAACCTATGATGCGCTTATGTATAATTAGATGATTAGTAGGGCCGCTTTATGTCTTCTGTCATCAATTAGCAATGCTGTAGATGCCAAGGCTGGTGGTGCGAGCATGTAGAAATTAAGATGTATACATTTACTGAGCACTTTTTATGGAATTTAACCCAAGCATTGCAATGTTATGCTAGTTTTTACCCATTTCAGATTGAAGTACTGTGCTCTTCCTATTTGCATTTTCAGGCTTAGAGCATATTAAAAGCATTACTGTTAATATGCCAGAATTAATCAGGCAGCTAAAAAAGTTGGCAGAATAAAAGGTTCAACAAATAATCATAATATAAGGCATACCAATTACATTAATAGTAAACCAGACAGAGATAAGACCAGATTTGGGCAGCAGTAACAGCAGGTCAAGCTATAAGCCAACAAAGCAAACTATTGCAGAAAAGCTTTCCAAATACAGTGATACGAAACAGGACAGCAGTAGCACTGATATGAGTTGGGTAATGGGCAGATTAGCAGCATACAAATTGCGTTTTGACCGACATCTGTGTAATGATAAATCAATCCAAACTAGTGCTGACCGATTTGTTTGTTTGTAATCCATGTTCTGAACCGTCTAAAGAGGACATGCGAGTCACTTTTTCCCTGAGTGATGATATATTGGATATATTATATTCTACCATCCTGAAAATGAGTCAGTCTGCATTCTACTTTACTGTATGAAGGTGTGCTCCTTGGAATTCAATACATTTATTATTGCTACTCTCAGTTAGCTAGAACTAGCGCAGACTGCATGCTGGAGACAGGTGTAATATTGCTCACTTCTTCAGTGTGTGTGTGTGTGTGTGTGTGTGTGTGTGTGTGTGTGTGTGTTCCCATTTGACATCCTATAGCCCAGATTAGAATGTATCCTCTCTCTCTCTCTGTTATTGCCTGTAGTGGATTTGGATCAAAATAGGGCTTTTGTTCCAGACTGGAAACTCAGATAAACACACACATTCACACATATGCACACGCCCACAGGCTCTCTCTCTCACACACACACACACACACACACACACACACACACACACACACACTGTAAACACACTGCGCACCGCTCCATAGCCTAGCTGTGACCTCAGATATTAGCTCCCTGCCAAATGTGACTACGGCCAAGTGACACAATAACTACACACAGTCACAGACACACTGCACTCTCAGTATCACTGGAGCTCTGGTTGACCAATAGCAGGAGCTACACTTGTCTGTATTGGTGAACACTGGACCAAACAGTGTGTGACAGTATCCTTGTGGTTGTATTGCTGGTTCTGACGCTGCGAAGGTTTAGATGGAGGATGATAGCAGAACATCGGCTCATTGGACAGATTGGTGTCAAATGTAGCATTTAGAAAGTTGCAAACAAGATGCATTTGCAAAGAGGGTTTTGTATCTGCTGTTCCATTTGCGGCAAATTGGCATGTTGTTTTTTCTGATTTGTAAGTGGTTTTCTATGGTTTGAGTCACAAACTAGAGCTGGTGTCTTCTTGAAGGTGTTCAATGCAGCAGCAGACATATTTGTCTTATTATTTTCTTTCTCATTCTATTTTTTTTCATTGAATCTGATCTTGGATCGTGTTTTCTTCTTGTAATGTCTCAGACTTGTCTATATGCTGATCTGTGCAACTTTAAAAACTGCAGTCAATCTCACTTCACTTTCAATTCAGCCAACTATGAAATAATTGATAACTCATTTGCTAGTGCTATTTTTGCTATAACCATTCAACTGCATATTTGACTACAGATGTTGATTGAATTTAAACACTATTGGCTGAATTGAGGGTGGTTTGTCCCGGGTTTCCCACAGGCAATCTTTCGCTAAATTAACTAGAAAGGATTAATGATGAAATGACATTTAGACTTCAACAATTGTCACTGCATGGCTTTAAATATGTAAAATCATCTTATGATAGTCGTAGGCAATGTGTGTGTAAAATACAACCAACTAAACCAGCAGCTGGATCCTAAAAGCTTCCTAACTGTAAGAGTCAGATTCATTATCATGAGTCATAATTGTTTACCTGCCAAAATTGAGTTTCTCAACCCTCCAGACACTTCCAGACTTAATTTAGCTTTTAGCATCCAAGTCCCAAAGTTTTAGTTTAAAAATAAAAAGGCGGACATCCTGAGTGTACGATTGAATTGAGCCTCAATCAGCACCTGAGTCTGGCAGCGGGAGGACTTTATCAGACTAATGTGAGCTGCTCCGATTCCTTCCAAGATAAACCCACTACAGATGATATGCTTACAGTAGATGAGGTGGGAAAAGACACCTGATGACTAGACGTTGTTGGAGGTATTGACATTCTTTTAAAACGATGCCTGTGGGAAAACCAAATGCTGCTCTTTTCTGCTTCCTCTTGGTCGTCCAGCCTGTCCTTTTCCTCACTTTTCTGCCTTCTCTTTTTTCCCTTTTCCTCTCTTCCTTCTTCCCCTTCCTCAGTAAAATCATCAAGGTGAGAGTAATCGACGACGAGGAGTACGAGAAGAACAAAACCTTCTACTTAGAGATCTCAGGGCCTCGCCTGGTGGGGAGCAACGACACCAAAGGTCAGGAAAGGGGGGGGGGGGGCCTCGTGACCTCTTGACCCCCGGCCACATTGCTGAGGCTGCATGTTCTCATCACATGGAGGAGATTTAGATTCATTTCTCCTGATGTGTCCTCACCATGACAGTGAACATGCAGCAGTTTGTGGATCACCTCATCTCACCACATCCACTCCTCCACCTCACGTGTGTGTGTGTGTGTGTGCGTGTGTGTTTTGTTTATGTGTACATACCTTGCCATGTTGTTTGTTTACCATGCATGCATTCATGACCTCCCTCTATGTATGTGTGTACGTGTGTTCCCATACAGGAAGACCATAACCATTAGGATCTTAGACCGGGAGGAGTACAATAAGCAGTCCTCCTTCTACGTTCTGCTTGAGCAGCCCGAATGGAGACGCAGCGGGAAGGAACGGACAGGTGTGACAGCCAATCAGCACTGAGAATGAATTTAATCAAGGTTTTAGAGAATCCCAAATCAGCAGGCCAAATGCATAATTAGCTTTTATGTTTTAACCTTAGATATATTATTTATTACGATGAATTAGCTGTTATAATTGTTTTCAAAGTAAGATAAATAACCAATATAGCTGTTAAGATTATAAGTGTGTCCTAATTATATATAAAAAATGTATAATACAGCTGATATTATAGTAATGCTAGGTAAGGATTGACCTGATCTGATTACACAAGCATAATAATGTATACATAAGCAGCTATTTTACTCTTAGCTGTACTTGCAGCAGTCATACCCTTTTGACTTTAATTTAACCATGAGTTTAAAGGCAAGGCAGGCAAGGCAAGTTTATTTATAGAGCACTTTTCAACACAAGGCAATTCAAAGTGCTTTACAACAAATGAAAGACATTAAGAAAATGGCATTTAAAATCAGTCATTAAAAAGAAAAGCTAATAAAATAAACATTAAAAGAAGAAATACATGGATAAACATTAAAAGAAAAAATACATGGATAAAAGTTACAGTGCAGTCTAAGATATGAATAGTTCAATTAAAAGCAGCGACAAAAAGAAAAGTCTTCAGCCTGGATTTAAAAGTAGTCAGAGTTGCAGCGGACCTGCAGGTTTCTGGGAGTTTGTTCCAGATATTTGGAGCATAATAACTGAATGCTGCTTTTTAAAGGGATACAACGACAGAATAATATTATTTAACATCACTTAAAGTTGTTCCTAAGTTTAGATGTGATGTCAAAAAACTGTACCAAGCAGAGCATGCATAATGGGAACTTAAGAGTTTGCAGGCACACTTACATAACATTTATCACACCTATGCATTAATCCAACCAGAGTGTTTTTGGATGCGTTTTCACCACAATGCATTGCACAAAGGAAACGGCATTTTGTTACAGCAAGAAAAACTTTTTTTTTTTGGATGCTAAAGAAACAGCTCTAGAATCACCACAGAAAACAAACGATAAAACGTCTGGAAAAAACACTTTTGTGCCATTTATTCTAATTAACAGTATTTGTCAGTTGCCAATTATTGTTTTATTTAGTGAAAAACACGTATTTCTACTACAATAGTTCATATTTCATGCCGTTATTATGGAGTAAAGACGTGGGCGATAGTAAAGAGAGGCATCAATAGAAAAAAAACATCAGCAACAGAAATATCCTTCGAGATTATTTGATCGATAGCTGATGTTTAGGAAGTGTAGCACAGAAAGGCCCAACATGGAGGCAAAGCAAAGAGACAAGGACATGACTGGTTAGAGGACATCGTACTGTAGAGTAGGTGTGATGTTTGTCTCAGTGGACTTTGTGCAATTTAATGCACATTTATCTCATAAAAAGCCCAAATATAGCCCAGGCAGGAGCACTTTAAAGCTGGCAAGGGAAAGAAAGCACTTAACAGCTGGCAATGCAACAAGAAGTCAAATCAAAGCATCATTTACACTCATGCAGTATTTTCAAAGTGACAAAACGGAACACTGCTCCCTAATCGCTTCGGTTTGAAACGGCCTGTTGGTTTGGGGTTTAGGTTTAACACACAGGAGCGATCCTGCTGCTCCCTTCTGTATTTCTCAGTTATTCCTTTCTTTGTTTCTACATTTCCTCCTCTGCTTCTCCTCAGAGGTTTGTACAGAAAACTCAGTGGGAATCACACCTGTCCTCTCCTTCCTCTCCTTCTCTTTTCCTCTGCGCTGAACCTCTTGTTCCTCCTTATCCAGCTGAGAGCTCGTCAAGCTTGGAGATCTGTTCTCTGCTGGTGTTTTAAAATGTCACACATTGTGGAATAAGCGCACAAAAAGACATGAACAGATAATATCTTAAAGGATGTTCACTGTGTGTATGGCTATCATGTGAATGGCATTTACAGGCACATACATTACCCATACCCTTTACAGCACCAACAGAATTGCCCTACAGCAAGTCAAGTCTCAACGTTCTGGTCTCATGGTAAGAAATAAACCCCCAGAGCACAGACATGTCACACATATTGATGCAGAAATAGCATAGAAAAGACATTGTTGTCATGAGAAAAACTGCTATCATTATGGGTATCAGAGGTTTCATTAGAATAAAATCAGCCTTTGCTTAATAAATGCTTTCAGGAACAACAACTATAGAGAAACACTGAAACCTGTGTGGCATCACAGGGAGATAATTACCCTCCTTCATGAGTAAAATTAATACATTTCCCGGTTGTTCACAGTGTCCCATTACCATTTCCTGGTATAATAAAAAGAGAGAAAAAGCCACAAGTACACTGCCTTCAGTCCTCATCTGAATCATATAACAAGCAAAGCCTCTCCTTCTCAGGGAGACCGTTAAACCTGTCTCTGTAAGCTAATGGCTGTTAGGCCACCAACCATCATTATCAATTACCTGTGAACATTTATTAAATTAAAACCCCATGGTGGTTATGGTTTCAGATGTGCAGATGTGTGTGTGTGTGTGTGTGTGTGTGTGTGTGTGTGTGTGTGTGTGTGTGTGTGTGTGTGTGTGTGTGTGTGTGTGTGTGTGTGTGTGTGTGTGTGTGTGTGTGTGTTCCACTGTTTATCCGTTATCACTTCCATGCTTCTCATCTCCCTCCTCTTCTATTACCATCTAATGTGATACAGAGTTGTAAAAACAAAGGCGATTTTCCACTTGTTATTTATTGCCTTTCCAACGCAGACACACACTAGTGATTGAGATATCCGTAACAGCTGTTGTAGTAGTGATCTATTTCTTTGGTTACACAACATAAGACAAATATATAAAATAAAAGATAAGTGTGCATGGATGTATTTTGAGGTAGATCAGCGAACGCAGTGTTTTCATGATGTTGTCTTAAGGTGTTTTCATGCCCTTAAATGTTACTGTATACACTCATTAAGAGTAGCTCTTTATCCATCACACATACAACTAGACACGCAGAGAGAGCATTATCAGTGTGGTAATGGCAGTGTGTGTGTATCAGGCATCAGCAGTGTTTATAGTGATGAGGGGATCAAAGACGAGGACTGGATATCACATTATCACCGTCAGGAGATCAAACACACCTCCGGGGTAGAGAGACAAAGACACACACAGACACACACACACACACACACACACACAAATACACACAGACGTACTTTCCGTAAGCAGTGGGCTGTTGTGTTTTATGAGCTGATTCTCTCTGTGCTAAATTAGCCTTGCACAGATCTTTATGGCCTCAGCCCATGACGCATGATACCCACGATAGACCATCTTGGATCTGTGTGCACTAAAATGATACTATAACTCACATCTTATGGTCAGGACCGATCAAAATAACCACACGTATTTGTTATATAATTTGATTGCAAAACCTTATATAACCACTCACAGTAATTTCGTTTAATTATTCTATGATTACCATTTTAATCATACATCATTTTAAACCCAGCCCATGCTGCATGAAGAATTTGAGATATTAATATCACGGGTTGCTTAATGTGTAATTAAAGGTAAAAATACTGCAGTAAGACTGTTAATCCAGTTTTACCTGATAATTGTACTCAGCAATACAAGCCGATCATCTCATAACAACTCATCTATATTACAAATGTGCATAGTAGCAGCAACATGACAAAGTCTGTCTTCCAACTGATTTGGTATTTCATGTTTTTCCCTCTCTAGTTCTGTCTTAATATTAAGAAAAGGCTTTCAATTAATGAATCCTTCTCACACAGTAAAAGCTGCAGAGAGACCGTAGAATGTTACATTGATTTTCCCAATGCGTTCTGGCACAACCCCACATGTTTCAAACAGGCTTGTAAGCACCCTGCCCCGGAGACAGTAGCTGAAACTGCTCTCTAATGTTGATTAATGTGTGAATTGCTCCTTCAGATATACATCCCAGAAACCAGCTTTAACATTCAGGGAGTGTGCGAGGGAAAGAACAGAGTCAGCGTTTCTTATCCAGTCACGCCACGTTTCATCTTCTGTCAAACCAGTTCTTCAGAAAGGAAATGCCTCAGAGCCGGAGATAAAAAGCCTTATATTCTTTTCTGTTGATTTTGTTTCATTTGCATTTCTTTATTTGGCTGTAAGCAAACAGGGTTGATAGGATTAAGGTACTGACTAAACAAGCATTGGATCTGACATCTGCTGAGCTGATATGAGGAGCTACACGTTATACAGAGAGATGGAGAAGAACAGTGTCGTTTCTCTTGTAGCTGTTTGACTGAGGACAGGAGAGATTGAATGAATTACAGGCTTTAGGCATGCTGAATAAACAGTTAGGGGGCGGCTGCTGCTGTTCTGTGATATATTATGCAGAACGTAGAGGTACTAGGGTTGCAAAGGGGCGAAACATTTCCGGTACATTTCCGGAAAGTTTCCATGGGAAGTTAAGCTGGGGAATTTTGGAAATATTCGATGCAAAATTAAACAAAAAACATGACATTTCAACAGATTTAAAAAAAAAAGAAAGAAATGTAAGTAGAACAGAACAAGTTTTTTTCAAAGTGTGATCCAGTCCTTGTCGAGAATCATCTGTGCATGTGATGGAGAATGCACAGTGCCTGTAGGGGTGTGGTCTCAATTGCCATGCAGTAAGCAGTGTGGTATGGCATGGATATTCAAGTGTACTTGACTGGCATCTGTTTGTGTTTAGGTCGAGATTTGCTAAAATATACTTTCCCCAACTATATTTAAATAGTTAACATGCCCAGTTTATTCCCATAAATTCCCGTTAATTCCGCATGGAAAGTTTCCATCTTTGAAAATTCCCGGAATTTGCAACCCTGAGAGGTACAGATCCTTTTTGAAAAGAACATAATTAAAAGCTTCGATTAGGGGTAGGGATAATGTGCAAATGTACCAGTGTTTGCATCTTGCCAGTTATATTCACCTGCTGTAAACTGAAATGTTTTTCTCTTAAACTACAAGTCGCAGTTTTTAAGAAGGGTGGATAATCAGAAATCTTACTTTTTTCTCAGGACTCCAAAAACGAAACAACCTTAAACAAAACAAGAAATGCAGAACACTAAGGTTCAGCTTCAAACAAGTATGATTTTTCCTGAAGTATCTTACGGTCGAAAGAGAAAATTGGCAATGCGTTTTTTTTAGGAGACCAGTATTATTTGAAGAAAACATAAATCCCCAATGAGTCACAAGCAGTTCTTTGATATATTTGTAGCTTTTTCAACATTACTTCCACACAAATGGAAAGTAGTCCCTAGTTTAGAGCATACAAATAATGTTTCCCTCCAATGTAAACCGCTCCAATCTTTCCAATCAGAATCTGCTTCCCCCAAAGAATACAGCAGCTGCTCAAGTCCCATTTGTTCAGGAGCGAACGTAAGAGCTTGTGATTTAGTTTCCATAACCTATTTCATCCTCCTCTATTTCTGGGAGAGTTTTTTTGTCATGTTCTAGAAAGCCTTTCAGCAGCCTCTAGTGAGCAGGTGTGAACTGCTTTGGTTTGTTGGTGCAGGTGGAGCCTGATATTAAAGGTGGGGTAGGTCATTTTGGAGAAACCGCTCGAGTTGCGCTAGAATTTGAAAATACACAGCCGGAGAAAATCTAGCCACTTCCTTACAGAGCCCCTCCTCCAACACACACGAAACGCGACATGACCAATGAGGGCACGAGATAAGTGTGTGCACAGATGGAAAGCTGACAGGCAGGTAGGCCATCCAGTTACTTTAGCCGGGCCGGCTCAGATGATTGGTCGTGCTTTTTACAGCGCCAACGGCTTCCACAGATGATATTTTTTCATGGATTTTTGTCAAAAGCATTTCATGTATTCATTGCTATCGGGAATGTTAAGAGCATTCCATGAGCCGGTTTCTCAAACTTACCTACCCCACCTTTAAGTATTTGCACGTTAAGACCATTGTGCAGTCATAGTGTTTCAGGACTCATTTAATCTGGAGATCAAATATGTATTCAATGGAGGGTTTAGAAGATTTAGCTGACCCTGAGATATGGCAGGTGTTTGAGGAGCAGCAGGAGGCAGGGAGAGTTCACTGGCAGCCTGTGAACCTCATTCGGGTGGGAGAAAGGAGGGGAACCAGCTGAAAACACACACCCTGCAGAGGGTGCTGACCCCATGTCCTAACACACGTACACACAGTATCAAACATGCACAGACGCACACATCTGCATCGTAAAGAGCAATATACATGTGACCATAGAGAAGCATACACACTCTTTTGTGACGGAATATAGGAATATGTAGGAAGCATGCATGTATACAATTAGGACATGTAAATGTACATACATGTATTGCTGTATTAATTGTAGCAGCTTTTGTTAGTAACAGTAATGTGCTCGTGTGTGTGTGTGTGTGTGTGTGTGTGTGTGTGTGTGTGTGTGTGTGTGTGTGTGGTGTGTGTGTGTGTGGTGTGTGTGTGTGTGTGTGTGTGTGTGGTGTGTGGCCTAGCATTACTATCCTTGTGGGGACCTAAATCACGTGTACACGTGTCACGTGTGGGGACTCGCCGCCCTTATGGGGACAAATTGGTGGTCCCCATGAGGGGAATCATTCATTTAGGGTGAAGACTTGGTTAGGGTTAGGTTAGGCATGTGTTGGTTATGGTTAAGGTTAGGATAAGTCTCCAGGAAATGCATGTAAGTCAATGTAATGTCCCCTGAAGTGATGTATACATGGTATGTGTGTGTGTGTGTGTGTGTGTGTGTGTGTTGTGAGTGTGTGTGTGTGTGTGTTGTGTGTGTGGTGTGTGACAGACACATACACAGGGTGTCCGCGGGGTCTTAAAAAGTATTAAAAGTTGATAAATCAATTTTGCGAAAATGAAGGCTATTAAACGGCATTTTCCAAGGTATTACATTTTGTAGCTTGTTTTCAATAAGTATATAAATTGTCCAGAGAGGTTGTATTCTACAGTCTGCCTGAATGTAGTCATGGCGTAGGTGTGTAGTGTGATTCTGTGTAGTTTATTTATGGCATCCCGTTGGATTGGACGTCGTCTAAACAGGACATCGCACGCTCACTGCTTGATAGCGCGAAGGTCCGTTTACGCCGGTTGTTACAACATCGTTATGGGGAAATGCAAGTCTGCGTCCAAATGGTTGGAAGATAAGGAGGAAGGACAATCAATACTGTATGTCAATGTGAGGTAAAGTGTGTCGCCAAGGTAACCGGTTAAAACTCAAAGTGGTGATGAGGTCTTCAAATATATGGAAAGGGTCTTAAAAAAGGTCTTAAAAGGTCTTTGACTTCAGGATTCCTTCATATACCCTGTTACATCGCATATCCATAATCAGACAATAGTAAACAACATCAGTAATACATTTTAATAACGATGTTTACTGTTCCACCATTCATTAAGCCTGACATTAACAGTACAAATCACCAACAATTGAAATAAATGTATCTTTTTTCTAGTGACTAACATTTACATTAGCAACATGACGGATGATAATTGAAACATTAATGCAATAGTTGTTTTGTTTGTTCTTCCAAGTACTTATTATTATTGTAATGAACTGTAAAGCAAGATCAAACAGAACATTATTGTATTTTCATTACATGTCAGTTGAATCAAACTCAGGATGGACATCATCCTCCTCTCCTATCTCAGCTTCTGCTCATCCATTTCCTTTCAACTATTACCTTCCTTTTCTACCTTCCCTTTTATCCCTCCTATTCCCTTCCTTTTGCTACTCTCATTTTCATTTTCATCTCCTTTCCTTATCCTTTCTCATCCTCATCTACCTCCTTGATTTCAATCCTTTGTCCCCTTCTTGACTTTTACGTCCTGCTTCTCTTTCCTCTTCTCTTCCTCATCTGTCACGTCCCTATCGTACATTTGATCTATCATTATGGTCTTCCTCTTTACTCCCCATCATCCTCCTCATTCCTCTCACCTTCTCTCCTTTCCTCTTCTCACTCTTTCCTACCAACTTCCTTCTTATGTCTTCGCCTCTTGTTATCCCTTGTATCCTCCTCTCCTCTCCTCTGCTCCTATTCTGTCTCCTCCTTTGAGAATCCCCAAGTGTGACAGTAGCTCCTTCTTCTTCCTCCTCCTTGCCTCGTCCCCTGCTGTACACTTTTCCTCCCGTCAAAATCACATCTTCTCCTGTCTGCTTTCTCCTTCCATCTTCTCATCTCCTCCTCCTCTCATCTCCTCTCATCTCCTCCTCCTCGACAGGGAGCAGAGGTTTCTCCCCTCTGCTCCTCCTTTTGCCTTTACATGTTGACAGTTTGGAAAGACACCTCCCCTCCTTTCTAACTTCCTTTCTAACTTCACCTCCGCTTCTGTCTCTTTCATGGAAGCTGAATCCATCAAACATAAAAGGGTGTCAAAACCCTCTCCTCTTCTCTCCTTGCCTCTTATCTCCTCTCCTCTTATCTCCTCTCCTCTTATCTCCTCTCATCTCCTCATCTCCTCATCTCCTCTCCTCTTCTCTCCTCTCCTCTTATCTCCTCTCATCTCCTCTCCTCGCCTCTTATCTCCTCTCATCTCCTCTCCTCGCCTCTTATCTCCTCGCCTCTTATCTACTCTCTCCTCTCCTCTCCTCTCCTCTCATCTCCTCTTTCTCCTCTCATCTCCTCTCATCTCCTCTCATCTCATCTCCTCTCATCTCCTCTCATCTCCTCTCATCTCCTCTCCTCTCCTCTCCTCTCATCTCCTCTCCTCTCCTCTCGCTCACCTCTATATCTCCTCTCTCCTCTTCTCTCCTCTCCTCGCCTCTTATCTCCTCTCATCTCCTCTCCTCGCCTCTTATCTCCTCGCCTCTTATCTACTCTCTCCTCTCCTCTTCTCTCCTCTCATCTCCTCTTTTCTCTCTCATCTCCTCTCCTCTTCTCTCCTCTCATCTCCTCTCCTCTCCTCTCATCTCCTCTCATCACATCTCCTCTCATCTCATTCTCCAAGGAGGAAATCCCTCTCATCTCTCCTCTCATCTCCTCTCATCTCCTCACATCTCCTCTCCTCTTCTCTCCTCACCTCTTATCTCCTCTCCTCTCTCCTCTCCTCTCCTCTTATCTCCTCTCATCTCCTCTCCTCTCCTCTTATCTCCTCTCATCTCCTCTCATCTCCTCTTCTCTTCTCGCCTCTTATCTCCTCTCCTCTTTCATCTCCTCTCCTCTCGTCTTATCTCCTCTCATCTCCTCTCATCTCCTCTTCTCTCCTCGCCTCTTATCTCCTCTCCTCTCTCCTCTTCTCTCCTATTCTCTTATCTCCTCTCTGCTCTCCCGCTTCTCTCTCCTCTCCCTCTTATCTCCTATCTCCTCTCATCTCCTCTCCTCTCATCTCCTCTCATCTCCTCTCCTCTTCTCTTATCTCCTCTCATCTCCTCCGTCCTTCCCTCTCATTTCCTCTCCTCTTTTGTCTTTCCTTTTACTCTTTTTCGTACTCCCCATCTCTACTCCTCTCTCCTTGTGTTCTCCCATCACTTCTGTTGAACTAGGGACTCTATCAAAGCATGACAATGTGTGAAATCCAATGTACACACACACACACACACACACACACACACACGCACACACACACACACACTCACACACAGCACTACCTCTCGTCAGCACATATTGACCCATGTGTTATCCAGACTAGAGACTGTCACATGTCGTGGTGTTTCACTGTGAAGATAACACTGCACTACAACTGTCACATTGAAAAGTCTAAGAACATATTTTCAAGGCACAGTCGTCTGTTAGACTAGTTCACTTCACAAAAGACTTTGCTTTTGATTCTCCCATTGTTACAACTTTACATTTTGTCGATCTCATAATTTAAAAACCGAATCTGTACATTGCACTTCTATTACATCTGTACTAATTGGACATCATTCTAGGAGTGTGGTTTTGCTAAAAACAGGCTGATACAAGTTTAATTTATGACTGATATGTAGCACTGGAACCCTTCTGTTATTTCTAACTGTGTACAGCCAGGTGAAACATAAACAAGATGATATATATATAATAAGGATGTATTACCACATGTAAAGGTGCTGATTGAGGAACAATAGACCAAAAACGATGGAAAAGACAACCTTTTTTCGGGGTTGTTGGCAGTTAGAACTATGGGAGGTAGTTTGCTGAAGCTCATTTGAATTGAAACCATACCAGGAAAGAAGGAATAAAAAAGAAAGGCAGAGAGAGGAGGAGGAACTGGGCAAGGCATATGAAGATTAAGAAAGAAGGAGAAGGGGTTAGAAACAGTTATGTAACACAGAGAGATATCCAGGGATAGGGCGGAGGTAGATTATGTCCTGCTCTAGTTTCTGTTGCTGCCTGTATTGAAAGATGCAGCACTCACATTTGAAGAGAAAAACTACAGTAAAATGCCCAATTTCAATACTGGATTCACTCTATTCAGACATTTCAGTGATTATTCTGTGTGTGTGTGTGTGTGTGTGGTGTGTGTGTGTGGTGTGTGTGGGTGTGTGTGTGTGTGTGTGTGTGTGTGTGTGTGTGTGTGTGTTGTGTGTGTGTGTGTGTGTGTGTGTGTGTGTGTGTGTGTGTGTGTGTGTGTGTGTGTGTGTGTGTGTGTGTTGTGTGTGTGTGTGTGTGTGTGTGTGTGTGTGTGTGTGTGTGTGTTGTGTGGTGTGTGTGTGTGTGTGTGGTGTGTGAGCCTGTGAGGCACGTTGTTGAATAGAGCTGCTGCAAGGTAGCAGAGAGAAGGACAGGTAGAAAAAAAATCTAAATTAATGATTCATGGTACAGACAGCAGCCTTGACAAGAAGCAGCATCTTCCCCAGCAACATTCAACCTCTGTCAGGCCCCGTTACACACACACACACACACACACACACGCACGCACGCACGCACGCACACAGGGAGTGTAGCTAACAAGGATACTCCCCGGCAGTGTTCATCCCACATTAGGTTTAGTGTAGGCTGTTAATTGAGCTCATCAAATCACGGTTAGATAGTTAGTGTGTGTAGTGTGTTAGTGTGTGTAGTGTGTGTATATTAAATTAATTGCGACTTCAAACCAAAATGTAAACAAAACAGTTTTGTGATTTCATCCTGGTTGTAAAATAAAAAAGGTACATTTAATTTATTTAAATATGGTTTGAAATAAAGTCCAATTGTTATTGTCTCGTTCTATACGGGTTCATATCAGATGACTGATTAATGTCAGAACGCATTATACACAATTGAGCATTTCTCTCTTTTGGGTATGAATTTGATCATTTATAGTGACCACGGATTGTGCTGTAGCAGAAAAATAACTTGACATTTAATTAAATCAGGCCGTAGGTGATCCTAACTTTGAAAATGTCACACCTCAGACCGTTTTTTTTGGCCTTGAGGCTTCAGTTGCTTCCCTTCCTACCTTCAGCTCTCATGCTTCATGGATGCAAAGGTGGCCTTAATGCCAGATGGATGGATTTCTTGCTGACGCTGCAGTAGAAGTTAGAATGTGCATGTGTGCAGATCTAGCTCCATGCACTCAACTAAGTGGAACAAATGACCATGAGCTGCACCCCCACATGCACTGCACTGTCGGATGGGAGGCAATAGCATGGATACCATTCCCCCATGGAACAATTCGATCCTGGCGTTTCTCCTCCTTCCTCTTTCTTTGTATTTCCTCCCCTCTCTGCCCTCTTTCTGTCTCTCTTTGATCCCAGCAGTGACTTAAGGCCCTACGGTGAATCTCAATTACTGACACACACCATAAAGAAAAGGGTAATAGAAGAAAATGGAGACGAGAGGGAGGGAGGGGTTGTATGTGAGAAACAGAGAGCCACAGATATGAGGACATTTTCATTTAGTTATGTTACCATAACTTTTGAACAGTGTGAACGTAATGATGTCAATTGAAACCACAGACACAGAGAGAAATTTCATTCAATTCAGTCTTTTTCCAAACATGGTCTTATGGCAGCCACATTCATTTTCGAGTGGCTTGGATGCTCAAAAACACTAACAAAAAATGCTAATTGCTGCAGTGTTTTTGGCTCAGGCTGGCCCCCTAAATGCAGGGAGATATTATGACCTGTTTATCACTGATTACACATATAATTATAGCTTAAATATCTACTTACTTTAACTCAACTCCTTTTTTGAGTGGAAAGATTGTAAGCTACAGTATGTCTTCCCTGTGTGTAAACGCATTTCTCATCATCAACAGACCATCATTACCCCGCCTGTCCTGTTTTCTATCTCTTTTCAGTCTTATACTTTATCGTTCTCATCCTGTTCTAACATTGCCAGCGATGTCTTGTGGTGTTTTCAGAGGAACAGCTGAAGGAAGTGGAGGAGGAATGAAGAGGCGCTGGCAGGAAAAGATGAAGACGATAGCGCGTTGCTGACATGGGGCCGACCCATGCTGGGAGACCACGTCAAACTGGAAGTCATCATAGAGGAATCGTATGAGTTCAAGGTAAGGCAGGGTGTGTGTGTTGTGTGTGTGTGTGTGTGTGTGTGTGTGTGTGTGTGTGTTGTGTGTGTGTGTGGTGTGTGTTTGTTGTGTGTGTTTTGTTGGATCTGTATTTTTAGTATGTACCATATTTTTTCAAGGTCCAAATGTTTCTCACATTGGACCTCCAACAAATCAAATGACCTGACAAACCGTTCTTTGACCAATTCAGTTTATTATTTTATGATGACGTGCACTCAACCCAGTTTTTGATAAGTTATCCAAACTTAAATACAGGTCTCTCATCAACTTATAAAATACCCTTACCCTATAACTGTGCATAGATTCTCTTTTACTTTATCATGGGAAACATATGTTCTCCTATATTAAGGTTACAGTTTTTCTTACTCTGTAAATGGAAAGAAAAACAGAACGATACCCCAACAAAGCTTATCGGGTAGGTTAAGAAAACAGTCATTTAAGTTGCTGACTTAAATGGAAAACAAGGCAACTCTAACTTTTGATTTCCCACAGGACCCCCCTCACACGTTACACTCACAAACCGTTCCAATGCATACAGGGAACATTGTTTGAGCTCTGTACTGTATGCTCTGCCTCTCCCACGCAGACTCTTAAGACGCTAAGTGTGCATGTAATTACCCATGTTTTGTGCGTGTATGTGCAAGTGTGTGTGTGTGCGTGTGTGTGAACTAATGCATGGTCTTAGCTGCCACTCCACCTACACGTTCACTCTAGACAGAAAGGCTGTTAATAACACCCAGTAATAGCTAACCACTCGTCGGGATGCTATACTTTGTCAAGTAGTTTTGTACATTAAATTGTGTGTGAGAGTGTGAGCATGTAACCCTATCTTACAGTTAGCTGAAGTACTCCCCATTGGCAGCTACTGGAGTATAACGTTATATAAGTGTCTGACATAACAGATTATAGGAGAAAATAGGAAAGCTGCATTAATGGAAAGTTTCTTTTGAAGTTCAAGTTTTCTTTCGACATCTATGTGAGCGTTATTCAACCAATATAACCACTACATTAATGAAAACATAACTCTTTCAAAAAGAAAACTGATGAGCATTAGGAAAGGGTCTTTTAGTAATGGCTATTCATTTTTGATCATTATAATATGCTTTAAAATATTTATTCATAGAGAAATGAATCTACGTCGCTACCTTCTGAGCCACAGGAGCCATACAGACTGTATATAAGAAGTGGATGTATAGTCGCCATGATGTCACCCATTGGTTAGAACGCCATGAGTTTGGCCTTTTAGTCATCGCTATATTGTTTTTTAGAAACCAGAAGTGACATGATAGGGTAGAGAGATGTGCAACCGAACACTGAATAACACATTTTGAGGCGACTACATTTCACATTGAACTGAAAACACACTTCAAATGCGTTAAACTTCTTAGACAAAACACAGACAATACCTAAATCTAAAAACACCGTTGTAGCAATCTGGTTCTCACAAGGTAGCCACACCTTAAAGCATACCCTCCGTTATATTGTATTTCATTCTTAATGGGACCGATGTCATGCTGTTTGGAAGAAGACTAAAAACTAGGATTGGGACAATAATCATATAATAAATCAGTTAGTATTGTCGTAATAGGTAGGGTATTTTTTTCATAGACTCTTACAAAATCTGGCTTATTTTTCCTCCAACCAGTGGAGTTGCCCCCTGCTGGATAATATAGAGAATGCAGGTTTAAGGCACTTCCACATTGGCATCACTTTGCAAACCTGGAGGATGCTGCTGGGTTAGTCAGAATAATAGTCATAATGGGGAAAGAGAAAAGACATGTGTCATAGTGCAATGTATTGTGACTCAGCTTGAAGTCAACTGTATTCTTTTGCCTTCTGCTGAGCAATTATTGCTGTTACGGTTCCAGAGACAGATGACTAAAACAATTCGGATGCCTTCAGT